>OZ004706.1:48629841-49229841 GCA_963924515.1 Vespertilio murinus
CGTTTCTAGCTCTCTATCTCTCTCCCTTCCTCTCTGTAAAATATCAATAAAATATATATATATAAAGAAATCAGAGTCCAAAAGCCCTAAATAAAAAGTCATAATTGGTATCTATGGCTACCATATAAAGTTGATACCTACAGTCAACAATTTAAACTGAGGTCATTCTTCGGGTGAAATATTATTAAAAAAAAAATCCTCACCTGAGGCTATTTTTCCATTAATTTTTAGAGAGAGGGAAAGACAGAGAGAAATATGGATATAAGAGAACGACATTGATTGACTGCCTCCTGCACGAGCCCTGGCCAGGCTCCTCCCAGGCTGGGGAGAAGCCTGCAACCAAGGTACATGCCCTTGATGAGAATTGAATCTGGGACCTTTCGGTTTACAGGCTGATGCTCTATCCACTGAGCCAAGGGTTTCTGGTAAATTCTTTGTGGAAGGGTGCAGGGTAATTTTTTGGCAGAGTCAAGGAATTTAATTTTTATAATCTGGAAACTTTTTTAGAGTTGCTTCAATTCAGCAAGTGGCTTATTGAGTAGTAGGACCAACAATGGTCTGGGCTTTTTTTAGGAATGAGTAAATTTATTAGTCACATTCCCAACCCTCATATAACATTAAAGTTTACTGGACAGGTTAGACATAAGTGACAGATTGGAATATCAAAAAGGTGTTATTGGCCTGGCAATGAGAACTATAGTGGTATTTTGATTTTATCAGAAAGGGATAAATCAAATGAGGATAGAGGCCCTGTTTGTGCGTGTGTGTGTGTGTGTGTGTGTGTGTGTGTGTGTAATTTGGGTGGGCTTTAAGAAATATTAATATTAATATGTGCATAAAAGACCATAAGTGGGGGTTACAAGTGTAGGGAACTTTTAATAGAGAGTTACAACATCAGTATGATGCAAGAAGATCATAGATATGTGAGCAAGAGGTTCATGTACAAGGCAGGTCTGTGGAAGATTTGTGTTGTGGAAATACAATTTTATTCTCTCCTTTTTTTTTGGTTTCTCAAACATAACCTTTACCAAGGATTGGTGACTGCTTTGTATCAAGTGCCCTGGTTAAGTCATATAACTTTTCTTATTTTGCTCTTCTCATCTTGAGTTCCTTTATGGACTGCTAAATAAATAATCTCTTGAAAATGTATTGACTTGGTAGATACTCTTAAAAATAATTGAACCTTTGGAAGTACTGTTTGACTGCTATAGAAACTGATTAAATTTCCTGGAAGAAAAGGCTTTACAGAAGTTTGAAAAGTTATCTAGTTTTTTCAATTTAACTTTTCTGTTTTCAAGTTATATTGAGATAAAAATGGACTCTTAAGGTAAAATTTTGAAAGAATGCAGAAAGATTCCAAAAACACATGCGATCTTAAAGTTCTCGAGGCTCTGAGTAATACAATATAGGTATTAATTTTACATGTGAAATTGAGTCTCTTGGAAATGAAATTTCTTCTATATTCTTACTTATACAGAGGAAAAGCATATCCTGTTGAAATGGCCAATTCCCTGGCCTGCAAAGAAGTAATAGTCATAGGAGGGTAAGTTGAGGTAGGAATTAGTTTCTATTATTTATATGACTCCTAGTTTTTAAGCTAGAAATAGTGTTTAAAAATCCCTTTGCTATAGAAATAAAGTCAGGTGGACTGCATCATGGGTTTGATCTCACTGTGGTTCTGAGAACCCATAAATAATGAGAGCAGGAGACTCAGGCCAAGAATGTAAAAGAAGACAGGGTTTTCCTTTTTTGTTTTTAAATGATGAATCACAGAACATGTATTTTTAAATGTAATTGTTTTAGAAACACAGTCTAGCTAGTACTGATTTCAAACCACAAATTATGTACAAAAACAAACATCTTACCTAATAATAGACAAACATGTAAATTGACTGTACCTCTGCTATGCCCACAGCTAATCAGAGTGAGTATGCAAATTAGAAGGCCAAAGATGGCGGCTGCCCAGCTGCTCCAGGTATGGAGTGGCCAGGAGGGGCAGGATGCCTGCTATGAGAGGAAGGGCGAGGGGGAGGGAGGGCGAAGGGATCTACAGGAGCAGAGTACAGCAGCGAAGACATGACTACAGACTCTGGCCAGAGCAAAGGCCTGGGTCCTGGGTGCTGGAGGAAAACCGGTGCTGGAAGCCAAGGGAAGGAAGACCTATTGCATGAATCTCTTCGTGCAATGGGCCTCTAGTAAAAAATAAGGATATATTTTATAACAGTTTTTATTTTGAACCCCTCTTCTGCCTGCTGGTGAAGATGAACTCTGTTATTTCAATCATTTCAGGGGTCCCCGCCCTCCTACACATTCCTCCATATTGTATCTAAGTTCCAGAGAGCTTATGGGGGCTTTAGGACAATATCATCTCATTCTTGGTTGTTATCATCTATCCATTATGACATTAGCTGACATGTACATTATTTTTCCCACTTTCAGTAATTAATTGCTTCAGGTGTGTCACTGCTGTATACTCCTGTCCCAATCACTTGGCCTCTGTCCCCCCACTTGGTATACAAAAACCCTCCAGTTCTGTCCTGGACCCCAAAGATAGAGGGGGAATCTTTCCATTTGAGCCTAAATACATCCTGTCTACGACTCTCCTACTTTGCCACAGAAGGAGTATACAACTGTCACATTCCTCTGTGCTTTATATGAACACAGAGAACACACTGCTCTCCTCTCAGATTCCCGGGTTCCTCTGCTTCTCAGTCTTTGGCCTCTAAGACTTCTTAGAGAACCTAGAGCATGTAGACTTACTGCTTTCACTGTCTCTTCTCTTCTTCCCACTGCCCCATGTTTCCTCTGTTAAAGGAAGTCTTGATCTAGTCTGGAGATGATGTGAATGGCTTTTCCTTTTTTCTTTCCAATCAATTATTGAAACTGCTCATTTTTATGTTTTTAGAACTTGAGACCTCAGACACTTAATCCCTTGAAAATCAAATGTCTTGGGTTTTGAACCTCAAAAGCCATGTCTCTGTCTTTCTGATGATTCATCCCTCTCCCTGAGACTGTGCATCAGTATATTCATTTGTCTTACTAAGGAAGAGCCACAGGGAAGTCAAGTTAATATATCAAAATATTTACACCCACAATTGTGCTATTAGGAATGTTTAGGAAAATGTACAAAGAATATTTATTTTTATTGTTGAACATCTGTTTTCAAGAACTGTGAAGAGCCTTACTCAGAACTAACGAGTCAGCCTGCTGCAATCTCATGAGTGATGGTAGAAGACATGAGACTCGTGAGTCAGAGACAAAGTTTCACTTGTTACTCATAGAACTAGCAGTAAACAGGCTAATAATCAACATTTGGTGTCATTTCTGAAATCCTAATTCCCATCAGTGACGCCAAGATTGACAGACGACTCCTGTATATATAGTGGATTATGCCATCAGAGAGGGACCTTCAGCTTAAGGAATTTGAATTACTTCAAAATTTAGTAGCTTAAAACAACAACATTTATTATTTCCCAGTGTCTTTGGGTTGGCAATCTGGACACAGATTAGCTCAGGGACAAGATTGCAATAAAGGTGTCAGCTGAGTTTGCAGTCTTTTCTGATGCTTAACTAGTAAGATTAAGTTTCTCAGAGGATTTTAGACTGAAGCTGTCCCCACATGGCAGCTGGGTTCATCAGAGTGAGCCAGCAGAGAGAACAAAACAGCACCAGCAAGAGAGTGCAGAAAGAATCTCGGAAGTGACATCTCATCAATTTTACCGTGTTCTATTCATTAGGAGCAAGTCCTTAAATTCTAGCCCACATACTTGGAAAGAGAATTACACAGGGAGTGAACCCTAGAAGACAGGAGATCACTGGGACCATTTTAGGAGCAGCCTACTGCAGAAACATTATGGATTTACTTATAAAGATACTAGAGGCCTGGTGCATGAATTTGTGCACTAGTTGGGTCCCTCAGCCTGGCCTGCAGGGCAGGATCAGGCAGACACTGATTCTCTGACATCCCCCGAGGGGTCCCAGATTACAAGAGGGGGCAGGCCAGGCTAAGAGATCCCACCAGTGCAAGATCAGGGCCAGGAAGAGATGGGACGTTGGCCAGCTGGGGATGGACTGTGTTGAGAGCTCCAGGGCATGTCTGGCACATCTTGCTCAGTCCTGATTTGCCAGACCCCAGCAGCAAGTTAACCTTCCAGTAGGAGAGTCTGCCCCCTGGTGCTCAGTGCATGTCATAGCAAGTGGTTAGCATATCACAAGCATATTACACTTTGATTGTTTGGATGACTGGATGACAGGACACTTAGCATATTAGACTTTTATGATATAGGATAACAATACAAAAAATTTGCAAAGCAACTTAATGTGCTGAAAAAACCTTTGACATTAGAATAGAGACATGGGTTCTCATTTAACTTCTGCTATTAATCGAGCAGTCCACCTAAATTCTATGGATTTCACTTTATCTCTAAAATAAGTACATTGATAAAGATGATTTGAAAGATCTGTTCATATTCTAAAATAGATGACTAAATTCAGTATTTCAAATGTTTCTAGGAAATAAAATAGTAGAATAATAAAATGAAGAAATAATTTATCATGCATAGGTATACATATTTGGTACCCATTTTTATAATATATGAGTTTTTAAATGTCATTTACTTTAAACATTTTCAATCTCTGGCCTTTATAAATTGAACTAGAGGGCCTGTGCATGAATTCATGCATGGGGTGGGTGTTGACCGCTGGCCCCAAGGAGGGAGCAGGCCCTTGGGCCCCCTGGGAAAGGAGCTGCATCTGCCACCACCCACTCTTGGTTCCCCATCCCAGACTGGGCCCGAAGGTTCCAGTAGGGTTAGGAGGGGAGGCCATGGTTGCTGGGCCAGGTGCAGAAGGAATGGATGCTGGATGCCAATGCTGCTGTTGGCACCCTGCCACTGTGCGGTTCCGTGCCTTCACCCCCCTCCTTTCCTTGCTGCCAAGGTGGTGTGGTGGGTGGGCGGCCCCTGGGGAAGGAGAGGAGGAGGAGGTGAGGAACCACTTCCTCTCCTTCTTCCCTCATTGCTGGGCCACCACTGTGGCATGGCCCCCTGGGGGAGGGAGAGGTCAGGATCGAGACCTTTGTATTGTGGGCTGACTTTCAATAGATTGCAGGGAGGGAGCTGCTCTGCTGTGTTTGAAACCCTGACCCAGAAGCAGGTCTCTAAGAATGGTTTAGCACCAGGGACAGATCGGGGCTGGCCACCTGCGGGGAGGGGCCATGGGAGGTTGGCTGTGGGAGTGCACTGACCGCCAGGGGGAAGCTCCTGCATTGAGGGTCTGCCCCCTGGTGGTCAGTGTGCATCAAAGCCACTGGTTGACCAGTTATTCTGGTGGTTCCAGTCGTTTGCTCGAAATGCTCACTTGGATATATATATATATATATATATATATATATATATATATATGTTATTGTTTAGATTATTGGTTGCCAGCCTTTCGGTCCTCATGGACCACCAGTGGTCCGCAGAACACTGGTTGGTGACTGCTGGTTTAGATTGCTCTGTGAGATCTTTGGGGAAACACTAAAAAGACTACAAGTTTAACACTTAGCAAGACCTTTAAACAGAAACTAGATTCATTATGACTTTCGAGGGTAATTTAGTGAGGCCCTAACCCTTTCTGACTGGTCTCCTGGCATAACAAATTCAATAGCATTTTATTTATTTATTTATTTATTTATTTATTTATTTATTTATTGTCTAAAGTTTTACATATGTCTCGTCTCCTTTTCCCCACATTGACCCTCTCCCCTGTCCAGTCATTCCCATCTCGGGCAAGCCCTCACCACCCCAGTGTTTGTGTTGATTAGTTATGCTTATATGCATGCATATAAGTCTGTTGGTTGCTCTCTAGTATCCCCACCTCCCCTGCCATTTGTCTCTGATCTATTTTTTTATTATTGTCTAAAGTTTTACATATGTCTAATTTTCCTCAATTGACACCCCCTATGCATCTATTTTTCTTCATTATTTATGTTGATCATTATATCCCACATAGGAGTGAGATCATGTGATATTTATCTTTCTCCGACTGGCTTATTTCGCTTAGTGTAATGCTCTCCATTCATGCTGTTGCAAATGGTAAAAGTTCCTTCTTTTTTATAGTAGTATAGTATTCTATGTGTAGATGTACCATGGTTTTTATTTTTTAATATATTTTATTGATTTTTTTTTCAGAGAGGAAGGGGGAGAGAGAGAGAGAGAGAGAGAGAGAGAGAGAGAGAGAGAGAGAGAGAGAGAGAAACATCGATGAGAGAGAATCATCAATCGGCTGCTTCTTGCACACTCCCCACTGGGGATGTACCCGCAACCAAGGTACATACCCTTGACCGGAATAGAACCTGGGACCTTTAAGTCTGCAGGCCAATGTTCTATCCACTGAGCCGAACCGGTTTTGGCTGTACCACAGTTTTTTAATCCACTCATCTGCTGATAGGCTGTTTCCAAATCTTAACTATTGAAAATTGTGCTACTATGAACATATATCCTTTCTGATTGATGTTTCTGGTTTCTTGGGATATATTTCTAGAAGTGGGATTACTGGGCTAATCAATACCATTTTTATTAGGAGGTTTTATTGAACATTTTCTATGGGGGTCTATTTATGGCTATATCATTTTTTAAGGTGAAACAGTTTCTCCCACTGGAGAAAAGAGAAAAGTATCAAGTGAAAGAAGTTAAGCTGAAAGCATTAAATATCTCAATAGCTTTCTCAGAAAATTACCAAAAGAAAAATTATTGGTAAGATAGTCTATTTTCACATGGCCTGGAGCCTGTAACAGTTAAGCTCATTTTTCCATTATAAGTGATATAATATTCACTGAAGGAAATGCAATAAATTCAGGTCATTAGATGCTTTTTAAAATAATAAAGTTAATAAATAACCATTATAAAACACTTAAAATACATTAAAATGTAGAGACTATCAATTACTATTACATATTCCAAAAATAATCATTAACAGAATTTAAATATGTTTAGAATTGTTAATAATATTTTTAGATACTATGGTTATAAAAATGAATAAAACATGGCCCCTGTTTTCAAGACATTTGTAATCTACTGGAGAAAAAGTAGTATATATGATTAAAAATCACTATGGTAAACTTATTAAAGAAAAGAGATGGCAAATGTTATAGAAGCGTGAAGGGGGGATACCTAGTTCAGTCTAGTTGTGATGGATTTAGCTGTCAGAAGATAGTTCTTGGAGGTGATGCAGGAATCAACTTTATTTAAAAATTATAGTTGAAATTCAATATTGTTTTATATTAATTTCAGGTATACAGCATAGTGGTTACATGATTCCTTCGATAATTCCAGTACTCATCTGGCACTCGACATAGTCATGAAAATATTACTGCTATATTTCCTTTGCTGTACTTTACATCCCCGTGACTATTTGGTAAGTATCAATTTATACTTCCTAATCCCCTCACCTTTTTCACCCGGCCCCCCAACTTCCCTCCCATCTGACAATCAGTTTGTTCTCTGAATCTATGTCTGTGTCTGTTTTGTTTGTTGGTTTATTTTGTTCTTTAGATTCAACATAAAAGTAAAATTATTTGGTATTTGTTTGTCTTCCTCCGTCTTACTTTTTTTTTCACATAGCATAATACCTGCTAGCTCTATCCATGTTTTTGCAAATAATAAGATTTTATTCTTTATTTATGGCTGAGTAATATTCCATTGCATATATGTACAACCTCTTCTTTACCACTTGTCATATTGATGGGCACTTGGGTTGCTTCCATTTCTTGGCTATTGCCATTATGCTGCAATGAACATAGGAGTGCGTATATTTTGTCAAATTAGTGATATGGGTTCTTACAATATATATCCAGAAGTGGAATTGCTGTGTCATAAGGTAGTTTTATTTCTAATATTTTGAGAACCCTCTCTACTGTCTTCCACCGTGGCTGCACCAATCTGTATTCCCACCAACAGTGCACAAGGGTTCTCTTTTCTCCACATCCTCACCAACACTTGTTTGTGGATTTATTGATGAGAGTCATTTTGAGAAGTATGAGGTGACATGTCATTGTGTTTTTAATTTACATTTCCCTCATGATTAGTGGCATCTACTGGTTGCAAGTTTATACCCTTAACAACATTTCCCCAATTGCCTCAATCCTCAGCCCCGGTAGCCACCATTCTACTGTTTTTGTAAGATCAGCTTTTTTATATTTCTTACATACATGGTATCATGCAGTGTTTGCCTCTCTAAGCCTGATTTATCTCACTTAGCACAATGCCCTCAAGACCCATCCATATTATTGCAAATGGCATCTTTTAACATATGTATTGGCCATTGTATTCTTTGGAGAAGTGTCTATTCAGGTCTTGTGCCTATTATTTAACTGATTATTTGTATTTTGGAGTGAGTTGTATGAGGTTTTTTGTTTTTTTTTTAAAATACATTTTGTATATTAACCCCTTATCAGATATTGCTGACAAATATCTTTCAGGAGTGAACATTAAATGATGAGTCTTAAATGACTAGCCAGGAGGATGAGGATAGGAAGATGATAGGTCTGGGCTCATATGGATACCAAGATTGTTTTCTTTCTTTCTTCTTCTTCTTGGCATGGGTACCACCCTCACCACCAGGACTCTGTCGGTGGGGGGGGGGGGGGAGGGAGTGCCATCAAGGCTCTGAGTGGCCCCACCTCCATGACTCCAGGCGCCTTGATTTCATGAGTCTGGAAGGTAGAAACTGAGGCAATGTCCTCCCTTCTCCTTAGAAATGGAGGAGGTGGCCCTGATTTTTTTCTGGATCACCTTCAGGGGTATTCTTCCCTATGGTTGTGAAGAATATACACATTAGCAGTTGAATAGCTCTATGATCTCTGCCTGTAGGATTTAAGAAGACTGACAGTCTTCCTTTATTTCATCCTGTCTCTGTCCCCTTTAGTTCAAATCAGCAGTGTTCTGACAAGGGCAGTGGCTAATACACATACTCATCTCTTTTTCAAAATGCTGCTTGGCCACACAACCTTAGTGTTCTCTTCTGAACATATTTTCTCATTCTTTGTAAGATGGGCAAGCTGAGATTTTTCCAAATTTTTAGGTTCTGGTTCCTTTTCACTTAATAACTTCTTTTTCAATTCAAGTATCTACTGGTTGCAAGTTTATACCCTTAACAACCTTTCCCCAATTGCCTCAATTCTCAGCTCCGGTAGCCACCATTCTACTCTCTGTTTTTATAAGATTGGCTTTTTTTATATTCCTTACATACAGGATATCATGCAGTGTTTGCCTCTCCAAGTCTGATTTATCTCACTAAGCACAATACCCTCAAGATCCATCCATGTTATTGCAAATGGCAAAATTTCACTCTCATTGATGAATAATATTCTATTGTATATATGTAAAAAATCTTCTTTATGTATTTGTTAAAGACATTTACACTGTTTCCATATATTGGCTGTTGTAAATAATGCTACAATAAACATGGGAGTATATATATATCTTCAATATTCTGTTTTCATTTCTTTTGGATATATATGTAGAAGTGGGATTACTGGATAAAGTGATACTTTTTGATTTTTTTGAGGTACCTCTATACTGTTTTCCATAGTGGCTGTACTAATTTAAATTTCCACCACAGTGCATAAGCATTTCTGCTTCTTCACACCCTCTCCAACACTTGTCTCTTATCTTCTTGATGATAGTCATTCTAATAGGTGTGAGGTGATATCTCATTGTTGTTTTCATTTGCATTTCCCTGATGATTAGTAATATTGAGAATTATTTCATGTATCTGTGGACCATTAGATGTACCTTGGAAAATGTCTACTTAGTTTCCCTGCTAATTTTTAAATTAGATTGTTTGCTTTTTGTTAGTGACGTGTATGATTTCTTTATATTTTTTGGATACTAACCCTTATTTGATAGATGGTCTGCAGATATTTTCTCCCAAGCTAGAACTTCGTGGCGCAATGTTAGTGTGTCTGACTCCAGATATTTTCTCCCATTCTGTTGATTGTTTTTCTTGCTGTGGGGAAGATTAGTTTAATGTAATCCTGCTTGTTAATTTTTGCTTTTGTTGCCTGTGTTTTGGTATCATATCTAAAATTATCATTGGCAAGACCAAGGTCACAGAGCCACTTTCCTATTTTTTTCTTCTAAGAGTTTTATGGTGTCATTTCTTATGTTTGTATTTAATCCACTTTGACTATACAACATTTATTGAGCACATTATTTGTGAAGTACCATGCTGAGTTGTATGAGTACTGAGATTAGTAAAACAGAATTATTTCATCAAGGAGCTTGTTATACTCTTGGACAAGACAAATGCAATCCATGGTATAAGGTTCTCCTTCCTCCCAACTGGTGGGTGGAGTTATTACATTACTGACATCTGTCACAGAGACATCCCCAAGACAATGAGCCACCAATCAGCGTATGTCAAAG
This sequence comes from Vespertilio murinus, assembly GCA_963924515.1. Classification (NCBI taxonomy): domain Eukaryota; kingdom Metazoa; phylum Chordata; class Mammalia; order Chiroptera; family Vespertilionidae; genus Vespertilio; species Vespertilio murinus. The sequence goes on from OZ004706.1 coordinate 48,640,251, forward strand.
TGTCCTGGAGCCCACCCCTTCCTGTTCTGCCCTGGGTCCAACCCTCTCCTGTTCCTCCCCTTAAAAAGACCCCCAGACAAGCTACGTGCTGCTGCTCCTCCATTTCCAGGCTGCAGCCTGGCTGGGTCCATCTCCATCACCCCTGTTCCCTCCCCACTCCTTCAATTCTGATTTCTTTACCCCCGTAATGAGTCCAGCTCATTACTGGGGAATAAACTTTACTTTAAAATTCCTTGATGGTCATATTCCTGCGCCTTCGAACCTTACACATGGTAAGTGATACAACAGGCACACAGAAGATGCTAGAGTGGATCAGGGAAGTTCAGTGTTCAGTGAAGACTTCTAAGGGAGGTGTACCCAAGAGGAGTCTTGAGGGATGAATAAGGGCGAGCCAACTGAGGAGAGATGACAAGGAAAACTTTCTTAAGGCATCAAGGTGTGAAACAGATGGTATTCAACCTCCACCCTATACTTCTTCCCCTAGCCTTGCTTATTTCCTTCCTTCCCATGACTTGTTACTTCACGACAGAGGACACCATAATAGAAATAATGACCTGCTTTATTTTCTTAAGATCTCAGGAGCAGTGAGTATATGAGCAATACCTGCAATTAGTGATTTTCTAGGATGATACTTCAATACAAGAAATCTGCTAAAGCCAAGAAGTCCAGTGACGGAACTCTTGCTTCTCAGATCCATTTGCTTTTTTTTTTTTTTTTTTTTTCCATAACCTCAATCCTGGGCAGTGTCAGGATAACTGTGGAGCTTTGGGACTTCAGATCATCTCAGTGGTATTGAAAACAAAGCTCTTTTCCATGGAATCTGGGATGCTGAAACCTTGAATAATGATATATTTTTAATAGCAAGAACAACAGCTTTTGTCTTAAATTCCATGGAAATGTCCTCTTTTAATGAAAATAATTGCTGATATATGTGTCTTTTTAAAAAGGCGATAGTCATATTTTTATGAACACTAGTTTTCCTTTAGAACAGTCATTCTGGAAACAATATCAAAAGCTGATTGTGTGGCAATCCATAAAATTAGTCTCTTTTGTTGTGTGTTTTTAACTTGCTAACCATTAGAGATACAAACATTCTTTCCAAGCTTTGTTTCTGGAAGGCAAGATGCCTGTACACTTGCAAAATGTCCCAGTTTAGTGCCTTTGGACTACTATAAAAGAATACCACAGTCTGGGTGGCTAATAAATAATAGAAAAATTTATTTCTCACAGTTCTGGAGAGGCTGAGAAGTCCAAGATCAAAGTGCTGGCAGATTTGGTGTCTGGTGAGAGTCTGCCTCTTGTTCATAGTTAGCAATCTGTCTTTTCACTGTGTCCTCATATGGTGGGAAGGGTGAGGCACTTCTCTAGGGCCTCATTCATGAGTGTACCATTCCATGAGAGCCCTTATGACCCAATCTCTGTCAAAGGTCCCACAATGAAATAGCATCACATTGGGGATTAGGTTCCAATATGAATTTTGGTGTTGCCAGGGAGGGACATAAGCATTTAGTCTATAGGAATCCCTTTTTTAAGTTCTTGGTTAGGAGTAGGCAGTGGGCTAGAGAGGATTCATATAATATCACTTATAGTTCTTTGTACATAGAGGATTCTCAATGAAAAAAGAAATGAATGAATCTCTTATGAGTAGGTTGGAGTGTGTGTATTTTATTTATTTATTTAATTTTAAATAAATCTTTATTGTTCTTATTATTACAAATGTTCCTCATTTTTTCCCCTCCATTGCTTCCCTCTACCAGGATCCCCCCCCCCCCTGCCCTTTCCACACTTCCCATTGACCTCATCTATAGGTGCACAATTTATGTTTAGTCTCTTCCCCCAGCCCCACTCCCCTTTTCCCCGAGAATGGTCAGTTCACTCTCCTTCCATACCTCTGATTCTATTATATTCACCAGTTAATATTGTTCATCAGAATTTTTTTAAATTCCCTTGGTTTTTAGATTCACTTGTTGATAGTTACATATTTGTTGTTCATAATTTTTATCTTTATTTTCTTCTTTCTCCTAGAGAACCCCCTTCAGCAATTCATATAATTCTGGTTTGGGGGTAATGAACTCCTTTAGCTTTTTTTTAAAATTTTATTTGTGAAGCTCTTTATCTGGCCTTCGATTCTGAGTGATAGCTTTGCTGGGTAGAGTATTTTTGGCTGTAAGTTCTTGCTATTCATCACCCTGAATATTTCTTGCCATTCTCGTCTGGACTGCATGGTTTCTGTTGAGAAATCAGCTGACAATCATATGGGTGCTCCTTTATAGGTAACTACCTGCTTTTGTCTTGCTGCTTTTAATATTCTCTCTTTGTCTTTTGATCTTGGAATTTTAATTATGATTTGTCTTGGTGTGGTCCTCTTTGGATTCCTTTTGTTTGGGGTTCTGTGCATTTCCTGGACTTGTAAGTCTAATTCTTTCACCATGTGGGAGAAGTTTTCTGCCACTATTTCTTCCAATATATTTTCTGTATCTTGCTCTCTCTCTTCTTCTGGGACCCCCATAATTCTGATGTTGGTTGGCTTGAAGTTGTCCCAGAGGTTTCTTACATTATCTTCAACTTTCTGGATTCTCTTGTCTTCTTGCTTCTGCGGAGGAGTGTCTTATGGCTCTTTATGTTCCAAATCTTTGACTTGATTCTTGTGATCTTCCATTCTGTTTTTAGGACTCTGTATAATATTATTTATTTCAGACAATGTATTCTTTATTTCTAGTTGATCCCTTTTCATATCCTCATAGGTCTTGTTTATTTTATTGGCCTTTTCTAGGAAATTCTTGAAAAACCTTATAACTGTGGTTTTGAACTCTATATCCAGTCGCTTTTTGTCCTCCATTTCTTTCGTTTGTGATCTGTTTCCTTGTCTTGGCATTTTCGCAGCTTCCCTGAGTTGGTAGGGTGGCTTTGTGTGTTAAGGTGTCCTATATGGTTCCGTGGGTCAGCCTCCCAGTTACCTGAGGTGGACACTCTTGGTGCACCCCTTTGTGGAGTGTGTATACAGCCTTATTGTAGTTAAGTCTTGATTGTTGTTGGTATTACTGGGAGGAACTGACCTCCAGGCCAATTGGTTGTGAGGATCAGCTGTGTCTATGCCAGGAGACAGTCTTATTTAACTAGGCTTGAAAAATTGCAAAAGCCTCTGTAATCAGCTTGGATGGGGCGGAGTTTCAGGGTGGAGCCTACAGCTTTAGCTTCCCCTCGGCCCTGCCCTATGAGGTTCCTGAGTCTGTGTTCCTCAGTGTTCTTTGGTACTCGCTGCAAGCACCTCTAAAAAAAAGGTGCTCTCTAGTTTCGCCCACTACCAGACAGTCTAGTCTCTCCCCCAATGAGCCCGGAATTGGGGTTCAGTGAAGTAGGAGGTGGGGTTGGAACTGGAGCTCAGCACAGTCTAGAGCTTTTGTCTCCTTCCTGCTAGGGCATTCCAGGAGCACAGTCAACAGTCCGTCCTCTGTGAGCAATGTACGCGACTCCGAGGCTCTGCCTTTAGCCACTCCCCTGAGTTTCTGCCTTACAGCCTAGAATCCCTCTGTATGAGCCTGGGTCCCCAGGGTCTCGCCCAGAACTGGGGTTCAGTGCAGTTGGAACTGGGGTTCAGCACAGTCCGGAGCTTTTATTTCCTTCCCGATAGGGAACACCAGCCAGGTACTCAGCCGCCCCCTCCTCTCCAGCTGAGTCCTCTCCCTGGGTGCACACCATGTCTCCATACCTCAGGCTTTTATAGCTCCTCTGATTTTCCTTCTGGTTTTCTCTTTCCTTCTAGTTGTAGAATTTCCAGTCAGTCAACTTTCCTGTAGTTCTGGATAATGTCCACTTTGTATTTTAGTTGTATTTTTTTGAAATTGATGTGTGAGGCTGTAGTTAGGTGTTTACCTATGCCACCATCTCTGTGTGTGTATTTTAAATAATTTATTTTTTCCCCAATAGATTCTTAATTGGTATTCCTATTTTTGCATTTGTCCCTCTAAAACAATTCTTTTTCTAAAAAAATTTTAAATGTTTTTATTGATTTCATAGAAAGGAAGGGAGAGGAAGAAAGAGATAGAAATATCGTTGATGAGAATCATTGCTTGGCTGTCGCCTGCACGTCCTCTACTGGGGATCAAGCCCACAACCTGTGCATGTGACCTGACCAGGAATTGAACTGTGATCTTCAGGTTCAACCACTGAACCTCACTGGCTGGGATATAACCAAAAAATGTTTTTACATAACATTTATGGACTTTGTTGATAAGGCATAACCATTTTGTCAAAATTTTGCCATTAATATACAACCTAATTTCCTATTCACAATGAAAGAGAATATGTTTCACTTTAAATGTGACATAGAGGCAAAGTATCAAAAATTAAAGTAATACCTTAAATTCACAATTCAAATGTCAAATGAAGAAATTCTCCAAATCATTAAAGCATGATAAAGTAAGAACACAGAAAAAAAGGACATTAAAGTAATTTTACTTTTTTTGTATATAGTGAAAACAGATGTATTTATAATTTCAGCCTTCAGAAAGTATGCTTCATAAAGTCATTATTTATTTAAAACAGACAAATGCTTACAAAAAACATTTAACTTAAATTTCATAGTTGCTTATAAAATGATACTTGAAAGGTTGACCTATATAAGGAAGAAAGAGGTGGTTAACTATAAGTATAAAATATGCCACAATATTAAAAACCTCAAAGTGCTCTATAGGAAAGTCAATAAAGATAACTTAATTTTTCTGGGGAAAAGTGTATTTAGCATTACAACCTTAAATGTAAATTTTATATATGGATTCAATGAAGAATACATTTAAACTGTGCCTTGCTACATAATTATCTATTTTGTGTAAAACAATAAAAATGATGTACTTTTTTGAACATGGTTACATCAAACCAAAGGTTATCTTTTATTTTTTACTTTACTGGCAACTTTGGATGCATTGTTAGTTAGGTTTTGGTTTCCAGACGGCATTTTTTTACAAATCCTAAGCTGTCCCTCTGTTCAGCTTGGCTGACTTCTTGTCTATTATTTTCTTGACGCGACTCTGTTCATATATATTCTGATTCTTTCCAGTTCATGCTCTACTGGATGCTCCTTAGAATTAACTCCAGAGTTGCCAAATAAACCCAAAACATTGAATTTAATGTGTAAGCAGAAACAAAATCCACTTTTGCTTGTTCAAGTGGGTCCAACTCATTCCTGTAGACAGACATCATGGTCTTCAGCGTGTCATCTACAGCAGCAGCGATGGGGATCGCAGATGTTGACAAATGCTCAGGAATGCCTGCTGGATGGTATTCATTAAGTTCCTCTCCTGCTGTTGTGACCAGGGTGGTACCCGTTTGGTGGGGGAGGGCCCTCTTCTGGTGGCAGGCTGCTGGCTTCTTGTATTCTCACTTGGGAAAGGCCACCAATCCTAAATGAACAGCCAAAGTGATCCTGTTACAAAGAAGTTAAAATCATGCCTCTCTTTGGTTTAAACCCTTTATGGCCGCCCATCTCCCTCAGAGTAAAAGACAGACTCCTAAAGCTGTACGGCGTTGCACAGTCTGGCCTTTGTTACCTCTCTGACCTCATCTCATCGGACCCTCCCCCAAGCCATTCTCCTCTAGCCACACTGGCTTCCTTGTTGTTCCTCATAGAAACTTGCCATGCTCCTCTCTCAGGGCATTTGCACTTGCTCTTCCATGTGCTTGAAATGCTCTTCCCACCCAGTATATAAAGACTCCCCCTCTCCTTTCAGTCTTTGTTGAAATGTCACCTTTTCAACAAGGCCTTGCTGACCATTCTATTTTTAAAGGAACAGCCTGTCCCACTGCTTACCCACCTACATTTTGCTATCCCTACTATCACGATCTAATATACTATACACTGAGTGGCCAGATTATTATGATCTCTGAACTCATAACAATCTGGCCACTCAGTGTATATATCCTATATAATAAAAGGCTGATATGCAAATTGTCCCCTTGACCAGGAGTTCGACCAACAGGCAGGCTTGCCAACCGCCCATGTCTCCTCCCCCTGACCAGGCTGGCCGGACCCCACCCATGCACGAATTCAGGCACCAGGCCTCTAATATATACTGAGTGGCCAGATTATTATGTGTTCAGAGATCATAATAATCTGGCCACTCGGTGGATATTGACTTTTATTTATTGTCTGCCTCCTCCCTAACATCTCCTTCACCCAATAGAATAAAACTCTATGAGGGCAAGAATTTTAATATATTCTCTTCACTAATTTGTTATCCTTTGCCCAAAACATTCATGGCATATAAGTAGGACCTCAGGAAATATTGGTTCAATGAATAAGAAATATGAAGGGCCAAGACCGGTTTGGCTCAGTGGATAGAGTGTCGGCCTGCAGACCAAAAGGTCCCGGGTTCGATTCCGGTCAAGGGTACGTACCTTGGTTGCGGGCACATCCCCGGTGGGGAGTGTGCAAGAGGCAGCTGGTCGACGTTTCTAACTCTCTATCCCTCTCAGTTCATCTCTGTGTAAAATCAATAAAATATATTTAAAAAAAAGAAATATGAAGGTCTTTATGTGGTCTGTGTGATCTTTAATAAGATTGCTAGATATGTTTTTAAGATTTATATTTGTATTTTTAAAAAATATATTTTATTGATATTTTACAGAGAGGAAAGGAGAGAGATAGAGAGCTAGAAACATCGATGAGAGAGAAACATCGACCAGCTGCCTCTTGCACACCCCCTACCGGGGATGTGCCCGCAACCAATGTACATGCCCTTGACCAGAGTCGAACCCGGGACCTTTCAGTCCACAGACCGATGCTCTATCCACTGAGCCAAACCGGTTTCGGCTGTTTTTGAGATTTTTAAATGTTCACGAGCAAAATATCTCTTGGAGACTTATTTTCTGTGTCTTCTTCAAAGCCTAGGGCAGAGCAATGTACTTGAAGATTCTAAGATTTTTTTAAATAAAGTCTTTTTGTACTTTTTTCTTTTTCCCATTAACCAGTTTTTATTGATCTTGATCTGTTGCACTGAATGTGGTTGCTCATATATTAATGATTAGGTGTTTTATGAAGTAAAAAAGTTAGAAAATATTGCCCATTTTTTAACTTCTTTTTTTTTATATCATACACTTTAGCTCATGATACTTTGGGAGTTTTTTAAAAAAATTCTTTTCAACATATTTCTTGTATGTAAATATAATACACATATTTCTTGTATATAAATATAATACAGTCCTAAGAAACAGAAAGGCTACATATGCTTTGTGCTAGTATATGCATTTATTCAACAAACACTTCACTATGACTATATTCATGCGAGAAATCATTATTCAGTATTTACTATGTACTGGGCACAATTTTAAGGGCTCAAAGTCAGCAATGAACAAAGCAAAGCTCCTATGTTACATGCTTCATAATAAATGACGTAGAATTTGGAGTTTTATACCTGTAAGGGGATGTAGAAGATATAGTAAAAACCACCAAGTTTACAACCAAATAAACTTATACCAGAGAGCTCGAGTGGTTTTCCACAAGGTCACACAATTCATGTCAGAAGATGAATAGAAGCTATTTTGATGATTTCTGCTGCATTGTCAGATCACCAGTTCTTGGTGTGAATATAAGAGGAGAATACTAAACATCTTTGTATAAGTATCCTGGGATCTTCTGCTTTTCCTAGGGCATAACAAAAAGGCCAAATTTTATATATTCATGTTTAGGGCAGCTGTGCGATATGTTGTTATTTTTGTTATGGTTTTTATCCATCTGTCCTACAATCTGTTCACACAGCCCAGGCCAATTATGATGATAAAAACTTTGTCATGCATTCTGAGTCATATTGGTTGTCTCCGCTCTGGTCAACATTGAGCCCAATTTATTCCAGGGTTAAGTAGGCTATTCCTTATAAAGATGGTTATTTCTTTAGAGTCAGTAAGTTACATCATTATTAAAATGCCCAGAATATGAGATAGTCTTGCAGCCTTGCGAATGGGGCAACTCAAGGTTAAGGTGGTTAAGAATTAGCCTTTAAGTCAGGTGTCCTAAACAATCCTCCTGAAAAATGAATGTAAAAAAAAAAACCTCTGGGGGCTTAATTTTAAATAATCTAACACATTAGTAATCATCTTGGGTACAACCTTTCAGTCCTGCCAGAAACTCTGAGAAATAGATTTGGGCAGAAGGAGGAAGCAGACTGAGCGATGAAATGCTTCAGCATTCCATTGTAGGAAGCAAGGACACCTACGAGACCTAATATTTTAGCTTTTAACATAATCTCAAGGACAAATATGAGGTGCCAGAAAATTGATGGTTATCTTCCTTGAAGGCAGTGGATGATTATTCAATTTCATAGCCTGCTTGAGTTCACCTTTAAGCATATTTTACTGGGAAAAAGTTGAGACAGGCATTAACCTTTATTAATACATAATGAAGCAAATAGTACTTCCTTTCGAAAACCCCATTACGGCAACATTAGTAAATGTTACACAAAAAGACCTGTGTATGTGGTTACATTGTCACCCAGAATGAATTAAAGGCATGCCCTTTATCTCCTTTCTGTGTCCCTGAAAACCGTGTCTGCGTGAAACTACAACTTAGAGGAAGACTGGCTCTCACCTCTGGACGCTGTCTTTCAGTGAGACTTTAGAGCGTGTCTTTGACCATGGTCCTCCCTGAACTTTATTAGCTTTCTCTCTGGGAACTGACACAAAAGTCTCTTTCTGTGACATTCTTATTCAAAGAAGCTAAAGGAGTTTATAAATTAGAAGGTAGTTACTTAGCCCCTGACCTGATTAGAGTGATTTGATATTAATTTTTTAAAGTGTATTTTTCTTTTCCATACATAACCTTGTTTGGAAAAATAATAGGAATCTAGTTCTTCAATTGTCCTCCTCATTCAAGTTTATTTACATTCGGCTAATGTTACTCTTTTAAAAAAATATATTTTATTGATATTTTACAGAGAGGAAGGGAGAGAGCTAGAAACGTCGATGAGAGAGAAACATCGACCAGCTGCCTCTTTCACACCCCCTACCGGGGATGTGCCCGCAACCAAGGTACATGACCGGAATCGAACCCGGGACCTTTAAGTCCGCAGACCGACGCTCTACCGCTGAGCCAAACTGGTTTCAGCTAACGTTACTCTTTATTCCCAGATTTAGTGCCTAGTAATTAAAACCTTTTAAATTAAAAAGCACTTTATAGTGGGTAGTCATGTCCTAGGCCAGTATCTTCCCTGACAAAGACCAACTTCTATCTTAACTGAGCCTAATGTCTTTTTGCAGCTATGATAACACGCCCTTGGAATGCCAGGGAACTTGTAACTTCCCTTTTCCAGAACCCCGCAGGGTACAACCAATGCCCTAGGGCAAAACCACAAATTGTTATCATCATGTTAATTGTTGACGGTTAACTATCTTGTACCCCCTATGTAAAAGAAGCATACCGTATTTTTCGGACCATAAGACGCACCTTTTCTTCACCAAATAGTGGGAGGAAAAGTGCCTGCGTCTTATGGTCCGAATAGAAGTAGCGCCTGCGTCTTATGGTCCAAGTTGCAGAGCAGCAGCGGGTCCCCCGGGACCTTCCATGTCCCTGGGGACTGCATATTTGGTGAAGAAAAAGTGCGTCTTATGGTCCGAAAAATACGGTATGTCTATCATTTTACCTTTTATCCAATCCCAGAGATTCTCCCCCATCTCCTTTGCCTTCTCCAACCTCCCCACCTCCCTAATCTATCACCAACAGATTTCTTGTAACCTATTTACCTCTCTTTCGATGGGAATTTGTAAAACTAGTGGAAAACAGCCATTCTCCAGAGCATTATCTCAATAATGTTGAGATTCTGCTTCCCGGCAAGGCAAATAGTGACAGTTTGCCTCAAATAAACTCACAAGAATTCTTTATAGGTTTGAATGTTTCTTACATTAACATTAGAAACAACAAACCTGCATTTTGACCCCAAAATTTTCATGAACATAATTATGGGTTATCTCACACAGCTAAGTATTGAAGTGGTTTGCTATGCTGCAGTGGGAATTGGAGAATATGTTTTAATATTTATTAAGGCTAGACCTTAATCATTATTCTTTTTCAGAATTTTTCTGATTAGTCTTGCTATTTTGGCACATACATTTAAAAAACATTGTAGTACACCTGAAGTCCCTTTGCTATCATCATGGCCAGTAAATATGTGTATATAAACATTACATATATAATTTTCTTAAGTTGGCTTAAAAATTATAATAATCGTAAAAGTTTTTCTATTAAAAAACAAGATATATGTATATTTATAAAAATGTTAAAGTGTCCCTCAATAAAATTTAAAAATTTGAATTATCTAAATCTTGCTAATTACCTGTATATTATATTTTTAAAATCATGAATTTTACACTCTAGCCAGTTTGGCTCAGTGGATAGAGCAGGGGTGGGCAAACTTTTTGACTCGAGGGCCACAATGGGTTCTTAAACTGGACCGGAGGGCCGGAACAAAAGCAACCTGACCATGCTGGCTCTCTCATCTTGGGATGCTGGTTAAGGAGCGGAGGGGAGAGCAAGAGAACTCTCGGCTCTTTCGGCTCCGCGGGCCGGATAGAACAGCCGAACGGGCCGGATCTGGCCCACGCTGGGATAGAGTGCTGGTCGCAGATTGAAGGGCCCCAGGTTCAATTCCAGTCAGGGGCACATCCCCAGTAAGAGACATGCAGAAGGCAGCCAATCAATGATTCTCTTTCATCATTGATGTTTCTATCTCTCCCTCTCCCTTCCTCTCTGAAGTAAATAAGAAATATATTTTTCCAATGTCACCCCAATAAAATAAAAACAACAGCACTCATTAATTTTCACAATAATGTAGTAGAATCCACCTTAATGAATTTTGTCGTTGCTTTTAATGGATCCTTAATTGATTCTCAATCTATCTACCTAAAATAATGTTAAGAAAGTATTTAATTTTATCAATATTTATTTACTTATTTATTGCTTAAAATCAGGAATATGTGCTGAACTTTATCAATGCCTTTTTGACATTTATGGAGAAGATCACATAAATTTTCTCCTTAGATTTATGAACATGGTGAATTATATTGGAAGATTTTCATTATTCATGCATTTATTCATTAACTTAAGTGTATACTTACTCAAAGTGCAAAGCACTGCTCTAAGTATTGGGGATAATACAGTATTTAGGAAATCTAAATATTAAATCTATTGTGACAAAATCTCACTTGGTTGTGGAAAATTCTTCTTCTTCTTCTTCTTCTTCTTCTTCTTCTTCTTCTTCTTCTTCTTCTTCTTCTTCTTCTCCTTTTTCTCCTTCTTGTTCTTGTTCTCGTTCTTGTTCTTCTTGTTCTTGTTCTTGTTCTTCTTGTTCTTGTTCTTCTTCTTTTTCTTCTTCTTCTTCTTCTTCTTCTTCTTCTTCTTCTTCTTCTTCTTCTTCTTCTTCTTCTTCTTCTTCTTCTTCTTCCCTGTGAGGACCTTTTTCCTTCCCTGTGAGGACCTAGGGACTCCAGTCACCCATCCTGGTCTAGTGTGCACCACTGAGGTTCCCTTACTGAGCCACGAAGGCCACTAGTGGGGAATTGGGGCCACACTTTTTCTCTTGTGGTGTGAGAAATCCTGATGACCAGCCACAGGGTGGAAAATGACAGGAGATTCCACCTGTTTGTTTTACTAGGGCTTGACTTGAGAAATTGTCTTAGCCGTTTAGGAGGTCTAATTGTGTATGTGACACTTGAGCCTCTAGATTGAAAGAAGCTACAACACAACGTCCCTCAATTCAGATTCTGGTTCCATGGGTGTAGAGCTGTTAGTCTTAGCTGGCTCTGTACTTGAATCTGGTCTGTAGGGTTGAACAAGAGTTATTTGGCCTCTGTCTTCAGGCCCTAAAATTTATCTGTAACTGTCTAGTTACAGAAGTCAACATAATACTAGTAATGGGTGATGGATGTTTTGATAGATGGTAGGAATACCTAATCCATTCTGGGATCAAAGATAACCTCCCAGAAGATGAGCTGTTTCATCTGAGGACTGAAGAATGATGAGGCGTTAGCCTGGTGAAGAGGAAGTAAGGAAGCCTTCCTAGCATGCAGCTAATGCATACCGTCAAGAGAGTGAGTAGTGAGAGATGGGACTGAGAGAGGTAGGCAAAGACCAGATCATCAAAAATTGTTCTTTAATATTTTGCTTAATTTTATTTGCCAATGTTTTATTTAGAATTTTTTTTGGTAATTTCCAAAATGAGTTTAGTTTGTAGTTTTCTATTTTTGTACTATTTCTTGTGGGTTTTGGTATTAATGTTAATCAGGATTTGAAAAAAATAATTTGAAACATCATTCTATTTATTTTCCAAGGGGTCCTTCCTGCTCCCCCTCTCAATGTCTGCTTCTCTATCTATATTTTTTCCTCTCTTTTTCTTTCTCTTTTTTCCTTCACTTCCTCTCTCCCTTTTACTTTTTAAAAATCTGCTTTTTCTCCTCTCTTATATTTCTTTTCCTTCCAGCTTTTGCTTTTATTCCTACTTCTAGACTTGACAAATGCTATGAGCAACACCCTAGAAGTTAAGCTAGATAATATACTCATATAGTAAAACACATATACAAAAGTATAATTAAAGTTAAGCAATTAAGACAAAACAAAAATCAATTGGAAAATATATACCAGTCACCTTGGCTGAGTTTATCACAAGTAGACACTAATACTAATTTTTAAAAAATATTTGTAAAATTTATTTTTAGAAAGAGAGGATGGGAGAGGGATAAAGAGAAAGAAACATTGTTGAGAGAGAAACATTGCTTGGCTGCCTCATGCACATACCCTATTGTGGATTGAGCCCACAATTTTGGCATGTGCCCTGACTGGGAATCTAACCAGTAATTGCTTGGTTAATAGGTTGATGCTCAACCACTGGGCCACACCAGCCAGTCACTAATATTAATTTTTAGTTTTTGAATCCAACAATTGACTATTTCTGGGAATCTATCTGAAATAGTTAATTGCATATGTACTCAAAGAAATACTTGTTTAAATGAGTTCTCTGAAAACAACTTGTCTTCAATAGGGAAGTACCGTGAGTAGTTACAACTACAAAAACAACATTCTATGTTCTATATTATGTGCTAATACATATATTGATATGGGAAAATATTTAAGATGCATTATTATATGAAAAAAAATTAGACTACAAAGCACATGTTTTTCTTATATAAAAAAATACTATTGCTGAAACTGGTTTGGTTCAGTGGATAGAGCATCAGCTTGCGGACTGAAAGGTCCCAATTTTGATTCCCATCAAGGGCATGTACATTGGTTGCGGGCACATCCTCAGTGGGGGGTGTGCAAGAGGCAGCTGATCGATGATTCTCTCTCATCGATGTTTCTAACTATCTCTCTCACTTCCTCGATGTAAAAAATCAATAAAATATATAAAAAAAGAAAAAAAAGATAAAAAATAAAAAATACTATTGCCTGAATGGATAGATGAATAAAGGTATTACATATGCATATATATTAGTATATGTATCAATACATTTTTTTTATCTTGCTAGATTTTAGGAAAATAATTGTGAAATCAATCTCCAAATTGTTTTAGTGTTAGGAAAAAAATAATTATATATTTCATAGAATTTGTGGTTCTGAAATTCCCTTTTATTCCTAGGGATTAAGGATTATAATGTGTAGCAGTGACAGTACCCTATAATTTTCTCTTTCTGGACACACTTGAGAGCTATATTTTCCAGTCTCCAATGCAGGAATATGGGCAGAAATGACTTAAGCCTCTCCCTAGGTGTGATCTTTAAGTAGACCCTTTATACTAGCCTTCTCTTCATGGCAACCACAGGTTTCGCATGTTCCTAATGGAGTGTGTACCTAGTGAGAGTTCCTGGGTTACTTTAGAAAAAAAATGTTTTTATTGATATTTTACAGAGAGGAAGGGAGAGAGATAGAGAGCTAGAAACGTCGATGAGAGAGCTAGAAACAAACGTCGACCAGCTGCCTCTTGCACACCCCCTACCAGGGATGTGCCGGCAACCAATGTACATGTCCTTGACTGGAATCGAACCTGGGACCTTTCAGTCCACAGACTGACGCTCTACCACTGAGCCAAACCGGTTTCGGGACCTGGGTCACTTTTGAAGGGGAGTTAATCAGCCCACTGATGTGAGGCATAAGGAAACTTTTGGTGTGTTGTAAAAATGGTATTGTGAGGTTATTTGTTGCTGTAGCATAGCCTAGTTTATCCTGAACAATATGTATTGAGAAGGTTTCCTTAGAATTAAGAACTTTCTAGCCAAATTCATTTGACAGGAGAAAGGATTTGATTAACTACTCAGTATGCTACAGAAGCCAATAAAAGAGATTCAGCAGAAAGGAAATTTGGATAAAATTATTCTGCTTCAGAAACTGTGAGAACTTGATATTGGACTTATGACATCTTCAGGGAGAAATTTTATTTGGAATATATCTGAACTTCCAGAGTTGCCAGGAGAATAGATTTTAAGTAGGAAGCCAACAGATTCCCCAGAGGGCTCTTCTTCATGCCATTTACTAGTAAGACCAGACTTGGAGATGTTTTGAGATGCTAGGATGTGTCTCTGAGGAGTTAACTTGGAGGAAAGAACACATTTAAGATTTGTTATTTGAAACATGGACAAGTTTTTAAGTTTTCCCTATATTGTGACAATTCCTGAATACAAATTTGAATGAACAATTTAAAGTAAAGAGAAAATATTTTAAAATTTCCTACAATTCTAAAAACAATTATATAAGCAAATAAGACAAAACAAAACAAAACAAAACAAAACAACAACAATTGAACAAAGTTCTTAACCTGAACACAAACTATCTAGAAGTTATAATGAAATCAATAGACTGAGCTTCATAAGTCATAAAGTACCAGAAAGGCAAGGAAAAGGGCATGATGACAAGGAGGCAGTAAAAGAGGAGAAAAATGGAAGAAGGCTGAGGGCTGATTATCCAATGATACTGATATATCTACACTAATAAAAGAGAAACATGCAAATTGAACATCCCTCTGCTATGCCACCAGCCAATCAGAGCGAGTATGCAAATTGACCCCCCCAAAGATGGTGATTAATTTGCATACACAGGTGCAGAGTGAAGACTAAAGACAGTGTAGCAGGAAACCAAGCACTGCAGAAGGCAGTGAAACTTTGGAGAAGCAAGTGGGGTGGCGGAGACAGGAGGGAAGTAAGTGGGGCTGTAGAGAAGCCCTATTCTTGTAGGAATCTTCCTGCAATGGGCCTCTAGTATATATATCTCCTATATAATAAAAAGGTAATATGCAAAATGACCATCACTCCAACACATAAGATGGCTGCCCCATGTGGCCAAAGATGGCCACCACAAGATGGCTGGCAGGGGAGGGCAGTTGTGGATGATCAGGCCAGCAGGGAAGGGTAGTTAGAAGTGACCAGGTCAGCAGGAGAGAATAGTTAGGGGTGACCAGACTGGCAGGGGAGGGAAGTTATGGGGACCAGGCCTGGGGGAGGGCAGTTGGAGGCAACCAGGCCTGCAGGGGAGGACAGTTAGGGGAGACCAGGTTGGCAGGAGAGGACAGTTAGGGGCAAGCGAGCCAGCAGATGAGCAGTTAGGCATCAATCAAACTGGCAGGGGAGTGGTTAGGGGGTGATTAGGCTGGCAGGCAGAAGCGGTTAGGGACAATCAGGCAGGCAGGCAGGCAGGCAGGCAGGCGAGTGGTTGGGAGCCAGCAGTCCTGGATTATGAGAGAGATGTCCTAGATAGGAGAGGGTACAGGCTGGGCTGAGGGACAACCGCCCCCTTCTGTGCACGAATTTTATAATTTTAATAATAATGATAACAATAATGATGAGCATCTACATAGTTTGCTAGTTTTCCCCTTTTTCTCCTTCAGAGGGCAATGTCCTCTAACATATGCTAAATACTATGCTAAGTCTTACTTTTACTTCCCTGTGTCCTCTCTGGAATGTTCTTTGAGCACATGGACTTATCTCACAACTTCTGACTTTGTTGTGGACTTCCCTCTTGTCACCACCAATCACTGACTTGAACTCCAAGTGATATGTTTATATTATTTTAATGACAAGCCAAGGGCAGATGGAGGAATATAATTACTCTTCTAGTATTCCCAAGACTAGCGCATTCAGATTGAGTAGGATCCCGATTTAAGCCAAGGAATTTAGTTCTTCTCTAATTGCCCTTTCCATTCAAGTTTATTTACATTCTGCTAACGTTACTCTTTATTCCCAGATTTAGTGCCTAGTAACACTCACTAGGAGATGATTGATTAGAGAGAATGAGGGTAAATAAGGAATGTGACATCTACCACTTGGCTAGATTTAACTGGAGCATGATGCAAATAAGGTCATGAATGTGAGTTTATGCTGGATTAGAGCCAGATGGTTACTCAAAAATATTGTCCCATGACCCTGTAACCTCCCCTTAGACCAGACAGCTGCTTTGCATATGTTGGTGCATCAGAGAAAAATCCTGCCATATATATATATATATATATATATATATATATATATATATAATTTTTTAGAAAGGAAGGAAGAGTGAGAGAGAGGCAGAAACATCAATGAGAGAGAAACATCAATTGGCTGACAGCTGCCCCTGCACGCCCCCATTGGGGATCGAGCTTGCAACCCAGGCGTGTGCCTTGATGGGGAATTGAACCAGCAGACTCTTGGTTCCTCGGTCTATGGTCAACCACTGAGCCACATCAGACCACAAAAATCCTGCCATTAGTAACAGTTCAGAGAAAGGAGGTAGTTACTAACACCATTGTATATCAAAGCCAACTTCGTTTATTTTCTCTTCTACAAATTAGGGAACAGTACTTCTCATAGGATAATGAATTAAATGAATTAAATGAATTAAAGTGTGAGAACATCTTTAACTATTACTTAAACATCTAAAGTAATAGTCAGAAAAACTTTCACTAACTGCTCTTGAAAAGGAGCAAGTTTGCCATGATATTGACATTTGAGCAGAGACATCTTAGAAAAGATTGAAGAATCAGAAGAGTTGTTGGATTAGATGGGCTTTAAGGGGCCATCCCATCATGAGATTCTATAATTTTAGCTCTTTCATTTGAAAGATAAAGTATGGAATAGAATGACAAGTAATTTTGCCATGTGGCCATCTCTTACTCATCTTTTGGGACTCAGCTAACACTTGATTTCTTGAAAGAGGACTTCTCAAATACCACTTCTCTATCCACATTCTCTCTCAGATAGCACACTACTGCTCTTATTATAAGTTGCACCTCTTTATTTATTTATTTTTTGATTATTTATTTCATGCCATTAGTGTAAAGTAGGTTACAAACTACATGAAAGTAAAACCAAGTCTGTTTTACACATGATATATAACCTCCTATCTTATTCACAATATATACAAATATCAAATCATTGTGCTGTATACCTGAAACTAATATAATGTTATATGTCAACTAACATAAAACAAAACTAAAAGTAGTCAACAGTTTCCCATTTATATGTGACACATCCTAGTCAGAAAAGGCATGATTTGTCTCCCAGCTGGTATGGGTCAATGGTTGAGCATTGACCCATATACCAATTTGATTCCCAGTCAGGGCACATTCCTGGGTTTTGGGCTTGATCCCAAGCAGGGGTTGTGCAGGAGGCAACCAATAGATGTTGGTGTTTCTCATTGATGTTTCTATCTCTCCCTCTCCCTGCCTTTCTTGTTCTCTAAGAAAAAAAAAAGGCATGATTTGTCAACAAACATGATTTAAAATTGTCATATATTTTGGGGAAAAAACACACTAAAACATTAAAGTGTACATTAAATCTTACCTATGTGTTACAGAACCAAAAATAGAAAAAATCTGATTTATTTTATTTTAAATCTTATACTTTTATTTATAAAAAATAAAATTAGCCATTCATTTATTGTAATTTTATTTGCATTGGAAAGATTAATTAATATAAAGTTTTCATACCTGGTTAAATGTTTTTATTTCTACCACTACTGCTATCATTATTCTTGTCAACTTCAATACCAACAAAAATGATTAATTCAACACACTGGATTCTGAGTTTCATGATTTTCTTAATTATATCATTTATTTTCTCAGCTACCCCTGTTGGAACTATCCCTGACCAATGTTTTTCAAACTTCAGATTGTGATGTATTAGTAGTCCTTGAAATTAATGTTGTAACTAAAAGTTTAAAATGAGAATGGAATAGAATTTGAAATATCAGAGTATATTTAAGGATAAGCATTGTTTTGTAAAAATATGTATACATGTACTAAATATCTATGTAACATTTCTTTTGTTTGTGAAGGCTGTGGTCTAAAAAGTTTGTAAAATAGTACTATCAACATTGTGAGCATCAGTAACAGTAGCACCATGAAACTTCAATTATAAGCAGCCTATCCTTTCTCTATACTGACTTTTCTTTTTTCTCCTTTATGACAATCGGTTCACCTGAATGTATTATCTTCAAATTCATTGACTCCAACTCTTTTTTCCTGTCCAGTGTTTCCTGCTTCTCACTGTTCCTCCTTGTTCAGGTCAGACTTCATGTTCAAGGGCCTCAACCCCCTTGCTACCCCCTTTCCTTCTGTCTCACTTAACTGGCAAAACCAATGACCTGCCTGCTCCCACGGTACCCCATCAGCCTGGAATATGGTAGAAGTTCTGGAGACATACCTTTGCAAACAAGTCTCAAGTAAGGTCTTGCCTCTACTACCCTTCATTGCCTCTTTAACTATCCAGCCATCTTACTAGAGTTCCCTAATCAATCTGCTTTCTGACTCTGAAGTGCTTTCACACCTTCTCTCTCTATTAGACACCAACATCAACTATTTCCTCTCTAATTCCCCGTGGTGAATTTACTCATATCCCAAGAAAATAAGAACCCATCATAATGCGGCTAAGTTATCTCTCCACCAAATTTTCATTTCACTGTACTTTCATTTTTACCAGTATGTTCTTTATTTTCCTCCCGTGATTATAGGCTGCTCCCACAAAGCCAGACCTCCCACTTGTCCCTTGACATATATACAGGGACTTCCCATATTGCCTTTCATTTCTCTGCTTCATAGCCACAAACAGATCATAATATTCTAGATGGAACAAACACTGTTTCCACCCCCATTCTTTATGTTTTGTATCTTGCTGGGTAAAATAGCAAAAGGACTGAGTAAGCTGGAGAAGCATGAGTGGTGCTCAGTAGGGCATAATAATATGCTGTCATGGGCATCCAGGTGTAACTCAATGTCATTCTGTGCCTTTCAAGGCTCCATAAAGGGAGAAATAGTAAAGGATGGAAGAGGATACACTAGAATACACTTCTACTTCTTAAATGTTCTCACACTGGTTCTGTAATCTATTATATATATATATATATATATATATATATATATATATATATATTCAGAGGAATATGCAAATTATCTGGGACACAATTGAGAACATTCACAGGGTGGGCGGGGCTGTGGAGTCTAGTGAGATTTCGTCCTGCCCAGGCAGACTCCCCCGTGGCCCCACAGCTGAATCCTGATGCCAACCTGGGGTTTACTAAACTTTACTGAGCTGCTCCTCAAACCCCCACTCCCTGCCCCAGGAATGCACTGCCTGCAACAGGGCGCCCTGTAGCCTCCTGACAGGAGGGTGGCTGGGGAGAGCTGAATGGGCTGGGGGCTGCAGGGAGCCACGAGGGGCAGGGTAGCTGGAGTCAAGTTCCTAGGGGTCTGTGAAGAGCACCTGACAGGATCCCAGACTGCAAAGAAGGAAGAGGAAGCAGCCATGGGGAGCTCTTCTAATCCTCATTCACGGTCACCCTACCCTAGCCCCTGCCGCCCCGGAGGACATGGGGAGGCTGACTGAATGGGGAGAAGACCCACCTCAGGGGTAGCTGCAGCCCGCACCTCCAACTTCTGATTTCTTCCCCTTCAGGAGCACCCACAACAATAGCTCACTGACGATGACCCATCAGGGCCTCCGAGGCACCCTGGGCAGCAGCCTGCCACTGCTGGGCCCCCTCTACTGGGGCCAGGCACACCTCTCCTCCCTACAACTCCAGATCTGGGTGGAGGCAGGCCTGAGCAGCCCCCCAGGGTCAGACCCATTCCCCCTGCAACTGCAGTGGCACCTTCTCCGCAGCAGAATTGCACTGAACCTCACTGGGGCGGCTAACCCCCCACTCCCTCCTAGTTTGCTTGGCCCTGCCCTGGTCCTCACCCTGCTCAAGGAGATTGGAGCCCTGCCCTGAGCAGGTACAGCTGCGAAACAGCCACATACAATGTAAAGAATGGCACTAAGAAGAAAGGTTTAACAGTTACTCCCCTTTTGGCTTCGCCACCCCCCTAGCACCTCAAGGGACCACCACCACTACAGAGCTGCTGGCCAGAGCCTGTCCCTCTGAGGCCGGCAGAACCCTTTGCAAAGTTCTTTGCAGAACCCTACAGCTACAGTCCCAGGAAACAATCATGCCCTCCTCCCCCAATGGGTACCCATGGGCTTAAAAATAAACCCTTTCCATTTAAACATCACTGACTTGATGAAACATTTCTAGGTTTATTAGCTCAAAACCTCCTCATGACAACCCAGTGAGGTAGGCGGAGAAGAGGTTACAATTCCCATGGTATATGCATATGTATTCAGAAATGAAGCTCAGAGAGGCAAAATGTCAAGCCCAGTGGTTCCCAAGGTGCAGCACGTGTCCCACAAGGGGGGCAATTTGATTTTAAGTGGGGGCAATTTGAGAATGAGTTAACAGTGAATTTTTTGCATTTCTTATGGTTCCAGGGGGCCTCACTACAGTGTATCCTGTATAATAAAGGGCTAATATGCAAATGATAGAATGGTGGAGTGACTGGTCACTATGATGTGCACTGACCACCAGGGCGCAGAGACTCAACGCAGGAGCTGCCTGCTGGTGGTCAGTGTGCTCCCATAGGGGTAGTGCTGCTCATCCAGAAGCTGGGCTCATGGCTGGCGAGCGCAGAGATAGTGGTGGGAGCCTTTCCTGCCTCCATGGCAATGCTAAGGATGTCCGACTGACAGCTTAGGCCCACACAGCCGCCAGTCGGAGATCCCCCCCACCCCCCAGGGCTTCCGGACTTCGAGAGGGTACAGGCCAGGCTGAGGGACCCCTCCCAAGTTCATGAATTTTGTGCACTAGGCCTCTAGTGATTATATAACATGCTTTCCTAGTAGAATTGGCATTTGTGGAAAGCATAACAGGATTTTTCTCCTTGCTCTACAACTCCCAGAGTGTCTTTAAAATATAATCTGTCCTCCCACTTCTTCCCACAGTTATTATCCTGATGTAGAATGTGAAGAAAGGTTAAAGGTCTTTTCTCACTGGGACCTTGTACTCATTTGTAGAGTTTACGGGAAAGTGGATCCTTCGTTCTCGTCTGTTGCATCATTTCCGGTTTCTGACCTTTTCAAAAATGACACTGTAGTAGCAGTAATTATTGAGAATGGGAAATAATATGGGCAACAAACTTTGTACCATAATTTGTCACAAAATTGACCTCTCAGTCATCCCTCAAGAGACTCTTCTTAATGATAGGTTCATCTACCTAGGAAATTTCATGGCCTCCAGAATTCCTTGCAAAGCATTGCTAAGAAAAATCTGATTCTCTCCCATCTTCTCTAGTATGTGTTAATGATATTTTAGGTTCATATTTTAAAAATCTTTGAAAGTGTTCTCTCTCATTGCCTTTCATTCTGGAAATGACTTATGAGTTAGATAAAGGGGTAACTTATTGAAATTAATGGGTTGAATTTGGTCAAGTTTCTAATTAAATAGGACCTGGTGGTAGAATACAAATCTGAGTATTCTTTTTATATGGTTGCATTACTATGTTATGTAGGGTTCATCTTTTTGAAATATCCTTATGACCCCAAGGAGAACAATCTTATGTCAAAAGTAATTTTGTTTATATGAATCAACCAATGAATGCATAAATAAGTGGGCTAACAAGCTGATCTCTCTCTCTCTCTCTCTCTCTCTCTCTCTCTCTCTCTCTCTCTCATCAATGAAAAAAGGACATTAAAAAAGTTATTACGCTTAAATAACATTGACTTAAGGGAGGAGTGCGATGTCCTGGAGTGTTTTCTAATGAAAAGACGTGGTAAATGAAGACTGGGAAGCAAAGGGAGCTTACAGGTGATCAAGGAGCTAAAGTAGGTGAACTAAGGCTGGAGTGAAGCGAGGGGAGCTAACAGTGTCAGATCAGGCCCCAAACAATGAAGGTTAGAGGGAATCGTATAAGGGCATACTAAGATGAGTCTCTGATGTACCTTTAGAAAGGGTATGTTGAATGATCTAATTGAATTTCTCACTTTAACTTTAAGAATGATTTAATTCAATGATCTCACTTTAACTTTGAGAAAACTAAAGTCCAAGAGGTTAGGCAATTGACTAAATGCCACAAATCTATTCAAAGCAGAACTGGAACTAAAATTTAGATCAGATTTATGACCGAGTGCTGATTTTCTTATGCTATTTGGTTGATTTAATTTAGTGGTCCTCAATATTTTCTATTATTGCCAGGTTATTAGAATAATCTGGGTGTTAAAAAATAACAGAAGGCTAAACTCAATCCCAAAGATTGGATTAAATTGGTTTGGGATGGGGCCTGGACATTAGCATATTTTAAAAGCTCACTAGGAGATTCTTTTTAAATTTAACTTTATTTTTAAATTACATATGTCATTAATTATTATTTTGTATTAGTTTCAGGTATATGTCATAGTGGTTAGAAAATCAGATTCTTTACAAAGTATTCCCTCAATATTTACAGTACTTATTGACTATTCCCTATGCTATACTTTATAACCTGTGACTATTTTATAACTATCAATTTATATTTCTTAATTCCTCCATCTTTTTTTTTTTATTCTAGTTTTCTAACCCCTTTTGGACTGGCAATCACTTTGTTCTCTGTATTTATTAGTCTGTTTCTAATTTGTCTGTTGACTTATTTGTTCTTTAGATTCCTTGCATAAGTGAAACTATATGTTATTTATTTGTCTTTCTCTGGCTGACTTATTTCACTTAACGTAACACCTGTTGCAAATGGTGAGATTTCATCCTTTTTTTATGGCTGAGTAATATTTCATTATATATATGAAATTTGAGGATATATATGCTACCATATTTTTTACCCATTTATTGATGGTTACTTGGGTTGCTTCCATAGCTTGCTATTGTAAATAATGCTGCAATGAACATAGGGTGCATATATTCTTTCACATTAATGTTTGGGTTTCTTTGGATACATACCCAGAAGTAGAATTGTTGGATCATAAACTAGTCTCAGTTTTAATTTTTGAAGAACCTCCATACTGTTTTCCATAGTGGCTGCACCAGTCTGCATTCCCACCAACAGTGCATGAGGGTGTCCTTTTCTCCACACCCTCACCAGCACTTACTGTTTGTTGATTTATTGATGATAGCCATCCTGACAAGTGTGAAGTGATATCTCATTATGGTTTAAATTTGCATTTCTCTGATGATTAGTGACATTGAGCATCTTTTTATATGCCTATGGGCAATCTGTATGTCCTTTTTGGAGAAATGTCTATTCAGGTCCTCTGCCTATTCTTTTTTATTGGCTTTTTAAAAATATTAAGTTGCATGAATTCTTTATAAATTTTGAATATTAACATTATTGGATGTATCATTGGTGCATATCTTCTTCCATTTGGTAAGTTGTCTTTTTGTTTTGTTAATGGTTGTCTTTGTAAAAACTTTAGTTTGAGGTAGTCCCATTTTTTTCTTCCTTTGTTTCCCTTATCTAAGGAGATATATCAGGAAAAATATTGCCAAGAGAGATGTTCTAGATTTTACTGTCTACATTTTCTTCTAGGAGTTTTATGGTTTTGAGTCTAATCTTTAAGTTTTTAATTCATTTTGAGTTTGTATATACATATATAACATTATATATTTATATTCTATAGTGTGTATATATATAAATATATATATGGTGACACACAAAATCAATTGAAAGACATGTGAATATAATCCGTAAATATGATTTTGTTACTTACGTAAAATGATTACATTCTGTTAAATGTTTGGTGGGTTGTATTGGCTTGAAAAAGAGTGCCTCATAAAAATTAATTTTAAACCTTTAAATTTCTTATAACTGTAAATAGAAGAAAGCAAGGGACATCGGCAGGTGAGTTTTTATTGGGGGAAGGAGAGGGGCTCTGTTGTGGGAATCCCAAGGCCACCAGAGGGCAGCAACAGATTTTTAGAAAAGTGTTAAAGCCAACAGTGTTCAGAAAGGAAAGGCGAGCATCCATAAATGGATCTATCTAGGATTGATCTTGTTAGTTCCACACTACTTATTGCTCAAGCTATCTTCCAGACTTTCTGTGAGCAATGGTTGGTATTAAGAGATCCAACAAACCACTGCCTTATTCCATTCATTCAACATATTTATGTATACATTATAATGTGAAAATACATTCTTGAATCAAACCTTATTCTTTTTATTTATCAAATCTCTTCCTTAAAATAACCAAATTTCCAGATGAAAAGGCAGTAAATATCTTCAATGACCTAGTCTTGAGGTAGCTTACATGCCTTTCTGGAGACATTCAAACGACCACTTTCCCACCAAAGTTAAAATCCTATATAATAAAAGCTTAATATGCCAAGTGTCTGATCATCCTATTGGTTGTTTGTTCAATCAATCAAAACATAATATGCTAATGATATGTGAAGGCCATTCAACTGCTCTCTATGATGTACACTGAACATGAGGGGGCAGATGCTCAAACCAGGAGGTTAGCTTGCTGCTGGGGTCTAGCCAATTGGGACTGAGTGAGCCAGGCTAGACATGCCCTGGAGCCCTCCCATGGTCTCTCCCAGCTGGCCAACCTCCCACTTCCCTCCTCGGCCCAGATCATGCACCCTCTTGCAATCCAGGACCCCTTGGGGAATATCAAAGAGCCAGTTTCAGCCTGATCCTGCAGGCCAGGCTGAGGGACCCCACTGGTGCATGAATTCATGCACTGGGCCTCTAGTAAATAAATAAAAGCTGGAAACACTCTTCAGACTCAGGGAAAACCAAGCTTGCTATTCAGCCCTTATGTTGCCCAAAGTTTTCAGAACTACCATGACAGCTGACCTTCAAAAACACCTTCTCTTGCTATTGATGGGAGATGGTCATTTTGCTCCTTACACGTGGAAAATGGTTCTTGGAGGATTGCTTTTCCAGATAGCCCAGCTCCAAGCCAGTGGAGGGTACCAATGCACTAAATATTCCTCAGTTCAGGTCCCTAACTAACCAACATTAATTTGTTGCTGTGCAACTGATGGTCTGATGGTTCCCCATCATTTACCTAAAGTGTGATAGCAGATTCCCAGGTAATCACATGCCTGATAACTTCTAAGGGTTTTTTTGTTGTTTTGTTTTGTTTTGTTATAACCAAATACCAGGTAATATATTTCAACCTCCCCAAGCAGCCATGTGTTAAATATGCCCTTATTTAAGGTTATTATAGATGGATGGGAGGCACATATTGCATGAATTTTTTTTTGTCTTAAGAAAACACAATAATGGTGCTAATAAGAAGTATCTTGGAAGCACTTCTTGGAAATTATCAGAGGGAGATAGATGATATGCATTAAAGTTGTTATCAATGCAATGGATTTCTTCTTGGCTGATGATAAGACATAATAGGAGTGCAACCTTTGGATAATGGATCTTCAAGTTCACAGCAAATCAGTGTTTATAAGTTGCTATCATTAGAGAAGTCTATTTGCTTGTCCTTGGTTCTGTAGGAAAGGTAAAATTATAGTTAATCCAGGAGAAGGCAATAATGACAGAGTCTGTCAACATTAGGACAGAAACAGCACAGTTTCTAGCTTCTGAAACAAGCTACTGAACAAACATCTGACACTGCAGTGTAACGTCTAATGTCAGTACTATTTACATCTAAGCTATTTAACCTATAACATACATATTTTGAATCCTAAAAAGGAAAAGAGTTTGATAAAACTTTACTACTCTGCATCTACCATTAAAATGTCCCCCATTTTAATGGCCACAGTTAAAAGTCAGGGCATAGCAGGTTTAATAATACTGCAGTGACTTAAGGTGTTAGGGGCCTGGTAGTTTTAGACACTGGGGTAGTTTATTGTGCTGGATAAAAACAACCTTCTAGTAAAACAACTTTATGCTCCAGTAAAACAACTTTTTACCAAAACAACTTTTGTCATGTCTTCCCTTTTAATAAGCATGCTGCATCACTATCAAAGCAGAAGTTGATAGAGGCTTAGGGAAGAAGGAAACATTTTATTGAATTCTTCAAGGATTCAGGTAATAGTTGAATAGAAGATAGAGAAAGTAAAAATCAGGGTTTGAGTTTAAATCAGTAGCACTTTAAAGTCATACTGAAGTGTAAAACTCCAATTTCTATCCCTGGTTTTACTACCATCAGGAAATCCTTTTAACTCTCCCCATTGAGTGTATGTCTTCCTATTTTAAGGTTGCTGTTGGTAGTATATTAAAAGACTTAAACAGAGATATTAATAAAGAATACAGTTCTACGTGCATGGATAGGAAAATTTCAATCATACTTCCCCACTCTCTCCCAAGGTGGAATAAGTAAGTGGACTTTGAGACATTGAATTTAGAGGCAAACTACTTGTCACACTAAAAGTTTATCTTTGTATTTGTCATTAAAGAAGAACTGGCAAAACCAGGCATTAGGTTTTTACCTTAAGTAAGCTATCAAAACCTGATAGGACCCAGTTTCTTTATCTGTAAAATGAGGGTGTCTAACAACCTCTGTCACTTTTGGTTCTAACTTCTATGGTCCTCCGTAGATATTTTTCTCCACTTACATCTCTTAGGGTATTTCTTCATTTTTTTAGAGGAAATTAAATCTATAATAATAAAAGCATAATATGCTAATTAGACTGGACAGCTGAATGACCTTTTGTATGTTCTTCTGGATGACCTTCCAAACAAAGCCTGGGCTTTGAGGGCTGAGGCAGCCACCATGACTGCGGGAGCTGAGCTCCTTGCATGAATTTTGTGCATTGGGCCTCTAGTTTATACATAAAATAATAAAATATTAATTTATACACGAATACTAAAACATAATTACTAAATAAATAAGTAAATACTTTGAAGGTATTTCTTGGCAAATTTAGAAAATTTAAGTATGGGGAATTTAATTTAATATATTTGGATATGAGTAACTGATACGTTTTTAATGAATAAAGAAGTCTACCAATTTATAAGACATGCTGCATTTCCTGTTCTGACATATGGAAAACAACCATAGATCCTAAGCAGACAAAAAAGAAGAATTAGATACAAACTAAGGGCATTTCATTCCCCAGGAAAAGTATGTTAAATTTATCCTAAGCAAAGTTATTGAAAACATTGTAAGATATTTTGAGTATTTGAATTATTGGCTAAAAACATCAAATCACAGACAGAAATTAAATTTGGAAAATAAGCCTGGGAAGCAGATTCTGTAATTACATGAGGGAAAATTTAAGTATGTCTGGACAATTCAAGAATTCTTATAGAAACACATGAGTTATAAAAAGGTTTTAGATTAGGGAAAATAGATGGGTAAAATGATGCTTCTGGCATAGCTCTGGGGGGAGATAAATTGTTTCTGCTCATGGTTGTTAGGAAGAAGGCAACCCTAGTGGGAATATACACTGCTCCTCTAGGAAGCCACACCTTACCAGTGTGTTAAATCAAAGGCTCTTAACCTGTGGTCCCTGGATGCTCTAACTGATATATCAGTAGGTAAGGAAAATCCACATGAATCCCCTGAAATTACATGCAGATGTATGTAAGCATTTTTTTATGAAGAAAAAAAAATCAATGGTTTTAATAGGTTGATAAAGATATTTGTGATCCTTCAAAGTTCAAGAAACTGCTCTAAATAGATATTTGGAAAGTTCTGATCTTTAGATTCTTAGGTTTTTTTAAAAATTTGGATATCCCCCAAATGTTGGTAAGTGGTAGAAAGGTCAGAACATTTTAATTCACAAACATAAGGAAATTTAACATGCCCCAAGGATGTAAGAAGATAGCAAAGGGAGTTCAGACTGGCAATCCGCACTCAAAGACACCATTGAAGAATGGTGCAGAGGGGCAAACATAAAACAATAAAATCCTTTTCTGGACCAGTGAACAGAGTTCTGGAGCTCAAGATTGGCTGAGGGTCCTTCAACTACCCATTTTAGCCACTTCTGCTTCCTGATCTGTGAAATGGGGACACTGCTATATGGTTAGTCAGACTTCACCAGAATGAGAAATTCCACATGAGTAGATTTTTCAGTTAACTGCAGCATACTTCTTTCAGCCCAAGATGATGTATATTTTAGCTGTTTGGGATGAAATGCTTTCTAAATATTTTATCTCCTGAAGTCAAGTAAACTAAAAAATAGTAATGAGAATAACAGCTAATATTTATTGGATGCTTACTGTGTCCCAGGTTCTTTTCTAAGCATTGTATGTAGTTTATATCACTTAACTCTAACAATAACCCCATAAGGTAGATCCCCACATATGGAGAAATTGAGGCATAGTGATAAAATAACTTACCAAAGGCTGTATAATCAGAGAAGTATTGGATCTAGGATTAAAATTCAGGACCTAGCTCCGGAGCTGAGCTCTCAGTCACAATGCCAAGATGAATGCCAGCTCATTTCTCTGCCATCCCTTGAGGCTTTCATGATCTCAGAAGTACTGAGGCGTATGGCATTATTTATGACAACATTAAATAGCTCAGGTTGGGCGTAGTTTGAGCTATTCTTTTTCTTTTTAGAATTTCAGCATCCTCCTTAATGTCTGACTTCATCTGTAATATCTCATAACTGGCACTTTGCCTGACAATGGCTGTGTCACCCGTACTTACTGTCACCCTTCTCATTAGCATCTTTAGGAAGCTGGCAAATTGGATCACCATGACTATTAGATTTGTCACTAAACTTGAAGTAAAAAGCCTCTAAGTGAGCACCTGAGGTCACCTCTATGAAAAAGCTGCTTCACAGACCATTTTAAAGAGACAAAGACCTCCTAGAGTCTCTTCTAAGGGACTGCTTCACAGACACTTCCCATTAAATAACAGGATTTCTAAAATTGTAAGAATGTCATTTTAAGAAGCTTCACAGAGTACCCGAGGAAAAGAGGAATTAACAAAGATGTGGGGGTATAATTTTTGTACAATGCAGTAGGTTATAAATTCATATCTTAAAAGTCTATACTATTAAAATATATATCATTGAAAAAAATGCTTAAAGTTCTAATCATCAGAGAGATGCAGTGAAAATGACAATGAAGTATAATTTCAAACCTATCAGAATGGTTACCAACAACAATCAACAAACGACAAGTGCTGGTGAGGATGTGGAGAAAAGGGAACCCTAGTATACTGCTGGTGGGAATGCAGATTGGTGCAGCCATTATGGAAAAACAGTATGGAGTTTCCTCAGAAAATTAAATATGGAACTGCCATTTGACCCAGTGATCCCACTTCTAGGAATATATCCTAAGAAACCTTGAAACACCAATTAGAAAGAATGCATTCACCCCTATGACCCCCATGTTCATAGCAGCACAATTTACAATAGCTAAGATTTGGAAACAGTCCAAGTGCCCATCAGGAGATGAGTGGATAAAAAAGCTGTGGTACATTTATACTATGGAATACTACACAGCTGTAAAAAAGAAGAATCTCTTACCCTTCAAGATAGCATGGAGGGACCTGGAGAAATCAAGCTTCGTGAAATATATCAGTCACAGGAAGATGAGCATCACATTATTTCACTCATATGTGGAATCAAATTGACAAAATAAACTGATGAACTGAGTGGATCTGGAGATAGGGAAGCCTGGAACAGAGTGCAGAATCTTGGAGGGAAGTTGGGGGAGGGTAGGTGGGTGGGAGATAATCAACCAAAGACCTTGTATGCATATATGCATAACCCCTGGGCACAGACTAAAGGTTAGTGAAGTCCTGGGATAGTGGGTGGCAGAGCTGGGCTGGAGGAGATCAATGGGGGAGAAAAGGGGACATATGTAATACTCTCAACA
Source organism: Vespertilio murinus (assembly GCA_963924515.1). Lineage (NCBI taxonomy): Eukaryota > Metazoa > Chordata > Mammalia > Chiroptera > Vespertilionidae > Vespertilio > Vespertilio murinus. The sequence goes on from OZ004706.1 coordinate 48,670,283, forward strand.
ATAAAGATGTATATAAATAAATAAATAAATGCATACAAATATATACAATAAAAATGTTAGAGTATAAAAAGTCAAAGAAAGCAATTGCAAAGACAATATAATGTTTGATTCCATTTATATGAAACTAGAGGCCCAGTACATGAAAACTCATGCACTGGAGAGGTGTCCCTCAGTCCAGCCTGCCCGCTCTTACAGTCCTGGAGCCCTCAGGGGTGGGAGGCAAGCTGGTGATCAGGGAAGATGACGCCCCCATCACACCTGTGCTGCTGCCACAGCCAGCAGTGCAAGCTTCAGCTGGCCCTGATTACCTGAGACTTGGGTGACCACAGAAAGCAGGAGGGAGGCTTGGGTTTCTCTGGCAATGGAAGAAGCCAAGCTTTCCACACACCCTGGCTGGCTCAGGCCTCCACTCCAGGCTGCAAAGTTTCAATTGTAGAAGGTAAATAAATTCCAGATACCAGGGCCTCCACTTGGGTCACTGAGGTGTGTGGCTGGCCTGCAAACCACCACAGACCCCTTGCCTAGGCCACCCCACACCCCAAGGGAACCCCCACCCTGATCTAGGGCACCCTTAAGGGCAAACCAGCTGGTCCCCACCCCATGCACCAGGACTCTATTCTATCTAATAAAAGAGTAATATGCAGATTGTCTATCACTCCAACACACAAGATGGATGCCCCCATGTGATCAAAGATCCTGCCCCCACGTGGACACAAGATGGCCAACAGGGGAGGGTAGTTGGGAGGGACCAGGCCTGCAAGGGAGGGCAGTTGTGGGTGATCAGGCAAGCAAGGGAGGGCAGTTGGGAGGCACCAGGCCTGCAAGGGAGAACAGTTGGAGGTGATCAACCCTGCAGGGAAGGGCAGTTAGGGGTGACCAGGCTGGCGGAGGAGGGAAATTGGGGGCAAAAAGGCTGACAGGGGAGCAGTTAGACATCAATCAGGCTGGCAAGCAGAAGTGGTTAGGGGCTGCCACCACCCCCTCCCCCATTCACAAATTTTGTATACCAGGCCTCTAGTTCTATATAATAAAAGCCTAATATGCTAAGTGTCCAGTCATCCAGTTGTCCATTCAACCAATCAAAGTGTAAAATGCTAAATGATATGCTAAGGCCGCTCAACTGCTTGGTATGACATTCACTGACCACCAGGGGGCAGACAGTTGACCAGTAGGCCAGCTTGCTGCTGGGGTCTGGTCAATCAGGACTGAACCAGACAGGCTGGACATGCCTGGAGCCCTCTTGCAGCCCCTACTCAGCCCTGATCATGCACTGGTGGGGTCCCTTGGCTTGGCCTGCACCCTCTTGAAATCCAGGACCCCTCGGGAGATGTTGGAGAGCTGGTTTCAGCTTGATCCCACTCAATGCAGGGGCTGTCTCCACGCCACTCCCCTCTCCCCCTCCTCCCTGTGGTCAGTGCACTCCCACAGGGGGAGCACCATTTATCCAGAAGCCAGGCTCACACTGGTGAGCAAAGTGGCAGTGGCAGGATCCTCTTCTGCCTGTGTGGCAGCACTAAGGAAGCCTGATTGCCGGCTTAGGCCCCCTCCCCAGCCATCCGTCAAACATCCCCTGAGGTGTCCTGGACTGTAAGAGGGCACAGGCCAGGCTAAGAGACACCCCCTCCCCCAGTGCACAAATTTTGTGCACTGGGCCCCTAGTATAAAATAAAGAATGCTAAGTAGAGTTGGTAATCAAATTACTAGTTTGCATAGGCATGGTGTACTAGTTGATTGATTGGATATCAGTTCTGATTACTCAGTTTCCTTGCCATGCCAGCCATCAAATATTTGAGTATAATTCCCATGTACAAGTATGTGTAAGGCTGTATTATTTATAGTGGTGACCCCTTCCCCCAAGCCATGGGAAAAGGTTAAATCAAAGCACATGCTCACAAAGGAAACATTGAAAAAAGGGAAATGGAAAAAATACACACCCTGATGTGTGGGGTGAAGAGAGTGTTCGATCTTCAGGAATCAGCAAGAAAAACAGAACATGCATCCTGTTCTAGGGCAGAATTCAGAGTCCGAACCAGGCTGCCTGCCCTGGGAAATGGCACAAGATTAGGGGGAGGCACCGGGGTGTTGTTGCAAGCAGCAGCGTGCCCCTTGGTAACCTCTGTGCTCTGTGGGCTAGGCTGCAATGTTTTGGGTAAAGGCTGGCAGCACTGTGTCCTGAACATTGGGGACATCTAACCCCATCCCCACAATAAGCAAATGCAGTTAAGTAGCCAGAGACAAAATACTACAAAATTGCTTGGAAAAACTACAATAAAATTATATGTGAGTTAACATTTAACGACATCTGACTTTGATTAGTTGTACAAATGGAATCAGATGGTTTTACTTGGGAATGACTCATTAGTGCTTCATCCTTCTTTGTTAATGTTCTCCAAATTTAATAGCGGTGTTGTGTAATCTATCATATGACTCTTATCAGACAAACTTAGAAGAGGACATTTAATGATGTGTTCTGGACACACAGAGGACTACATTTTGCTATTTGGGCGCTAAAGGAGTTTTCTAATTATCTTGGATGGTATTGCGACCCATAGCTCTGCACAAGGACAGGAAAAAGCCTCCGTTCCAAGGACCTATCTAAGTTGCCTCCACACTCCAAGGTGTCCAGTTATAGAAGAAAGCTATGATTTCAAACGGAATGTCCTGTTTTTCCTTTAAGGCTCAGCCAATTTCACCCTTATCCCCCCCCACCTCCCTCACGCATCCACACACAAGTTTTTCTTCCAGCTCCAAATTCCGAACTCCATTAGTGCTTGTTAGCTATTGCACTCATTTGGTATCCTTCCCCTTCTGTCCTGGATTGTTGTGTTATCTCCCTAGATACAAGATAACCTTTGCTAGTGAAGCTGTAAACTCTTTGTGGTCAGGGACGATTATTATTATTTCACTTTTAGAATTAAAAAGATTATTGGAAATTGAGGTGGATTATTCAGATTTCAAGTTTTCCAGGGATGTTTAAACGTGAAAAGCTTTTGTGTCTTCTTACGTGTCTCCCATAGTTAACAGCAGCATTGAAAGTAGGTTTCAATGTTGGACTTACTATGTTTTTTAAAATCAACTAGTATGAGTGTTTTAAAGCTTTTCAATCAATTCTATTTATGAGAGTATCTTTGTAACCCTAGTAACTAGTCAAATTTCAAGTAAATGCTCAGAACTTTATGCACATTGTCTTAAATATGACTTTACTTAGGTCTGTGTTGCTGAAACGGGTACAGTATTTCCTGGGAGAAGTTGAATTTAAAAACCACAAAATAAATATGGGATAAATAATTATAAAAAAATAAAAGCCAACTAACTGAAGGGAAATACATCTTAGATTCACATAAAAACTTGTATAAAAATGTTTATAACATATTTTTATTCATAATCACCAAAACTGTTAACAATGCAACTTCTCAGGAATAAGCAAACTGTGGTATATTCACACAATAGAATAAAAGGAACAAGCTATTGATTCATGCAACAATATAGAAAAAACTCAAACCCCTTGTGTTAAATTAAATATTCTAGATTCAAAAGACTTCCTGGTGTACATGCCCAAGAACAAGACATTTAAAAAAGGCAAATTATAAGAACAAACAACAGATCAGTGGTTTCTGGGAGTTGAAGTATGGAAACTATTGATCACAAAGGGGCACTTTTGAGGGCGATGGATGTGTCTTGTATGTTATTGTGGTGTGGTCATGTGACCATATATATTTATCAACACTTATAGGACATATACCAAGAAGAGTGAATTTTACTGTATCTTAAGTAAAAACAATTTTTTAAATGCCAATAAGCCAAATGCTAGCAGAATGTTATAAAATTTATACATTTGGTATAATTTGTTACATTTTTCTAAAGTAATTTAGCTATATATTTCCAAAGCCATAAAACTTTTCATCCAATAATCCCATAAAGAATAATTTATTCTAAGAAATCATAAAAATTATGGAAAACCTATAAAAAAGGATGTTTGTTTCCTTTTTAATAGGTGAAAATGATGCCTAATTGCTTTTATTTACATTTCTATGTTTGCTAACAGATTTATGTATTTCTCAAAATTTTTTATAACCAGTTTTGTGGGACAGAATAAGATTAATATCTTTCAGTGGTTGAAGAGTAGCAGACCTTCTGTTCTTCTCTTTTAATAAACACACAAAGCCACCCATTTCTGTGAAATGATTAGAAATAGCTTGGGATTTAGTAAAATTTTTACTGTTGCTGCTACAGACAAACACATTGAAATAAAAAAATATGGTTGCTAGGCAGGCTATTTAGTGGGATTTTGGCTTAAGAGTCTTTCAGTACATTGCATAGTTGGAAGTTTGTTCTAAACTTTTTGTCGCTTTAATCCAGTCTGGACCCTTGAATATGAGAATATGAGAAACTAAAATCCCAAGTTTTGTGCATTCTTTTTCCTTGAGAGCTTAACATTTTGAACTCTACCCAAGTTTTCCATTCTTTTTATTTATTTATTTTTATTTATTATTATTTTTTAAAATAAATCTTTATTACTCAGATTATTACAATTGTTTCTCCTTTTTTCTCCCCCAAAGCTCCCTACCATCCAGTTCCCTTCCCACTCTCTGCCCTTATCCCCTCTCCCCCAATTGTCTTCATCCATTGGTTATACGATTTCAATCCAGTCTCTCACTGCTTCCGCACCCCCTTATCCTCCTGATAATTATCAGTCTACTCCCCTTCTTTGCCCCTGATTCTACTATATTCACCACTTTATTCTGTTCCTCAGATTTTTTTCCTTCTCTTTTCCTTTTTTTTCCGAATATGAATTTCAAGTGGGACACTCTCTCTCATTTGTTTTTGTAGGGAAATACAACAGAGTCTTCTGTAGCTAATGGCTGCAGACTGTCCAAATGTCTCAGGATCACACGAATAGAATATGCTCCTCCTCCGGTTCACACCCCCCCCCCCCCCAGTCCCACCGCTCCCCTTGGGCACACGGCTCCCTGAGGCACGCGGCTCACCTGGGGCATAGGACCCCCTGGGGCACACAGCTCTCCAGGGGCACATGACCTCCCTGGGACACATGGGTCCCCTAGGACCACCGCTCATGGCGGGTGGGCTGGGATGGCTGCAGGTGCAGAGGCTGGGCTGAGATGGCTGCGGGCGTGGAGACTGAGCTCCAAGGAGTCCGGGAGGGAGTGGAAGGTGCGGTTTAGGGCCGTCATCGGTTCCCTCGCTCCCATGGCAGGCAGGCTAGGATGGCTGTGGACGCAAAGGCCATGCTCCGAAGCAGCCCACTCCCTGGGCCCGGGGTGGAGCGAGGTCTGCTCTCGGTGGGCTTCCCTCACTCACGGTGGCTGTGGCTGTGGCGGTGGCTCCAGCGGCTACAGTGGGTCCAGTTCCACCATAATTTTAAACTCCACATGGTGGCAGTGGCAGTTTTCTTTGTCTCTAGTTGTAGCCATCCCATTCCTCCAGCTTTCCTGTGGGTCTGCTGTGATCCCTTTCGATTTTAGCTGTTGTTTTTTTCCAAATTGTTGATGAGGCTGCAGCTTAGGAGACTACCTAGGCCGCCATCTTGTTTCCACTTTTCACTCTTTCAAGTTTTCCATTCTTTTTAAAAAATTCATTTAATTTTGGCAATGTGTGCCTTTTAGTTCATGAAGCTTCTAAACTCTCCATTAGGTACTGCAAAACAATGTTTTGGAGAATTAAATATAGATGAATTAAACCACAAAATGTTTCCTTAAAAATGGCCACATATTTTTTTTTTTAAAAAATCAATTATAAGTGCTGTTAAAAATGAGCTGGGATGCAGTGAGAAGGTAAATATTCATGGGTGAAAAGATCATCTGGAACAACAGAAAAACTAGATAGAGCAGCTTCTGTCTTTAAAACTTTGCCTTCCCATTTACGTTCTCAGTAGGTGACCTTATTTCTGTTTTCATTGAGAAAAAAGTAGCAATCTGAAGAAAACTTTCTTATTTTACCAACAAATCCACTAATCTATATGGTTCTGAACTCATCTGTACTGAGTTTTATTCTATTGTTCTTCAGGAGAAGTCAATGTGTCTATCTGCGGGTAAGCCATTGCTTTGAGTACTGGACCCAATCCTGTCTGCCTACTCAAGATGTTTATTTCTATAACCAGAGGCCCAGTGCATGAATTTGAGCACATTGAAAGGAAATTAATTAGAAGAAATATTTTAGGGGCCAGGGAGGAACTGCGGGAGGTTGGCTCCAAGGTGTGTCCAGCCCATCTTGTCCAGTCCTGATTGGCTGGACCTCAGCAGCAAGCAAACCTACCACTCAGAGTGTCTTCCTCCTGGTGGTCATTTTGCATCATAATGACTGGTCGGGTGGTTGACTGAACTGTTAGACACTTAGCATATTATATATATATATATATATATATATATATATATATATATATATATCCCTGTTATTCCTACTTCATCAAATTTCCTCATTGGCATAAAAACATGAATAGCATCTTCAATTCTTAAATAACACCCCCTACACAAAGATACCACTTGGTTTCTCCTTTTATAGAAAATTTCCTGAATAAGCTGTTAATAGACGCTATCTCTTGCCTTCTTTGCCTCCTATTTGCTAATGTAATCACTTCAATCAAGCTCCATTCCCATCACTCCCCTCCAAAAACTCTTATTAAGCTTACCAAAGACCTTCATATTGCTGAAGTAATTGCCAATATTCAGTCCTCATTTCAAGAGCATATGATAGAGTTTTTCACTTTCTCCTTCCTAAATACTACACCCTGCCCCCCACTCCGCCACACACACACACCTTTTAAAATTTGGTTTTGGAGATAACTGACATGAATTCCCTCAGGGACCACTATCATTCATCCTCCTTTGCTCTATTACCTTCCTCTTCCAGACTTCAAATATTGAGAACCCAGGACTCAGTTGTCAGATCTCTTCTTTTTTTCTACCTATACCCACTCCCTAGATGACTTTATCTCAAGACTTCAATAGCATTTATGTGTTAATTATATCCAAATGATGTCTCTAGCCAATAATTTTCCCCGAACTACTTCTAATGTCTAAGAGGATGTCTCACAGGCATATCAAATTTAAAATGGCTAAAAAAAAGAATTTGTAATTTCTCAACCTTCTTCAATTCTACTGTTCCTGTGGTGGTCCCACCGTAGTACATGGCATTTCATTCACCGAGTTACTTAAAGTTCTTGGAATCATCTCTCACTCCTCTCCTTTTCTGATGTCCCAGACTCAATTAGAAAATGAGGTCCCAAAGCTGACCATTTCTCACCTGTTAAAGTTTAAGCTACCACCATCTCTTGATTGAACACTTGCCTCCTTACTGATCTCCCTACTTCTAACACCAGATTGTGTCACTCTCTGGCTCTAATTATCCAATGTCTCCCCATAATATCTAAAGTAACAGCCAAAGACTTTACCATAATCTACAACTACCTGCACCATCTGCCTCCTGAGGTTGGATAGGTAATCAGGAGACAGATTGATTTTCATCTGGATGATGGCTACTAACATTTCCCAAATATCAGATATTTTGCCAGGATAAATAGGGATGTCTGATATCTTCACAACCTGGAATCTACAAATAGTATGTATTATTTGAAAGATCATTCTTAATAAGAAATTCTAAAAAAATCATAATAATTATAGCAGGAGCATGATCCAATTGTCATAGAACAAAGTTGGAATTTTGGAGTCAGGTAGATCTAGTCTAAATTCTAATTATTTTTTGTATTTATTAGTTGTATAGATGACCTCTCTGGTCTTCATTTTCTTCATTGGTAAAATGGCAAGTACAATATCTAGTTTATTTCAGTGGATAAAGTAAGGTAGATTAAGCATCTATTACTCAGTAGAGATCAGGAATGCTAGTACTTTAAGTAGTAAAAATGGTAGGGACCGGAAAAAGAGATTTTACTGATAGAAACCTTTTGGATAGAATAAAGAGATCACTGACATGAATTCTTTATTTTTGGTGTATTGAGTTGCCCACAGATGTGGTGATGTGAAAAAGTAATGTGGCTCTTCCACAGGAGACCTACACACTACCACTGCCATGTCTCTAGTGATTCCTGAGACATTCCAGCACATTTTGTGAGTACTCAACATCAACATCGACTGGCAGCCCAGCCAGTGTTGCTCAGTGGTTGAACACTGACCTATGAACCAAAAGGTCACCATTAGATTTCTGGTCAGGGCTCATGCCCAGAGTCCATGCTCTAGTCCCAGTCAGGGGTGTTCAGGAGGCAGCCAATCAATGATTCTCTCTCATCATTGATGTTTCTATCTCTCTTTTCCTCTACTCCTCTTTCTGAAATCAATAAAATATATTTTATAAAAGAATATTGACAGGCAGCATAAAGAAGCCTTTGCCATCACTGCAATTAAGGCTGTGAAGATATGTTCACGTGGTGTTGAGGAAAGCAGACATGGACCTCACCAAGAGGGTAGGAGAGCTCACAGAGGACAGGTGAAATGTGTGATCACCATTATGCAGAATCCATGATGGTACAGGATTCCAGACAGGATATGAAGGCTGGAAAATAGACCCAGGTCCTGGCCAATAGTGTGTCCAAAAAGAAATAAATCTATAGGCCTTGTCTGCTAATAAATAGTACACACACACACACACACACACACACACACACACACACACACGTGATGTGGCCTGACCAATGTGGTTCAGTGGTTGATCACTGACCCATGAACTAGGAAGTCATGGTTCGATTCCCACTCAGGACACATACGGGCTCCATTCCCAATAGGGGGGTGCAGGGGGCAGCCAATCAATTATTCGCTTTCATCATTGATTCTATGTCTCTTTCCTCTCCATTCCTCTCTGAAATCAATAAAAATATATTTAAAAAAAGCGATGTGAAGGAGGAAAGTTGAGCCAAATACACTCTTTGAGCTGGAACAAAGAAAACCCTGAAGGGTCATTACTCAGGATAAAGGTAGCCTGATAGCTTTTGGCTTTGTTTTATACTTCTTTATCCCATAAATAAACAAAATTAATAGACATAGGGCAAAAGAAGTTTTACCTTCAAGCAATGTGTGAACTACAGCAGGGAGAGTTACAAAACATACATTTTTAAATGTTGGATCAGTATGAAATATATCTCTTAGATGTGGTATCCTTATATAACATACAATGTGAACAATTATTCATGGAACTTTTTTATTCCTACGTAGTTGTTAATAGATTTGGGCACAGAATAGCTTTCCTTTGTAGAAGAAACAAGGCAAGTGAGATTAACTAGGGGATATTAATAACATTATTCCAATCCCCACCCCTACCCACAGACTATTTTTACATCATCTCCTTCTCGTGTCAGAAATACCCAAAACATACTGTTATATCACAAATAAATTGCTCCAACCTCAAATATTTAGAAATTATTTTAATAAAACCTGTTCAATGTCTGAGGATCATTGTCACTTTTCTGGCTTCACACATTCTCATTCAATGAAAACTAACAGCTCTTACCATTTTTTCCAACCAGAACTGGATTTCTAAAGATCCCGCTTGTGACTCATAATCTGATCTTGTTTGCTACCTCTCATTAGCCAAGTTTTTCATTTCCTGCACGAGGTCTCTGTGATGTCTTCTGCTTTCAATTATAGGAAAAGAGACAGCTCTAACACGGTGTGCTAAAAATGAACCCTGTTTTTGGTTACTGCCAAGTCTATTTTTATAACACTCATCTTCTTTCTTCAGTGGTCCATCCTATCCTTGCTCACCTCTGCACAAGTTGCTGGGGCCTGCGGCTTGCAATCTCGTACCAGTGCAGATCTTTGAATATTTCACCCTTTTTAAAATAATAGTTTTTGCGTCAGGGTGTGAGTCCTGGTTGGTTTGATCTACGAAGATCTGTGGGCTTGACATGGTGGCATCTAAGTCATCCCTTTCCTCTCACCTTACCTACTTTTCTCTGAATCTTAACTAATGTGCTTGACTCTCTTTCCTTAGAATAATTTTTTCCCCCTGGAGACTTCTTGGTATCTTCTGTAAGTAGGTCTCTGGTATCCTGTTGGAATCTATGTCTATCCTTAGGGATAGGAGCTGCTTGGTCTCAGGCTCTCTCTGCTACACCTGAGCATGTGTGAGAGGCTTTGGGGGCTGAGAGGTTTTGGGTCCCTTTACCACGGACCCAACAGCCCAGACTTGAATGCGCAAGGGTTCATGGGAACCCAATTCTCAGTTTGGGTTGATCCTCAAATCTCATCTGTAGGTGCAATCTGCCAGCTGGCTACTCCACACAGCTCAGCCCTCCTATCACCTTGAGGCCATTGCTCTCTAATTTGATAGGGCAAAGGGGCATGGGGAATTTTCCCCCAACTAGGCAGAGGGCATTTGCTGAAGGGGTTAGGGCTTGGCTTCTGTGGTGGCCACCTGCCAACGCCAGAAGCTCTAGAAAATCTCCACTCGAACATGATTTTTGAAAGCAGCTTATGTAATTAAAGGCTTAACGATGTAGAAAAAAAGTGTTTTTGTTTCCCAAATACCAAATGTGCTATTTTGTACTCAAGGCCTTTGCACTCGGTCCTTTAATTCCTTCGGGTCCCTGTTCAAATATTGCCTTCTCAGGGGAATCTCCCCTGACCACATTCTCTAAAATAGCACCCCCTACTCTCCAACCTCTCTTACTCGGCAGACTGGATATGTGTCCTTCCTGATTTCCTCCAATGTTTTGCACATTCTCTCCTCATTTTAATAGTTTTAATACTGTCAATACCATATAAGACTCTAATTTTTCTAATGTAGATTTAAAGTATCATCTAGAATCTCCAGCCTCTTTTGACAGTGAAGAGCAGATAATAACAGTTAGGTGGAAGGCTGTGACTCAGAAGGCGGCTGTGTGGCACACAGGCTGGACATGGGCACTCATTGTATTGATACACGTGTCAGCTGAAACCAGGAGCTCCTGGAGTGGCAGGAGCAAACACAGCCTTCCTGAGGCAGCGTGGAGCAAAGGTCAGTAACAGTAGAGTGGCAACAGGGGTTTCCTCCCAGGTCAGTTTTGTGATATAGGTCTGGGAGATGTTGTTTTGTGAGCTTTCTATTAGCCCATAATTTCTTTCTTGCTGAGACAACTACAGGATTCCATTGCCTGCATATTAGACTGTGACTGATGGGGTGCATTTATTTTTTTCTCTTGGCATTCCACATATTATTACCTTGATTGTCTACTAGACTATATCTCTAGTGTCTACAACAATGCCTGGTTCATAGTAGGTGCTCAGAAAATATTGAATGACTAGAAAAATGAGCTAACTTTATAGGATCTCTTTTGGTCTTTAGATATTTTAGTCATTGGTATTAGCGATCTCTCAGATAAGAAGTCTAACACTGCCCTGGCTGGTTTTGCTCAGTGGATAGAGCATCGGGCTGCAGACTGAAGGGTCCCAGGTTCAACTCTGGTCAAGGACACATACCCAGGTGGTGGGCTCCATCCCCAGTAGGGGGCATGTAGGAAGCAGTTAATCAATGATTATCTCTCATCATTGATGTTTCTCTCTCTCTCTCTCTCTCTCTCTATTTCTCCCTTCCTCTCTGAAATCAATAAAAGTATTTAAAAAAATGTGTAACACTGCCACGTCCATTACGTTGTATTCATTGATTCTCCAAGTACTGCGCACACTGAAGGGGAGGGGAGCCAGGCTCCCCTTGTTGACGAGAAGGGTGTGAAATAACTTTTGAACACATTTGAAAATCACCACACCAGTAAAGCATAGAGCTAAAAAGCTGTAGGCTTATTTCTCATCTCTTTCTGGCACTGCCATCATTTCCTTTTCCTTAGTTCTTAGGCCCTAACATTATTTGGAAAAGCAATCTGCCTATCTAAAATGTCATATTTTTGCCTCCTCGAGGTTTGATTTGGTCATGTGATGATGTTCTGGGAGGCTGCTGACTCAGGTGTCTACTCTTTTCACACTTCTGCCCTCTCCTCCTTCCTGAAGGTGATGGAAGGCTCTCTATTAGAAATCCTGGACCATGAGCAATATTTTTTTTAAAAAACACTGAATTTATTGGGGTGACATTGGTTAATAAAATTACATAGATTTCAGGTACAATTCTATAATACACCACCTGTATGTTGTATTGTGTGTCCATCACCCTAAATCAAGTCTCCTTCCACCATTTATTCCCTTTTTATCCTCTTCTATCTCCCAACACCCCCTTTTCCCTCTGGTAACCACCATACTGTTGTCTGTGTTTATGAGGTTTTTTTTTCTTCTTAATCTCTTTACCCTTTTCACCCAGCCCACCTACCCCCGCCCTTGTGACAGCTGTGAGTTGTTTCCCATGAGCAATCTTAGGAATGAAATATATAGAGTACAAAAATAGAAGGGTGATGACTATGGAATCAGCAGATAGCACTGGGTTGACTTTTTCTTCTGTCTTGCTTAAACCAATATTTCTTTCAGTTTCTTATTCTTTATAGTCAAAGTAATTCTGATACCTGTATCCTTGTGCAAGTAATTAAACTTGTCTTTTGTCTACTCTTTCTTAGGAACTTGTCTGTCCTACCCACAGTTATTCACTGGCAGAGCTTAAACTAAAAGGCTTCACCCTGTCAAATTGCTCCGTGGTTAGAGCATCAGCCTGCACACTGGAGTGCCCCAGTTTCAATTCTCAGTCAAGGATATGTACCTGGGTGACAGGTTTGCTCTCCAGCTGTGGTTGGGGCATGTGCAAGAGGCAACCAATAGATGTGTGTCTCTCACATCAATGTTTCTCTTTCTACCCCCTTACATTCTTCCTTTCTACTTTGTCTAAAAAAAACAATTAAAAAAATCCTCAGGTAAGCACTAATTAAAAAACAAATAAACTTCCATTCCAGCCTAGGTCTGTTGCCCCTTGGACCCCCCCCCCCCCCCGCCCCAATCGGTCACATAGATTCCATCTACACAGAAGTCTTTTTTTTTTTTTCTAGTCCTCTTGGGAAAGCCAGAAATTACTGAAATTTTCTTTCAGTTCTTTAGATATCAGGGTTTTGAATCATAACAAACTCGAGAAAGTGTCACTAATGCCTTGCTAGTTTTATTTTTAAGTTAAGTGACTGAGCAGGAGAGATATTGCTCATTTCATTTTCATATGTTCTCTGCTGAGCTCAACCTTTTATTCTTTATTCTATAGCTCATTGAGACTTTTTGAAATCCCTTACGTTTAAGCTTATCTCTTAGCATCCTTTCTAAACTCTAGAAAACTCCCTATAATGACAGTGGCGTATTGTTAAAACATTTATTTTGTTATGTGCCAGATTCCTTCAGTCCTTATTTCTAACGCTTGCGGCTCTCAGGAACAGTAGCGCTGTTGTTATCTCCATTTAAAAAGAGGAAATCAAAGCCTGGAAACTTACCCAGGGCCAAAAGTTTAAAAGTGGCTGAGCTTGGATCCAAACCAGGCTCAGAATGACCCCAGAGCTAGAATTCTTTCCACTCTGCCTGGTTCTTCATTTCACTGAAGTCTTGCTGAACACATTTAGAGTAGAAAAAGTATAAATACGGAATAAAAATTACAATTTAATTGCCAAGTTGGCTGACTTCAGCAAGCACAGTCTTGGGAACCCATCTGTCTACAACATTTTTTCTTAATAAAATTTGTTGAAACCAGATCAGCAAATTCATGTTAGCCAGGATATGGGAATCACTCTATGGAATGGAATCTTTTGATAAAATCGTTTTTATTAAAATAGTATTCTTCCGGAGGATTGTATTGCAGTGAAAAAACTTGGTGACAAGCATTTAGACCTTGCTCACCCTCTCTCTGCTCACATTCTCCTCAGCTTATTTCCGGCAGACAGCAGTGTCACTTCCATCCACGGGGTGCAAGGGCACTGAAGACAGGGGCGGGAAGGAGGAGGATGGAAGAGAGAGAGAGAGCTGGTAGGAACACTCACACGTATTTCCACCTAGCACAGTATGTTTTCCCCCCCCATTGAATTAATATTTCATTTAACCTTCGTATACCCTAATTGGCTAGGTTTTATTAATCACATTTTATAAATGGAGGAACTGATGGGCAGAGAGGTTGAGGTCAACAAAGTCAGAGATACAGACCATGATCAAGTTAAAATTTGAATTCGTAGTTGTCTGACTTCCAATCTGATGGCCTTTGTAGTACATCACCGTTACCTCTTCATCAGCACTAATATTTAATAGTATCATGTTTTAAACCTTTCTTTATATTGCATGTGTTCTCTTATTTACTCTCGTAATAATCTCATAATATAGTTGTCATGGTGAGTTTTATGTCAACTTGGCTAGAACACAATACCCAGATATCTGGTCAAGTATTATTCTATATGTTTCTACAAAGGTATTTTACAAATGGCATTAGCATTGAAATCAGTAGACTCTGAGTAAAGCAGATTAGTCTTTATAACGTTGGTGGGCCTCATCCAATCGGTTGAAGACCTAAATAGGAAAAGACTGATCTCCCAGAGAGAGGGGGGTTCTTCCTCCAGACTGTCTTTGGCCTTTTACTGTAACTCTTCCCCCGGCACACCGGCCTGTCTGCCTCCCCGGCAGATTTCGGACTTGCCAAGCTGCCACAATCATGTGAGCCAACTCCTTAAAACCCCCCTCTCTCCCCGGCCCTTCTTTCTCCTGCTGGTTCTGTTTCTCTGGAGAACTCTGACTAATATAATAATGTTTTTTTTTATCCCTTCTGTGGATGAGTAAACAGGTTCAGAGAGGCTTACTTTGCCTTCTAAACTGGTGAACTATCCACTATCACATAGCTAATATTAGAGGACCTAGGACTCAAAAATTTATTTTATTTGTCTTCAAGTTTATTTTTTTTCTATCTTAGAAATTATTCTTTTAAAAAATGGAATATATAGTAGAACTCAATGTATGCATTTCTATGGATGCTTTAACAAATGACCACAAGGTTGGTTTGCAAGTGGTAGTGCCGCTCTTCATTCCCCAGACAATCCTAGAACTACTAACGCTGGGTTAGAGGGTTTTGAAAAAAACTGTTTGCGATGACGCTGTGATTGCCTCCCTGACAGCCATTCTCCTGTTCTTCCTGGCTAATAGGACTGCAGTCTTGCCCTGACATCAGGCAGCCCTGTGCAGCCTGCAGAGGCTGGTGCCTGACTAGTCAAGGCCAATCGAGGTCGATGTCCTCTTTGGCAGGACAGTGATTAGTTCAGGACTGGCTACATGGATTCATTTCTGGTGAGTGAGACATAAGAAAACTTAGGGAAGTTTTCTGACAAAGTTCTGGGGAAAATTTCCCTTGCTGATTGTATTAATAACCTCCAATTCACTTCTTTAGAGAAGGAGGGAGACATTTATACCGACGCGTTTTGGGCATGGCTGAAAACATGACACTTGACACTGGACAGGTGAGATTGACAGCAGTTTATCAGTCACACATACTCACAGTCCAGGTGAGGACATGGGGCCGTGCAGGGCCACATGGGGGTTTCACTCCAAACAGAAGGAACGACCAGAAGCTTTGGGGGACGGGCTTTGAATATCAAGGAGATGAGAAGCCCCCTAGCTTCTGTGGACAAATGTGATTGGATAATTCCGTGGGCTTTCAGGGAACTGAAGTTGGTTCCTCAAGGATGAGCAGGTACTGCACTGATCGCCTTAATAAGGAGGGGATTGTTTTTTATTTTTATTTAAAAAAATATATTTTATTGATTTTTTACAGAGAGGAAATGAGAGGCATAGAGAGTTAGAAATATCAATAAGAGAGAAACATTGATCAGCTGCCTCCTGCACACTCCCTACTGAGGATGTGCCTGCAACCAAGGTACATGCCCTTGACCGGAATCAAACTTGGGACCCTTCAGTTCGCAGGTCGATGCTCTATCCATTGAGCCAAACCAGCTGGGTGGAAGAGGATTTTAAATCCTAACTCCTCAGTTTCACCAGATGTCAAGCCAGCACATAATATTTGACCTTACCTTTAGGCTGTATGTAGAGGACAGCTCTTTTTTTCCTTTGGATATTGTCGTGTGTGAGCATGACAGTTATAGTTAGGAATATAACATTAATTTTGCAACCATGAAGAGAAAGAAGCACTGTAGATATTTCAGCAATGTGGAGAAAAAAGAGAACAAGGCTGGGTTCCTGATGGCTTCTTTGAAGCTGCTGAAGTTTCCCTGAAACCTCCTACTTAAGGGAACTTAAGGGAAGTTTTCTGACAAAATTCAGGGAGATTCAGACTTCTTTTATATCACAATGAACCCCTATTGTAGAACTACTTTTAGTCTATTATTTTCCCTGTTGTTGCTGAAGCATCCTGATGGGGAAGGCTGGATGCTTACTATCTGCCAGGGGCAACTCCTTGTGATTTTATATGTGTAATGTCTTTTCTGTGACTATTATGGTTATTGTCTTGTATTAGTTATGATTAGACTACATTTAGGCATGGTCCAACTTTGACCAGCATGAAGGACTAGAGAAATCAGAGGGGAAATCCTTATGGAAGCTATTTAGTTCCTTAGTTCCCCTCCCACCTCCAAAAGGCATCTGACTTTTACTCGTAAGTAGAATTCACATAAAATTTAAATCGCTGCTAAGTAAGTTCTTTGTCAATTCCTAAAGCACAGATTTACCCACAGGCTATTGTGTGCCCTCAGGCTTCCTTATATGTGAGTTGCAAGAAGATAAAACTGCCTTATAACTTATTTTGTATGTATTGTGCAGTCCTTGGAAAATCTATAGTTAACATAAGATATCTGTTTTACAAATATAATAAAACTAGAGGCTTGGTGCACAAAATTTGTGCACTCAGGGTGGGGGTCCCCTCAGCTTGGCCTCCAACCTCTCGCAGTCTGGGAGCCTTTGGGGAGTGGGCCTAAGCCGACAGTGGGACATCCTTAGTGCTGCCTCGAAAGTGGGAGAAGCTCCCATCACCTCCGCTGTGCTCACCAGCCATCAGCCTGGCTTCTGGCTGAGTGGCACTCCCCCTGTGGGAGCACACTGACCACCAGGAGGCAGCTCCTGCATTGAGAGTCTGCCCCCTGGTAGTCAGTGAGCTTCATAGCGACTGTTCATTCTGCCATTTGGTTGATTTGCATAGTAGCCTTTTATTATATAGAATAAGCCAAAAATCAAATGAGGAGCATGTCCTAGAATAATGGAGAATATTAAGAATATTAATCTTTGATTTCTATGTTCTTTGCATCTATATATTTAATATCAACTAAACAATAAAAAAAGGAAATGATATTATATTTTTCTTTTGGAGAAAAATAAAATAACTTGGTTAAGATGATATTATGAAGTTATTTTATTTGCTTAAACCTTGACTCAAATTGTTTCTGAGATGTTAAATAATTATGCTGTCATTTTTGAAAATTACCTATATTAAATATCATGTAATAAAAATATTTAAGAATCATTCCAATACATTCTAAATGAAAGTTAATTTAATTCAAATGGTCAAACAACATATTTGTTTCAGGTATTGGAATACAATTTTCAAAATACTCATAATGCAATATCTTTTCTACTAAATCAATTCAAGTTATTGGATTTTGGAGACTGCAAAAAAAATCTCATGAATTTACACTTTACACTTAATAGAAAAAAAGTTTGTTTTAAAAATAATAAAAAACATTTAACCATTTGAATTCAGCCAATTCAAGGACATTGTTAGGCTAAGAAAGATCAGCTTTTTCTAATCCTGCTGACTTTTTATTTTCTCAAAGGTCTGAGAAGGCTAAATATCCAGGAGTCTCTGAAAGGCCACTCACCACCTTAGACTCCCGGGCAAAGCCAGAGGTCATTGCCCTCTGACTGGGCAATATTTGTAAACACATTTAGTGCATAGATCTCAGCCCCTTCGCTGCTCTCTTTCGCTTGGTCTCTAGGTAGCAGGGGCTAGTGAATGCAGGGCCTTATGTGCCACGCTAAGGACCTCCTAATTCTGCAGGCAATTGGAAATCCATTAAAGATTTAAGCCAGAGGGTGAGATGATTCCATTAGCTCTATATTAGGCCCACTTCGGTGAAGGATATCTGTGAGTGGAATAGAGGATGGAGCTATTGTGGAGGTAGTTACCAGGGCCAGGGGAAATAGAGTGAAGACCTGAGTTTAGGTGGAGGCACTGCAGATGCCAACATGTGCAGGAGATAAAACTGAAAGATCTCAAATGAATACATGAGCAAAGAGAAAGGGAAATAGAACAGTGTGTGTGTGTGTGTGTGTGTGTGTGTGTGTGTGTGTGTGTGTGTGTGTGTATGTGTGTGTGTGTGTGTGTGTGGTGGGGAGGTGGTGGTGGTGGTGAGACAAGATAGTTAGAATATGTCTTCTGTCAAATTAAATTGACTCTAAGGTCCATGTTCTAGTATAATTAGAGAACAGTGATCTAGACAACAAGGGCATAGGCTCCAGCATCGATTTTGGTTTCCCCAAAGACAATACACTCGCAGAATGTTTTGTTTTGCTTTATTTTTCTTTTCAGTTCTCAGCTCTTTTTCTGATAGTGGTAGTGCTGAGATAAATGACCTCCCTGATTATATATTTTAGGGATATCTACAGAGGGAATAAAAAGTGAGCCAGGTTGCTTCCAGTTGTAAACTCTCAAAGGTCAGGGATCAGGCTAGATTTTCTAAAGCTCATTTAAGGCACCTCTCAAACCTTAAAAATAGCGAATAACAATTTCCCCATAGAAGAGTATAGGAAAAGCATCAAGTATAATTTGAAGGATTTTAACTTTGAGTAGAAATAACTAGATAAAACTGAAAATTTGTAAGAGGTAATATATTATAATATCAGTAACAATTTGAAAACTAAATTAATGTACAAAATTTATTGAATTTGTCAATAATTACTTATGAATATGAATATATTCTCAGAAAGGAGATAAGCAGAAATGAAGACATTTAGATTACATAGTTTTGAGGTACAGTTGAAATAGACCATGAGGCCATATATTGACATAAATTAGTTACTACTCAGCAATCCAACATGCCACCAGGAGCCCCAGTGTATTTCTATATATATATGTTGAATTATTCCATCATAAGAATATTTCTTATTTTCCTTACTCTTGATTATTTTCTATATAAAATATAACTTTAAAAAAATATATTTCATTGATCTTTTACAGAGTGGAAGGGAGAGGGACGAAGAGTTAGAAACATCGATGAGAGAGACATCAATCAGCTTCCTTCTGCACACCCACTACTGGAGGTGTGCCCACAACCAATGTACATGCCCTTGACCAGAATCGAACCTGGAACCCTTCGGTCCACAGACCGACACTCTATCACTGAGCCAAACTGGTTTTGGCTAAAATATTACTTTTTTTCATCTAGGAAAAATTATCAAGAAGTTGTCAGACAATCCTTGACAATTCAAACAAATAACTGTTTTATAGAAATTCAGAAGAAAGCAAAAACTATTTAGGTGGCCTAAATAGATTTGCTTATAAAGGCAAATTTAGCAAGTGTTGAGCAAGGAAAAAGTGCTTCCATGGTTTTATCAATGCAGTCATGCTCTTCTTTAAGATGATGTCACTAGGTGATGATAGGTGACCATCACCATGTTTAGGTTAGAGAGCTGATTCCCTTTTGTATATATATATTACTGATTTAAGAGAGGAAGGGAGAGGGAGAGAGAGATAGAAACATTATTGATGAGAGAAAATCACTGATCAGCTGCTTCTTGCACATCCCACACTGGGGATCAAGCCTGCAACCTTGGCATGTGCCCTTGACTGAAATCAAACGCGGGAACCTTCATCCCACAGACCTATGCTCTATTCACTGAGCCAAACAAGCTAGGGCGAGCTGATTCCGTTTTGAATGACAGCAGTTTACCTTTCTAAGTTTATTTAGATGATCTTGATCTCAATACATAAAATCCATGCTATACTGTTTTATTCTCAAAGACTTTCTTTAGCATACTTTCCATCAAAATTAAGTGTGTAGGTTTTGGAAATTAGGATACAATAATTCACGATACAGTTGTTTTTAATAAACCCATCTCTCCCTATTTTTACTCTAGTTCTACCTATATCATCTCCTACTGATTCTGTTTCTCTGGAGAATCCTGATTAATACAGTGGTCAGGAAAGGACAAAGCCTTGGATATTTGGGAAGAGCTATTGTAATATTGTAGGTAAGACTTGATGGTGGCCTGGACCAGTTTGGAGCACTGGAATAGGAGAAAGGTGGTTTATTCTGGATATATTTTAAAGGTAGAATCAATAGAATTTTTTGGTGCATTGGATTTGTATTTTAAGAAAAAGAGAGGCATCAAATATGATACTTCAAGGTTTTGGCACCAAGAAAAACAAACTTCACCAAAGACAGGAAGAGTGCAGGAAGAACAGGTTTGGGGTTCATAAATTCAGTTTTGAGCATCTTGAGTCTGAGAAACCCAAGTGGAAATGTCAAGCAGACAGCAAGACATATAAAGATGGGGTTCAGGAGACTTACATTTGGGAATCTTTAGTACTATTGAAACAATCTTTTATAATAAAGAGGAAATATGCAAATTGACCTTCATGTCCTCGTATCACAAGATGGCTGCCCTCATGTTGTCACAAGATGGCCGGCAGGAGAGGACGGTTGGGGATTACCAGGCAGGAGAGGGCAGTTACGGGAGGCTGGGCTGGCAGGGGAGAAGTTAGGTGTCAATCAGGTTGTCTGGGGAGTGGTTAGGGGGCTATCAGGCTAGCAGGCAGTGTGTTTGGGGATAATTAGGCAGCCAGGCAGGTGAATGGTTAGGAGCTAGCAGTCCTGGATTATGAGAGGGATGTCTAACTGCTGGTTTAGGCCTGATCTTAAACCAGCAGTTGGACATCCCCTAAGGTTCTCAGATTGGAGAGGGTGAAGGCTGGGTTGAGGGATACCCCCTGGCCCAGTGCACAAATTTTGTGCATCGGGCTTCTAGTTTAAATTATAAGAATGGAAGAGACCAACATGTTCATGAGTGTAAGCAGAAAAGATATATAAGGACTGCCTACTAGAACATTGGGTAGATAAGAAATAACTAACAAAAGAGACTGGGAATAATCATTCAGTAAGGCAGAAGGAAAATGTGGAGTACTCTATCCAAGAAATTAAGTGAAAAAGGTGTTTCAAAGAAGAAAGAGGAAGCATATAATACTTAACCATTCTGAGTCTTATAAGAAACCTTTAATCTTTATTTCTCTGACATTCTGCTGCTAAAAATTTATTGATAAAAGCAGTATAAGGGAGATGTTACAAATTCTCTAATGAAAATTCTCTAAGCTTTAGTATGTAATATATCAAAACATAGATTAAGGCAGGTTCACAAAATATTTTATATGTCATGCTAGTCTCCCCCTTTGTAAAAAACGGAAAGTCTTTCATCTTCAAATAAGTTTCAGAAAAACAGATTTCTTTATTTCAGAACTCTGCACCTTCCAATGGTAATGTATTATATGAATCTCTAAGATAATGAAGTATAGATAATGTCATATGCAACATTTATCAATCTTATTTAGCAAAATTCTTTTTATTATGAGACAGAATGAGAGGCTAATTATACAAAATACAAAACTTTGTTTCCTTAAAACAACTTTCCTCCGGCTCCTTAGAGGACATTCTTCATAAAGCTTTGCTTCATGTTCTTAGATTTTACCAAATAGTAACATAAGTACTCATATGAAGAATAGCTTTGCTATCATAAAGATACAACTGCAGCTAAAGACATTGATTAGTCAGTCACTCAGTGTACTGTTTTAAGAATCACCCATTTAAAAAGTTCTCTGAGAGCTAGAGTCATGAAAATGCTCCTCTTAGACTTCTATTTTTGGAACTGTGGTGGTCTAAGTATTTGGATCTCACTGAAAATAACAAACTCATGGGAAAGGGTATAAAACAACTAAAGAGCATGGGTGTGCTGGGAAGGAAGGAAGTTACTTCTCAAACTGGTGACCATGAAAAGGCAAACACAGAGAAATAGACTGAGCTCAAAGCTGGATTTCACCTGAAGAACATTTGTAACATTGGGTGAATTTGGACTTTGTTTTACTGTATATGGTCTCCTAGGATACAGGGAACAAGAGATAACTGAGGCTTCTCAAGATGGGAAGTCTAACAAGATGGAAATCATATTGTAGAAACTCCAGACCCCAAAGGTCTTCACTCTCAATAACATGATGAAATGGGAGTATCTACCTCCTAGAAAACTGTAAGGCTAATCAGCTATCTCAAACACTGATTTTGAACATAGTGGAGAAAACATGCTGTTGAGAATTTGGAACCATGAGTTGGCCCTATGTGCGTTGGTAGCACAAAATTACATAATCTATGTGGCTCCTAGAAAACTTTGTGCCAAAAGTTAAATTATTGTGATTATAAACTTGTCATGCTTCAGCAGCTTGGCAGAAGCGAATAAAAGTTTTCTCAGGAGGAACCCACTCTTATCCCAGCCCTCAATAATCCCTACAAGCAGTTCAAAGAAGAAATAAGCATACAAGGTCAAATGCAACAAAACCGAGCAAAAACAACAGTCCCTATAAACAGATAAGGAAGGACTACAGATAAGAAAATTGTTAGACGTAGGCTTGAAATGATTATGTTTCAAAGAAGAAAATCAAGCATAAAAATATGTGAGGCAAGTAAGAAATTATTTTAAAAAATTACCAATCAGATTAGACAAAAAACCCAAATGGCATATTAAGGAAACTTCTGATGACACTTGAGTCTGATGAGAACTGTTACCAGACTAAATGAATCCTTTTGTCCGCATGCATCAAAGCCCAATAAGGCACAAACAGAAGTTTGCAGCCCAGAAAGTAAGGATTTATTATGAAGATGGACCCATGCCAGAGTCACAGGTGGCTCCTGCTCAAAGACCTGGCTCCTGATGCTTCCAGGAGATGTATTATATAGGGGGATATTTTAGAGTTTGTTCTCCTTAATATTATCCTTTTTCTTGAATTTATTGGGGGTGATACTGGTTAATAAAATTATATAGATTTCAAGTGCACAGTTGTATAATACATCATCTGTATATTATATTATGTGTTCACTACCCAAGTAAGTCTCCTTCCATCACCATTTATCCCCCTTTAACCCTATCTAGCTCCCTGCAGCCCCTTTTTCCTCTAGTAATTACCACATTGTTGTCTGTGTCTATGAGTTTTTTATCCTTTGCTTAATCCATTTACATTTTTCTCCTAGTCCTCTATCCCCACTCCTTCCGGATGGTTGTCACTCTGTCCACTGTATCTATGAGTCTGTTTCCATTTTGCTTGTGAGTTTATTTTGTTTATTAGATTCCACATGTAAGTGAAATCATATGGTACTTGTCTTCCTCTGACTGGCTTATTTCACTTAGCATAATACTCTCCAGGTCCACCCATGCTATCACAAAAGGTAAAATCCAGATTCCTGACTCTTATTTGATTTGTCTGAAGAAGGAACATCAGGCATATATAATACTTTAAATCTCCACAGGTGAATCTGTTCTCTTCTGATTTCTGGCTAGTAAAGGGCATCAATCAAACCAAATCAGAAGCCAGATGTCAAGGGAGCTTAAGTGATGAGTTCAGAGAAGACACTGTGCCTGGCACAGAGCAGAACACAGAACAGAGAATGGACGTGTGGAAGGGAGACAGCAAGTGCAGTTAACTAGGATAAGCAATTTCAGTAGTTTTGGTTTTCTCTTCTATCAGCGTGATGAAGGTGAGCTTTCAAAAAATTGTTACCATATCATTAGGAAAATTCAACAAAATTAGAAAAAGGTTATTCAGGTGTTTTAGATGTTCATCTTAGGTTAAGAATCTTAGATCTTAGAGTAATAAGTGATACAAGTCCACCCTAAAGCCATCACCCATGGTATGTTAATAATATCATAAACCACTGGAATTCTCTCTACACTAATCCATTTAGGAAAATAGAAACCACCTTATATCTTTCAAACCAAAGCAAATGAAGGAAAAGTTTGTACAGGTCACAAATGAATGAGAAGGCGAATGGATAATGAGGCAACCTGAGATTTGCAAAGCAGAAAGCCACTAGCACATCTGGGTTTGAAATGTCAATGGGAAAACCCGAGGCCACTTGGTTGGAACTTGAGCTGCCTCTTAGGGCCTGGGCTATCAAAGGAAAGGCTGTGTGAGTTATGGAGGAGACATGGCTGCTGTCAGAGTCCCTCTGGGAGGAGAGAAAGATAGGTAGCAATACCTTGGCTTTTCTTCTACAGGTGCCCTCCAATTCTGTTAGTTCCTTCCAGTGGATAGATTTACCAGGAAGCCAGAAAAAAGGAAGCCCATCAAGCAGAACATGGCAAGAGGAAAGACAAGGAATGTATTTGGAGGCAAATAGGCATTTGGTCAGCATACTTGTCATCAAATTTCAAGGATACTGACAAAAACTGTCTGAGCTTGAAGAGTACCTCTGAGGCCATTCTTTCCTACTGTGGTCTTGATTTTGAGGGAATAATACACCGCAAAGATTTTTGATATCTAGATATAAAAGAAGAGCAGATTATTAGCCAGTCAGCATTTGAGCTGGACCATAACAACTCCAGGCATAACAACCCTGATTTATATTATAGAAGTAAAAATTACAGGGGAATTCAATGAGGACAAATGGCTTGTAACTAAGGCTATGCTTAGAGCAAGCATTTTCTAAGTCTGAATATTTGAGGAACCAGTTACATACATACAGTGAGAGCAGGCTTAGTGGTTTAGACTATGGATCTCCTGGGGTAGGATGAGTGAGTAGCATGTTCTTCTATCTGCTTTCATCCCAGATTTCCCTGTCTGGTTGCATGCCTGGGTTGCAGGCTCGAGACTCAATGTGGGGTGTGCAGGAATTAACTGATCAATGATTCTCTCTCATTGTTGATATTTCTACTTTTCTCTCCCTCTTTCTTCCTCTCTGAAATAAATAAAAATATATTTAAAAAAGTAAAGCGTGAATAAATGAAAGACTGAATGAATTATTATAGAGGCTGGGGAGAAGTAGGTTTACAGTTGTGAGAACATGAAACAGAGTTTATTCTTTTAAAAATATATTTTATTGATTTTTTACAGAGAGGAAGTGAGAGGAATAGAGAGTTAGAAACATCGATGAGAGGGATACATCCAACAGCTGCCTCCTGCACATCCCCACTGGGGATGTGCCTGCAACCAAGGTGCATGCCCTTGCCCGGAATTGAACCTGGGACCTTTCAGTCTGCAGGCTTATGCTCTATCCACTGAGCCAAACCGGTTTCAGCCAGAGTTTATTCTTATATTATTATTTATTAACTAGAAGCCCTGTGCAGGTTTTTGGTCATTACTGTGTTAGGGCCATAGGCCTTTTATAATATAGATTATTATATTATTTTCCATATGAACACCTGTAAACCTACTTTTGCCCTTCCCTGTACTTACTTTTCATTAACCACTTATTGAGTGCTAGGTACTGTTAGCTATCTTAAAACAGATTGGTTTATTTACTCTTCCGAATAACTCCTTGAGGGATTTATCATGGGTGTCAACATTTCATAGATTGAAAAACTGAGCATAAAAAGAGTAAGATCCTTGTTTACATAGCCAGAGGTGCAGAGCAACACTAGGATTCAGGTATGTTTGACTCTGGAGCTCATGTTATTCCCCACTGAACTATATACAACCAGTAAATAAAGGACTGGTCTACAGACATAATGATGAGTCTGTACTAACCCATCCCTCAATATAATATGCATTTGTTTAATAACAGTATAGATTTAAAGTAGATTTTTGATTGAGGAAGCAATCTAAATGGCTTACTGTGCTAGTGCATTCTTGGTTCCAAATCATTCCCCTCTCCTGCCAGGATTCTTGGCAAGGAGTCCTGAAATGCAGCATCAGGATGTATGCTGAAGAAAAATAAGGAGAGAGAGGTAAGCAGGCACTAGAAATATGTCATTCATTAATTACTGATTTATTCTTCTCAGTACACAAGCATACCCAAATCTCTGCTACCTAATAAAGAAGATCCATTCATTGATGTGAAGATGAATTCAACATTTCTACTCTAGGAATTGACAGTAAAATAGAAATAGGGAGGCAAGAGCTGTGACAGAGAAATATGCTCGAGGATGTAGATTTCTTAGCACAGGCACCTAACTCATCCTTTATTCTTAACACAATCACAGAATCTTAGACCTGAAAAAATGTAAAGTTATCTACCGGCCCATTCTTTCTTCCCCTGTCCCCCACTTTTTTCCTTCCATTTAGGACATCTTAGTCCTATTTAGATGTAAAATCATCGGGGAGGTGTTTCCTATTCTATCTCTTTATTTTTGAAACCTACTGTTTTTATTTATTATTATTATCATCATTTTTATTGATATTTTACAGAGAGGAAGGGAGAGAGATAGAGAGCTAGAAACGTCAATGAGAAACATCGACCAGCTGCCTCTTGCACACCCCCTACTGGGGATGTGCCCACAACCAATGTACATGCCCTTGACCGGAATCGAACATGGGACCTTTCAGTCCTCAGACTGATGCTCTACCACTGAGCCAAACTGGTTTTGGCTTTATTTTTTATTATTGACCTATAATAAATTGGATTTAAATGTACTGGTTTGTGTTTCTTGTTAAGTATTGTTCTAGGGCTTGAATAGAACAATACTTGTATTGTTCTATTCAACCTGTTGATACCCACAGGTTGAGAACCACTGCTATAGGGCCTAAGACCATCAGAAAACACAGATATTTACATTAGGATTCATAACAGTAGCAAAATTAGTTATGAAGTAAGCAATGAAAAAAAATTTATGGTTGGGAGTGACCACAACATAAGAAACTGTATTATAGCGTCATGGCATTAGAAAGGTTGAGAACCACTGGTCTAGGAGATTTGTCATAAACAAGAATATTTATTGCTTTGGGTACTATATGAAGGAAACAGATAAACCTGCAAGTTGTGCTGCTGAGCTGGAGTCAGGGCTCTCAGGAGCTGTGGAGGCCACACTGAGATTCTGAAGGGCCTCTTATCATCATCCAGATGGACAGGACACACAGTTCATGATAAGCTAATCAAATCCCTAGTGCTTTTATCCAAAGGTAATTGTGAAACACCCAGAAACAAACCCAACTTAGACTATACTACAGGCTTTAAAATAAACTATAAAGTAGAAAAGAGATTAAAGAAAGGAGAACTTGGTAGCATAAATAAAACAAAATATTGAAATAATGATTTTGTACATGACAACATTACACCAAAATTACACTGTGGCAATGATAACTGTGTCTGAAATGATTTTCTGATGACAGAACAGAACAAAATAGAAGAGTGCAAATCACAAACATGTCAAGGAGAGGTAATTGAATGCTCTTGACTAATGTACTTGAAAACCAACTAATTCCAGAAAAGTAGCTTCCAGTCTGGTTTTATTTATAGCTTTCTCCATTTTTTTCCCTTAAATTTCAAATCCCTCTGTTCTGCCAGGAATAGAACTATATATAATAACTGTCTTCATAGAATTTTCAAGTTCCCTTCAGATTCGTGGAACTTCTATAGACTTTTTTTTTATAGTGAATGCCACAAAAATGATAGTTTGGTTGAAAGAAGTAAAAAAATAAAAAAGATGCACTCTGCTTTATGCTTCATGCTTTAGGCTAAGAATAGAAGATGAAATGCAAGCATGTCAAACTCAAAAGCTAGGTTTAAGTTTATGTGGGTCACAAAAAAACAAAAGCTTCAATTTTCATAGAAAGGTAGTTTATTTCAATGGAGACATGCTGAATACAAAGGACTGAAATAAATGAGTAATGGTTAACATAAAATAATAGAACATTTTAATAAAAATTAATATTTGTTCTTTTTTTTTTAGAAAACATATTTTATTGGTTTTTTACAGAGAGGAAGAGAGAGGGAGAAACATTGATGAGAGAGAAACATCAATAAGCTGCCTCTTGCACACCCCCTACTGGGGATGTCCCCGCACCCAAGGTACATGCCCTTGACCAGAATCGAACCTGGGACCCTTAAGTTCGCAGACCGACGCTCTATCCACTGAGCCAAACTGGTTAGGGCTAATATTTATTCTTGAACATTAACTTACCAGGCACTGAATAACTGCACAAATTAATAAGTGTAACGCAAATACACCTATTTTTCTTGTTCTCTGAAAGCAAAATATTCTCTGTTGTGCACACCAAACTAGTCAGTCTAAGACTAATGACATGGCAATTGGCTGCTAACATATTCGCTGCTAGTATCATGGAGAAAAATGGTGCGCCTGAGTGTAAGTCACATAAGGGAAATGAATACAATACAATTTAGTAATCAGTGAACAATGTAGTTCATTATTAATAATTGTGTATGACAGGATATTGTAAAAATTAAGTTACGAAATGTTTATGAAAACATTTTTTACATACCTGGCTGGGCCGCAAAAATATTCATTGTGGGTTGCATGCGACCTGGGGGCTGAGAGTTTGACATGTTTGATGAAAGGACAGGTCATAGAAAACGAACCCAACCCTTTGCTTTCTATTTTCAGTTTGGATCAATGAAGACACACTCTCCCAGGTCTGGATTGGATAGAAAAAAATCAACATCAGGGGGAGGTAATTTGAAAACGAGGAAAAATGATGTTTAGGGACTGTGGAAGTCAGCAGTCTTCACAGGAAACTAAACTACTGTGTATATTAGTAGAAATAAGGGGGAGTGAGGTTGTTTTGATACCTAAGAGCCAGAGCTAGAGTAATCACACTGCAGATGCAGCTCAATTATTTTCTCTTCATTTATTTATCTTTATCTCTCTACTTCTCTCTCTCTCTTTTTAAAATTTCCATGAAATTTTATCAGAAAATTATTAGAGAAACTTGTTTATATAAGAAAATAATATTTCTCAATATGTAGTGTTTATGTCAGTAGAAAACTGAAATACTGGTAATTGATTCAGATGGTATTAAATTAAAAATCTCCTTTTTGTTTTACTTTGTGGGATAGTAAAGAAGAAATATTTTTTGCTGTTGTTAATACTCACCCAAGGACATTTTTCTACTGGTTTTTAGAGATAGTGGACAAGAGGGGGAGAAACAGAGAGAGAGAGAAACATTGATATCGAGAGACACATCAATTGGTTGTCTCCTGCACGTGCCCGGACCAGGGCCAGGGATGAGCCTGCAACTGACCATGTCCTTGACCGAAATCAAACCTGGGACCCTTCTGTCCACAGGCTAATGCTCTATCCATTGATCTAAACCGGTTAGGACAAGAAGATTTTCAATTTTTGTCAGATATGGATAGCCAGTAGATATGCAATTATGTAATCAGATTTGAAATGTGCATTCATTAATCCATTCAACAGATATTTCTTAAATACCAAATATGTAATAAGCAATTATGTGTTTCCCCCAAACTCAGGCTCTTCACAAAAGCAATCTGACATTCCTATGTACTAATTGCACATAGTAGCTACTGCTCTCTTTGTGAGAACATAAATGTGTGTAATAATTAGCCCATGATGAAAAATTGCTTGACCTATTAGGCTCTTCTATATAAACTGACATGATATGTTGGTTATATTTTGGAGGATTCTTTTTCATAGCATATTCTTTTTAGATTAAATTTTGCTAATAGATTCCTATTTGCTCACAGTAACCGGGCATGCATCTTGCTGACAACTGCAGGAGATTAAATTTAAGGCAACTTTTTGGGAAATTATTGGGCTTATTGAATGACCTATTATCTTAGTATATTGAACATTTTCTTGATGCTCTTGTATCTCCCCCTCCCCTAAATTATATATGCCATTTGAATGATCAAGACCATTTCCTCTACTATAAATAAAATAGCTTTCCAAAATTACAACAAAACCTGTCTGAGTAGTTCAGTTGATTAGATTGTTGTCTCAATATGACAAGGTTGCGGGTTGATCCTTGATCAGGGCACATACCAGAATCAACCAATGGATGTATATAGGTGGAACAACAAATCAATGTTTCTCTCTCTCCCTTCTTCTTTTCTCCTCCCTCCCTCCCTCCCTCCCTCCCTCCCTCCCTCCCTTCTTCCTCTCCTCCCTCCCTCCCTCCCTCTAAAATCAATCAATCAATCAATAAATTAAAAAAAATTTTAAATCACAACAAACCGACAGAACAACCATCATTAAATACTGCCTGAAATCTGGCTGAAGAGAAGACCAATGTCCTTAGGTATAGGAAATAAAGAAGGAGTCACATGAGACTGGTAGGAGGGGCAGAGATGCCAAACTGCTGAACCCACACTCATGTGTGGTGGTTAAAAATTGGGAGGAATATCTTGGCTGCAGAGGTCCCACCCTGAGGATTCAAAGTCCCAGAGTTTCAGTAACAGGAGGAGAATTCCCCATAACTGCTGGATGAAAACCCCAGCAGAGATTGTGGCTGAGTGAGATAGAGAGCTGCTGGAGTCCCAAGCAGTTTCTCTTAAAGGGCCCACACATGGATTTTCTCGATTCCCTCTCTTTGAGCTTCAGCACTGGGGCAGCACTTTGAAGGGTGCTAGGCACACATGATGAGGTCCTGAATTTTCTGGCTTCAGGAGAAGGGATGGAGGGACAGTTTTCTCCCAGACAGAAGTGTTGGTAAAGACCATTGTTCTTTTACTGAGCCCTGCCCCCACAGAGCCAGCTGGCAGGTGCCATATCTGAGTCTCCACCAACCTGGCTAACAATGTTAGTTCCACCCTAATAATTCCCTGAAACTCTTCCTCACCCAACATTTAGGTCCACCCAAACCCTTTTGAGTAGTTTTTCCATACAAACAGCCTGTCTCATTTCATGCTGCTGATGTTTCTAGAATTTCTCAAACAAGCAGCATCTGTTCTCAGCATGCCCTGTAACTCTCACTAAGTGGCACCTCCAAGTCCAGCACAGGTAGCAGCCCTCTGCAGATTATTATGCAGCTCATACCAGGTGACCCCAGGTAGGGCATAGACAGCGACTAACCTTAGGTTGCACTCCTGGTGGACAGTATCAGACTGCCCCGAAACACCACCCAACCATCTCCACAATTAACATACTAAAGGGGAAGACTCAGAGGACACCAGAGTCCTGCTGAAGTGAGGTCTTCTCTGTGGAGGTGGCCCCTGCACAGCAGATCCTCTGCTATGGTCACTGCCCATCTTTAGAGCCAACCAGCTTGGGAGTAAATCCCTTCCATTGATAGTAATCAAGGCTCAACAGCAATAGGAGGGTGTACCTGGGTCACCCAGGTTGGTGACTGGGGAGGCTATGTCACTGGGCCCTACAGGACACTTACTACATATGGCCACTCTACCAAGACCCAGAGATGTAGCAGCTCTACCAAATACCGTATTTTTCGGACCATAAGACACACTTTTTCTTCACCAAATAGTGGGAGGAAAAGTGCCTGCGTCTTATGGTCTGAATAGAAGAAGTGCCTGCGTCTTGAGACTAGAGTACTCAAACCTTTGTCTTTATGTGTTAATGACAGTGATAATGGTTCTCAATGCCACTGTTGACTGCTGTTCAGTTTATATGGTTCAAATATTATTCTGTTATACTTTATTAAATATTTTATTACACTATTTGGTTCAGAATATTTTTTTTCCTATTTTTCTCCTCTAAAAACCAGGTGCGTCTTATGGTCGGGTGCGTCTTATGGTGTGAAAAATACGGTACATAGAAACAAACACAGGGAAGCAACCAAAATGAGACAAAGAAACATATCTCAAGCAAAAAACAAACAAACAAACAAATAAACAAACAAGCAAAAAAACAGACCAAAACTCCAGAAAAAAGAACAAAATAAAACAGAAACAAGCAATCTACAAAATGCAGAGTTCAAAACTTGGTTATTTAAAAAAGAAGTCAAGAAGACAAGCAAACACTGGTTATAAGGATGCCCAATAATCTCAGTGAGAACTGCAACAAAGAAACAGGAAACATAAAAATGGAGATAGAAAACATAAACAAAGAACCAGTCAGAAATGAAGAAAACACTAACTGAAATAAAGAATACATTACAGGGAATCAAGAGTAAAGTAGACGAAGCACAGGATCAAGCCAGGAACTTGGAAGATAAGGAAGCAGAAAACACTCAATCAGAATAGCCAAAAGAAAAAAGAATCCAAAAACATGAAAATAGTTTAAAGAGCCTTTGAGAAAACTTCAAGTGTACCAATATTCCCATTATGGGAGTACCAGAACAAGAACATGTGAGAGCAAGAAATTGAAAACCTATTTGAAAAATAATGACTTGAAACTTCCCTAACCTGCTGAAGAATAAGTCCAGAAAGCAGACATGTATCTTTAAGAAGAAGAAAAAAATACATTAAAAAAATCTTACCTAATAATAGACAAACATGTAAATTGACCATGCCTCTGTGACGCCACCAGCCAATCAGGAGTGATATGCAAATTAACCAAACAAAATGGAGGTTAATTTGCCTATTCAGCTGCTGAGTGATGGGGGCAGGATGCTTGTGTGTTGTTGCAATGGCAACGATGCAGGCATTCTGGCTCACCCCCAGTCTCTGAGGGCCTCTGGCCGAGTGGGAAGGAGAGGCCAGAGCAGAAAGAGCCGGCCCCTGGGGCCTGAGTGGAAAGGCAGTGCCGACATGCAGTGAAAGGAAAGCCCATTCTAGCAAGAATCTTTGTGCATCGGCTTCTAGTATAAATAATAAAATTGTAATAAATTTATCTATTATCCACATGCTCACTGCAGTATTATTTTCAACAGCCACGATATAGAAGTAATCTTAAATGTCCATTAATAGATGAATGGATAAAGAAGTGGTGCATTTATACAATGGAATATGACTCAACCGTAAAAAGAATGAAATCTTTCCATCTGCAACAACATGGATTGACCTAGAGGGTATTGTGTTGCGTGAAATAAGTTAGACTGATAAAGACAAGGGCCACATGATTTCACTTAAATGTGGAGTCTAAAAAACAAGAGAGGACAGATATTGATATCAGCATTTTACAAGAGATGAAAAAGAGGGGATTGTCAATGAGACTGAGATAATTCCAGGTTCATTTGTGCAATATGGGTTTAACAAATATTTATTGAGTGCCACACTTTGACACTCAAGATATAAATGAAAAACAAAAAACAAAACAAGAACTGCCCATTTGCACAGTTGTTATTTTTGCCACCTAGTATTCATGCCCCCTTCCCCCTTTTGGCAACTTAGAATTTCTTCCTGGGTAATTATTTGTGTTTCTTTTTAGCTGGAATCATTCTAGTTGATAAATAATCACTAGTTCAAAGCACTTCCTCAGCTTCAAAAGCCATAGTTACTGATTCCTTAAAGGCTGTTTTGCTGAACAAAACTGAAAGCTTGAATTATTATTCAACAAAACAATCCAGGCTTCCAAATCTTTTAGCGATAGCAGTTTCAGTGGAGAAAAAAGAAAGGATTCTAATTTTGCTTTTCTTCAGACTGTGTAGATAAATTGAGAGTGTTATAAAAAAGAAATGCAGGAGTGAGAAAAAGTATACTTTTTTTTTTCAAAGTTGTTACCATTATAACACCATCACAGTGTGAGGAAAGAAAACCTCATAGCCATTAAATACACATGAACTGTTTTAAATAGTGATGATGGGGACCAGTTAGCCTTTCTTCTAAAAGTTCAGAATTTCCTAATTTAAACAGTTTAACTTCATTGCATTCTAATCTTTTGAGAAGCAGTTTCTAAATTTACGAGATGTAATCTGGAACACATAACTTAAACTTGTTAAGTTTATATTTTGGTTTAAAAATGACCTTTGTTTTGGATGTCGTTGTAAAATCCTTGGAACCTAAAAATATGATCTTTTTCATGAAAGAAATTAACTAGACCTTCATAAATTACAGGACTTTTATGGAAAATGGATCTGACCTATATAACCAAGGCTGTTCTGGAGTATAGACAGAGTTTTAATATTACATTAATCAAAGGTAACACCTTCTGAAAGGAATGATGTTTGACTTCATAATTGAATGTATTCTTCCATAACTTAAACTAGAAGGCTCAAATGACACGAGTCACTTTCCCAATATTGTACATTAGTATTGAAAAGATAATATGTGCTGACATTGGTAATTCTGAAATCTGCAAGAACCTTCTGGATCAGAAAAGTCCAAGAGGCTGAGTAAAATGGTTAAGAGTGTGGTATTTGAGGTCATAGAATTTTGGATTCAAATGCCTACTATGTCATTTACTGTAACACCTTAAACAATTTATATACCATTCCATTCACCTTAATTTTTACATCTGTAAAATGGAAGCAAGGAAGAAGTGTATAATAACAAATACCTTGTAGGGTTTGAAGAACAAACAACATGATTTATGCAAGGTACTCGGCATGGTGGCTGGCCCATTAGAAGTGCCAAACAAATGCAAGTTATTGTAGACAAAAAAATACTCAACTCCCTGCTGTTTATGTAATACATTAAATTTTCTAAATGATTTGTGTCATAACACCCCAATTATTTTTTGAGATAAATGAGAGGAAAATAGAACAGATACTGATATCATCATTTTACAAAAGATAAAAAAGAGGGGATTGTCAATGAGACTGAGATCAATCACTTCAGGTTCATTTGTTCAATATTTGTTTAACAAATATTTATTGAGTGTCCACTATGGGCCACACTCTGACACCATAGATATATATTAATAAAACAAAACAAAACAAAACAATAAGAACTGCCTTTCTGTACATTTGTTATTTTTGCCACCTAGCATCCATACCCTCTTTCCCCTTTTGGCAATTTACAATTTCTTTCTGGGTAATTTATCTGTCCTCCATTGTTTGCAAACTGGTGGTGCAGAAGAACATGGCATAACTTTAGGAAATCAATCTCACTTGCCTGGGTTTCGGGAACTTGTGGGGAAGGACACAAGATAGAAATAATTGCAGCTTGCCCAGTTGAAGTGGCTCAGTAATTGAGCATCAACCCATGAACTAGGTCATGGTTCCTTTCCCTGTCAGGGCACATGCCCAGATTGTGGGCTCAACCCCAGGTAGAGAGCATGTTTATATCTCTCCCTCCCTCTATTTTCCTCTCTGAAATCAATAAAAGCATATTTAAAAATAATTGCAGCCGAAACAGGTCTGGCTCAGTGGGTAGAGCCTGCAGACTGAAAGGTCCCAGGTTCGATTCCGGTCAAGGGCATGTACCTTGGTTGCGGGCACATCTTTAGTACTGGGTGTGCAAGAGGCATCTGATCCATGATTCTCTCTCATCAATGTTTCTAACTCTCTATCCCTCTCTCTTCCTCTCTGTAAAAAATCAATAAAATATATTTAAAAAATAAAAATAAAATAAAAAATAAAAAATAATTGCAGCTTACGTAACCCTGAAGATACTATTAGTTCATGCAAAAATACTCAGAGCTTCTCTAACTTCCATCTTGACTATCTGACGCTACACTACAAGGTAGATAGCATTCTAAAATAAAATTTGTTTTTGCTTAGGTTAACCAATAAATATCACATTATATTGTTTTCATCCAAAGAAACATAACTGCTAGAACCTTTGAAAATGTGACATAATTCATTCCCAGAAGTCTGGAAATCTGTTCCTAAGAAAATGTTGTTGTAAGATTGGTAGTGTGGAAGACAAGAGGTTGCTTTTGTTAGTCTTATTTTATACGTAGGAGGAAAGTGTTTGGGCTTTGCCAGTAATATGGTCTGCAAAGGAATTCACAACTAAAAGAAAAGATGCAGAGAGGAAGTTTATTTTAGTTTCCAAGAGAGGAAAGGGCTAGAGTGCATTGTTAATCAATACAGGGCAAGAAACTAAAAGGTGCTCTACTTTTAAAGAGTAATGGCTGCTGTTGCTAGGTGACATAGAAGAAAGGGGTTTGGGGTTGAAGTTGAGCAGATGTCAGGGGGTTGTCTTGAAAAGTTATAGTTTATTTGTTTTCCAGTAAAATATATGGCAGATGTCCAAGGGAGGTGCCTTATCAGTATTTTTCTTAAGCTGTAAAACATGCTTAGAGTAAAAGCTACGAAGAGTTCAAAAGAGGCTTGTTTGAAGGAGTAGGGGAAAGGAAACATTCTACTCACTTGAGACTGACTCCTTGGTGTGAATTATCCCTGAGTTCTGAAAACAACAGGGAGGAGGGGATGCAAGAATGCAGCCTTGAGAGTAGCTTGTCTTGCAGTTTGAATAGAGGAGCTATTTAAATCAGAGGAGCTAACAATCTTGGGGTTTAATTACCAGGTACTCCTCATAAATTGTGGAAGGTTTTTTCCTTTTCTTTTCTTTTTCCTTCTGTTCTTACAGAAAGTATTAGCACATTAATGTTCCCTGTACAGCTATAGCAAAACAAAGTAATATTTTTCTTAGGCTAATCTATTCCTCTGGTTCTTCATTCCTCTTTCCTGCCCTATTTCTTTTTTTTCCATTTTATAACCATCCAGACTCTGCCTCATGTCTTTCCCTAATATATGTCAGCTTTTGCTACATAACAAACTTCAAAGTTTCAGTGACTTAACACCAACAAATATTAATAATAATAATAATTATTATTATTATTATTTTTACCCATGGATCTATTGATGAGCTGGGCTTAGCTTCAATCTACAGGTTGGGTCCAGATCTGCTCCATGTGTCTCTTTGTTCTTCTTGGATTGAGCAGGTTACTCTCCTGGAAGATGACAGAGATTCAAATTCCAAATTTCAAAGCCAAATCCTGAGAGCAACTGTTGAAAAATATTGAGAAAATCTGGAAAGAATACTTTCATAATGTTTAGTTAAACAGGAGCTGGCTTAATAAGGAGGCAGAAATTAACAGTGATCCTCAATTTACATTTATGCTGCTTCTTTTTATTTCCAGTACAAGCTATTTTTTTTTTCTGGATTATTTCCCACTCCTTTTTGTTGGTACTTTATAAGTTTTGAAAAATTGATGTAGTCACTGAAATGAAAGTTTTTTTCCACAAGGGAAAAAAACACACTGTAGTTTATACAGAAGATGCTTGCTCTAGACACAGAAGCAATGTTTTCATTCAGGCTTGATTAATGAGTGGACACTGCCTTAGATTTCAGTACTCTTTTTGCCTTTCCCAAACAACTTCGACCTTTGCAGATGAATTTCCTGGCTGAGCAAAGAGCTCAGGGCCACTGGGTGATGGTTATGTCTGCAGCAGGGAGAGCTGGATTCTCTTGTGTCTGCTAGTGCTGCATTGATTTGATGTGAGATGATATCTACTGAGTTACAATGGATCTGTATCCTTGGTTAACCAAAAAGATAGCAAGCTCATTTCCAAAGGTTGCAAACATCATTGGAAAAGTGAGTTCCAATTACAATTACTGTAAACAGTTTGTCTTTAATCCCTTTCTTCCTTTAGGGACCCCTGTTACTTCATAACCCAATCTTCTCTCTCTCTCTCTCTCTCTCTCTCTCTCTCTCTCTCTCTCTCTCTCTCTCTCTCTCTCCTCTCCCCACCAATACATTTTGGACTTCCTAAGTAAACATTCACTATGATGTTCTGAATATATATTGTCTTCCTTTATCTAGAATGTGTCTATTTACAAACCCAACACTGGAAGCTAACTGATGACTGCAATCAGATAAATTACTTTTAACCTATTATAAAGAACACACCAACTTTAATTTATTGATCATTTTTAAGTGCTTTAAAAGCTTCATGTCAACTAATGCTCACAATGTCCTTATAAATCAAGTACTATTATTATCCCCATTTTACAGATTATGAGGCTAAGTTTTAGGAAAAAAAGTCAATTGCTCAAGTTCTTGGAGCCATTAAATGGCAGAGCCATGCTTCCCATCCAGGTCCTCTTGACTCCAAAATCCATATGTTTCACAGTGCTGCCTCACATGTGCCTTTGACTAATAAGGGGTTTCATGGGACATCTGTAATTTTATAAGGTACAGTGCCCATAGGATTGCTGACCTACTGACTGGCTGATAATAAACCATCTTCACATTTATCAATAAAAGAATTATAGGTATGTACTGAA
Source organism: Vespertilio murinus (assembly GCA_963924515.1). Lineage (NCBI taxonomy): Eukaryota > Metazoa > Chordata > Mammalia > Chiroptera > Vespertilionidae > Vespertilio > Vespertilio murinus. Next base: position 48,708,141 of record OZ004706.1, read on the forward strand.
GTTAAGTTGACACTCAATGATTGATGCTGAGATATATAAAGGCTATCTTTTCCTCTATTAAATTAAATTTTTTAATTGATTCCAGAGAGGAAAAGCGAGATAGAAACATCAATGATGAGAGAGAACCATTGATCGGCTACCTCCTGCATACTCCCCAAAGGTAATCAAGCCTGCAACCCAGGCATGTGCCCGGACCGGAACACTCAACCACCGAGCCACCGGCTGGGCTCCTCTATTAAATTTTTTTTGCATTACTTAACAACAACAACAAAAAAAGAAGAAGAAGAAGAAGAAGAAGAAGAAGAAGAAGAAGAAGAAGAAGAAGAAGCAATTCCAGCTGTTCTTTACTATTAATTCACCTACTTACTTTCTTTAGAAAAAATAGATTTTTATTAATTTCAGAGAGTAAAGGAAAAGGAGAAAGAGATAGATATATATATCTCTTGTAGCCTGAGTGTTGGGCTTACCCACTTACTTTCAAGTTCTCCTAGTCACTATGGATTCAGGAGATTTAAGAAATGAAGTCTTTTTAAAAAATATTTTTTATTGATTTTCCACAGAGAGGAAGGAAGAAGGATAGAGAGCTAGAAACGTCGATGAGAAAGAAACATCAACCAATTGCCTCCTGCACACCCCCTGCCAGGGATGTGCCCACTGGGGATGTGCCCGCAACCAATGTACATGCCCTTGACCGGAATCGAACCTGGGACCTTTCAGTCCGCAGACCGACACTCTATCCACTGAGCCAAACCGGTTTCGGCAAGAAATGAAGTCTTAAGAAAACTGCCCTATTTGTTTTCAGGCCCAAATTTTCTTCATGGGACAAAAGAAAAATTGGTGGTTCTTCACACATTTCACAGATAAATTATCTGAATACGTGCTTGACTTCAATGTTTAGATACATTTAAAAAGTAAGAGAATAAAAAGTAGAACTCAGTGATGCTGACCTTGACACACTTCTACTATGCAAACTTAGTTAAAGCTTATTGAGTTATAGGTTTGTTTGCTGAGTTACTGAGTCGAGCCATAGACTCAGCGAGTTACTTCATGAAGGAACTGCCTCACATTCTCTGTGGCACAGCCAAATCTCACACTTCTGCCTGGAGGTCATTTTCTGTACCCAGTACTGCAGAAACAGTAATTTGGTAATTGTGCAGCTAAATAACTGCTCTGTAATAATAAGTGTATTAATGACCCAAAATGCAATTCTCTGGGACACAATCTGATCATTTGAATGAATGGAAGAAAGGTTTTTTTCTGTCAGCAGGTCACCGAAAATCAGTGCCTGGAAGGCATGCTTGCTGGTGTAATCATTACGCCAGCCCTGCCGGTTACAGAAATTGCTTATGGAACTCTCAGTGAATTTTCAAAAAGATCCTGGGAATAACAACAGATAAAAAAATATATGTTTAAATATATTTTAATTGATTTCAGACAGGAAGGGAGGGGGAGAGAGAGAGAGAGAGAGAGAGAGAGAGAGAGAGAGAGAGAGACATCAATGATGAGAGAGAATCATTGATTTGCTGCCTCCTGCTTGACCCCTACTGGGGATCTAGCTTGCAACCTGGACATGTGTCCAGAGTGGGAATCAAACTGTGACCTCCTTGTTTATAGGCCAACACTAAACCATGGAGCACTCCAGCTGGGTAACAGATAAAACTTTTTAAAAATATATATATATTTTATTGATTTTTTACAGAGAGGAAGGAGAGAGGGATAGATTAGAAACATCGATGAGAGACATCGATCAGCTGCCTCTTGCACACCCCCACTGGGGATGTGCCCGCAACCAAGGTACGTGCCCTTAACCGGAATCGAACCTGGGACCTTTCAGTCCACAGGCCGACGCTCTATCCACTGAGCCAAGCCGGCTTCGGCAGTAACAGATAAAACTTTTAACTGAAGAATCCAAGATCAAGGACTCAGAAAGTTTCACAATTTTTTTTAGTAAAAACAAAACATTCTTGGCAACTCCAACAAATTGCAAATCACTCTTGACAACAAGTGATCAATAACATGTCACTGCCAGAAAAATTATCTATAGTTTATACTCATGGTAACTATGATAGTTTGGCCATAAAATAGAAGAGCAGAAATGTAATAACAATAACAATAACAATAATAATAAAAACTTTTGTTATTTTCTGTTTTCCTACAAAACCAGCAGCCATGAAATAATTTTGTTTGGAAAATGCCCTTTTCTTCTTTGAGCAGGTTTTGTGGACAGATATTAGAAGCAGGAAGCTGATGTAGAGAGTGCACAAAAGCTTGCTCTAATCATGATTTTATCAGATATGTTAGTGGTAGAACATGGTTCTCCCTGACATCCATCTGCCCATCTTTCTCGCAGTACCTTTCTCTCTACCTAGAAAAATAATAAGATAGTAATGGAGAAGAAAGAAAGTAAATGGAAGAAAAAAGAATCTTAAAGACATATAGAGCAGGAAAAAAGAACAAAGAGAGGAAGAACATGATGACGAAATGGGAGAAACACAGAATGTATCTTCTTCAGCTCCATCATCTCCTGGCTATATGACCAGAGACATATTTATTGAAGTAATATTGGTTAATAACATTACATACATTTCAGATGTACTACATTATAATTTTTCTTTGTTTGTTTGTTTGTAAATCCTCATTGGAGGATATTTTTCCACTGATTTTTAGAGAGAATGGAGAGTGGGAGGGTGTGGAGAGAGAAACACATTGAGTGAGCACCCCAACCAGGGCAAGGATCGAACCTTGACTGAGACTTGAACTCTTGATCCTTCAGTGGGAGGGGTTGATGCTCTAATCACTGAGCTGGTCAGGGTTACTACATTATAATTTGATATATGTTTACTCTATTGCATATTTACTACCAAAAGTGTACTTTCCTTCCATTACCATATATTTGATCCTCTGCCCAATCCACTTTTCTTCCACCTCTTTTCCCTCCAGTAACCATCATTCCGTTGTCTATATCTATGAGCTTGTTGTTGTTGTTGTTGTTGTTGTTTTAAATATATTTTATTGATATTTTACAGAGAGGAAGGGAGAGAGATAGAGAGCTAGAAACGTCAATGAGAGAGAAACATCGACCAGCTGCCTCCTGCACACACCCTACCAGGGATGTGCCAGCAACCAATGTACATGCCCTTGACCGGAATCCAACCCGGGACCTTTCAGTCCGCAGACCAATGCTCTACCACTGAGCCAAACCGGTTTCAGCTGTTGTTGTTGTTTTTAAAAATATATATATTTCACTGATTTTTTTTTTTTACAGAGAGGAAGAGAGAGGAATAGAGAGTTAGAAACATTGATGAGAGAATCATCCATCAGCTGCCTCTTGCACACCCCCTACTGGGGATGTGCCCACAACCAAGCTACATGACCTTGACCTGAATGGAACTTGGGACCCTTCAGTCCTGTTTCCAACGTTCTGCAGCCAAGTGAGGGTAAGAGGCCAGAAATTCAGCATCCAGTTTATATCCTTTGCTCTCATCCTCTGTTCTGTTATGATATTCTGCTATAATTAAAAGCCCCCCCCCCACCCAAACAAAACAAAAATCACTCCAGGCTTCTTTGAGAGTGAAGGAGGTATGTCATATAGTTGATCAGAGTAGAGAAAGAAAGAGAGCCTAACTTCTCCAAATCAATTTCAAAAATTCTCTTATTTTGGGAATTTCCTCTTCACTTGGCTGTGCCAACAGTTCCTGAGGTTTGGGGATATTTTGAATTGTAATCAGGTTCTTCTGTGATTATGGTAGGATTCAGCATTGTCTTTTTTAGATGTCTTGTAGCTTCCATACTTTTGTTATTGTAGGCTTGTCTTCCATTTTCCTGATTCTGTATGTTTCTATCTTTAAACCAAATCATGTTATTATTACTTTAGTGGGGTTTTTGGGAGGGAGCCAAAGGAAATGGACATGTTTAATCCACCATATTCACATAGAAGTCCTGTGTCTGGCAATCTTAAAGTGATTCATCATTTTCACTTCTTATCAAACTCCTCTCTATGTAAATAAACTTTGGGGCAAGCCCAGATAGCCCTGTTGGCATGGCCAGAAATAGATGAAATGATGAAATGGTCTAAGATATGCAGTTTATATTTATCTCTTGGACACATGTGCTTTTCATGCCTTATTTAATCTTTAAGATTTTATGTACCTTGATGGGAAAGTTTATGTCTCAGGCGTTTTTACAATGCCTCTAATATCTTGTCTGTTTCCGTTATTTCCATTATTTTAAGCTCTTATGTATCAAGCCAGGCAAAAATCCCAGGCATAAAGTCCCATAAGTTTTATAGACAAATTGTGCTACACAGAGATTATTATTTGTTTTGAATTTAATTGAAGTTCTTTTTTTCCACAAAAAAATATGTTACCTGGTTAGGAAAATCAGAAGGATCTATTTTTAGCAAGCTCTTAAACCCGGAACACATATAAAAATTAATAATATTCTTTTTTATGCTATTTTAGAGTGATGTAAGGCACTTTTGCTAATAAAAAACTGTCTCCTCTATTCTCTTTTCTCACAAGGGTGTAAAAGTAATCTTAAAAAAATTGCAGAGTTTTCTAATTAGAAATTCTCCAAGTGGGGATAGTCTCACGGAGTCCAGATCACTCTTATCTCACTTATATTTACTTATTGAGTAGCTACTAAATTTGAGGTTCTGTGTTACACACTCCAGAAGACTTTAAGGAGAAGAAGTTTCTATCAGGACCCAAGTGGTTGCTTAGTGCTATAAACCTTTGTCCACACAGCAAGAACACTAAGTGTATAGTCTAAGTCCCATATTCATTTTTAGGGACAACCCTAATAATTAGACTGAAAAGTTTTAAAGAGCTTGATACCATTTTTCTGAGGCTCAAAATCAAGATACTCTTGCTGCTAATTAAGTTTGTTTTGCTCCCATTTTATTACTGAGATTTTGACCTGAAGCTCCAGTCTAGGTCTTGGTAACTTTTCCAGAAACTGTATGATCGTATCTTACTCCCCCACCACCCATTACTCCCTATTGCCCTAAGCTTTGAAAAATAATATTTACGACTCGGAACTCTGACTCATAACAGTTTCCTTACACCTGCTACAAAATTTTCTAAATAGCAACTGCTTTCCTGAAATATGGGGACTCTGAGGTTTGCTTCATATTTTTCTTTCATTTTACTCTGACGCTGTACTAGAGCATTCACCTTCAGTTTATGACCCTACCCGTGCTAACCGTTGCATGTTTCCTGCTATTTTATTCTTGAATTCTCTATTCTTCTGAGGTCCTGCAGCTCAATCCGTCCCCAAGCTTAATAGTTGTGACTCTGTATCATGGATTTTGTAATCATGTCTAGTCACTCCATGAGATAAAGCAATTGTTACTCTTTAGGGACTTATAATTAGTTTGAGTAGATAGAATATATGCATAAAAAGTATGAACAACAAGATGAACTGGAATATTGTCATTTATCCTGAATTTCCAAAAAATATTTCACACAAAAACAAAATCACCTAATGTATTTTTTTCAGAACGTGCTCTTGTCATTAAGTGACGCATGAGAGTAACAATCAAAAATATATTGACAACCTTGGTCCAAAACCTAGTTCACTTCTTTGTCAATTCATGTCTTTAAATTTGTGAAGTTTTCAGCCATTATTTCTTTTTTGAATATTTTTTTTTTCTGCCATTTTCTCTCTTTTCTTCCTAGAACTCCCATAATGGGTATGTTGGTCTGTTTGATGGCGTCCTTCAGGTTCCTTAATCTCTGTTCACTTTTCTTTATTCTTTTCCTTACTGCTCCTAAGATCTGATAATTTTTGTTGTCTAACTTTAAGTTTGATTCTTTCTTCTGCCTGCTCACATCTGTTCTTAAACTTCTAGACTTTTCATTTCAGTTATTGTTCTTTTTAGGTCTAGAATTTTTGTTTGGTTCCTGTTATGTTTGAAAGGAAGCGGGAAACAGACCACCAGGGAATTTTAAAGTAAAGTTTATTCCCCAGTAATGGGCCGAACCCATTACGGAGGTAGAGAAATCAGAATTGGAGGAGTGGGAAGGACCTAGCGGGGTTGACTCCTGGCATGGAGGACAAACAGCACGTGTCTTGCCTGGGGGTCCCTTTTAAGGGCCAGAACGGAAGGGGGTTGGGCCCAGGGCAGAACAGGAAAGGGTGGGCTCCAAGGACACTTGGCACGTGCTGATTGGTGGTTCAATGTCTTGGAGATTGTGACAGGTGCCAGTCATGTTGTAAACTCCACCCATCAGTTGGGAGGAGGGGTAACCTTACAGTTCCTTTTTATAATTTCTGCCTTTGTGATAATCTCATTTTGATCATATATTACTTTACTGCTCTCCTTTAGTTATATCTCCATGTTTTCCATCAGCTCTTAAAGACAATTATTTTAAAGTCTTTGAGTAAGTAATGCTGATATTTGGGCTCTCTGAGAATGATTTATGACAACCAATTTTGTGCCTTTAAATGGGTCATACTTTCTTTTCTTGTATTTGTTGTTGTTGAAAATGGAACATGTAGTGTTGTAACATAGTTACTCTGGCAGTCAGAGTCTCCTCATTTTTAGAGTTTGCTTTTATTTATTTATTTGATTATTGAAGGCTGGAGTAGTCCATTTGTTTAGTGACCTTTACAAACTATTTTACAAAGACTGTATTCCTTAGCCTGTTGGTAATTAAAGTCTCTGTTCCTTTATTTTTTTTTCTTCTTTTTTTTTAAACTAAATCTTTATTGTTCATATTATTACAAATGTTCCTCATCCCTCCCCCCCCAATTGCTCCCCTACACCAAGTTTCCATTCAATTCTCTGCCCTTTCCCCATCCTCCATTGTCCTCATCCATAGGTGCAGTTTATGTTCAGTCTCTTCCCGCCCCGCTCCACTCCCCATTTCCCCGAGAATCATCAGTCCACTCCCCTTCCATACCTCTGATTCTATTATATTCACCAGTAATATTGTTCATCATGATTTTTACTTCCCTTGGTTTTTAGACTCACTTGTTGATAGTTACGTGTTTGTTCATATTTTTATCTTTATTTTCTTCCTCTTCCTAAAGAACCCCTTTCAGCAATTCATATAATTCTGGCTTGGCAGTGATGAATTCCTTTAGCTTAAATTTATTTGTGAAGCTCTTTATCTGGCCTTCGATTCTGAGTGATAGCTTTGCTGGGTAGAGTAGTTTTGGCTGTAGGTTCTTGCTATTCACCACCTTGAATATTTCTTGCCATTCCCGTCTGGCCTGCATGGTTTCTGTTGAGAAATCAGCTGACAGTCGTATGGGTGCCCCTTTATAGGTAACTACCTGCTTTTGTCTTGCTGCTTTTAATATTCTCTCTTTGTCTTTAGCTCTTGGAATTTTAATTATGATGTGTCTTGGTGTGGTCCTCTTTGGATTCCTTTTGTTTGGGGTTCTATGTGCTTCCTGAACGTGTAAGTCTATTTCTTTCCCCAGGTGGGGGAAGTTTTCTGTCACTATTTCTTTCAATATGTTTTCGGTATCTTGCTCTCTGTCATATTCTGGGATGCCCATAATTCTGATGTTGGTTCGCTTGAAGTTGTCCCAGAGGTTTCTCACACCATCTTCAACTTTCTGGATTCTCTTGTCTTCTTGCTTCTGCGGAGGAGTGTCCTCTGGCTCTTTGTGTTGCAAATATTGGACTTGATTCTTGCAATTTTCCAATCTGTTTTTAGGACTCTGTATAATATTTTTTATTTCAGAGAATGTATTCTTTATTTCTAGTTGATCCCTTTTCATATCCTCATAGGTCTCATTTATTTTATCTGCCTTTTCTAAGAGATTGTTGAACAACCTTATAAGAGTGGCTTTGAACTCTATATCCAGTCGCTTTTTGTCCTCCATTTCTTTTGTTTGTGATCTGTTTCCTTGTTTCGGCATTTTCGCTGCTTCCCTGAGTTGGTAGGTTGGGAGGATCAGCTGTGCCTATGCCAGAAGACAACCTTATTCCACTAGATTTGGAAACCTGCAAAAGCCTCTCTGATTTCAGCTTGGAATGGGCAGAGTTTCAGGGTGGAGCCTACAGCCTTGGCTTCTGGTTAGCCCCGCCCTCGGAGGTTCCTGAGAGAGAAAGGCACCCTAGAGCTTCGCCCGCTACCAGACAGTGTAGTCTCTCCCCGAACAAGCCCACAACTGGGGTTCAGAGCAGTTGGAAGTGGGGTTAAGAACAGTCCGGAGCTTATGTCTCCTTCCCGCTAGGGCAATCTCGCGGCCCAAACAACAGTCTGTCCTCTGTGCGCGCAATGTGCGCGACTCAGGGGCTCTGCCTTTCGCCGCTGCTCCGCTGAGCTTCCGCCTTACAGCCCAGATTCCCTCTGTTTGAGCCTGGACCCCAGGGTCTCGCCCAGAACTGGTGTTCAGTGCAGTCGGAGTTGGGGTCCAGCACGGTCCGGAGCTTTTATCTCCTTCCCGCTAGGGAACGCCAGCCAGGCACTCACTCAGCCGCCCCTCCTCTCCGGCTCCGTCCTCTCCCCACGCGCGCACCGAGTCTCCGTACCTTAGGCTTTCACAGCTCCTCTGGTTTTCCTTCTGGTTTTCTCTTTCCTTCTAGTTGTAGAATTCCCAGTCAGTCAACTTTCCTGTAGTTCTGGATAGTGTCCACTCTATATTTTAGTTGTATTTTTTGAAATTGTTGAGTGCGGCTGCAGTTAGGCTTTTACCTCTGCCGCCATCTTGTTGTGTCTCAAGTCTCTGTTCCTTTAGTTCATGTTCTAATATTTTGACAGAGATTTCCTCTAATGCTAAAAAATAAGAAAAAAAGCAACTCTTCTGGATTTTGTTGATTGGTTCTGTGCTGGGGCACTCCAATACTTAGGCAGGCTTTCAGTGAGCCTACAGACCAGTCCAAACTAAATGATTGGAGTCTTTTCTGAGTATGCATCTTAACTTGAAAAAATGGATGATTTTTACAATTTTTCCATATAAATGGTTCTTTTGAATATCCTAATTTCCAATAAATTTCCCCTAAAAATTCCTCATGGGCTTTAGGCTGACTATTGTATATCTACTGTACTCTTTTTTTCTTTATTGATTAAGGTATTACATATGTGTCCTTATCCCCCCAGTCTCCCCAATCCCCCCACTGATGCCCTCACTCCCCTCTACTGTATTCTCTTGTGCTAGATATCTGCATGTTGTTAGTTTGCCCGGAAGTATTCTCAAGGAATGGCTGCTGCTTTTTTTAAAAAAAACAAACAAAACATAATTCTTTATTATTGAAAGTATTGCATATGTCCCCTATTTCCCTCATTGACCTCCAGCCCTCCCCTTTGACTCCCCCTTCCCTGCCCAAGGCCCTCACCACCATATTATCTATGTCCTTGGGCCATGCATATATGCATACAAGGTCCTTGGTTGATTACCTCCCACACACCCACCCACCCTCCCTGCCTTCCCTCTGAGATTCCAGTTACTGCTTTTGAAAAACTGAGTTCTGAGCTAGGCAAAATAGAAATGAGTGCTTTGTGTCAGTCACTCCTTCAGGCAGCCATCGGACAGGTTAGAAAAAATATACACAATAATTTTCAAGTAAGGTCTGCTCTACTCCCTCTGAAATCAGAAACCAGGGTCCTATCCTAGGAGCATAAGATGCTACCAACTCAAGACTGCCACCACACTAGGGAGGAGGTGGAGTGAAGGCAAATAAAAATGCCACAGAGCTTTCCTACTATTTTAAAGTTTCCTTTCTATTTGTTCAGCATTTACTGGTTTGCTATAAAACTTTTACTGTTTTGTTATAAAACTTTTACTGTTTTCTAGAATTCTGACAAATTTGCTTTTGATGAGTTCTGCTTGACTTTTGATGTTCTTAAGGGGTTTAGGGCTTGTAGCTGCCTGTTCCACCATTTTGTTGATATCAATCTTCAGTTCCTTAGAGTATTAATCTAAATCAGCATTTATAGCCCTGGCCGGTGTCAGTTGGTTGTAACATTGTCCAGTGCACCAGAAGGTCATGGATTCTATTCCCACTCAGGGCACATACCTGGGTTGCAAGTTTGATCCCCAGTCAGGGCGCATGCGAGAGGCAACTGATGGATGTATGTCTCTTACTTCTCTCTCTCTCTCTCCCTCCCCTCTCTAAAATCAATGAAAAAAATTTCAGAATATCTAAGGAAAGACACCATACTGAAACAGCTCCTTCAAAATCTCAAAAATCTTCCTTATAAAGGAAGAAAATGAGGACAAAGATGTTTCAGTTATGAGGATTGGCCATAGTGTAAATCATGATGAGTCTGGTGGTTTTTCTGAGCAGGATGCAAAGGTGATTTCTTTCCTGGGTTCTTGTCCAGGTGGATTCAAAGAATGAAGCCATGGACAAAAGGTGGTAGATGAAAAGGTGGAAATTTATTGGAAACAAGTACAGACTCCCACGTAGGGGGGGGGGGTCCCAAAGCGGGTAGCCCACTAAGCTCCTTTTCCTAAGGTTTATAATAGATGCATTTCTTTGTTTCTTGATGTTGCCTTCTAATTGGTAGAATATCAGCTTCAAAGCCCAAACCCCACATTTCCATTCTCTCCCCCTTTAGTGGTAGAATTCTCTATCTCCTGTGGAAATCTGCTTTCCTCTTCCATTTGTCAGCATTTTTCTATTCCCTGTGAAAGTGTGTTTCCTTTTTCTACCCATATCCTGTGCCTTTTCCATATATTCTGTGAATGATGTCTTTCTCTTCCCTTATCCTGTAGCACCATTTGTTCTCTGTGAATGTATGCCTTTCGGCAGCTCCATAGCCCCTGACAAACTATGCCTTCCTCCCCCATGGACCCTCTAATTCCTAAAACGAACTAACCCTGCCTATTTTACCCCTAGAAACACCTTTCAAGGATACATACTCATGAATGATTGGGCAGCAGAGAGAAGAACAATTAGGTTGAACTGTAGGATCTAGTGAGGTATTAGGTAGGGGGATGATGTAGATTGGAAGCCTTTTTACAAGTATGGTTATGGGGAAGAGGCTTGCCAAGCTTGTGTTTTAGGAATAAGAATCTGGAAATGTTGTACAAAATAGATATCAGGACACTCTGAAAGTAGAGGTGAGTCACATATGATCATGATATTCCACTCTATGTAATGTTCTACATAAGAGAGTCATGGTGGTAAAAAAAAGTCAATTTTACAGAAACATTCCCGGAAGAAGTAACAAATGCCTACAGCATGCACATTGGGATTTAGGTATGAATTATTAAAGATGATAAGGGAAGGTAGATGACTCTGCCTTTGAAGTGAATTGTTTTAACCCAAACACACATAAAACCCAATTCCAGTAATATTGCTGTCATTGTTCTATTTATATTAAATGACTTGAAAAATAAAGTAAGCCATCTTACATAACTAGCTTAATTTTCCAACAAATCCAATTGAATCAAAGATTGTCATATATAGTCAAGTCATTATAAATGGAAAAGTGAGCTGTATTGTTATCTAATTTATTAGCAGCTTTCCAAAAGGGAAGCTAGAAATAGAAGCATGAAGTATGTTTCTTTTGCTTGTGCAATCAAGTTCTCTCTGTCTGTTTTTGGTTAATGTCGGATTGATTCCAGAGAGGCAGCTTACGGTCAGATTTATCATGTGTTTAGGAAAAAAAAAGCCTTCTTTGGCTTACGTTGCATTGAAAAAATTGTATTTGGTATTGAGCTTTTGATCTTAGATCAGTTAAACTCAGGAAGGATGTGTTGGAACTGCAACACATGGAAACATGTCCAGAAGTCATTTTGATGGGATTACTAAACTTTCCATCTTTGCTCTAGAGAAGATAAAAATGATGCATCTCAAATTTAATAAATATGTAGGGGAACTGACATATCTGTTGGAGAAAGACACAAGCATTTCCATCTACGTTGGCCACTTTAGAATGTTCAGATGGAAATTAACACACTTTAGTTATGGACTCTGCCATGGCTGAGAGTTCTCAGTTGTCCCTTAAATAGAGTGATTATTCTGTTTCTGTAGGAAGATGATGCACTGGATTAATTAGATGTATGTAGAAGACATCAATAATAAAATGACATGCCGAAACCGGTTTGGCTCAGTGGTAGAGCGTCGTTCTGCGGACTGAAAGGTCCCAGGTTCGATTCTGGTCAAGGGCATGTACCTTGGTTGCGGGCACATTCCCCGGTAGGGGGTGTGCAAGAGGCAGCTGGTCGATGTTTCTCTTTCATCGATGTTTCTAGCTGTCTATCTCTCTCTCTTCCTCTCTGTAAAATATCAATAAAATATATTAAAAAAATAATACAATGACAGGAAACTTGGTACTTCCTTTGGCTACTTGGTACTTCCTTTGGCTACTTATATGTACATATATTTGGAACATGGTCAATGTCAGGCATTTTGATAGGTGCATACAACATACTTTTTAAAATTTTAATCTCATAATATATCTGCAAGTATTATCATTGCTAATTTTACACATGAAGAAATGTTCTCCATATCACATAATAAGTATCAGGTCAGAAGTCTAAATCCATGTCTATATTTTTCTTCTTTTTTTTCTTTTAAAAAATATATTTTATTGATTTTTTACAGAGGGGAAGAGAGAGGGATAGAGAGCTAGAAACATCGATGAGAGAGAATCATTGATCAGCTGCCTCTTGCACACCCCCTGCTGGGGATGTGCCCGAAACTAAGGTACATGCCCTTGATCGGAATCAAACTGTGACCCTTGAGTCCGCAGGCCTACGCTCTATACACTGAGCCAAACCGGTTTCGGCTTGTGTCTATATTTTTCTATTGCCTGGCTGGCATGGCTCAGTGGTTGAGCATTGACCTATGAATCAAGAGGTAGCCAAAACCGGTTTGACTTAGTGGATAGAGCGTCAGCCTGTGGACTGAAAGGTCCCAGATTTGATTCCAGTCAGGGGCACGTACCTTGGTTGTGGGCACATCCCTAGTAGGGGGTGTGCAAGAGGCAGCTGACCGATGATTCTCTCTCATCGATGTTTCTAACTCTCTATCCGTCTCTCTTCCTCTCTGTAAAATACCAATAAAATATATTTAAAAAAATAAAGAGGTAATGGTTTGATTCCCTGTTTTGGGCTTGACCCCCAGTGGGGGGGGGCATGCAGGAGGCAGCCAATTAATAATTCTTTCTCATCATTGATGGTTCTATCTCTCTCTCCCTCTCCCTTCTCTCTGAAATCCATAAAAATGTATTTAAAATCATTCTCTCTTAATAAGAAATGATAGAGCATGATGTGTGAGAGCATGGTCTCTACCAACTGCTAGCTGTGGGTCCCGAGCAAGAATTCCCTTTGCTTGAGGTAAAAAGAGCTGCGACACTTAACAGAATATTCAGGCTCAGTGTAAAGCCCAAGGTTACTGCTGTGAGCTTCCTAGATCCCATGGGAAATTGGAATAAGAAGACTTAGAAAATTTTCTCAGCTGACTCCATATATGTCAGGAAACAGTCAGTACCCGACAAAATGTGGGTTAAAAATACACACTAGTGATAGATAGAGTTTCATTAACAAAAGCAGTTGACATTTTTAAATTTGTAAACGAGGCCCCTGAATTTTTGTTTTTTTTGGCTGCCTTAGAATGCCAAAGAAATTTTAGCTCAGAAGATACTTATTTATAAGTTATGTTTGATCTTCATTTCCCCTCCTTTCATTCTTTTCTCATTTCCTTCTCATAAGAAGTTCTGCCAGATTCAAAGCCAGACCAATTGGATAGGACTACCATCTACAGGGATGGTCTTAAAAGAGATACTTCTGGGGCTTTGTTGAAGGGAGAGATCGATTTAAAGCAATTAGGAATTTATTTAAATTAGTTATAGTACTTTCTTTAAAGTAATATCAAGTTACTTGAAAGAGAAGACTTTCCCACAGATTATGAAGAAAATGGAACAGACTTATCAGTGGCTGGTGATCCATACATGAATGATATGGATGTTAAGAAGGATCTTGAGATAGAAGAAGGTTATGAAAATATTTGTTTGTAATCAGAATGTAAGCAAAAACAATAAAGCTAAATTTTAGCATATCAGTTTTGTAGAGCAGTTTACATTAGATTTAGCAGAACACAGGAAATCAAGAAAATGTCATACTTATAACCAATTAAGAATGTTGAGTTATGCTACTAATGTATGCCGTTTTAGTTTTGTTTAACACCATGTGCCAAAATAAACTTTATTTCTTATAACTTAAAAATATGTGTATATATGTATACATATATACATATATACATATGTATATTTATTATATACAGTTAATTCCATTGCTTTGTCTGCAATAAACATAATTTTGAAGTACATGAAATATTGAAAGTAAAAAATGTATATGCTAAGATTTATTCAAGATGCAGGATGAACATTGTCAGAGAAAGAGTAAAAATTTAAATCATGTTCAAGGAGGCAACAAGCTTAAACCCAAGAAAATGGTGTTGATGGTCAATTTTTAAAAGTTAGGTGTGAGTGAAAAAAGGAGGATTAGAGTCTATGGAAAATCAAGAGTAGGACAGGGATAGAGGAATGAATCAGGATAAGTTGAAGTTTTGGGATTGAGAGTGCTGAGTTTTAATTTTTATATAGCATTTGGTGTGCCATGGAGGTGATTATTCAAAGGAATTCTCTAATGGACACATCTGTAATATCTTAATCAATAAAAAATAAATAAAAAAAGGAATCCTACAAGATGAGGCATTTATTTTTTTGTTGTGTCAAATAGACTGAGTATAGTCTTCTCATGGGTGAATTCTACCTATGACTTCTTGGACCTTTTATTGTTGTTTTAACCTTGAAGAATATTTGACCTGAGCATAAATAAAATTTATTGATAACTATTTTTTTTCCTCTGGAGGAAATATGTGTGGATGGACTAAAAAGGTATACAGTCATAATTTGATATGTAATCTTAAAAAACCGTGATATCTTATTTCTCTGACCTCTAAAAATGAAGCCAAAGGGAGATACAGGGCCATTTTCTCCTCTGGGGTGGAAGGTGCTACAGAAACGCAGAGCATCAGCCTATTTATTCCACAGGCCAAGCTGTGCTGCCCTCAGAATGCAGGAGGGAAAACCGAAGTTGGAGCTTATTGCAGCTGGCCTTCTCTAATCCAGAAATAACTCCAGAGCAATTTAAACAGCAGCAGTAACCTGAATTAGAAAGAGACATATGATAGCTCCAAATATCAACCTATCTATCTATATAAAAGCCTAAGTGACTGGATGCCTGGAATGACTGGTCGCTATCATGCGCACTGACCACCAGGTAGGCAGATGCTCAATGCAGGAACTGCCCCCTGGTGGTCAGTGCACTCCCACAGCCAACTTCCTGTGGTCCCTCCCACAGCTGGCAGTGCCCAATCGCTCAATCAGGGCTTGCTCCTGGGCTGGAATGGGGAACCAGGAGTGGGTGGTGGTGGACGCAGCCCTTTTCTCAGGGGAGGTGAGGGCTGGCTCCCTCCTTGGGGCTGGTGGCTAACCTCACATGGCTTATCCCTCCCTCTCCCTGTCCCCCATCCCCCACATCAGGCCTTGATCAGCCCACCACCCATCTGCCACAGTGGAAGGTGGGGGGGGGGAAGTGGGGAACTGCTCGGTGGCTGGGGGTCGACGATGGCAGAAGCAGCATCCGGTGTCCATTCCTTCCACGCCTGGCCCGGTGTCCATTGCCTCCTCTCCAGCCCAGCACTGATCAGGCTGGCCCTGACCGGCCCTGCTCATGGACTAGGTGTAGGGATCCCACCTGTGTACGATTCCGTGTACCGGGCTTCTAGTGCAATAATAACAAGGGGGACAGAAAACTACCAACTTTTGCATGGACAGATGTAATTTCTCATCTCCTTTCCGGTGGAAAAATGAGGTCAACATGATGGTTTACTGAGCTAAAGAAGAGCCTGACTCACGGGTCATGGCCATGATTCATTGCTGAGCTGCAGCTCTTCCTTCAAGCATGACTCAGTCCGGTTCACCGCTAATTCATGCAGCAGTCGCATTTGTAACTGTAGTATAGAAGGAGGGGGGAAGGGCATGGTGTCTCCAGAAAATATCAGATGATTTGAATTGCAAGCAATTCCTGCCATCTACTTCAGAGAAAAGCGGGTAACCACAAACATTAAATATAAAAATTTATTTACAATTTCAGATTGCCAGTCAGGAAATGGAAAATGTTCCTGGCTAGCCACATCTGCATAATATAGGGAGATATATAGATTATGTCATACCTAGTCTATTATAGATACATAGATTATGTCATACCTAGTGTAATACCTAGTCTATTACTCTGAATTTACAATAAATGTCTTTTTAAAAAGCATCAAGCCCTAGCTGGTTTGGCTCATTGGATAGAGTGTCAACCTGCAGACCAAAAGGTTCCATGTTTGATTCTGAATAAAGAAGCAACAAGGTATTCTCTCAAAACCCCCCCCCCCCAATTCATCTGGTGTATATATGCATATGAAATGTTGCTCCAAATAGAATTGCTACTTAAATACCAAGATCTGAGAAGTAGTCACAAATACTCTGTGTCTCCATTACAATATCAAGGCCCAGGTTATTCCAACGCTAGGGCATCTGATCCTCAGCTTGCCCATCTGATGTCACAGAATGAGGAGCCTGCACTACTTCAAGCCCGTTCATCTAGAATGCTTCATTGAGGGCTTTTTATGAGGAGATATATTTTCTTCTTTCTTAAGGTCACTTAGCAATTATCACTCAGTGTATAAACAAATATTCCTGTGTATCTGTCACAAATGCTCAACTCTATTCCAAAAGATATTAAAGGAAACTGATGGCATATGTGTGTGCTGTGTGACTATAAAACATCTCCAAAGGAGGAGTTGTCAGTGTCTGTATCTTGTGGAATTGTCAAATAACTCTCCCCCTCCTCCCCTACCTGAGCTCATTGCTGATTTCTTGCCCAGCTTTCCAAGAATCTCAAGATTGTGTATATTTTGCAAAGCTGAATATTGACCTAAAGACTGGACAAGAGAGATGTTAACAGTTTTCTAATCGTTGTTGCTAAGAAAACACAATAATATGGCTGTTCATAGAATCACAGTCAAAAGCAATTCCCACTTTGCCACTTATATTAGTATAGCCTTTGGGAAACTATTTGACTTTTTAAAATGCAAGTTTTCCTGTCTGTAAAATCATATAGTAAAAAGCCTAACATGCTAAGCCTAATATGCTAATTGTCCAGACAACAGGACAATTAGCCTAATATGCTAATTGTCCTGTTGTCTGTTCAACCAATCAAAGTATAATATGCTAATGATATGCTAAGGCCGCTCAACTGCTTGCTATGAAGTGGACTGATTTCCAGGGGACAGATGCTCCGACCTGTAGGTTAGCTTGCTGCTGTGGGGTCCAGCCAATTGGGACTGAGTGAGATGGGCCAGACACACCTTGGAGCCCTCCTGTGGTCCCTCCTTGGCTGGCCAACCTCCTGCACCCCTCCCTGGCCCCTCTCGCAATCTGGGACTCCTTGGGGGATGTTGAAGAGCCGGTTTTAGCACAATCCTGCAGGCCAGGCCCAGGGACCCCACTGGTGTGTGAATTTGTGCACTGGGCCTCTAGTAGAAAAATAAGAGTATATAGACCTTAAAGTTGCTATGAAGGTTAAATGAAATCATGTACACCAAACACATTGTGCATTGTCTCATTTAATTTTAAAATTGCTATGCTACCTGAAACTATTACTATAATTTCTCATTCTATAGATGAGGAAACTGAGTCACAGAGAAATAATTAAACTTAAAATTAATTAAAATTCTCAAGGCCATGTTGTTAAAAGTACAAGACATGATATTCAGACCTACTCTGCCTGACTTCAGGGCCTGAACTCTTCATCAATGCATGATACTCCTTTCTAAGGGTTTTTAGTGTGAGAAATGATTTAAGTCCCTGTCAGAATTCTGTTGCGTAATCTTTGTATTTGTAATATATATAATTTGGCCTAACGTAACTGTATAGCAACCTGATTCCAGTGTTTACATGACAAGTTCAGCCATTTCTAAAGAAAACTTTAGTTAGTTTAAAATCAGACCTAAAAATCTTCACACGTGTTGCTACAGTCACATAGCTAACAGCTAAATCCCAAAAGGCAGTGGCAGTGAAGGCAGAGCCAATCAGATAATGGGTTTCACTGAAACCGGTTTGGCTCAGTGGATAGAGCATCTGTCTGCAGCCTGGACGGTCCCAGGTTCGATTCTGGTTAAGGGCATGTACATTGGTTGCGGGCACATCCCCGGTAGGGGGTGTGCAGGAGGGAGCTGGTCGATGTTTCTCTCTCATCGACATTTCTAGCTCTCTATTCCTCTCCCTTCCTCTCTGTGGAAAATCAATAAAGTATATTTAAAAAAGAAAAAAGAAAATGGGTTTCTCTCTGAGTGTGCTCTAGTGACACCCACATTCACAAAGAGTAATCTAGCTGCTACCAAACTGAATTTGCTAATGGAGCTACAACCTTTCCTCAAGCCAACACCAGAAAATCCAAACCAAAATAAAATTAGCCCTGCAGGAACTGGCAGCTTGGTAGCCTAGTCCAGTAGCTCTCAACCTTTTTGGCCTCAGGACCCCTTTATGATCTTAAAATGTATTGAAGGCTCTTTCGTAGCATAAGGCATTAGAGTACATAAATAATGATTTGGATTTGTAAGCTATATGAAGGTCAAGGGCCTTTGTCACCACTGATTTTAGAGCCTCATCTGACTGGTTCCAGAAGCCACTGAACAGAGAGTGATTGGGGGATTCAAATACATACCCCTTTCCGGCATCCAGCCTCCACAAATCCATTAGGCATCCAGTGCGTAAACAGGCCTGTGGGAGCCCAGCTGGCTTTCTCTTCTGGAAGCTTCCAGAAAGTCCAAATCTCCCCCCGTTTTCCTTCTCACTATTTGAAGTATGTGGACTGTGATGATTCGGAGACTAGTGTTCTCTAAGTTCCTCCAATCTTAGTCTGTTGCAGGCTGTGTACTTTGGCAGGCTGCTTGAAAGCATAGACTGGCTTTCCACCAGTGTGAAAGTCCCACAGATCCTGCAGTTTGTTCTTTCCAGCTTCCCATCAGGTTCCTTACAGTCCCCATGGCTACGCTGTTGGAGCTCAAAGGAGGTCAGACTGGCCCCGAACAGTTTCCCATTCACCTCCCCTCAGGGGGCCACCTGCTTTCTTCCACGCATCCTCTGCCCAATGAGTACCTTCACTCCCTGTCATTTCTCGTGGCCCCGCTATTTTGTGTAGTTCATCCCAGTCTCTGTCAGCTGGCTCTGAATACTTTGGCATATAATAAAATGCGTGAGGAAAACAAACCTGATACCAAATGTTATTAGTATTGCAGGATTTTATAATATCTTTAAACATAATTTTTGATGTTATGCCCAAATTCTTAAAATTCAATATGCTCATCTCATACATTTTGCAAATTGCTTGGTTCTTTTAGAACACTACGCATAAATTATAATTTGAGATGTCAGTTATGATGTCTTCATAAAAACAATAAAATAACATATGTATAATTAATTTTAGTTTACAAAGTGCTCTCGCAGACATTATTTAATCTCTAAGAAATGTTTTTTAAGGTAGTTGCTATAATCCCTATTCTACAGATAATGGGAAAAAATTGTAGCTAAGAAAGGTTATGCACGTGGCTCAAGTAATTAGCAAAGTTGTTGCCCCATTATAGGTTTTCAGATTAAAAACCCAGAACCTTTTCTGTCATATTGTGTTTTGTAAATTTTAGTTATCCTATATAATAAAAGCCTAATAAGCAAATTGTCCCCCTAATAAGCAAATTGAACCACTCGCTATGATGTTCGCTGACCACCAGGGAGTGGTGCAGAACATGGCAGGCATCGGTGATGTGGCACCGGCAGTGGGCAGCAGTGGAGGTGCTGCCAGCCCAATGGGCCCCAATGAGAGCGGAACCACAGTGGGATGGTGGATCAGGTAAGTGGGTGGCACCAGGCCAAGGCGGGTGTGAGCAGGGCCTGATAGCTCTGCCAACTGCCCTGTAGATGGCAGCCAGTGGCAGCAGCAGGAGCCTGATGACTCAGGAGGAGGGGGTATGCAGGGTCCTGGAGGCCCAGGTGTTGCCCAGGGCCCAGAGGTCAGCCGGGACCTGCCCTTCCACATCAGATGCTCACACTTTGATCAATAGCCAGGCCCAGGGACTGCACCTGTGCACGAATTTTGCGCACCAGGCCTCTAGTTTTCATATAATTTTCATGTATCTACCGTAGCCATAAACCTGAGATTGCTTGAAATTTTAAACTAATTTTGTTCCTTAAATAAGCATATATTGAAAAGGTTTATATTACTATAGTTTAAATAAAAAACATTATCATTTGCCTTTCAATAAAATAAGCCATAAATATACTAAAGATGAAAAGTTATTAAATTTAAATTGGAGCCTAATTGCCTACTCAAATATTGAGGTGCATGTCACTGCTGTTAAAAAAAAGAAAAATAGCAAGAGATTGAGAAGATTAAAGTTACACAAAGATCAAAAAGGGACTTGGTATTTGAGGGTGGACAACAAATAGAATAAGAAAAAAATTAACACAAGACTAATGCAAAATGACATTAGTACCCAAGCTAGGAAGCACCAAGCTGCAGCATAATCTGAAAAAGTAATAAAATAAAACACATTTAGTTATTGAGACAAGAATCAAGTTTGTAATGAAAGTAATTGGTGAGAATGTTACTCAAACTCACAGCAAGATGCACTGTCCTTGTCTAGGAGGAAGGAAGAGGAGGTAACATCATGGAAAATGAAATTCAGGTCTCATGCAAAGGATTTTTCCCTAGAGGAAATGTATATTATCAATGATTCTAGTTAGGAAAGAAGGTAGGATGCACCCCTGTCACCCAATCTTTTTCATGTGAGAACACTGTAAGACTGAGATAAACATAATGAGATTGCTGGGCCCAGACAATGTGGCTCAGTGGTTGAACTTCAACCTATGAACCAGGAGGTCACAGTTTGATTCCTGGTCAGGACACATGCCTGGTTTGCGGGCTGGATCCCCAGTGTGGGGCCTGCAAGAGGCAGCTGATCAATAATTCTATCTCATAATTGATGTTTATATATATTTCTCCCTCTCCAAAATAAGTAAAAATATATTTAAAAAATAAAAAGAGGCTGCTGTAATTTCCCAAAATCTGGGTGGTTGCCCAGCAGGACTAGAGGTCAAGATTGGTGGATTCTTGAAACCTTATACAACTCAGCAGGGCAAACAGCACACTGGCGGGAAGCTGTGCTGTATAAAACTGATGAGAGGACCACAGAATGAGGAGCATGAAATATGGTCTCTGACAGCAAAGAACTCACAATTTCTCCCAGAATCATTTATGGAGCATCTTCTATGAACAAGGCACTGTAGCAGGTACTGTGGGTACATGACTTATTTATATTAGGCAGAGTATTCTGTTTTACCATGGAGAAAAAGATTGATGAGTATCAATGGCATTGTAACACATGGCAACAGACAATTTAAACTTATAAGTCTTACTATATATTTTAATGCCAGATTAAATTAATTTTCCACACTTAAGTTATTTTATATATTTTCCATTATTAATTTTACTGCCTACATTTAGTTCTATCAATAGCCCCATTTTAAAAATAAAAATTTAATCTAAAATAATTCCTCTGTTGTCAGAAAAACAATTTAGTGGGTACTCACAATATAAGAGGCATCATACTGGTGCATAATATATTATTTTTACCTTGTACAAATGCCACAGAATCAGAACACTAACACTATTTTAAAAATGAGGGAATTTTGATTATAGAAAAGTAGTAATAATGGAAAATACCAGGCATTAAAATGGAGGCCTTTCAGATTTCAAAGCTGGTCCCCTTTAGCTACAGTAGCCTCCTGCTCTCTCTGTGGCCACAGCCATCTTGGTTGGGTTAATTTCATACTTGCCCCTGATTGGCTGGTGGGCGTGGTTGGTGGGCATAGCAGAGTAATGGTTAATTTGCATATTACTCTTTTATTAGATAGGATTATATTCCACAAATAAGTGAGATCATGTGATACTTATCTTTCTCCAACTGACTTATTTCACTTAGCATAACATTTAAGACTCAAGCTAAATGTTGCTTTATCCATGAAATTTTTATTGAAACACTTCAACTGGCAACATAGATCACTCATGATTCTGTGCACAGTTGACATCTAGAAGATGGTCTTTTCTAGATATCTTACTGTTTTCTGTTTGCTTGGTTACACGTTTTACTTTTCCATAGACACTGTACTCCTTGTATGTAGGACTGTGCCTTTTACGGCTTGAAATCATGCCTTGAAGAATGAAAGAAGCTTATTAATCGACCAGCAAACATTTGTTGAGTGTTGAATGAAAATTTAGCTTAGCCATTTAGAGGATGAAGGGGGATAATGACATATTTGTCGAAAGAAACAGGCTTTTTTTCCATAAGGATATCCTTTGCATCCTCAATTGTATTTTTCTTTTTTGTCCTAGGTAACTCTTTGAGATGTTAACTTCTGAAGTAGTAGCCAACAGAGCAGGATCCTTCTGATGTGTCTTGCCTCTGTCAAAAAAGCAATTTTTCATTTCCCATCCATCTAGTAATTACTGATGACAGTTATGAGCTTGAAGCTGGCGCAGCCCTTCCACTGAGATAACAGATGACTTTCTTTTTTCCTTCAGGAAACTTTTATCTCCTTTGGCATCAGTCCAGATATAAATGTTGTCAGCTTCATGATCTGAAATAAAGAGTGAGCATTTTGTTTAGCAGAATCAGAGCTGGTAGAAGGACCACATTTTATAGTGCTATGAAATTCATGACACAGTGATGGCTAATACTAATGATGGCTGACATAGTTATGTGTGTTTCAATATTATGTACCCCTTATGCACAACATATGCTTTATGGATAGCTCCCATTAATCCAAAACTGGGCTATTAAAGGAAGATTTATATATAGTAATGTAATTTTTTTATTTTCTCTAAACTGAATTCTTGAAGTTCCAAAACACTGTCAGAGTTCATGGCTAACAGGTTTTGACAAAGGCTAAATTAATGTTCATGCAGTGAAGCATTTCCCCAAAAACAGTATGTTGAGAATCAGAGAAGTTATTGAGAAGAAAAATAAAGTAAAATCGTGGTAGCACTTATGACAAACAGTAAGCTGGATTGACATTCTACATTAGCAAAGTCAACTTTTTGAAAAGAGTGCGAATGTACATGTATATATCATATCTCGGGTTCTGATTATTTTGAATCATTCAGAGGTATAAATCTTACCTAATAATAGACAAATATGTAAATTGTCCATAGCTCAGCTACACCACCAACCATTCAGGAGTGGTATGCCAATAACCCAACCAAGATGGAGGGTGAATTTGCATACTCAGATGGGACAGGTCCATCTGAGGCCTGGGGAGGCTGAGCGGACAGCACCAGATCCCACCTGCAAAGTCCTGTTTCATTGAAGGGATGGGGAATTGGAGCGGGCAGTGCCAGGTCCCAATCATGGGGTCCAGGTCCATTGGGGGGCCCAGGGAGGTGGAGCAGGCAGCCCCAGGCCCTGTCCTCAAAGTCTTGTTCCATAGGGTGCCTGGGGAGTTGGGGTGGATAGCATCAGGCCCCAACTGCAGGGACCAGCTCCATCAGGGGCCAGAGAGGTGGGGGAGGGCATGCCAGGCCCAAACCACGGTGTCCAGATCTATCGGGGACTAGGGGAGGAAGGGAGGGCAGCACCAGGCCCTACCTGAAAAGTCCTGTTCCATTGCGGGGGAGCCTGGGGAGGCAGGCAAGCAACGCTAGGCCCCGCCTGCTTCATCGAGGGCCTGGGGAGTTGGGGCAGGCAGCGCCAGGCCCCAATCGTGGGGTCCAGGTCCATCGGGGACTAGGGAAGGCAGGGCGGAGAGTGCCAGGCCCTGCCCTCAAAGTCCCGTTCCATCAGGCCCAGGGAGTTAGGGCAGACAGCGCGAGGCTTTTTAGGCTGCTGTACGGCCTGAGGGAAGGCCCACATTTCCTGCTGTTTCTAGCAACACAATTGTCTATTTTTTGTGCCTGAATTCTTCTGCCCCCTTACAAGGACTCTAAATTCCCTTGGGGGTTGTTTTCAATGATAGCTGTTCATTGGAATTACTTGAGGAGTGTGTATGTGTGTGTATATGTGCAAAATATTCCAAACAACAAGTCTACCCTTTCAGAAATTAGTGTTCCAATTTTGCTGATTTGGAGAGTATCCAGCCAACAGTAAATTTTAAGTCCCTGCTTGTGCTTATGCAAATGCAAGAGCCAAATGTCCAGGTAAAATACAGAAATCTCAATTGTACAGCTCAATACATGTCTACCTATGACTACATCCAGGTAGCCACCATCCAGAATGTTCTGTTGAATCTTTCTCCATTAGCAACAAAGGCAGAACCAGCTACTGATCTTGGAGAGAGAAAAAAAGAGAAAACGAATGTGTGGGGATATGTAATAATACCTCAAAACAGTACCTCCCAATCATTTTATTTATCAGATTATAGGCTCTTTCTCATCTGGTTGTACTTAACAGCAGTCAAACATCCCCAAGGGTTCCCAGATTGAAGAGGGTGCAGGCCAGGCTGAGGGGTCCGCGCCCTCCACCCCCGGCATGCACAAATTTTGTGCACCAGGCTACTAGTATTTAATAAATAAATGTGTTTAGTGTTTCACAGTAAATCTCAGGTGTTTCCATACCTGTCTTTGGCTGCCATATAAAAATAAAAGAAATTTCTTATAAACTGGTTGGTCTGAGTATTTTATGTAACACTTGTTTCATATCATAATAACACTAAGCATTGTAACATATTTGTGTCAAACCTAATCATTCTGATTTTTGTGTATCTTCTATTGATCATATTTTTCAGGAATGTGGGTAGATATTATAATAGTTTATTATAAGTGTGTTACAATGGTTGCCTTTAACATGAATGACCTGTGTGATCCTTAAACAATACTCTGAGGTAGTAATGTACCCATTTTATAGAGGAGATAGAGGATTAACAAGGAGAAGTGACTTTTTGAGGTCAGCATATTTGGTGAACGGAGGAGCCAGTGCCAGGACTCAGAACTCTTTTCCTGCAGAAACAGTCCCGTTTGTTCTGCAATACACAGATCCCAGTTAATATATTTTAAAATGATTACGGGAGAGATGTTACAGACCCTTCACATAGAACCTGGTCAATGTTCATTTTGAGGAAAGTGAACTAATATAGCATTAGTTTTAATTGCATCCTCCATTTGAGGACTGTAATCATGGGAAGAAATTAAAAGATTGAGTTCAGATTGATTTTCTTGTCTTTGTAACAACCACTGCAGCTTCAAGGAGCCTACAGGAAGGCTTTTTATCAGAGATTGTCTCGATCTCCCCATGTTGGAGCATCAAAGACAACTTCCTCACTCAGTATAATATCAGTCATATTGAACTCAGCCCTTTCTCTATGGGTGTTCCTACACAGTATAAACAGTGTCAGGGCAAATAATAAATGCTCACATGTGGCACAACATAAATTATTGATGACAGAGATTGAGGGTTTCTAAGCACTAGTATGTTCTAGGCCTTATGATAAATGCTTAGTTTATATAAACTGTTTCAATGAATGTTTATAACAACCCTACATCTGTATACTATGGGTGTGGAAACAGCCTTGGTGGAGTTAATAAATTTGTCCTAATTCATACAAGTTTTAGGTGAGTGAGTTAGGATTTGAGCTCAGGTCTTTCTGATTTCAAATCTCCTTGTACTCCAAGGCACTACTTTTCTCTTGAAGCCTCAGAATAGGGAGAGACAGATGGGGGACTCCTGATTAGAGGGATGGTAAATGAGTGGAAAGAATAGAATTTGGTAGGAAAGGAGAGAGGCTATGGCCCGTAGGAGTTATATGAGAACAAAAATCAAGAGGATATGGCTTCTGGTCCAGGTTCTGGCATAAATGAGCAGGACTTTGGTGATGTCACATAACTATGCTGTCATTATTTTTTTGTCTGTAAAATGTGGGAGTTGGATTTGATGAATAGTTTTCTGCACAGGTTCCACGAGTTACAGAGGTTCAGAGAGATGTGGTTTCTATGGAGGCACCACCATCACCACCACCACGACAAAAACTGAGTCACCTGTGAATTACAAAAGAATACATTGCTCTACAAAATATATTTTTGTACTAGTTTAACAAATTTTTACTGGGCACTTGCTATGTGCCATGAATTTACTAGGTACACAGTAAATTGAGTACACAGCTGTGGGGGAAAACACAATCCACATCCCTCAAAGAGATCACTCTTTCAAGGCACAAACAGACTATAAAACAATGATCACATTAAAATACATAACTATAAACTGCGATAAGTACTGTCATTAAAAGTTTAGGATGCCCTTGATGGTTTGGCTCAGTGGATAGAGCTCATGGACTTAAGGGTCTTGAGGGTATGTAGCTTGGTTGCAGGCTTGATCCCCAGCCCTTACCAGCACATGCTGGAGGCAACAAATTGATGTTTCTCTCTCTGTCTGTCTCTCCCCTCTCTTTTGCTCTCTCTAAAACTTAGTGGAAAAATATTCTCAGGTGATGATTAACAACAACAACAAAGTAAAAGTTCAGGATACTCTGAGAAACCATAATCCATGATCTAATTGCAAGTAATATGGATGTGAAAAAAAATTTTTTTTGGTAACTCTTAAGATGACCAGGAAGTAGGCAAGAGAAGATAAAAAATATTCTAGGCAGGCAAATGTATGCAAATCCACAAGGTGAAAAATAACTTTACCTGTCAAAGAAACAAGTAGTAGAGAAACTAGACCTACTTGACATACCTGCCAGATTCACTTGGACCCATCTCTCCTCCTCCCCACCTGGTCTTGGTGGCTGCCATGTTGGAGACCCAGAGCATGTCCTGACACCATCGCTGGCTTGTCCTCCCCAGGGTCAGACCAAGCTTTGGCAAAGCCTCCTTCAATCTTAACACAGAAGGTTGTATGAGGAAGTGTTTAAAATGTCAAGGAGAAGGCAAAAGGAACCAAGGTGGCGGCATAGGTAAATGCCTGTACCTGCTACCTCTCACAACCACATTAAAATTACAACTAAAACACAAAACATCTATTTCCAGAACTGCCGGAAAGCTGGCTGAGTGGAAGTACTACAAGTAGAGAGGTAAAGAAGAAAGCACATTGAGACTGGAGGAGGTGTAGAACAGGCTGGTCTTACTCCCGGATGTGCCACTTTTTTAATCAGGAGGAAGATCGCCTCTGTGGATGCCACCTGGAGGAGCAAGGAGTTCCAGCCCCACATCAGACCCCCCAGCCCAGGGTCCCAGAGCTGGGGAAAGAAGTCCCTATGGGCCGTAAGAACTACAGACTATAAAAACCAGTGTGATTTGGGGTTGAATGACACACAGGCTGCTGGAAACACAGCTGCTCCTCTTAAAAGGCCAGCACCACAAACTGAATTTACAAGCTCCTGCTTCCTCTGAGCTCCAGTGCCAGGCAAGGAGCTTTCTCAGCCTAAAACCTGTCAAACAAGCTGCAGCTGGGTCAGGGAGCCCCAAAGCTATCAATAAAAGGCCCAACGCTGGCACCAGCCTGCCTTGCTTCATAGCTGGGCCTCATCTGGGTAGTTCCAAACTGGATACAAAAAGGAGGAATCTCCAGATCTCTCTGAAGTTCCTGCTGGGTGGCCCCTGAACACCCAAGAACCAGGATACCCAGTTGTCAGTGTGAGACCATACCAGATTACAACTTTTCACATCCTCAAGGGGCAGACTCAGTGAGCACCAAAGCCCTACTGAAGCAAGTCCTGCCCCATAAGGGTGTCTCCTGCACAGCAGCTCTCCCATTGTAGTCACAGCTGGTCCCCACAGCCAATTGGTCTGGAGGTCAATTCCTTCCAGTGACACTAAGTGCAATTAAGGCTCAACTACAACAAGACTGTGCTCACAGCCCACAAAGAGGTGTACCAAGGATGTCCAGGTAACTGGGTGGATGTGGAGGAAAACTATGGAGGGGGAGAGAAGAGGGACATCTGTAATAATCTCAACAAGAAAGATTTTTAAAAAGGAAAGAAAAATGTCAAGAAGAACCTGACTTCAATTCCACAGCAACTTCTCCAGAGTGTGCAACAATGGGACTGACTCAAATAATCTTAAAAAAATTCAAAACTCTGATATTTAAACTTAACAAAACAAACTAGCATAAATAATAACAACAACAAAAAAGACACATGACCAACATTACTTATGGGTGGGAATATAAAACTACAAAATAAAAGGCTAGCAAATAGATTCTTGACATAAAATAATAATTACATGAAGAGCAAATAGAACTTACTCTTCATAGACAAAAAATTAGTATTGTAAATTTTACTTATATAATGTACTTAGCAATCAATCAAAGGGAAAAAAGTCACAAAATCATTTCAGTCCATCTGAAGTCCTCCCCAAGCCTGAGATGAGAGGGAGAAGAAGCTGTGGCTGCAGCTGCGCCTGATGACAGCAGGAGAGAGAGAGAGAGAGAGAGAGAGAGAGAGAGAGAGAGAGAGAGAGAGAGACCATTTCCCCAGGCAATAAAACTGTGTGTTTCTTGGAAACCAAAGGAGGACTCCAGGAAAAAATATTTTTTTTGAGAAGACTAGCTAGAGGGTCAAGGAAGTTCACTTAGTTGACCCCTGAAATCCCAAGAGGTTGAGAAGGGCTTGCTAATGAATGTCCATCAAGAGCTTGTACTAGAGGGCAGAGGGAAAACCTCCAGGGGCCGATTTCCAGAAAACCAATGCAAGTATAGACCTAGGCATCAGCCACATCTAGGGGTCTCTAATGCTGGACTACAATTGTTTGGGCACTTTTGACTTTGCTTTTTCCTCTCATTGCCTCTTTCTTTTGGAAAAATCTCTGGAAGGGATGAGAAACAGCACCCAACAAATGGTAAGAGATGCAAAAGGGAGAAGGAGAAAATAGTGTAGGCTCTCTCGGTGACATACAGGCCCCACCTGTTTAGATACAGATTCTTCCTTTAAATGATGATGAAAACAATTTTTTACACAAAATTAGAGTAGAATTATCTAATTCCAAGGCCAACCTGCAATCACTAATGCTTGAAAGGTATGAGAAATGTTTTTAGTTAAAAGTGACTCCAAAATGATGAGACCTGATATTTTATATAGGAGTAAGGAAGAAGAGCACTACAAAGCAAGCTTGACAGAACATGTTGAAAAAGAATAAAATTATTTTTGCCATTACACCCAACCAGGTCCAGCTTGTTCATAAAACTTTAGAGGTAATTCCCAGGGTTCTTTTAATTACAAACGACTTTCATTTCCCTCCCTAAATTTCATAGCTAACCCTCCCTGTTTGTAAGAGGTACCATTTATTTAAAAATATAAAAAAATTGTGCAAATTGATGGTTAGCTTAAGAAAATATACCCTTATTCTGATGAAGTCACTTTGTCTGAAGCATTGTAAACTTTTAGATATTCAAGTTTCAGAAGTTGTCTTTAGGCTAATACCAAATTCATGATTTTCGTCCCAAACCACTTGTTTTCTCCCTTTGAGTTCAAGACAAATTAAGAAATAAAGCAAGGAAATGGCAGGTAGAAGCCAAACATCACTGCTCTTCATACTCAGGAATTGAAGCTGACAGAAACTTCGGTATCATGTAACTGGGCCGTCTGGATCCTTCTCAGGTGGGCAGTGGAGGGGAGCATGGACAGTCACGTGTGTTTAGTGCTTCCACCTAGAAGTGAAAAAGATCATGCCTCCTTGTATTTTATTGTTCAAAGTAAGTCATATGGCCATGCCTAATTCTAGGAGGTCATATGACCAGAAGGACAAATAAGTTGGAAATCTTGATGATTACTTAGAATGTCTTCGACAAGCAGGAACTTAATCTCATTCTTTTATTCGGTTTGATCCAATGGGCTTTCATATCCTGCCTCCCCCCCCCCACACCCCTGTAATCTTGCTCTCAGGTTCCACTCTGGGCTGAGGACTAGAAGATAATGGGGACTGGGTCTAGAGGGAGCCTAGGCAGCATCTAAACCTGGATTCACCTTCTCTCAATCTTCTTATTTTTCCCCCTTCAGCCTGGGAAGCCCTGAGACTTCCCTAATGACATAGACTATACTATTGCCTGAATACAGTCCTATCTATTCCATCATTTATGTCCTAGTCAGTCCTCCAAGTTTTTCTATGATACTTAATGGAAAATTTTTAGGATTCAGAAAACCTTCTTTTCAATAAAACATACCTGTTTTAAATGTGCTTAGACAGAAGTCCAATTTGAAACTCAAACTTGAGTAATGAATGATCCCTTTGAGCTAGGCAAGAAATGAATTCTCCCTAAAGAAAAGAGATGTCATTCTTTTGATGTTTGAGAAATTATAGGACAAAGATATTTAGAGGGAACTGAGAAGACATAAGATAATATATTTCTTAAAAAGTTATTTTTACTGCACCTATCTTCCTTACTGAGCTACAAGATTTATGAAGGCAGGAACCAAACTGTTTGGTTGGATGTTCTTGAGCCAAAATATTACTTGAATAAATGGAGGAATGAATAAAAGAATCAGTAGATCACTAGGATAGTTATACAAATGCAAGTATGTTAGTATTTTGGATGAAACCGGGAACACACTTACATTTACAATATGACCTAATGTTCTAAACTTAGAATCTAAAGTTAGTCTTTAAAAAAATGAAAGATTTCAAGGTACTTAGGAAATAGTCTGCAGGGCAAGCTTTGGGTATAACATAGCCCCATTATTTAAAGAAGACAGGAAGAAAGATTTGAAAGGCAGCCAATGACAGACCATGCCAGGTAGGTAGAGTTTCACAGGGAGATAAAACAAGGAGACATTTGCTGCAGTAAATAGGGTGAGGGAAATATTTCCTAAGTACCTTACAAAAACACCAAATAAAAATACCATTTTAAAAGAGGTGTATTTTTTTCTTTTAGAATGTTAGCTTCTCAAGAGCAGGGACAATGTTTTCCTATATGTTCTATTGTGCCTAGTACATTGTAAATGCTTATATTATTGATGATGGGTGGTGGTGGTGGTGGTGGTGGTGGTGGTGGTGGTGGGGAGATTGGCAAAGCATCCTGGGTGAGCAGGAAGCTCACTCTGTTAAAGAAAATTATCGGGATGCCCAGAAGCCTGGTTGGGATACTGGAAGCAAGCTCAGAGGAGAGAGATTCTTTTGAGTGAGACACAGCAGGAACTATTGATATATCTTCTGACCCAGCATGGGGACTTTCTCCTTGGTCCCTTGAGGAGGAAAGTTGTGAAAAACAAACAGAGAAGCTTGCCTAGAGGGATCCACATAAGGAGATGGACTCTCTGTACCATAAACCATGAGTGGGTAGAGGTGGGAATGGGGTCCCGGCCACAAGACAGTGGAAGAAGAGCACAACAGAAAAGGAAGGGGAAGTAGTAAGGACTCAGACAGCAGCTCTGTTTACCCCATGGCACGTCTGAGGTCAAGAATTGGGTCTTGGCCATTTTGGGTCAAAATCCACCAGGGACTGTACAGGAAATGCATAAGGACTTGGATTCCTCACATGACAAGTTCAGGGGCCAGAGGTCATTAAGATTACTACCCACACTGAACCCTGAGGAACCTCAGAAACCAACTTCACATATTGAGGTTCATTGCTACAGCCTGGCAAGTCTTCTCTCACACACTGAAAAATTCAGATGAATAAGGCAGTTTCTTTGTGAGAAGGAGATTCCTTAAAACTCTGCAGGCATGAAACCTCACTCTAACTGTTCTTTGGGATTTGGAATGAATTTATTTCCCAGAATTCTACTATTATCAGCCACCAGAGGCAATCCAAAAGCTTTGAAGTAATTAAAAATTTTTTTTATTGATTTCAGAGACAAAGGGTGAGGGGGAGAAAGATGGAATAATCTATGATGAAAATCATTGATTGACTTCCCTCTGTATGACCCTCACTGGGGATCTAGCCTGAAATTCAGGCATGTACCTTGACCCGGAATTGAACCAGTCACCTCCTGGTTCATAGGTCAACACTTAACCACTAACCCAAACCAGCCGGGTAAGCATTAAAATCTTGATGGCATGAATTTGGAAATGCCCCAAATTGGCATTGGTGAAATTTGAATTTTCAATCTATGATTATATGATACTGATTTAATTTCAAGTCCAAAATATCTATTTTTGTGTTGTAGCATCATTGGTATAAACTGTTCAGATTTTGAAATTGGATGTTTCTTTGTGTCTAATGGGTCACAGGCTTTAATGTATGAAGTCTTCCAGCTGGGACCAATCATAAGAGTAAAACTTCCCAGAAGCCTACAGTGGCCTATTTATTTCCCAATTGTCTATGGAGAGTTAAGTCCTATTTTTAGACATGTTAAGTCCCTCTTTAAGAAATTATCATTAATATAAAGAGCAATCACATAAAGTCAAATGATAAAAACTGATTGCATTCAACAAAAGTCTAATCAATACTTTTTGTTATTCCTTTAAAAGAAACAAATGCTGAGAAACATCTGAAGGGTATTAGAATATGATTTTTTGAAGGGTGATCAAATAATTGTATGACAAATAATTGTTGAGGTCAGTAGGGTTGCCAGTTTTAGCAAATATATATCTGACTTGAAGCCTGGTCCTTGGGGGCGCCCCCGAGGATTTTTCTAAGACCATCTTCAGAGGCCAGAATCAGCCTGGAGCATACTTACACTAAATACATATACATATTCATTACTTATCATAAATTCAAATTTAACTGGGCATCCTGTACTCTATCTGTCAACATTACTTTGGGGGAACTGGCTGCATGCCATGACACTAAAAGCACTATTGTGATTTTTCATTCTGCATTATACTTATGTCATTAGGCTTAGTCACAAGAGAAAAGCAAATTAAATTGGACAGCAAAATAGCATTGGATGCGATTGCTCTGGATTTTTGCTCTGTTCGCATTTCCTTTGCACAGTGCTGAAATCTGTACTGGTTGAAGAAGAAAATGTGTTGTGAAGTATGTTGTGGTGGTGTAGCTCCGGATTTTGTTAATGGAACTGTTTTTGGAAGACATACCCAGCACCTTTCAAAGCTCCACTCTTACCAGCACACGGTGTTTTACTCTGGTGTTTGCATGTGCCAGGTGAAAGAAAAGAGAGGGCTTAGGTTTACTTCCACTTACGTCCTGGAGGTTTAGAGCTTTGCATCTTTACAGCACCCACGCCCATGCTTGGGGACAGGAATAAGTTGTCTCATTTCATCAATAGGCTCATAAAGTTTATCAGTGGTTCTCAACCTTTCTAATGCCATGACCCTTTAATACAGTTCCTCATGTTGTGGTGACCCCCAACCATAAAACTATTTTTGTTTCTATTTCATAACTGTAATTGTGCTGCTGTTAATGAATCGTAATGTAAATATCTGTGTTTTCCGATGGTCTTAGGCTCTACAGCCTAAGGGTAGCCTAAGGCCATCGGAAAACACAGATATTTACATTATGATTCATTAACAGTAGCAAAATTACAGTTACGAAGTAGCAATGAAAATTTAATTTTATGGGGGTCACCACAACATGAGAAACTGTATTAAAGGGTCATGGTATTAGAAAGGTTGAGAACCACTAGTTTAGATCAATTTAGAGATCCCTCATATATTTGTGGTTGGAAGTAACTATAAATTGCAAAGACTCTTGAATTCTTAAAGAGTAGGGAGAACTACTTAGAGAGTGAGTTGCCTTGGTTAGGTTTTATTATTTGCAATAATAAAAGCCACAATGTGCTCAGCACTTAATATGTTGTGGGCACAGGATAAATGATCTAGAGTCATTATTTCCCTTATGCTCACAGCTTTGCCATCAGATAGGCAGTGTTAGCTCCATTTTATAAATACGTTTTCATCTTTCATCCCTGGCTCATGAAACTGTCAAACGCAGAGCTTAATTTTAAACCAAGGTCTAATGTTAAAGCTTACATTTTAACCACCACACTGTATTTTTCACCACTTTGGGTGCTGATTTTGCTTTAAAGCCCTCACAATAAATCCTCTTACCTTCACTCCAATTTACGGTTCCTTCCCCCAAATGCCAGGCATTTTGAACTCAGACAAGCAGACCAGACACATTCCTCTGGGAAAATGGAACTGAGTGAATATTTTTTTCTGCGTGAAATGAATCACATTTCATGTTGATGGATGCGTCCAGAGGTGTAACTCTTCTAGTTTCTGTAATTTGACATTTTCCTCCTCAAGGCCTCCACATTCCTTAGCCAGAGCTGATGTAGGCTCAGCTGGACTCACACCTCGCTGTAGATGATTTCACTCCATGAGGAATATTATCATAAGACGTAAAAATCACAAGTCCGAGATCAGAAGTTGAGTGAGAGGGGGGAGTAATGAGAGTACAGCCGGTGGACATTGGGAAGTGTTTTAAACATTTCCAGGTTTCAACCATTACTGAGATTAGCCTGTGGAATCGCTCCTCTTTCTCAAGTAAACTGAGGCAGACTACAAATAATCTTCCTTCAGTGTCATCAGAATAGTCCATGTTGGAAAAGTAGCACACAAGGGAATTCATGTGTTGGATAGCATAACGATCGTCTGGTATAAAGTACTCATTTGTTTTGTTTTGTTTTGTTTTGTTTTGTTTGTTTTTTTGAGGGGGGGTGAAGGTAGGGGGAGGGACTACTATTGTTCTTTAATAATCAGGACAGTAAAGTGGAGGGAAGACACACAATGAAAGTACAATTGGTGCTAGTTGATCCTTTGCTCACCTGGGTATTATTACACCAAGAAGGAGGCTATGACATTAACCTTTGGCAGGGTACCTTTCGTACACAATTTTTATTGTTGCATCAAGAGTGACCCTAGAGGCTAAACGATTTGTACTTCTGCTGCTTGTCTATGCTATGAACTTTAGCCACAATCCCTGTAATTGGACTACTTCGTGAAATATGTGAAGTAGTTTATTGATACCATTACTTTATAGTCCTTCGAGGAAGCCTATTAAGTAAGCCAGCGTTATTTTTCTCATTTTATAAATGCAGAGGCAGAGGCAAGGTTATTTCTATTAATAAACTCCTGAAATATTTGCTAAAGATAATGTGCTCTATGTTGAAACAACACAGAATTGAGAGTCAGGAGATTTATTTGGAGTCTAAACTCTATTATTACCTGTCTGCATGATTTTGGGACTTACCCTTATTGAGTTTCTATTTCATCATCTGCAAACCGAGGCACTGGGTTGTAAACCTCAGTGATTCCATCTAGCCATAGCATTTAATAATGCTCGTGCAAGGGATAGCCACCTAGTTAACTCTGTTCAGCCCACGCTAAGTGCTTGCTGAATGCCAGGCACCAGCGCTTCGTGGCAGCAGCAGGAGCAGGTGCTATGAGGCTTCTGGCTCAGGAAACGACGGAGGCCTCTCATCTGCTGTGTGCACTGTTGTTTTGACATCTTCCTCTGCCATTTTAAAAGTGAAAATTTTTATAAGTGAATTGTTAAAAATATTTTCATTGATTTCAGAGAGGAAGGGAGAGGGAGAGAGAGATAGAAACATCAATGATGAGAGAGAATCATTGATCAGCTGCCTCCTGCACGCCCTTCACTGGCGATGGAGCTCAAAACCAGGGCATGTGCCCTGACCGGTAATTGCGCTATGACCTCCTGGTTCATAGGGAGATGTTCATCTACTGAGCCACATTGTCAGGGCACAAGTGAATTTATAATAGCTCTGTATAAAAAGATTTTGAAAACTTTGAATTAGCCTTTGGACTTAATTGAAAACATTAACATATCTGAACACTTGGTCTGTACCTTGAACATGCACATCTTAGAAGTTAATATTGAATGACTGAATTAAAATATTGGTTATCACTGGGTTCAGAGTTTTACTTTTGATTAAGTTTTCAGTGATGAAAGCATCTTCTTCATCTTTGGCAATATAGGAATTTGAGACATAATAATATTTGTATATTACAGTTATATGATATTTTGTAGTTTGTACCTCCCTTTCATTTACATTGTTTTATTTGATCTTCACTTAAACTGTGTGAGTTGGCAAGGCAATTGTTATTATATCATTTAATCTTTTCAGGAGAAAACTGAAGTTCCAAGAATCTAATTACCTGCTCAAGTTTCTTCAGTAATAGGTGGCAAGAGTGTATAAAAGTATAATTCTTTGGACAAAAGTCTTACACCTATGGATAAAGACAGTAGTGGGTGGTAAGGGCATTGGGTGGGGTGGGGAATTGGGTGGAGGGGAGCTATGGGGAAAAAAAGAAAAGAGGAGTGCCTGTAATAATCTGAACAATAAAGATTTATTAAAAACAAAGCAAAATAAAGCACAATTCTTCATTCTTTCCTACCACACAATCATACTTTTCTCGAAGCACACCCATCTGTTACTGAGATAATGTATGAAAAGTTCATGGCACAGCAGGGGATGTGCCATAAAATTTATTTCTCCATCTTTCTTTCTGTGCTCATCATGTGGGGAGGCAGGAAAATCACCTCTTTGAGTGGGGGTGATTTATTTTTCAACAAAACATTGAATGGCTTACTGAAGTCCACACTCTGTATCAGGCTTGGAGGGAAAACACGTGAGCAGGACATGGCCCTTGCCTTTAACCTGCTTACTTTCTAGTACGAAGGACAGACCAGCAAATCGGGAATACTTTCAGCAATGCGGTAGCTATTAAGAGAGATGCCTCTTGAAAGTTAAAGAGAGATATCAATCCCATCTTGAGACAGTCACAAACTAACCAAGAAAATAACTAACCAGGTTGGAATTTGGCTTTAGCAGGGCAGTGATGGTTTAAAATGTGTCCACAAACTCTTCGACATTCTCTTGAAGAGACGAAGCTTATTTTGCCTTCCTAGACTGGAGTTAGTGACTCATTTTAAATGAAAGAATATGGCCAAAGTGATGGTGTTTCACTCTAGGACTAGGTCACGAAAGACACATGGCTTCTGCCTTGCTCTCTCTTGAGTCACTCGTTTTCCGGAAGTCAGTTGGTGTGTTGCTGGGCCCACATGGTCAGTCGGTGGTGAGGAGCAGAGACCTGCTGCTATCTGAGAGCCATCATGGAAGCGGCTTCTCCATTCCAAGGCAAGTCGTCAGAGGACAGCAGCCATGGCCAGCAGCTTGACTGTAACCTCATGAGAACCCCAAGCCAGAACCTCCCAGATGAGCTGTTTCCAGGTGCCTGCCCCCCAGAAACTGTGAGATAAATATTTGTTGATTTAATTTGCTAAATTTGGTTAATTTGTTACATAGCAATAAATAACAATATTCAGCAAACAGGAGAGGTATTTGTGGAAGAGTTCCAACTTGAGGTATGAGCATGTGGAATGGTCAGGAAGGAAAAACATGATGTGTTTGAGGACATGACAACAGGTAAGTACAAATGGAGACTGACTTTGAGGTGGAAGGGACTGCAGAGGGGGCAGTGAGGTAAGCAGATCATGAAAGTTTTCATAAAAAACTAGAGGCCCAGTGCATGAATTTGTGCACTGGTGGGATCTCTTGGGGTGGCCTGTGGGGATTTGGGTCCCAGCTCATGCCCCAGGCTCACAGCCCCACAGCTTTTCTTGACACCCCACTGTGGCCTGAAGCTGCCCCCTTACCTGCTCCACCATCCCATCTGCAGGGTGATTGATTGGGGCCACCTTCCTCCCTTTCCTGACCCCCCACCCCCGCCCAGCTCCCTCAGTGCCTGGGAGCTGGGAGGCAGCCCTACCCCTGTTGCTGCTGCTAATCAATGTCTGTGGGGTGATCGGGCCCCGCTTGCACCTGCCTTGACCTGGTGCTACCCAATCACCTGCTCCACAATCCCACCATGGTCCTGCTCTCATTGGGACCCATCAGGGCCAGCAGGGCCTCCACTGCCACCCCCTGCCAGGGCTGTGTCACAGACACCCACCTTGCTCTGCACCACCCCCTGGTGGTCAGCACACATCATAGCTGGCAGTCAAGTTTCTGGTCAAATAATTTGCATATTAGGCTTTTATTATATAGGATAAAAAGGAGTTAAGAATTCTTCCTGTGGCCTGTAACATTTACTAAAGAGGAAACCCTCAATGTTATGGTATAATTGGAGTAAACACCTTTTTTATTTTACTCTTTCATTTCTATAACATTTCTTTTTTGGCTAACATTCTTAATAAAATGCCTAGTCACTGTCTAAGTACTCAGAAAAGTAGAAGCCATAAATGACATGGGTTCTAGAAAAGAGGAGTTAATGATTGGCAGGGTCTATTGCTCTTCTGTCGGAGTTAGGAAGGGAGTGACCAGTGGCTTCCTTTGGGGACCTCCTTTGTAACGCTAAATGTTCCATATCTCACAGAAACACTGGGCCAGAGGAAGGAGGAGGTGAGTGTGGGCTTATTCTGCTCTAGTTACCTTGGAATTGCCCATGAACAACAGTTTAAATGATAGTTCCTTCTGGTAAGTTACTGCTTGCGTTCCCAGAGAGGGCATGGTCATTAGATTGCTCTACATTTGAGTCATTTTGCCATCATAGCTATCATGTGGTGTGCTTGTCACAAGATCAAAATAATGTTTGAAGTGGTCCTGTGAACGGGCATTACCCCTGCCCACACCTGCAGCTTGTCTTTGCATTTGTCTGGCCCACACTTTTGTGCCATTAAGTTGGGACATCTGATGAGAATTCGGTTGCTAGTTTAAATACGTGTTGCTTATTTAAAAGGTAGTGTGCATTGGAAGTTTCCAGTTGAAGTGGCACAGTCCCCAGCATTTAGTATGTGTTGATGAGAGCAGGTCCAGCAGGTAAGTCAAGGCCAACTGCTAGTCAATTTCTGCCAGCTGTCGCCAACTGCTAGTCAATTTCTGCCAGCTGTCATCCTGAAAAGCAGGGCTTATGATCCAGAGCTTCCAGTGTTTCAACAGAAGCCAACAATCCAAATTTTTATGTGAAATTTTCCACCTTTGATCCCTTAAACTGCAAATTGAGCTTGTTAAATACTGTGCCTGCTAGCACTGAGCCAGCAAAGAACAAATCAAAATTAAAAAATATTCAAGGGAGGCGGTGGATGCAGCTCACAGGCTTCTGGTTTGCTCTCTCTGAATAAACAATATCATAGCTCTGCCTCCTCAAAATTCATCTTCCAAAAGAGGCCAGCTTGTTCTAACTAAAATAATGTTGTCTGCAGTTCTCCTTGGCTTCCCCTTTCTTAATGCCAGCTCCTTCCCGCAGGGTAGGAGCACCTCCTAGGATCTGGCCTCAGCTTCCTCCTCTAGCGTTCTCTCTTACCTCTCAGGAAACCTCACATTTGTTAATGTTGTCAGAGGGTTTAGTATTTACCCAGGATTTTTCATGCATTCAAATAAACTGGGGTGGCTTTACTCGACTTTGCACTTCCAGCTTTTGCCCTGTCTTATCTAGTAATGAGCTGCTTGTACATTAAACAGAGTTCTTCCTATAATATGTGGCTTAATCTGAGAGATGATCAATGATAAACTTCTTTCTTTGCCCAGGCCTTTCCAAGAATAATAGAACTATCGTCTTCCTTCCAAAGATACAATGCAGAATATTTGTTAATAAACAAAAAAATGATGGCAAACATAGTTCACGCTTTTGTGTATCAGAGGGGAAAGGGAGATGTATTTAATATTGTCAACCACTTGTTCTGTCTTGGAAACTGGTTAAACTCAAACATTTATAATGTTGATGTAAACATATTACTCTCGTATAGTTTGTAACATTTAGATAAGCAATGACCAGTGTTTTGTTTTTTACTATACATAGATATATCTTATCTTAAATTTAAAAATACTTTTGTTTTTAAAATACAGTAGTTATTGAATAGATCTGTTGTAAGTCCACCAATGTAATACTAATAACAACAACAATTTATGTCAATATAGAAATGTTTTAAAATTATACAATTTTAATTATTTTTTCATTCCTTTTCACTTTCAAAAGTGTCCAATTTTGGGCAATAAATTATATTGTTACAGAAGACCGAGGAGAACCAAGCAACACTTAGAGAGATGGAGTTACAGTTTATTATTATGCGGGGGCCGAGAGAAACTATTTCAAATTCCAGCTCCAACATGGAGAAACTTTCCCTGTTTATATGTTTTTACCTTTAAAAAAATAAATATATTTTATTGATTTTTTACAGAGAGGAAGAGAGAGGGATAGAGAGTTAGAAACATCAATGTGAGAGAATCATTGATCAGCTGCTTCTTGCACACCCTCTACTGGGGATGTGCCTCAACCAAGCTACATGCCCTTGACTGGACCTGGGACCTTTCAGTCCACAGGCTGACGCTCTTTCCACAGAGCCAGTTTCAGCTGTTTTTACCTTCTTAGTTTCCCAAATATGGGGTATTTCCAGCCCTCTTTGCAAGTTCTTAAAGAGCCCCTATGTGCTGGGGCTTTGAGAACTCAACCAAAGGCTTGGCCTGGTGCCAGCACTGATAACCCCATCTGGGGAAGGTTTAATGGCCTATCTGAAGTGGAAGTAGTCTTATTTTCCTTATTATTTAAGCAAGCAAGCAAGCAAGCATTTACAGAAGCCAAATAGCAGGGTTAAAATTTCAAACAGCAGTTTTTATATAAGATGGATGCTTCAATATTGTCACCTTACTTAATTTCTCCTGTATTCTAGCCATTCAAACAGCTGGTGATTGGCACAATACACCAAACTGTTTCTATGTCTTTACTCATGCAAGTGGATATGGTATGGCACCATATACATTTCCAGGCCATCTTTACCTTCTCCCAAAATTTAATTTACACTCATCATTTCATAATTAGTGTGTATTTGCTCATGTGGCAAATAACTTTACCAAAGTGTAAAGTACTATTATCTAGTCAATTACATTCATTTAATATTCAACTAAAGCAAATTTAATTCAGAGGTTATTCTCTCCAGAAAGCTTTCTATTACAATAATTTGTATAGGTGACTATATTCCAACTTGATTTCAGTTTATTGATGCCTGTATCTTACATCAATTACATTCGTGTTCCCACAGTGTTGATAGATTTCTGCTTAATAACCAGAAACAAAAGAAAGAATACATAAATGAATATGAATAAAAAGAAAAATGTGACCCAACTTCCTCTTAGTTCCTCATCAACCTCTTGGCTATTTTCTCCAAAATAGAAACAGAGGGCAATGGGTTTTATCCTGATTTCACATAAGGAGGATGTTTCGCCACCTACATATTCCTATTTGTAGGCTAATATGTACTCTCTGAGGGGAATGGAGCCATTGACCTCTGCATCTCATAATAGCGGTGCTTAGAACAATACAGCGCCATGTTTATTCTTGCTGTCCCCTCAGAAACAGTTCAACTGCTTGGCTGTTTATTCGCCAAAGTTGTGTTTTCCTTTCACTTGGTACTAGAAAGTAGAATGGAGTTTTTAGTTTGCATTTTTCATTACGAGCTCAGCAGTATGGAACAAAAACGCTTCTCTCTGAACATCTCTTTTTAAGATTAGAAAACTCAAAGCTTGGGCTGCAGCTAGGAAATGGAAAGGAGAAGACTCTAACACTGTTTTGCCCTTAGTTTGCAACATATGGCAGGAATTGACTCTGGTTTAATTCAGGAGAAATTAAGAACATCCATCAGGGACAATGCAATTGCAGCAGAATGTTATGGCTCAGTTAGAGACATCACCATAATGTGAGTTGCCAGGAGTGTGCAGTCACTTGCTCATGGGTGGAGCTCAGAAAGCGTGAGTGCTAGCTCTTTATATGAGAAATTAATGATGGTGGTAGGGGAAGGTTTCAATCTATATCCATCCATCAGTTCTATAAAAGGTACCATATTTGCAAATTTAGTAGCAACTAGGCAAAAGCATGACAGAGAGGAAAAAACCATGTTGGATACATGTGCCAATAAAATGGAGATGAAAACCCTCTCAACTCAAAGAGGCAAGTGTCTGACAAATGAATGTTAAAATCATCAGGCAGATTGTATCTCATTCTCTGTAAGTCAATGATTTCAACTCTCTCAAGCTCCACAAACCCTGTTCTTGCTGGAAAAAAAGTAGGTGATAAGTGTCTATAACCATAGGGGGTCTCTGGAAATATCATCCCATTTCTTAAAATGATGAATGAGAAATCAAAGTTAAGAAATTTTCAGCTCTACACAGAAAATTTAAAATAATGCTATTAAGTCCAGCTGGTGTAGCTCAATGGTTGAGCAATGACCTATAAACCTGGAGATCATGGTTCAGTTCCCGGTCAGGGCAAATGCCTGGTTGTGGGTTTAATCTTTAGTGTGGGGTGGGCAGGCAGAAGCCAGTCAGTGATTCTCTCTCATCATTGATGTTTCTCTCTCTCTCTCTCCCTTTTCCTTCCTCCCTGAAATCAATAACAAATATATAAATATATAAAATCATGCTATTAAAATGTTAGAAATAGAACAACAATATGAATGTACTTAGTGCCACTGAACTGTATACTTAAAAAAGAGAGAGAGAACGTTAGAAATGGAGTGGAGACCTTACTATATAGTATCAGCCTTTGTTTTACAGATAAAGAAAACGAGTCCTTTGGAGGTTAAATGTAACCCATGGGACTGAAAGGCTGGA
Source organism: Vespertilio murinus (assembly GCA_963924515.1). Lineage (NCBI taxonomy): Eukaryota > Metazoa > Chordata > Mammalia > Chiroptera > Vespertilionidae > Vespertilio > Vespertilio murinus. Next base: position 48,750,608 of record OZ004706.1, read on the forward strand.
GAAGTTGTGAGCCTGCCAAAGCTTTCATGTAGCTGTAGGGGAAAAACTTCCCTCCTGAGAATGTTTTAATTATATCCCACAACTCATGTTAGTTAAAATACCTGTGGCAAGTTTGTGGAGCAGTTGCTACACGCTGGGCACTGGGCAGTGGCTTTGATATGAGTGAAATGATGTCAATTCAGCCATAGTTATTAGACACAATACCTCTTTTGGAATTAATGGCAGCTCCTCAGATTGCAAACACTAAACCCATACACAGTTATAACATTATTAAAGTAGCATTTAATCTTTTACTATTTACTTTTTATTAAGAGTCTTCATCTTCAAATCGTTTAAGAAAGCCTCACCATACACACAGTAGAGATGAGGCTCAAATGAGAGACAAAGTAGTTAAAAGCTATTTTTGACATAATTTGAATTCTTGTAAATATTAGAACTTACTTATTTATGGATCATTTATTGAGGGTGTACTATGTACCAGACACTTCTTGAGATTTTAGATACATAATTCCATAGATGTGAGAAAGATAAAGTTCCTGTATTTAAAGAAATAATTACTGAGTTCCAATGTATACTAGTGGAGGAACAAGAAGTGTATATTTCTCTATACAGATTTTATTTTATCCAATTTAAAATAAACCTTGGAAAATTAAGTTTTGTAGTCAAAATAGCTGACTTTTTAAAATTAAAAGTTCTGTGAGAACCATTGATTAGAGTAGAATTTGAATGCTAATTTACTAATTCCTCATGAAGGCGAAGAAGCCCAAATTTAGTTAATAAAGCATTTCTCTTCTTTTTTTATTGGAAATGTCTCTTTTAAGGTTTTCACATAGTTCACAGGTTAGAATAAAGAGCTTCTGCACAATTATTTTTGTCTTTTAGATATATCATTGTTCTCATATATTTTTATTCCGATTTTATTGGTTTTGGTTGACATCTAGACATTGGAATTAAAAAAAAAAAAAGCCTTCCCAGGTGATTCTGATGTGCCAGTAATAAGAACCACTGGCATAAACCATTGTTTTTTTTTAATTTTTAAATTTATTTATTTATTTATTTATTTATATTAAGGTATTATATGTGTACATAGCTTACCTCTCCCCCCCCCCACCTCCCATTCATGCCCTCCCTCCCCAGAGTTCTTTGTTCATTGGCTGTACTTATATTCATGCATACCAGTCCTTCGGTTGTTCTCTTGTCTCCCCCCAGGTCTCCTTCCCCTCCCTGCTGTCATTTGACAATCTGCTTGTTTTATGGTGACTCTCTCAGGACCACATGAATAGAATCCGCTCCTCATTTGGCAGTCTGCTTGTATTATGGTGACTAACTCAGGACCACACGAGTAGAGTCCGCTCCTCCTCTGGTTCTCACTGCCCCTTCTCCTGGGTCCCACTGCTTCACCAGGGACACATGGCTTGCCCGGGGCACACGGCCCCCTGGGACACACAGCTTACCCGGGGCACACGGCCCCCTGGGGGACACAGCTTACCCGGGGCACACGGCCCCCTGGGACACATGGCTCACCCGGGGCACATGGCCCAGTGGGATGGCCCAGTCCCTGGGCCCCGGGGCGGAGCGAGGTCTGGCTTCCCTCATTCCCGCAGCGGCTCCGTCAGGTCCAGTTTCGCCGTAGTTTTAAGCTCCACATGGCAGCAGCGGCACCCTGCTTGGTGTCTAGTTGTAGCCTTCCCATTTCGCCAGCTTTTCTGTGGGTCTGGTGCGATCCCTTTCGATTTTAGCTGTTGTTTTTTTCCAAATTGTGGATGAGGTGGCAGCCTAGGCTGCCTAGGCCACCATCTTGTTCCTCCTCCTAAATCATTGTTTCTCAAAGAGTTACAATTCAGATCAAGTTACAATTCAGAAGCAGACCCTGACAGTGATTTAATAGGAAGTATTCCTGGGAAAATCTGACAAGGGAATAGAGACTGAGGCCAGGAGAGGGAAGGAAACTAAGCAGAGGTCCCCCATTTAAGGGGTACTCTAGGGATAGTAGATTTCTATAGCATTGTTCCAGTAATCAGGTACCTACTAGTCATTAGTTAAGGCACTTTAAATTTTAATGATTATGGTTTTTAAATGTTTATCAGAAAAATATATAAGTAGCTCATGGCTATTATTATTTATTATAAGTGAAAGGTTATAAAAAGTGGGTTAGTTCAACACAGATTAACTACTTATTTATCTATCTATCATCTATCATCTATCTGTCATCCATTAGTGTATAGTTGGCAAAGGTTGTGAAGGTAGGATATAAATGATTAACTTTTAGAAAACTCTAAGATGAATTATAACATAACAGAGGCAATATGGAAGACAAAAGGGATTTTTTTCTGTCCCAATACGATTGATACTGAGATGGAAAACAAATAGTTTAAGGACAAAAGTCATATTTTCAAGCATTCTTTGTCAATTTTGCTTGGATCAAGATATCTACCGTATTTGCCGGCATATAAGACGACCCTTTGGCCCTGAAAAATATGCCTCCAAGTGGGGGATAGTCTTATACGGCGAGTATATAACAAACTCTGTATTTTTAGTGGAAATGTTAGGGGGTCGTCTTATACGCCCAGTCGTCTTATACGCCGGCAAATACGGTAAAAATGAAAGAAATATGTGGTAGGATTGAGATACTCTTGCCTGGATAGATGGCCAACCCCCTTTTCTGGAGAAATGGACTGCATTGGGTTGGCCATGAGACAGACACACGTTCAGGCACCATTGCTACCTGTGAGCATGGAGACCATCTATAATGTTATAACAAAGGTGACAAAAGTAATTTCCAAGAGGTAAATGCTGCTTAAAATCAATGTGGGTGAGCAGCTACTTTCATTAGGTCCATAGATGCCACCCTGTCTGCTCTAAGAGCAGTGGCTTGGCATATTGTAAGTAGTTCTGTAAATGTTGACATAGTGAGGTCAGTAATGGGAGGGGAATTATTGTTTGAAATCTCAAAAGGTAATTGTCTCCGGTTGAGCAGAAAAATCAGAGTGACACAATAGTTTCATCTTCCATGGCAAGTTTAACTGGACAGAAGTGACTGCTGGAGGAATGCATCTGAGGAAGAGTCTGTCTCATGGAAGAGAATGTCTTGATGATTTAGCGAGGCCAGTCAAGGAGGCTGTATGGAGGAGGGGCATATCATGGTCATGCCTTCCATTTTGGAAAATGGTTAGTCTATTTTCAAGGGCATAATACCCAGCATAATGATACTGAGCAGAGTAAAACTTGGCAATTTAAAACTCATAAACTATGCTGAGAGAAGGGTAATTTGTCACTGCACTGGATAAGAGAAGGCGTACGTAGATTAGTGCTTTCTATTTCTGCTTTTATAGTGTGTGAACTCCTAACTTTCAGTCTTGCACTTTGTCCTTGAAGTCAGTGTCTCCTTATTACTTAATCTATCTGGCTACTAAATGATCCAAGTTTGGAAATTAAATTATTTTAACGAGGAGTCTCAACAGCTTGTTGCTCATGAACATTAATCCATGACTGAGTATTACAATAAAGAGGTTAAGTGATTGACCCAAGTCTCTCACTAGTGGTATACTCATCTCAGCTGTCTTTTTCTCCAAAAGAACTTGGGAAAAAGTTGGGCATCTTGTTCTGGGAGGAAAGCCAGTTACCACAGCCAAATGACTCTTGATCCTGTTGTTAAATTACACGAGATACCTTGGTGCTGACTATACATTTTGTGGTTATTAACCTTAGCCATCATAAAGTGCTGATGCTCAGGGAGATATATGCTGATGCGAATACATGTGTACATCTTTTTTTTGCATTAAGATATATCTCCTAAGGAGGTGTTTCCAGACTGGATCTTAGCATATCATATATACTAGTGTTCAAAAAGACATTATTTATCCTCTCTGAATATCTCTTTTCCTTTTATTCATTTATTTGTTCAAAGATAGTATGAACTTATTATGAGCCAGACAATTTGTAAGACTCCAGAAATATAACATTAGGCAAACAAAAATAATTTTACATCAAGGGTATTATATTCTGATTTCAAACCAACACATGTATAACTCTCTTTCACGGCCCGCATAGAAAGAGTTCCAATTCAGGGTTCAGGTTCTGGAGAAGGGCCGCACACAAATGAAGAGACTTGAAGAAATTCAATTTGGTGATATGGGGGGCCAGGCGGTAGTCCAATTCTAGTGGGAGAACTACTACTTGCTCTGGCCCTGCCATCCCCTTTTATTGAGGCTTTGGGGAAAACATCTTAGGCAACATAAACAGAAATTTACAAGCAGGAAAATAACAGAAACTTACAAGGGACAAAATAAGGTGGAGGCTGCTTCAGCTTAACAATGTCTCAACTAAAGGTTAGAACAATTAAGGTTGTTGACCAGCCTTCCTGGCTTCCTGTCAACATCTCTTTTTTTAGTGAAACTGATTTGTTTTCCAGCAAACACATTTAATCACATTAGAGATGTGAAATTATAGGGAAGTAAAGGGAACAATGGGAATACCTAGGAGAGGTAGAAGGTGGACATCAAAGATGACTTCCTGAATGAAGTGGCATCTTGGATGAGTCATAAAAAACCTAAAAAGGAATAATCCAGGCATGTGCCCTTAATGGGATTTGAACTGTGACCTCCTGGTTCATAGATTGATGCTCAACCACTGAGACTCACCAGCTGGCTCTTTTTCTTTTTTAACATGTATATTTGTATTATGCAATGAATTAAGATAGATTGAGCTTTTTCAGGTGTTTATACTTTGGAAAAGTCTGGAAACCACTAAGATTATATAAATCACTAAGATATATAAATCATAAATCTGGTACTTGGCACTCAAAGCACAGATCTTGTAGATAAGATGTAATATCATGGACATCCCTCACTTGACTATAAGATCTCTTGGTAAATGGAGCAATGAACGAAGTTGGTCTCTCTCACCCTGTTGAATTGTGTTTCTTAGTTGTAGTGATAGAAATCAAACTCAGCCTAGATTAGGCAGGAATGGGAACTTATCAGTTCATCTGTTGGAGAAAAATAGAGTGAGAGGCAACAGGTTTGATTTACCTTCCTACTTGTTAACTTTATGTCTTGTGATCCACAAGGAATGAGAGAGAACTGCTGACTTTTCTGGTGTCTTAGATTTAGGCTCTCTAGAAGCAGACCCTGAGAGTGATTTAATAGGAAGTATTCCTGGGAAAATCTGACAAGGGAATAGAGACTAAGGCCAGGAGAGGGAAGGAAACTAAGCAGAGGTCCCCCATTTCAGGGGTACTCTGGAGATAGTAGATTTCCATAGCATTGCTCCAGTAATCAGGTACCTACTAGTCATTAGTTAAGGACTGTTCCCAGGGAAATATAAGTTCCCAGGCTCTTCCCCCCACACCTCTCTCAATATATTTTTTTAAAGTATCAGACTCAAGTCTCATTGACAATACTTGGATCACATGTCCATCCTTTATTTTCATCACTGGACATGAGGTGATGGTGAATTATTATGTTTGGCCCAGTTTAGGAGATATGTCTGTCTCCCTGCCAGAATGAGAGTATACATAAGTAGGAACTGAGGAAAAGGAATACTGGGAAAACAGATCCTATGAATGTTTACTAAGCTCTTCATGCATAGTCTCATTTGAATCTCATATTTTATCTTAAAGCACTGTGGAACTTAGCTCCTAGAGGGTAAAGGTCAGGGGAAATAAAAGCAAAGCACTGTTGTATTACTCTGAGTTCTTGGTTGCTAAAATCTATAACTAGATCTGGATAAGTTAGGTTAAAAGAATTCATAGCTCACAGAAACATAAAAAGCTTGAAGAACTAGGATTACTAGGAATTAATGTGACCACCAAGGTTAATGACACAAGAATGGTGTGGTAATCATAAATAGATGTTGTATCTTACCAAATGTTTTTCTGCATCTATTGATAAAATTATCTGATTTTTATCCTTTATTTTGTTAATGTGGTATATTACATTGATCAATTTGTGCATGTTAAACCATTCTTGTGCCTCTTGAATGAACCCCATTTGATCATGGTTTATTATTTATAATGTATTGTTATATTCAATTTGCTAGTATTTTGTTTAGGATTTTTGCATCTTTATTCATCAGAGATATTGTTCTGTATTTTTTGTTTTTGTGTTATTGTTGCCAGGTTTTGATGTCAGGGTTATGTTGACCCCATAAAATGTGTTAGGAAGTATTTCCTTTTCTTCAATTTTTTAGAAATGTTTCAGAAGGATAGTAAAAGTTATTTTGCAGATGATGAATCTCTTTATAGAAAATCCTAAAGACTTCACTAAAAACTATTAGAAGCAATTAATAAATACAATAAAGTTGCAGAATATAAAATCCATGTACAAAAATCCACTGCATTCCTATATACTAACAATAAAATTTCAGAAAAATATAAAACACACACACAATTTCTTTTGCAAATGCAACAAAAAGTATAAACTTAATAAAAATGTGAAGGGTTTATTTACTGAAAACTACAAAGCATATTAAAATATATTTAAAAAGACACAATGAGATCGAAGATATTTCATGCTAATAAACTGAAAGAGTCAATAGAGTTAAAATGTCCTTATTACCCAAAGCAATATACAGAGTTACTGCAATCCTCATCAAAATCCCAATGACATTTTTAAAAAAGAAATGGAACAAAAATAATCATATTTATATGGAACCACAAAAGATTGCAAATAACAAAGTAATTCTGAGAAAAAAAAGAACAAATCTGAAGGTATAACACTACATGACTTCAAATTATACTGCAGAGCAACAATAATTGAAACAGTATTTATTGAGAGAAAAACAAACAGACCAGTGGAAAAAAATTGAGATCCCAGATATAAAATCACATGTATGTGGGCAACTAATTTTTTTTTAAAATAAATCTTTATTGATCAGATTATTACAATTGTTTCTCCTTTTTCTCCCCCATAGCTCCCTTCCACCTGATTCCCACCCCACCCTCTGTCCTTACCCCCTCCCCCCACTATTGTCCTCATCCATAGGTTATACAATTTTAATCCAGTCTCTGCACCCCACACCCCTTTCACCCTGATAATTATCTATCCACTCCCTTTCTTTGCCCCTAATTCTATTATATTCACCAGTTTATTCTATTCCTGAGATTTTTAATTCACTTGACCTTCTTCCTCTTCTTAAGTAATACCTTTCAGCATTTCATATAATACTGGTTTGGTGGTGATGAACTCCTTTAGCTTTTTCTTATCTGTGAAGCTCTTTATCTGCCCTTCAATTCTGAATGATAACTTTGCTGGATACAGTAATCTTGGTTGTAGGTTCTCGCTATTCATCACTTTGAATATTTCTTGCCACTCCCTTCTGGCCTGCATGGTTTCTGTTGAGAAATCAGCTGATAGTCGTATGGGTGCTCCCTTATAGGTAACCAACTGCTTTTCTCTTGCTGCTTGTAAGATCCTCTTTTTGTCTTTTACCCTTGGCATATTGATGATGATGTGTCGAGAAGAATTTTTCTTTGGATTCCTATTGTTTGGGGTTCTGTAGGCTTCCTGTACTTGTAAGTCTATTTCTTTCACCAGGTGAGGGAAGTTTTCTGATATTATTTCTTCAAATATGTTTTCAGTATTTTGCACTCCCTCTTCTTCTGGCACCCCCATAATTCTGATGTTGGTGCGCTTGCAGTTGTCCCAGAGGCTCCTTACACTATCTTCAACTTTCTGGATCCTCTTTTCTTCTTCCTTCTCCAGCGGAGTGTCTTTTGGCTCTTTGACCTGATTCTTGTGTTCTTCCATTCTGCTGTTGGATCTCTGCATAATATTTTCCAATTTAGTCAGTTTATCTATACTTTTTAGTTGGGTCTCATGAAATTTATCGAGCTTTTCTAGGATATTGTTGCATAACCTTAGAACCGTAGTTCTGAACTCTATGTCCTCCATCTCTTTTGTTTGAGATCTATTTCCTTGTCTCGGCATTATCACTATTTTTCAGAGTTGGTAGGATGGCTTTGTGTGTTTGGAGTCCTATATAGCACAGTGGGTCAGCCTCCTCAGTTACCTGAGGTAGACACTCTTGGTGCTCCCCTTTGTGGACTGCGTGCACAGCCTTGTTGTAGCTAAGTCTCTATTGTTGTGAATTGACCTTCAGGCCAATTGGATGTGGGTATCAGCTGTGTCTACTCTGGGATAACTTCTGTATTGGAGACAGTCTTATAGGATCAGACTTGAAAAACTGCAGAAGCCTCTGCTCAGCTTGGATGGGGCGGAGTCTCAGGGCTGAACTGACAGTCTTGGCTTCTGCCCTGCCCTTGTGCGCTCACCTGAGTTTCCGCCTGACCGGCCCAGGTTTCCCCTGCAAGAGCATGGGTGCCCCAGGGGCTCACCTGGACTTGGGCTGGTCTCTGTAGTCTGGAGCTTCTGACTCCTTCCGCTACAGAGAGGCCGCCACCTTGTACATAGAGGCAGCGGCAGCCTCCTCGGTCAGACCTGAAGCCTCTGACTCCTTCCGCTCCGGAGGGGCAGCGGTCAGACCTCAGCGAGTACTTGCTCGTGCGCGTGACTGTAGACCCTGGCGGCTGCGGCTCCGGTCCCGGTCTCCCAGTCTCTGAGTCTCTGAGTCTCTGGGTGCCTTTCTCTACAGTCCAGACTCCACCCGTATGAGCCTGGGACCACGGAATTTCAGCCGGGGTTGGGTTCAGTACAGTCCGAAAGGGTTCCGTGCAATCGGGGATTCCTCCCCTCCCACCGCCAAGCAGGTATTCGGGGGCCACGTGCGCGAGCGTCTCCCTACCTCAGTGCTTTTCGGCTCCCAGTCCGATCCGTGAGCCTCTCTCTTTCTAGTTGTAGCTATTCCACTCCGCCAGCTTTCCTGACGTTTTGGTGAAGTCCTTTTTTATTTTAGTTGTTTTATTAATTAAATTGTTGATGAGGCGGCAGCTTAGGAGACTGCCTAGGCCGCCATCTTGGATGTTTTCCCGGCAACTAATTTTTGACAAAAAAGCCAAAACATCCAATGGAGAAAAGAAAACCTCCTTAATAAGTGATGCTGGGAATATTGGAAAGCCACCCGCAAATGGATGACCCCAGACTACAGTTTATCCCCATGTACAAACATTAATTAAAAATGGATCAAAGTCATAAATATAAGATCTAAAACAATAAATTATTTTGGAGAAAACATAGGCATTAAACTAAACTTATGAACCTTGGTCTTAGAGAAGATTCTATATATGGATTTGACTACAAAGGCAAGGGAAGTAATGGCAAAAATAAATGAATTAGATTAAATCAAACAAAAAAGCTTCTGCACAGCAAAAGAAACTACCAAAACAAAGCAAAACACAAAAAGGCAACCAACCAAATGAAAGAACATGTTTGCAAACAATAGCTCTGACAAAGGGTTAATAGCTCTGACAAAGGGTTAATAAAAGGTTTGGCTCAGTGGATAGAGCATCTGCCTGTGGACTGAAGGGTCCCAGGTTTGATTCTGGTCAAAGGCATGCACCTTGATTGCGGGCACATCACCAGTAAGGAGTGTGCAGGAAGCAGCTAATCAATGTTTCTCTCACATTGATGTTTCTAACTCTCTATCCTTTTCCCTTCCTCTCTGTAAAAAATCAATAAAATATATTGAAAAACAACAACAATAAAAACAGGCACAGATCATGAACAGACACTTCTCCCAAGAAGATACACAAACGATCAACAGATACATGAAAAGAGGCTCAACTTTACTAACTATTAGGGAAATGTAAATCAAAACTACAATGAGATTCCACATCACACCTATTAAAATAGCTATTATCAACAAGATTGGTAATAACAAGTGTTGGAGAGGTTGTGGAGAAAAAGGAATCCTCACTGCTGGTGAGAATGTAAACTTGTACCCCATGGAAAACAGTATGGAGACTACTCAAAAAATTAAGAGAGCGACCATAGAACTCAGCAATTCCTCTCCTGGTTATATACCCAAAAAACTTGAAAACATTTATTTGAAAATTTATATGCACCATTATGTTCATTGCAGCATTATTCCTAGTGGCTAAAACATGGAGACAACCAAAGTGTCCTAAAAACGGTTAGGGCTCTGCCTGCTTTTTAATTAAATTAGTTTGTTTGTTTGGTGTTGGGTTGTGTGATTTCTTTATATACACATGGAGACAACCAAAGTGTACAGAGTATTGGATAAAAATGTGATACATATATACTATGGAATACTATTAATTCATAAGAAAAGATGAAATAATGCCATTTGTGACAACATGGATGGACCTTATGCTAAGTGAAGTAAGTCAGTCAGAAAAATCTAAGGACCATATGGTTTCACTCATGCATAGAATGTAAAACTGAAACTCATAGACTTATACAACAGTATGGTGGAATGGAGGGTGGGGAGTATAGTAAAGAGTCAAGGGAACCAAATATATTGTAATGGAAAATGATTTGACTTTGGGTAACGGGCACACAGTGCACTATACAGGTCATGTGTTATAGAAATGTACACTTGAAACCTACACAATATTATTAACCAATGTCACCCCAATAAATATAATAATAACAATAATAATAATAATAATAATAATAATAAAAGAATGGTATGGCAAGTGCAGTCACCATCACATTCCTCCATGGCAGAGATCTAAACACTCATCTTCATGCCACTGGATGTTCTTCTCTTTCATAGCCCTAACTGACCCTTCTTTTTCTTATGTGGTAAAATAAAATAAATTAATTGTTAATTTGTTTACCCATTTTTTGTAATGTTTCCGCTTACTTGTATCATTTAGGCTTCTTTTTAGCTGTGAGTAACAGAAAACATTACCAACAGTGGGCAAACAAATTGTGGTGTGTTTTTACCACATAACAAGGAGAATGGATATGGTCAGATGCTGACGTTGGTTCATTGTCTCAGTAGTGTAAAGGCCTTGATGTTCTCCTCTATGGTCCTTTGACTTTTCCCTCATGGGTACAGTTGTCCCCTTATGTTTTCAGAAAAATAATGGTTTTCCCAGAAGTCTTCTCTTTCCAGAAGATACCTGCTTATGCCTTATTTATCAGAATGGGATTGCAGAGTCACCCATAGTTGCAAAGTAGATAGGAAAAGCAACAAAATTTAAACTGTTCTAAAAGGAGGGGGGCAAGAAAAAAGGAAGTTAGCAATAAATGTTAATTAAGAAAGGATGTCTTCTGGACTCACAATTAAGAGCAGGCATTCTGAAGTGAGCATCCAATCTGTGTGAATAGAGGAAATTACTTAATCGATCTCTCAATGCTTTAGTTTCCTCACCTACGATAAATAATAAAAGTATTTCTCTCATAGGGTTATGTGATGATCAAACCAATGACTTTGTGTTTAGAACAGTGCCTGGCACATGACCAACACTACTGTTTTATGGTTGTTCCTACCAAAATCCTCAAAGAGAAGGCTGCAGAAAACAGGAAAAGTGCCAATAAGAAGCATCAAGTATGAAACTTGGCCGAGTTGTGAAATTGAAAAGACTGACTTCTTCCTCCATTTTCTTATTCATCCCTGTCCATGAACTTCTCAGGCTTATACTGTCACAGCCCCCTTGCCCAGGAGAACCTGCTGCTATAACACTCTCCTTCCAAAATCATTTGCTGCATATATACACACTGCACCAAACAGTCAATCAGCCCACAGATTTTGATTGAGTGTTTATAGTGTGCTAAAGGCTGGGAGAAAATGGTGAGTCATGGCCCTGCTGTGATGATGCTTATAGTCCAGTTGGTAAATCGATATTAAAAAGATAACTAAAGAATTAATTGTATTTCATATATGCAAAAATAAAACGTCTCTCTTTCTAATCCCATCAAATTGTATCTGTCCAGTGATTCCCACTTCCTTGGCAATGCTCCAGCATTCTAATTTGACAGGTAGTTATGTGGTGAGACCCTAACTGCCCAGGCTGTCCACAACCTCACAATTATTCTTTTCCAGTTTCCCTGAAGCAAAAAGACACCAATAAGCTAATCTACACTGAAGTGTTAATGGGGAATATCAATAGTTACTTCATAAAGAGTGACTTCTCTATAGGTGAGGATTCCAGTCCCTGTAAGGGGAATTTCTTTTGCTGTAGGGAAATGTAGGGATGGGGCAAGATTATTTATGCCCAATAAAAATCAGATCAGTTGAAGGTAAGGTTCTGACCTTCTCATGCATTTTGGTGCCAATATCGACATATTAAACTTTATGATTTAATATTAGATGGAACATAGTCATTCTTTATTCATCAACAGAATAAACATTTATAATATTTCTCTTTAATGAGAATCAAAATTTTAAATCCTGCTAGGAAAGTGAGGATAAATATGAATTTTAATCCTCAGGACTTGACTACATCTACATATGTAAAAGCCTAAGCTACTGAACGACTGAGTGACTGAACAACCATTTGACCGGTTGTCAACCGACCATCAGGGGGAAGACACTCAATGCAGGAGCTGTCCCCTGGTGGTCAGTGCACTCCCAGAGCGGGAGCACAACTCAGCTGATTGATGGGTGCAGGATGCTGGGCTCACAGCTGACGAGTGCAGCTGCAGTGGCGTGAGCCTTTCCCACCTCCATGGCAGTGTGCTACCGTGTGGTGGTAGTGGCAGGCACAGTGGGGCAGCACCCAGCCCAGGGTTCAGGCTACTCTCTGGCCTCTGACCTCTGGCCACTTCAAGCACTACTACATCCCTCAGGGGATGTCAGACTGCCTGTTTTGGCCATCTGACATCCCCTGAGGGTCTCGGATTGTGAGAGGGCTCAGGCCAGGTTGAGGGACCCCACTGGTGCATTAATCCATGCTCTGGGCCTCTAGTTATATATAAAAGCAGAATATTTTTTCTTTTTATTTCTGAGCTATGCTTTAACTTGCAGTCAGATCCTCTGGACAAAGCAATTGCTTTCTCCACTGCAATGCTCTTTTCTATTTGCTCCAGAGCTCCCATGTAGCTGGTGAGTGAGGGGAGTGCTTATGCTCATTGTGACTTCCATTTGCTCCTTAAGGAGAAAGACAAGTTTCAAATCTTATAATATCACATCTAACCATAAATAGATGATGCAAAAGCCACATTTCTGAGGATCAAAAGTTTAAAGAAAGCCTCAAGGACTCTAAGTAGTCAATGTTGAATCTTCAAAATGAGCTCATTAAATTAACGTGGAATGCAGAAGCATTTGTCAATATTATGCATGTTGTCTTAGACTGGATTAATAAAAGATTCATAAGTGTTCCACTTCAATTGGCTTAGCAAATCCGAGTCTCTTTTAAATGATTATCTTTTTGTTTGTGTAGTTTGCAGCTAAGCTGTTATAGTTGTTTTAGCACCACTCTAGGCTATCAGCTTGCACTTCTTATTCATGGCAGCTTAGCCAATTGTTTCTGCTTTACCACAATTATCTGTCTTTCTTATAGTGTATGTATTTATATGTTTATTTATACCTTGGCTTATTCCAAAAATGATTTTGACACTGTTGAATAAATGGAATAGATTAAATGCTAGATTTTTATAATCATTTTTGGATGATTAAAGACTATTAAAAACTGTCAATATTTTCACCTGAAGAATGTAAATATTTCCTTCTGATGTTTTTAAAACATGTTTAATTCTTGTAAAAGTCATGGCTTATTAAATAAGCTGGTTACATGTGATGTTGGGATGCAAGTCTGATTCGAAATGCAAAAGTCTACAACTATTATCAAGAGAAATGACTGTCTCTTTTGTTAGCTAAATGTTGGAATGTAAGTTAGAATCTTGAGGAGTCTCTGATTAGAAATTCATAGCCCTATAAGGTCTGTCAGGGATGTGCATCCAATGAACATAGCTTCTTTTGTGGCAGCTGAGGCCAGATACGTGCAACAGAGAGCCATTTATCCAAGTTCGTAATGAGTATTGAGACTTTTAATTCCTGTTGGGATTAGCAGATATTCTGTAGCACTTGATTTAAATTGGTTTGATTTAAAAAGCAAATAGTGGCAATAGAGATAAACAGCAAGGGGCATTTTAACAGCTAATGCCTGGGGACTGCATACAAACCAGTTTTTAAATATCCAGTGATGAGAGTCAAGCTTTCTGTTAAAGCAGAATGAGAAAATTGAAAATCAAGACATTACTAAACCATACTTAATTGTTTGCATTTAAAATTACTAGAGTGTATCTATTTGTAGTGAATCCTAGACTAATGAAACAATACCTGATTTTTAAAAAAAAATTGATTTCATAGAAGAAGGGAAAGGGAGAGATAGAAACATCAATAATGTGAGAGAATCATTGATTGGCTGCCTCTTGCACGCCCCCTATTGGGGATCAAGCCCTCAACCTGGGCATGTGCCCTTGACCAGAATCAAACCCGGGGCCCTTCATTGTGCAGGTCAACACTATCCACTGATCCAAACAGCTAGAGCAACAATGCTTGAATTGTAAACTAGATATTCTCCTCATTATCCACATAAGAGGAAAGTTCAATTGATACCATCTATTCATTTATTCAGGGAAAATTTATTGAGCTACTAATCTGGCTAGAAATAATTTGAGGCATCATGGATACTGAACATAATCTCTGTCCTCAAAGAGTTTACCACAGTCCAGTGGTATAAATAGTCAAAATTTCAAAATTTCAACCCTCCAAATGCAATGAGATATATACCATAAAAAAGATAATGAATGGGACATTATAAAAATATAAAGAAGCACCAGAGAAGAAAGGCACCTAACTAAACTCAGGAGGAGGAAAAGAAGGACTTAAAGAAGTCTACTTAGAGGAGGCAATGACTTTGTTGAAATATGAATAAGAATTTAAAAACTACAGGAGCAAAGACAGAAAGGTCATACTCCAAAGACTACTTTTCATCTAAACATTGCATATTAATTCAGTTAATAACTAAATACTCAAATAGATTATACCAATAGAGAAGCAATATATCAAGATAATGTAGTGGTTGATTAAGAGTAGGAATTTGACCAACATTCAGAAGAGATAGCCTAGAAACTTTCTTATATAAATATATAAAAGCCTAAGCGACTATTAGGACTGGATGACTTGCCACACACTGACCACCAGGAGGCAGATGCTCAACACAGGAGCTGCCCCCTGGTGTTCAGTGTGCTCTACTGCCAATCTCCCATGGTTCCTACCAGGAGCCAACCAGCCCCAATTGACCCCCATCACTGGTTAGGCTGAGGGACCCCCACCCATGCACAAATTTCATGCACCCAGCCTCTAGTATAGTATAATATAATATAATATAATATAATATAATATAATATAATATGATGTAATCTTATCTAATAAAGAGGAAATATGCTAATTGATCCTCATAATGTAGCAAAGATGGTGGTGCCCACAGCCAATAAGAAGGGAATAAACTAATTGACTACCATGCCCTCAAAAATGGCAGCATCCATAGCCACAAGATGGCAGTGCCAAGTCCCCTAAGCCCCTCAGCTGCCTAGGATTGGCCCAAGGCACAGGCAAGCCATGGATGGCATCTGCCCAGCTCCCCAGGACCAGCCCAAGGGACAACCAAATGACAGAGCAAGCAGGTTGCATGAGGCGACAAGGCTGGCAGGGGGGTTAGTGAGGGACAAGAAAATGACTGAACAGCAGGCTGCATTGGGTGACCAGGCTTGTGGGGGGCTGTAAGGGGTGACCAGGCTGGCAAGGGGGAAGTTGAGGGCAATTAGGCCAGCAGGGGGAGCTGTTAGAGACAACCAGGCTGGCTGCAGGGCAGTTGAGGGCCATTAGGCTGGCAGGGGGGACAGTGAGGGGTGACTAGGCTGGTCGAGGGGGCAGTTGGGAGGAACTAGGCTGGCAGGGAGAGGGCAGTTGGGGAAGACCAGGCCAACAGGGGGGGCAGTTAGGGGCAACCGGGCAGGCAGACAGGTGAGTGATTAGGAGCCAGTGTTCTAGGATTGTGAGAGGGATCCTGGATTGGAGAGAGTGCAGGTTGGACTGAGCACCACCCCTCCCCCCACCACGTGCATGAATTTCATGCACCAGGTCTCTAGTATATATAATCCTATATAATGAAACCCTAATATGCAAATTCACCAAATGGCAGATGGATTGGTCGCTGTGATGTGCACTGACCCCCAGGGGGCAGTTCCTCTAGTGATCAGTTCGCTCCCACAGGAGGACTGCCACTCAAACAGAAGGTGGGCTCAAGGCTGGCGAGTGCAGCAGTGGTGGCGGAGTCTCTCCCACCCCCACAGCAATGCTAAGGACTCCTCCGGGGGATGTACGCCTGCTGGCTTAGGCCCCCTCCCATCACCCAAGGGATCCGCGACTGTGAGAGGATGCAGGCTGAGCTGAGGGGACCCTCCTCCCTCAATGCATGAATGTTGTGCACCAGGCCTCTAGTATAATATATAATTTAATCTATATAATTTAAATATAAATGCTATAAACATATATAGATACATAAATGATAGATACTGTGCTATAAAACAGTAAGAAAAGGGTAGTTTATTAGAAATATGGTGTTGGTTAGTGGATTTCCTTAGAAAAAGTGAAATGAGGTTTTAACTTACCCAAAAATTAACTTCAGAGAAATAAAAACCTTAAATATGATAAAGGAAATCTTTATTAGAAGAAAAAAATGGAAAAATATACATTGCCAAATGGTAGTGAAGTTATTCTTAGATACTACATAAAAAATTATTTTTCTTAGGTATTATGCAAAACATAAACCATATGAGAAGATTGATAAATGTGTTAAAATTAAAATTTAAAAATTCATATGTCAAACAGTATAAAAAAAAAGTAAAAGAAAAGCTGCAGATCTGAGAGTAGAGAGTTACACTATATATCCAACATGATTATTTCCCAGAATATATGATGAACTGCAAATCAATTTATGAAAGAAATATTTATGTTTACTCTTTAATATTATTTTTTTTTATTTTCCAGAGCTTCTCTAAGTATCTGAAATAAAAGAAATAATCCTTATACTCTTAAATCCAATTCTTTAAAGATCAGTTAATTTTAGTATCCAATTCTTAGAAACACTATTATTGAGAATTAATCTGGCTGCTTAGGATATGGAAAATGAGTATTTTTTTTTTATTATGTGAAGATGCCAGAAAAAAAATGCCTATTTAAATTGAGGTAGACTTAGATTCTTCCTGAGAGAAGATTTATGTGATGCATAAATATATCTTACATGTGTTGTGGTTAACCTAATTGTCTGTATCTCGGTACTGTTATCCCTCTGCCACTGGGTTTAATTACATTGCATTATGACTGGTAATTAAACAGAACAAAATATCATTACATCATTAGTTAGTTTTGTGAGGCTCTGGAACCTCTTTCTAAGAGCCCTTGTATTTATCACCACAATGATCAGAATTGTTTCTGGTGACTGAGTTGTCAGGTTACGTATATTTTTACCAATTACCTGGAATTTAAACTCAAAATACATGAGTGTTCATTGATTTGGGTGGATAAAGACCTCCTCTTCAACCGGGTAGATGACCACCATTTTGCAGCAGTCCTAGTCTTACATTTGTTCAGTTTTCAGTGGGGTACTGAAAGCCCGAGAGCAACAACCAGCAAACTCATTTTGACTGAGTTCTCTGTGATTATGCAATTAATAGAAAAATTACAGTCTGTTGAGCTATGCCTTCCAACGAGTCTTGACACTGGCAGGGAGTGTGTCTTGTGACTCTTTCTAAGGTGTCACGAGCAGGGACATAAAAGTGGACATATGCTGATTGAAAGGCCTTCTGAAACTGTACTTGTTGCTGCCATCTGGTATGGGTACAACTGTGAAGAAAGTATGCATCGCTCAGCAAAGCCACCTGGCAGCTGCATACCTTTACTTCTCACACTGAAACTCGGTTCCCCCTCCATCTTGAGGTCATAGTTTAAAGCTATCCTACTTAATAATAATAATCCTGCTTTTTTAAAAGAGTGTGGGACCTATATGTAGAAATTCCCATGGCATCACAGGAACTATTCTGAGTATGATGTGTCATTTAAATCTCACAACAACCTTGTAAGTAGGCTCGGTTATCACAGTTTTACAGATTAAGCAAACTGGGACTTAAATAGAAATTTTGCTTAAGTGAAGCTGGACAGAGAGTGGTATCTCTAGTGTTTAAAGCTGTTTTTTTCTGGTTCCAAAGCTATTAACCATTTATTTTCTACTGTGCCGACTCTCAAGAGGTTGTTGACATAAAATGGCCCTTCTTTTTGTCATTGAGCTTATTTGTAATGTAGAGATGTGCATGTTGCATCCTGCAAGGATTTCTTTTAAAAATATATATTTTATTGATATTTTACAGAGAGGAAGGGAGAGAGATAGAGAGCTAGAAAGGTCGATGAGAGAGAAACATCGACCAGCTGCCTCTTGCACACCCCCTACCAGGGATGTGACCGCAACCAAGGTACATACCCTTGACCGGAATCGAACCTGGGACCCTTCAGTCCGCTGACGGACGCTCTACCACTGAGCCAAACCGGTTTCGGCTGCAAGGATTTCTTAGGACCCCCTCAAAGAGCTGTGAGGATAAAATTTTAACACTGCCCTTTTTGCTTTAGAAGTTGAGAAGGGTAGATAACATTCTTGAACAGTGGATATTAAAAAAAAAAAGTTCCCCAGGTGAAAGGAAGCTGAGAGCAATGTAATGGAGAATGCCTTTTAGGATTCACAAAATCATGATAATTCAGCTACATATTATAGATCAGCTTTCTGAAGTTTTTTTAAAATTTTTATTTACTTGCCTTCCGTGCAGATTTACTTATATATGCCCATCTTGTCTAAGCTTTGTTACAGGGTAGTATAAAAAGAGTACTACTATTAAGCTTACGTCAGAATAGCATGGTGATTACAAAAGGGAAAGAGGTGTGGAGAGAGCTAGAAGAGGGTATAGGAAGGATAATTGATGAAGGAAGGAGACTTGACTCGGGGTGATGCGCACACAATACAATATTATAGAATTGTATACCTGAAATTGATATAATTTTATTAACCAATGTCACTCCAATAAATTCAATAAAAAAGGGATGTTAAGGGGAACACTAAAATATCTCCTCAGCCTCCCTTTGCCTAATTCATTAATTCTTTAAGCAGGCTTTGCTATAAACTTATTCATATAATCAGATTTCTAATGATTGTGCTCCATAGTTTGTAGAAAACAGATATTTCTCCTTATATCTTTTTATTTTAAAATAATTTTACATTTTGCAGAAGAGTTGCAAGGTTAGCATAGTGTGTTCTCACAGACCGTGTATTCCAGCATCCTTAGCATTAACATTTTATACAACTGTAGTAAATTTATTAAAACAAAAGAATGACCATTGGTACATCACTATCAACTAAATTCCAGACATTGTTCAAATTTCACCAGTTTTTCCACTAACTCAGAACCATTTTTTTTTCTCTTCCAGGATCCAAGTGAGTATATCACATTGTACTCTGTCATCATGTCTCCTTAATATGGGGAGACATGTTAAGTTACTAGACATGATAAGTTACTAGTGTAACTGCAAAGCTGCAGAAAAGTCAGAAAAGGTTATGTAGGGGTAAGGAAAAGGTTACTAATCAACTTCTCAAAATTGCATTGACAAAAGGAACCTTCGTGCCTCTCTCTGAGGACACAATATTGCAAAACCATCATGAGTCTCTCTTCCCAACTGCCTCATTATTGACTTCTCTGAGGGGGAGAGTGAAGTGATCGTCATTGTCGTGCAAGACAATAGTGATTTGTTCCCTCTGCAGCATGTCTTCAAGTAGTACCTGCTCTCCTCTTTGCTAACTGCCTCATACACTAAGTTATTTAGAGCAAGACTTCTTATATTTAGGGGAAAGCCCAGGCCCTCCAGCTGCTCTGCCTGCTAGAAGATGGATGAGTTAGTTCACATTAGGTGGTAGAGAGTAGGAAAATCCATTTTGACCATGTATTAGGGTAAAAAGCTATTATGTTGTTACCCACAAGGTCACTCACTTCCTGCTGTTATTTTTCACACTGTTTAGAATGCAGAGAGGACAAGGGGTGTGCTTACCACCTTGCAGAACCTCCAACAAAGGTCATCTAGTGCATGGTTTGTATTTGGTATGGTGTTATAAAAATGACTAAATTTCTAAAAATTATTTTTTTAAAGACATTAAATAAAGCACTGTTATATCATCAAAATTCCTCATGCAACAAGTTAGTAATCATATGGGTATACTGGTATATGTGTACATATATACATATTTTAACAAATACATGCACATGTGCTTATCTGTATATAGCCTGGGTAATTAAGCACATATCCACAGCCTCGGCCACACATAACTTTCACTTGCAATTTATTGGCCAGAACTAGTCACAAATGTTTTACTCAACTTTGAGTAAGCCAGTTATCACATCTTCTAGGTATACAGAAGTGAGGAAGAAGAAATATTGGTGGAATATTATATATACGGTATATAATTTAAAAAACCCACAGCCTGTTTGAATAAAAGATGTGTTCCTCTGTGCATGAGTCAGGGTAAGAAACATTAGGGGCTGTAACAAACAACTCCAAATTCCAGTAACTTCACATCATGGAAGTTTACAGTTCACTCATTTTACAGCATAATATAATTGACAGGTAGACCCTCCTCCAGGAATTCATATGAAGACTTTAAGGAGAAACATTTTGTGACATATAATAAACACTAAAAATGGTAACAGCAAAGCAGAAGTTTTTTTCTTTTTCTAGATTCATGGTAAATTCGACTGCTTTGTATTCAAGGTTGGATCCCTTAACAAGTGAAGTTAGCAGCACTCTGAAGGGGATTGCTCAGCCATTTAATTGCCTAGTGTTCTGAAGTGCTATAGATCCCTCTTTTGGAGGTAGAAAATAGCATATGGGTACACTGAGAAAAGAATTTAGTCATCCTGGCTTACTAAATGGGGCGAGACCAGTCATTAAGTAGGGTAATTTATAGTTTTATGAGAAAAATTTACCTTCTCACTTTTCCTTCTTCCTTAAATTCTTTCTCGTCTTACACTTACGTTTAAACCTTTCCAACACACCAGCACATAAATTTGCCACTGACTGCATTTGTGGGCATTTGATATTTCCTGTGTCCTTGATTATATAGTCCAATTCCTCGGCATCAACAGCTTAGAGTTTGGGGCAATGTGTCCTTCCTTTTCTTAAATAAACAAACTAAAGTTAGTTGACTTTAGTACTTTTAAGATTTGTAAATAACTTGCAGTTTCAAAGTGAAACAAAGAGCCTTCAAACTTCAAGTATGATTCATTTGAAATTAAATATGCCGCCAAAGCTGGTTTGGCTCAGTGGATAGAGCGTCGGCCTCAGGACTGAAAGGTCCTGGGTTCAATTCCAGTCAAGGGCATGTGCCTTGGTTGCAGGCACATCTCCAGTGGGGGGTGTGCAGGAGGCAGCTGGTCGATTTTTCTCTCTCATCAATGTTTCTAACTCTCTATCTCTCTCCCTTCCTCTCTGTAAAAAAAAATCAATAAAATATATTTAAAATAAAGAAATTAAATATGCCATAGAATTCAGAAAAATATGCACAAATCTCTCGCAGAGCTACATTATTCTCACTGTTAAAAATTGGAAAGAAGAGAGAGAAAGAGCTTATGGACACAGACACCAGTGTGGTGATTGTAGGGGCAAGGGTGGAGGTGAAAGAGAGTAAAGGTGGATAAATGGTGATGGGGGAAAAATTAGTTGGAGTGAATCCTGGACTCATGTGAGGAATCCTTGGTGTTTGTTCTGAGTCAGACATTAATGACTTCTGTGACCTTGGGCAAGAGCTGACTACTACATGACTCTCAGCTATAAGTCTGTGAGTTGGTAACTAAATTGACTATCGCAACATCTGCTGTGATCTGTGGCTTCTGGGTTTTCATTGTGTAACCAGAGCATGCATCTGAAATAGTTGACCAGTAATCTGCATTTTATATTTTATTGCTTCCCAGCTGGTTGAATTTAATTGCTGTGCCAATGTTCAATGTCTAAAATCACCCGATGGCAGGCCCTCTGGTTGACTCTCTTCTCAGTGCTGTACATTCACGTCCTTGTGGTTAATTTCAGGGTAAAAATCAGGGTGGCTGAACAGGAACAGACCCTGGGTACTCCTGTTTATACAAACAACCTGTGTCTAGGTAGAAAAAAGGATACCTGAAAATAACATTCTAATTGAAATAAAAAGGAACATTATAACTAATACCAAGGGCAATGACAAAATAAAATAAAAATCCATTCATAAATTTGAGTACTAAGTGAACCACATGGCCAGTCCAGTTATTTGGTATCATATAACTTGATGTTCTAATGTGTTAGATGAACCTAATAAGACAAATACAACTTAATGGCAAAGATGGTATATTATTATTATTATTTGGTATATTCTTTGGTTTCAACCAACTGTGAATTAAGAACACGCTATCTGACTTCAATTAAAAACTGATTTACATCCTTTATAAAATTACTGGGGGGTGGATTAGTTGTCCTCAAATTTACTTTTATCACTAACCATTTGATATGTTTCTCATTCTATCATTATTGTTATCTTACAATTAACCACAGGGACATGAGTAATACTTGTGGTCAGAGTATTGAGAGTAAGTGTATTTTCATTTCTTTCACTTGATATAGAATTTCTATGTAGGGCCACCCATCTTTGCTCATTTATACTTTAATAGTATACTGCTGGGTTATGGTCTTATATTCTGATTTCTCCTTCCAGACCTCCAGATGTCATAATTTCAGCTTAATCATCTCCAATGGTAGAGTCTGGATCAACTTGCTTATTCTTTTTCTGTGTCTCCAGTTGCAGTTTGATGTAAAGAAGTTAGAATAAATCATGAACAAGTTGGTGGTTTTGTCTGCCACCTGGGAGCTATGTCTCTAAAGTGAAGAACATTAAGACTGTTGCACACATTAAAACATATTTTTGAGGGAATAAATTATTTACTACAGCGATCAACATAATTGTCTGTCCTCACATTGTTTCAGAAAATTATTGCATGTTTCCCTTACCCTGTATGTTCAGTAAGTGAATGTGTTAATGATGAGGTAGAATACAGATAATTTCAGTGTTTTTCTAGGGTATATTTATTCAGTGAAACCTGTGAAATCCTGAACTGTGTTGATACCTGAAGATAAGACAAAGGCCACTTAATAGATAAATGCATTGTTATAATGTAAGATTAGATGTTAGCGTCATATCAAGCCTTTGCATGATGCCTGGTTGTTGGATGAGATTGAGTACAGATGACTGAGCACAGCAGTTGTGTGAAATCAGATTAACTTGTCCTAAAGTTTTCATTATAGAGAGATCTCAGGAGAAAGGCCATCATTTTAACTGCTAGAAGTCAAGGGAGAGAGGTCAGGTGATAATAAAGCATATCTGAATTCCAGCTGTCTTGACAAAAACTTACCATGATTTCTGTAAAGTTTCTTTCCAATATGTGTAACATGCATTCATTTCTCTTATGTCTCACAGTATGTGTTCCTCCAAATAACACAACCATGTGTTATTCTTCATTTTGCATTTAACTCTAAAATTCTCTGAGCATGGTATCATCTCTTAGTATCAAGAGATGTTTGTATTCTATTAAGATTATTTCTTGGCTAGAGGCCAAGTGAACAAAATTTGTGCACTTGGGGAGGTCTCTCAGCCTGGCCTGCGCCCTCTTGCAGTTCAGGAGCCCTCAGGGGATATCCAACTCCGTGGAGGTGGGAGAGGCTCCAACCACTGCCACTGCACTTGTCATCTGTGAGCCTGGCTTCTGGCTGATTGGTGCTCCCCCTATGGGAGCACACTAACCACCAGGAGGCAGCTCCTGCATTGAGCATCAGCCCCCTGGTGGTTGGTGCACATCATAGCAACTGGTCATTATCATTTGATCGATTTGCATATTAGCCTTTTATTATATAGAGTATTATATAGAGAAGAACTTTGTAAGAACAAAAAATTAGCTTCTCAGAAGGGGCTTAATTAGTTGTGTCTCTTCATCTGGGTCGGAGTACATAGGGTCACTCCATGGGAGCATATGACAACCAACATCCTACTCGGCCAAACTCAAAATGACATGGGTAGTAAGGTGGGACTATCTAGCAATGAGATGCAACTGAATTTCATTTTATTGCTCTTTTATTACAAAAATAATGAACACAATTTTATTGTTAATTTAAATATCAACATTCAAACTTTAAATGGCTCACTGAGCATAAATATTCACCATGATTACATCAAAGTTCTTAGGCCATAATTAACATTCTTCACATTTTCTTGACCTTTTGGATGCATAACATTAGTTAAAAATGGAAAAAAAATCCTAAACCAGCATATTTGGTTGTTAGATTCAGAAAGAAGAGAATAATGATAAGGCTCTCTGCATGAACCTGGGTAATCCTCAGCATTGTACATGAATCTTTTTTTTTTCATCATACATTTTATACCTCCTACCCTCCAAGTTCTGGGGATATGGAGGTAAACAAAACAAAACAAAACAAAACAAAACAAAACAAAAAAACCAACAAGAAAAAAGCATAGTAGTTTATTCAGGACACAGTCCATTCCTGAGTAAGTTCTATAGTCTGATTTAGCCTGAAATGCCTGTGTGCATTCATTAAAAAATACAGGGTGGGGAAATTATGCATTATTTCCATACAAACAACTGTGAATCTACTTTTGTCCTACCCTGTATTTATTGTGCCCCAATGACATACCAGAAAAGAGCTGTGAATTAAATAAAGACTTTAGCCTGTATGGAGTATACATTCTAGTGAAGAAAGGCAGAGAATAAACAAATAAATCTTACAGAGTTCAGAAGGTGAAATTGTATTAAAAAAGAAAAAGAGTATGGTGATAAGAATCAGTAGTACAGTGTGAGAGAAAGACATGTAGGTTGCAATTCTAAGTGAGGTGGTTGGTATAAGTCAGAATGAGGATATATTTGAGCAAAGAGTTAAAGGAGGTAAAAAAGCCAGCCGTTGTGCATAATTGAGAGAACATTCAGGGAAAGGGAATAGCCAGACTCATTGTGTTAAGACAGAAAAATGTCTGCTATGTTTGAGCAATAACAAGGGTGGTTAGCATGAATAGGGTGAATTTATTTCCAATTTGAATATATGAATGTCTTCTAACACCCAACCCAAACTTTGGGTGGTTGATAAAAAAGGAATCAATAAATATTCAGCATCTCACATTTTCCCACACCTTATATTTTTATTTCTTTACATTAATCTGTTGGGGTTACTATTATAATCACCATTTTACAAATTGAAGTAATAACACTTAGATAGGTTATAAGACCAAGGCTACAAAGCTATTAAGTAATGGGACTAAAACTTGATCCCTTCAAATCCTGAACTCTTTCAGCTAATACTATTCCAACCTTGCTAGTATTCATTACTTTGAGGTTCAATTTGTAAAGAAAGCAGCCAGAAATATCTGAGGATTACTAAACTTGACTCTGGGGCTAGCTTGCAGTGTCATACTGGACAACAGGGCCAGAAGTGACTATGTGACTATGTCTCCCACTTGTTTACTCCCACTTGCCTGTTTCCCAGCACTGCTTTCCCTGATTACAGGAAGAGAAGTTGTTGAAGGTGACCTAGGTACGGATCATAGACATCAAGAGTTGCAGACAACTATTTCAAACAACCCACCACAGAGAGCCATATGACCAGTCTCTGTGTATGAGGTAGTGTCCCCTTTAGGTCACATTCCTGAGCAGTCACCTGATAACACCTGCTTCCTCTTTCCAGCATGTAACTGCTGGAGTATTCTGGGAGCAGTCAGCTGGGACACCCAATAACAAAACCCCTGCCAGCAGTCTCCTCTGATTCCAAAGGTTGAGATCTACCTACAATAACACTGTACTTTAATCCCACCTGCAGTTCGTAACATGAAATGTGGATATTTATGCTGTAAATATTTATTTCTGACCAGTCTAAGATTTGTAATCCTTCCTTCCCTGAAGAAGACATCTGTTTTCTGATAATTTTTTTTTTATTACTGTACTTGACTCTCTTATTATACAGAATAGTATTAGAAAATTTGAGATTACAGTTGGCTGCATACACAATACACTTACTCAGTCATGCTCTGTCTTGGTTCACATAGGATGTGTAAATGTCTGTGTAAAATGTAATGCAACAAGACTAAAGTTGAATCCATGGGATGACTGTTGAGGAAAGCAGTGGTAAGCATATCCTTGAGCCCACACAGTTAACTTCTTACCTTAAAGTTATGCTGGTATGGAAAGGGGGTGAGAAGGCCTGTATAACCTGGAAAAAATTAGGCCTCCTTCTGGTCAGTTTTAGCACAGTATTACAAACAAAGGAAATATGAATCCAACTCTAATTAGGCCTTCTAAAAAATTACAGCGCAGTCAGTGTGGCCCATGGTTGAGTGTTGACCTATGAATCAGATCACAGTTCGATTCCCAGTCAGGTGTCAAAATCAAATGTAAAAACACTTGCCTCTCTTACCTCCCTTTCGTCTATAATTGTCCTAAATATTTCTTCTACATACATTTCCTCATTAACATCAGAGAATACCATACTTTTTGTTTCAACTATTAAAACTTAGAACAATCAAGAGAAGAAGGAAAGTATTTTGTACTTACTCATAGTTTTTCTTTCTTCATTCTTAATCTGCTACAATTCCTTCTTTAATCATTTCCTTTCTTTTATTCAAAGATTTACCTTAGCTATTATTTTAGTCTAGGTTCTACTGTTGATAAAAATCTGTTTTAATTCATCTGAAAATTTCTTTTTCTTCTACATTTCTGGAGAATAAGATACAGAATTTATTTCTGGAGGCAAGTTAAAGAATTTTGTGGTTGACAGTTTTTCTTTCAGTACTTGAATTATGCATTATTTCCTTCTAACGTCCATGATTTCTAATGAGAACTCCATTTTCATTCAAGTTGATTTTTCCCTTGATAGTTAAGGTGCCATTTCTGTCTTACTGCTTTCAAGATTTTTTCTTTGTTTTAATTTTTCTAAAGTTTTATTTTAATGTGTATTAGCATACATTTCAATTTTCCCTATAATTCTTTATATATTGACTAGAGGCCCAGTGCACAATATTTGTGCATTTTGTGTGTGTGGGATTCCCTCAGCCTGGCCTGTGCCCTCTCGCAGTCAGACATCCCCCTTGGGGTCCTTAGCACTCACCAGCATGAGTCTGGCTTCTGGCTGAGTGGCGCTCCCCTTGTGGGAGGGCACTGACCACCAGGGGCAGCTCCTGTGTTGAGTGTCTGCTTCCTGGTGGACAGTGTGCATAGTGAATGGTTGTTCCACCATTCAGTATATTTGCATATTAGCCTTTTATTATATAGGATTGATTTCAGAGAGGAGGGGAGAGAGAGTGAGAAATAGAAACATCAATAATGAGAGAGACTTATTAATTGGCTGCCTCTTGCACACCTCACACTGAGGATTGAGCCTGCCACCTGGGCATGTGCCCTGACCAGGAATCAAAACCTGACCTCCTGGCTCTTAGGTGGATACTCAACCACTGAGCCACACCAGCCAGGCTATAAATCTTTGAATTGTCTTTTTCACTGGTGTCTTATGAGTTTTGATTAGTGTATTCTCATGATTTTTTTCTGGACTATTTGAAAATAAAATGAAGACATTTGTGACCCTGTACCATTAAATGGTTCAGTGAATATTTTCTAAAAACAAGGGTGTTCTCACCCTGGCTGGTGTTTCTCAGTGATTAGAGCATTGTCCCATGCACCAAAAGGTCTCAGGTTTGATTCCTGATTAAGGGCATGTACTTGGGTTGCAGGTTCGATCTTGGCCCCTGCTGGGTTGAGATGTGTGCAATCAAAGTGTCCCTCTCACATCAATGTCTGTCTCTCTCTCTCCACTCCCATTACCTTCAATATACTTATTCATTTGTTCAAGCAAGTTTTAAAATTGCTAACTGATGTCATTGTGAAACACAAACCTATTAGCTGGAGTTCAATATTTTATAAAAAAAAGTTTTTAAAAAAAATAAAATACTGTTTCATGCATACAATGCAATGCAGAACTCCCAAGTGTACAATGTGATGTTTGACAAGTGCATATAGCTGTGTAACCTGCAACTCCTCTAGTTATGCTAAGCATGGGGAAAAGAAAAAACAATCAGGAAAAGAAGTCAAGGGTACATTGATGGAGGTGGATAGAATGGTTGCCCAGAGAATTTCAGTGAGGAAAGGAGAGGAGTAAGGGCATGTAGGGGTGATGGAAAGAGGTATAGTAAAAAGGAAATAGAATCAGTGAATTTGATATCCAGACAGGGTTGAGGGATATTATAGGACATTTAGTAATGTACTGTGATATTGCTGTGACAGTATATGGACTGACACAGTAGGTGTTTATTGTCAAAATATGAAAATATATTGAGAGTTTATTTGATTTGGAATAATTCTAAAGCCTTTTTTTCCCCCTCTGGGAACAGCTTTCTTTCTTGAGGCCACTTATAGAAAGGTTTATGCATTTTTAAATTGCTTCTTACATTTGCTAACATTAATAGAAATGTGTGAAATAAAGGGAGAACACAAAACTTGTTTCATTGCTGCTATTTTTAGTTTAGATGGCAATTCTGCGATTCTAGAAAGAGACCCATCAGCTTTACAATTCAAATGAACAAATGCTTCACCTTCTAATTGGAGACTTTTGGTCCTGAAACATAGTAGTTTTGCTGCAACTTTAATATAATATATCTATTAGTATGTCTGTATTCATAGTTTTTCTTTTATTTATGTAACTTATAACACCATATAAAAATCCTTCACAAATCATCCATTACTGGAGCCGTTATAAGCAGAAGTAAATGGTCACTTGCAAATACATAAGTTCAATCCAGAGTTTATTGGTGATAACTCCAGTTGCTGTATTCTCTTTATTGCTATATTAAAAAATTATATATATTTTTTTCTGCAATATGCTTGGGTTAAAGATTGACCTCAAAAGCAATGAATGGCACAAGAATAGTTACCGTATTTGCCGGCGTATAAGACGATTTTTTGGCCCTGAAAAATACCGTATTTGCCGGCGTATAAGAGACTGGGCGTATAAGATGACCCCCTAACATTTCCACTCAAAATACAGAGTTTGTTATATATTCGCCGTATAAGACTACCCCCCACATGGAGGCATATTTTTCAGGGCCAAAAAATCGTCTTATACACCGGCAAATACGGTAGTATGTTTTCTCAGCAGACTTTGAATTCTGTGGCTCTAGAAATTCCCTTTATAGTTTCATCTCAATAATTAAAATAGGGTGATAAAGGCAGTGACCTATTGAGTTTAAGAATTTATATAAATTACAACTTATCTATCTATCTATCTTTTTTTTTTTTTTAGTGTGCAACATGGGTTTTGCTCATTTCATTGCTCTTTTGTATCACCTCCAGAAAGTATGTAGAAAAAGGGAACAAAGGTGAAATAAATGCATTATTTTTAAACATTTCTTATAGTTGCCAGTAATCATAATTAAGATACCTGTAAATTTAAAAGGTTGAAAGCAACCACTTTTTACTAAGACTAACTTTTTAAAATTCTGTTCCACTCTATTTATTTATTTATTTATTTATTTATTTATTTATTTATTTTTGAATTTATTTTTATTGATTATGGTATCACATAATTGTCCTTATCCACCTAATTCCCATCCCAAACCCTCCCTACATATTCCCCCACACCCCTGTTGTCTATTTTTATTGATTTCAGAGAGGAAGGGAGAGGGAGAGAGAGAGATTGAGATATCAGTAATGAGAATCATTGATTGGTAGCCTCTTGCACATCCCCAACTGGGGATCGAGCCCGCAACCCAGGCATGTGCTCCTGACCAGAATTGAACCTGAGACACTGACCACAGGCCAACGTTCTGTTCACTAAACCAAACTGGCTTAGGCTTCTATTCTACACCAAAACTTCTTCTTTGTAGGTGTAGTTCTTCAATTATGAATAAATATGTTAAACACTAAAGTTCAGTAGAAGAAAGGGGGGAGGGGACATAGTGAAAGGAGTGAGTGAGGAGTTTACTTAATCTCTTCAAACCTCAGATTTTATGTCTGTAAATTGGAGGCAACAATATCGTTTCTAAAAAAGATTGTAATGAGAATTAGAACTAAAATGTAAAGTATTTCAAATTATTGGTGCTAGAGAAGAGACATGATGTTCTGGCATCAGGGAGCCTGTGTCCTGTCTCTGCGTGAATAGACCTGGACAATTTTTGCTTTTTTTAACAGTAAAAGAGAAATGCCTGCTTTAGCTACATCACAGACTTAGTAATAGAACAAAAAATAATAAAATTATTTTTAATTATTATAAAATGCTATGTAAATAAATAAAATTAATGTTAATTAAAGTTCTACTAAAATTTTGAAATTAGTAGTTTTGCATTCCTACCTATGGCCTGCAACTGCAGGGAGTTATAAGAAATATTAAAGAAGAATACCTATAACCCTATGAACAAGCACTATTATTTTATTTTATTTTATTTTATTTTATTTTATTTTATTTTATTTTTAAATTAAATCTTTATTGTTCATATTATTACAAATGTTCCTCATTCCCCCCCCCCCAATTGCTCCCCTACACCAAGTTTCCATTCAATTCTCTGCCCATTCCCCATCCCCCATTGTCCTCATCCATAGGTGCAGTTTATGTTCAGTCTCTTCCCGCCCCGCTCCACTCCCCATTTCCCTGAGAATCATCAGTCCACTCCCCTTCCATACCTCTGATTCTATTATATTCACCAGTTAATATTGTTCATCATGATTTTTACTTCCCTTGGTTTTGACTCACTTGTTGATAGTTACGTGTTTGTTCATATTTTTATCTTTATTTTCTTCCTCTTCCTAAAGAACCTCTTTCAGCAATTCATATAATTCTGGCTTGGCAGTGATGAATTCCTTTAGCTTAAATTTATTTGTGAAGCTCTTTATCTGGCCTTCGATTCTGAGTGATAGCTTTGCTGGGTAGAGTATTTTTGGCTGTAGGTTGTTGTTATTCATCACCTTGAATATTTCTTGCCATTCCCGTCTGGCCTGCATCGTTTCTGTTGAGAAATCAGCTGACAGTCGTATGGGTGCCCCTTTATAGGTAACTACCTGCTTTTGTCTTGCTGCTTTTAATATTCTCTCTTTGTCTTTAGCTCTTGGAATTTTAATTATGATGTGTCTTGGTGTGGTCCTCTTTGGATTCCTTTTGTTTGGGGTTCTGTGTGCTTCCTGTACGTGTAAGTCTATTTCTTTCCCCAGGTGGGGGAAGTTTTCTGTCACTATTTCTTTCAATATGTTTTCGGTATCTTGCTCTCTGTCATCTTCTGGGATGCCCATAATTCTGATGTTGGTTTGCTTGAAGTTGTCCCAGAGGTTTCTCACACCATCTTCAACTTTCTGGATTCTCTTGTCTTCTTGCTTCTGCGGAGGAGTGTCCTCTGGCTCTTTGTGTTCCAAATATTGGACTTGATTCTTGCAATCTTTCAATCTGTTTTTAGGACTCTGTATAATATTTTTTATTTCAGAGAATGTATTCTTTATTTCTAGTTGATCCCTTTTCATATCCTCATAGGTCTCATTTATTTTATCCGCCTTTTCTAAGAGATTGTTGAACAACCTTATAAGCGTGGCTTTGAACTCTATATCCAGTCGCTTTTTGTCCTCCATTTCTTTTGTTTGTGATCTGTTTCCTCGTTTTGGCATTTTCGCTGCTTCCCTGAGTTGGTAGGTTGGGAGTATCAGCTGTGTCTATGCTAGGAGACAACCTTATTCCACTAGATTTGGAAACCTGCAAAAGCCTCTCTGTGTTCAGCTTGAATGGGGCAGAGTTTCAGGGTGGAGCCTATAGCCTTGGCTTCCGGTTAGCCCTGCCCTCTGAGGTTCCTGAGTCTCAGTGTTCCTCAGTGTCCTTTGGTATTTGCTGCAATCACCTCTGAGAGAAAGGCGCCCTAGAGCTTCGCCCGCTACCAGACAGTGTAGTCTCTCCCCCAACCAGCCCACAACTGGGGTTCAGAGCAGTTGGAAGTGGGGTTAAGCACAGTCCGGAGCTTATGTCTCCTTCCTGCTAGGGCAATCTCGTGGCCCAATCAACAGTCTGTCCTCTGTGCGCGCAATGTGCGCGACTCAGGGGCTCTGCTTTTCACCGCTCCCCTGTGATTCCGCCTTACAGCCCAGATTCCCTCTGTATGAGGCT
Source organism: Vespertilio murinus (assembly GCA_963924515.1). Classification (NCBI taxonomy): domain Eukaryota; kingdom Metazoa; phylum Chordata; class Mammalia; order Chiroptera; family Vespertilionidae; genus Vespertilio; species Vespertilio murinus. The sequence continues at coordinate 48,782,717 of OZ004706.1, forward strand.
GGAGCCCGAGGGTCTTGCCCAGAACTGGGGTTCAGTGCAGTCAGAACTGGAGCTCAGTACATTCCTGAGCTTTTGTCTCCTTCTTGCTGGGGCAATTCAGCAGCTCAGCGAACAGTCCCTCCTCTGCGCGCAATGTGCGCGACTCCGGGGCTCTGCCTTTCGCCGCCGCTCAGCTGAGCTTCCGCCTTACAGCCCAGTTTCCCTCTGTATGAGCCTGGGACCCCCCGGGGTCTCGCCCAGAACTGGGGTTCAGTGCAGTCGGAGTTGGGGTTCAGCACGGTCCGGAGCTTTTATCTCCTTCCCGCTAGGGAACGCCAGCCAGGCACTCAGCCGCCCCTCCTCTCCGGCTCCGTCCTCGTCCTCTCCCCGTGCGCGCACCGTGCCTCCGTACCTTAGGCTTTTACAGCTCCTCTGGTTTTCCTTCTGGTTTTCTCTTTCCTTCTAGTTGTAGAATTCCCAGTCAGTCAACTTTCCTGTAGTTCTGGATAGTGTCCACTCTATATTTTAGTTGTATTTTTTGAAATTGTTGAGTGCGGCTGCAGTTAGGCTTTTACCTCTGCCGCCATCTTGTTGTCGGTCTCAAGCACTATTATTTTATTTCATGCAAAAGGAAACTGGAGCTTAGCCATATTGAAGTTGCCAAGATTAAAACCTTAGTTTTCTAAGCAGCAGAGTCAGGATTGAATCTTTATCTGTGACTTTCAGAGCTCTAAAGATACAGAAAACCATAAAAACAAAACAAACAACTTAAATTGTGCTTTTAAGAAAAAGCAAAACAAAGGAATAGGACACAAGTCAAGATTGATGAAAATTGTTAATTAAACACATAATATGATTTGGACCATGAATTTTGTATAAATCCAGGAAATAATACTGGTTCCTAGAACTAGAGAGGATGGGGGATGTAGAAATCATTTAGTAATGTCATCATTTTATAGTTGGATAAAACTGGAGCTAAGGCAGGTAAATAGAGTGCCCCAAACCACATAATCTCTTAGTGATAAAGATGGGTCTTAAAACTACAACCCCTTGTTTTTTCCAAGATGAATTTGTGACCAATTAAAGGCAATTTATATTCTAACTAGAGGTCTGGTGCACAAAATTTGTGCACTTGAGGGTTGGGGGGGCGATCCCTCAGCCTGGCCTGTGCCCTTTAGCAGTATGGGAGTCCTGGGGGATGTCCAACTGATGGACATGCCCAGCACTGCCATGGAGGCAGGAGAGGCTCCCACCACTGCCCCTTAGCTCACCAGCCATCAGCCTAGCTTGTGGCTGAGCAGCCCTCCCCCTGGGGGAGTGCACTGACCACCAGGTGGCAGCTCCTGCCTTGAGTGTCTGCCCCTGGGTGGTCAGTGCTCATCATAGCAACCAGTCATTCCACCATTTGGTCAATTTGCATATTACCTTTTTATTATATAGCATTGTGAAATCAGAACTTTTTAATAATATCCATGAAGTTAGCCAAAACTGGAAAACATGAACTTGGCACTGTGGTGACACAGAAAGGTGGAGAGAAAAAAGTAAAATGATTCAACCATGAAACCTGTCTATATGGAAGCTTTACTGTGAAACAGGCACTGATGGATGCAAAGTTAATGAATAGCTCACATTCTAGTAGGGAACAGAGATACCTTCACCAACAGGGAGAATGCAATGTAATAAGTGGAATTAGAAAGGCAAATCACAAAAGGCTTCGGGCACTCAGAGTGCTGAGGAGTTCATTCTGCCTCAGAGAATTCACTTGATCCTGTTATGGTGCTTCAGGGAAGAGATGATATGCGAGCTTAACAGGTGCCTGAGAAGCTGGAGGCTATTCTAATCAAAAGGAACAGCAAAGGTATAAGGTATCATACAGCAAATGTGTTAAGGGAACATCAAGATAATATATGCAAGAGGTCCAGAAATATATTTTAAAGAGTTCTTGGCTTACAAAAATTGCAGAATCATTCTGTTCAGAAAAGTTTGCTTATTTCAAATTTTGCCCAAGTAAACAATTCTTAAGAAAGCATTTCTATTTTCCTGGTATTAACATTAGCAGGCTGACCACTGATATTCACATTTTTATCATTGTCACAAGCTAACAGTGTTGACCAACTGTGACTAACCACAGACTCTCATTACTTTGGTTATATTTTGCCTTCATGTCTTCAAAGAAATTTCTAGATTTTGCCAGACCATTCATTTTTCAATTATGAGTAGAATTCAGTAAAAGACTAATTTAAATAGTATTGACTCAGTGTGAACTAGTACCTGACACTTGATAGGTGTGTAATAAGTGAGAAATAGATGAATGAGAGTAAGCTCCACTGCTTTGGGCCTCTTGATATTGGCCAGGGGGAGTCTGGTAAGAAGTAAAATGTACTTGTGTAAGAAAAGAGATAACCTTAAATGTTAGGATTTTAGGGATCCAAAAATAACCCCCTCCTTTTTACCATCTCCTGAGTTTGTGAAGACAATTAAAACACATGGAGATTTTTTTTAAGTAAGTTATATTACTTAAGACTTAAATATACAGTCAAAACCATTTTCCAATACTTCACTGTTGGATAGACTTCTCCCTCTAGTCATCAGCGAAGCTGCGTACTACAGGGCCCTTTCATAGGAGAGTCTCCTTACCACATTGCAGAAAACAAATCAAATATTATTTATTCATTCTAGAAATATTAATTATATGCCCATTATGTGCAAAGCAATAGTGTTGAATAATTCCTGTGCTCACATTATCAGACTGAAGTCAATAGTTGATTTCATTATAACATAATGATGAGCTACATGGCACTAACAGAGGACAGGAATCTGACTTAGCTGATGATAATGAATTCACATTTAGATTGAGAAGTTTGGGATACCTAGGAGTCATCGTTATAACCATGTCCAGCTGGCAGTAGGAAATACAGAAAATGAAACAGGAATGTAATCTGGATGGAGATAAAGATTTGAAGAACATAAACAAGATGGTGCCATTGCAAAATCTAAAATGGCAGAAATAGAGAAATACTAAAATTCTCCACTGAAAGTTAACCCAAGATATAAAAACAATTTTGAAAAATAGATCCTTTGAAGAGTGGTTAATATAAAAGACTCAAGGTTTCCCTCAGAAAATTATAAAGCAAATCTTTCTGCAAGGATACACTTATTATATAATGTGAGTTACAAATAAATCTAATTATCATGGATTCATTTGCTAATAAAAGTTTTTGTTGTTTTAGTTTTCTCAGATACAGCTGAAATGAATACTCTCCTATGTTCATCTGTCCAATATGTGATCTGGAACAGCTCAATACAATTAGGGACTTTTGTTCAGAACATTGATGGGATTGAAACAGCAAAGTATGACATCTACAAATTAAGATGCATTGCCAAATATCCTCAGGATGCCTTGGCTCTGTATGATTAGCTCCTCCACTGATCATGTCTTCAGAGAATACAGATGTCCAGTAATCAAGATGTAACTGAGTTAGAGGATTCTTCTTATGGAAGAAAACGTATTCTACCATAGTCAACCTTGTTCAAGAATCATATAACTTGGAAAAAATCACTAAGGCCATTTGGGGCAATATCTTCAACTATGGGTCAAGATTCATTGTGGGTTGTGAAACCATTTTGATCTTACAACTTGCTTGTTTTAAAAATGGAAATAGATTAAAATAAAGTAGAATAGACTATAAAATAAAATATCAAAGAACAATCACACACAGAACAAGTAAATGTTATTTTGTGGAACAACAGTATGGATGGGAGTAGAGAAGAAAGGCTTTTGGTGACAATAACAATCTGAGTGAATGTGGGAAAGTAAGAAAAAATAAGAGATGTGTGGGAAATATCTAGGAGTTTGTAATAGTTATTTATGAGTCTAGAAGCAGGTGATTTATAGGAGATAAAACTGGATCACTACAGGAGCCCAAATTATATTGGGTCATGAAAAACAACTAAGGAATTAGTGTGTTATTGAGGAGGCGCTAGAAAATCATGAAAAGTTTCTGAGAAGGGAATCAACATTACAGAAAGTTTAATCCTAGAGGTCTAAGAAAGGTCATTCTGTACAGAGATTAGGTAGTATATGTAGCAATACATCAGACACAAGGAACCCAAATCTGAGAGTGCCAAATATCTTCCTGACTCTGGGCTTTGCATATGCTGTTCTCTCTGCCTGAGTGCTGTCTATCACAACTTCTAACATCTTATTTTAGTTATTTGTTTCTAGTCTTTCCTTTCTGAACAAAATTTCCTGACCTTCCAGACTAGTTTAGATTTCTTCTCTTATATGCTGTATATCGCACTAATGATGAAATAACTAATGTGCTATTATTAAGTATCTGTGTATCTGCTAGAATGTAAGGTCCATAAAAGATGAAATTTGCCTTGTTCAAAGCAGTACTCTCAGCAGAATGGTGCCTTGTACACTGTTGATCATTAATACATTTGTGTTGAATAAATGAAGGAGTGATGACAGAAAAAAAACCTAAATTCAGGGGGCATTGAAAAGGGAAACCTGGCAGGATTTAGGGATTTATTAGATACTAGAGGTCCAATGCATGAAGATTTATGCAAGAATTGACATTCCTTCCCCTGGCTGCCAGCACCGCCTTCACTCTGGGCCAGAGCAGCCTTTCTGCCTTCCCACAATGCCCAGAGGCCTGGAGCAGCTGGGGTAGTGCAGAATGCCTGCATCATTGCCATGGTGATGATGAAAGCATCCCGCCCCACCCCAGGCTACTTGGCACCTGTGTATGCAAATTAACCCACCATCTTTGTTGGGTTTATTTGCATACTTACTCCTGATTGGCTGGTGGGCATTACAAAGGTACAGTCAATTTGCATCTTTCACTTTTATTAGTGTAGATTGGAGGAAAAAAGAAAAAGAGGAGCCAAAGATTCAGTCTTTCCTCCTTTCAACAAACATTTGTTTCTCATACTCTTTGTGTCAGGCACTGTGCTGGACCCTGGCAAAATGGAAGTGAATGAGATATAATTTATTAACATCAAGATGCTCATAGTTGAAAACTAGAGCAAATTCTTATGTAATACTTACTATATACCAGGTACTATTCAAAGCACTTGGTATATGCTGATGTTGGGCATGATTTAATGCTGGTGGGTCTTGATCCAGCATCTAGAAGTGTTCAGCAATCTGGAGAAGGGTCTGTGCATAGATTAAATAGGGTCCAGAGACAAAAGAAAATTTTGAAAGGCATTGGGAGTCAGAAGAGCCTAGCTAAAGGAGCTAAGTTCTCCTTGTCTCAGGACCCCTTGCTTTTTATTAACACAAATTGTTCTAAGGCAAGGTGGAGATATAAACTTCAAAGGGTAGGGTTTTGTACAGAAGTATTGTCAGATTGGGGAATAGCCTATGGCTGTTTAGGTGCTTGGCCAGTAGGAGATGATAACATGTAGTTTAAGATGCCCTGAGCTGTCTGGCAGCAAACAATCAATTTAATGCATCCTTTTCAGGTTTGGGGAAATGCCTTCAGCCATTCCCAACAGGTGATAACATATGTGACCCAGCCCTTGTTGAGTCCCCAAATTCCATCAATCTTTTGATGAAACTCTTGCAATTACAATATGCTGGAACTGGCTTCCAGTAGGTATACATTAATTTGGCAATGACTTCCCCATTTCATAGATGAGAAAACTAAAACAAGGGAGAGAAATAACTTCCCAAGTTCACTCTGATAAGTGGCAGAGCTGGGATTTGGTTCCACGTTCTCAATTATTCTGCAAAATGGCTACTCCAACCTGAAGCAAGGGACACAGACAGATAAGTAGATCGTCTTAAAATGACATAACAATAAATACACATCCGTGGTCCAGAAGAAAGTGGTTCTCTATTCGAAAGGGAGGGTCAAAGCAGGCTTGCTGGAAGGAAGTGTCTTGGAACTGAGTTTTGAGGGATATGTTGGAAATTTCCACATAGGAAGAATGATAGGGAGAGTATTCTAGGTGACAGCATTTCAGGCAGGAAAGTATGAAACAGTATGATATTTAGGGCGATCTATAATCAGTTTAGAATTTCTGGAGAATTCTGGAAGCAGAGGACAACAAATAAGGCTAGAGAAATTAGATAGAAGGAGAGGTTTGTCTACCATCTATAAGGAGCCGAGTCCTGATTCTGAAGGTTGTAGGGTACATGGAAGCATTTTAAGGAGGGATGGGGTGGGGTGGCATATGATCAAACTTGCTTATTAGAAATACCACCTATGAACAGTCACGAAGCCAAACAGACTGAGGAGGTGAGTTAGATTAGGAGACAGATTAGGAGGCCACTGCAATCAGCCAGGTGAGAGATTATGAAGGACCAAATTAAAGCAGTAAACACAGAAAGAAAAGGATTTATGGATGCCACAGAATGTGGAAAGGCACTGGATGTTGGGGAAAGAAAAGGAGTAAGCTAAAGTCTTTTTAAGGCTCTTGTCATAAAATCAGGTCATTAATGGGTGGGTGGGACAACCAACCAAGATAGGAGAGGACCAAGGTGGTGGGTTCCATGGTTCACTAGGGATAGTCTGACTTTCTGGGTAAAAAGTGATGTACTTGATAATGTGGAGTCTCCACTAAGTAAAACATTTGAAGCTTCCAAGTATAATCCATGGGTGTGAATGAAGTCACTGGGAAGGAACAAAGCAGAAACAGAGGGCTGGGTATAGTCCCTAGGGAGGATTGGTCACAGCAGCAGTGATAAGAAGAGTCAGAGGAGAAAGTAAAAGCATGAGCAGAGTGGCCGGAAGACATTGGCCAGTGCACCAACATCACAGAAACAGTGGCGGCAGATCCTTCCTCCCCACCCTCCACCTGCATGGGTGGTGCCTCAGGCACATCCTACTCATTTGCTTTTCAGTGTTCAAGCCCAGTGCTTCCCAATTTGCAAAAGCTTTCCTAACTGCTCCTTTTCATGTAAATGCCTCTTTTTCCTTTGCTGCCAACTGCTACTTGTGTGTAACTTGCAATTTATAGAAGGTATCCCTTCATAAGCACCTGTCTGAACATCTGTCTTAACGCCATTCACTTGTAAGCACTTTGAGGGGTAGAACAATATTTAATCTCATATCACACTGCCTCTAGAAGATGTTAGTAAATGTTTACCGAATGGAACACTTTGGGAAGCATGGCGTACCATTTAGACTCCTTCAGAAAGGGCCACTGCAAAACCTACTTTATTCTGTTCCTCTCTGATGCTCCTAGAATACATAGTTCCTTGCAGTTCTCCAAATAACCCATTTGGATCTCTGTTCCTAGAAAGCTCATCATCCTTTAATTGCTTTGCCTTATTCTTCTTTCAGAGCCGAATCTAATCATCTAAGAAGTGCTTTATATTGCCATCCCAGACATCAAACCACTATCAAAACCCCAGGGCCCCAAAGTTCATCATTCCTCTTCTATATGAACTCTATCTTATGCACACTTTGTGGGGGAGGTGCACTGACCACACACTATTATCTGATGTGTTCATATCTGTGCCTCACATCCTAAACTGTGAGCTTCTTGAGTGAAAAACTAATGTCTTGAACATCTGGGTGTGTGTGTGTGCGGGGGGGGGGGAGGGGGGAGAAGGGAGGGGTGTGGGGAGGGGCAGTCCAGCAGCTATCACAGGAGCCAGCACATGAAGGTACTTGGGAAATGAATGAGGGATTGGATGGTTCCTGTCTTCTAGCCATCAAGCGGGCCACCACTAGAGGGCACTGGCAGCTCTGTTAGACTTTAGGTGTTCCCTCAGCCTGACACAGGATCAGGGATGTTGGTAAAGGCACCAGAACTGGAGACCTGGGCTTCTGTATTTCACCCAGGCAGCAGGACAGAGGGTGGATGCTCTTATTTCTGGCCCAGTTTCTCTGCGCTGAATGCCTTTACATCTTTCTCTGCCTCTGTGCTCTCTAACTTACAATATATTCTTCTTACTTCATCAGGTGTGTCTAAGAAGCAGCTCTACTCAAGTCAAGGCCTGCTGTACAAAGCCCTGTGCAAATGCCCAGCCTGACTCTGAAATTATAGGTCTGCCACTGGTCCTGGTCCTCCAACACCCTGGCAGATCCAATCACTTTTTCTGTTTGCTGAATAGACTGCTTACTCTCACACAGGACATGCTTTTAGCTCACGCTGTTTCCTCATCCAAGAATACCCTCTGTCCCTCTCAGACTCCCGCTTGTCATACAATAGTCTTTTAGGCTATACTTGATAAAGAATTTTCCAGCCATCCAGGCAGATTTTGCTGTTTTGTCTTCTGTAGATTTTAAGAATTTACCTTTAATTTAGTACATTATATTTGCCTGTTTGCTTATTCCTCTCCTCCAGTTTTATATTTTCTTCTCAAGGGCAGGTATCACAATTCAGAATCTATAGGCTGTTTGTTTTGTGGTTTTTTAAAATATATTTTTATTGATTTCAGAGAGTAAGGGAGAGGGAGAGATAGAAACATCAATGATGAGAGAAAATCATTCACCAACTACCTCCTGCACATCCCCTACTGGGGATTGAGCCTGCAACCTGGGCATGTGCCCTTGATCAGAATAGAATCTAAGACCCTTCAGTCTGCAGGCCGGTGCTCTATCCAGTGAGACAAACTGGCTAGGGATATGGGCTGTTTACTTGTAATTAAACGCAGCTGGAAAGACAGAGGATCTTTCATTGTTATAGATATTCCCACAAAGCCAGGCTAACCCTTGAAGAAGCTCTCCCAACGTGGGTGGCAAGATAGAAATTTCTAGGTACATTTTTCTGCATATTAACAAAACACTTGAGTGATTTAAGATCGTGTATGTTTAGGTTGCAAATAGACAGCATTTGTATCACAGTCCTCTATTTCTTGTCTGTAATAGACTTTACTAAATAGCATGACAAGCAGGCCCTTTAGATTAATTGCATTTGCCTTTTGGGGCCTAGAAGAGAAAAGTCAAATACCCAAGCAAAGCACAAATCATACCTTAGATGTACTATGATGTATATGCAAGGCCTTTGCAAATAGGGCTCCTTCTGCCTGAAATCTATGTCCTTCACTCACCTGCACTTCATCTATTGGCCATTTTGTCTCTCCAATATACTCCGATTTCACCTTTACAACTCCACTCCAACCTCACCTCCTCTGGGACACCTGCCCTAACTTTCATAATCAAAATTTGGCTCTCCCTCTCTGTGTTTCCATTGTATTTTTGAATGTTTCCATTATATCACTTATAATTGCTTGATTCCTCTGTATTTTCCCCTTGAGACTATGCACTCCTTGCTGATAGAGTCTATATCTTCTTATCTCCACGACTCCAGCATTTCACCCAGTGTCTGACACAGCAAGCACTTATTACATGTTCAATGAATGAATGCATCTTTTTTTAAAAAATGTATTTTATTGATTTTTTTTTTTTTTACAGAGAGGAAAGGAGAGGGATAAAGAGTTAGAAACATCGATCAGCTGCCTCCTGCACACCCTCTACTGGGCAACCAAGATACATACCCTTGACTGGAATCAAACCCGGGACCCTTCAGTCCACAGGCCGACACTCTATCCACTGAGCCAAATCAGTGGATAGAGTGGAATAGAACATGACTGCATGTTCTATTCCCTCCTTCAGCAAATACCAATTGCTAAAGTGTCCATCCTTGGAGTTTGGGTGACTTAACTTTTTTTCAGAGCAGAGTTCCCTGGAGGTGGGCCCAAGGTAATAAACAACCGGAATGTGGAAGTCCCAGAGTGTGCCGATCGGGAAGCCCTTCTGCAGGGGACAGGATCACAGCCACCAATGCTGTGCTCTGAAGGATCACTTTCATCTCCAGTGAGGTAGGGCTGTCCACACCCCTTCTAGGATGGGTCTGGAGAACTGTGAAGACTCTAGGACAAGGACTCAAATGCAAGCCAAAGTGGAAGCCTTAACTTACAAAATAGAATCTTTGGAGGAAATTTATGCTTGAGTTCCCAGGAAAGAGGCTAAACCTCAAGAACTCAGAAATCTTGAGTCATAGCTGTGCTGTAGCTACACAGGAGGGCAAAATCATGAAGCCTTACTTGGTGGTGTTTGCAACACGGGAAGCAGCTCAGGTGATGTCAGAACTGAATGGGGGTAGCTGTTAGAAGCTGGGGGAGGCTGAGCCGGGGTTTTGAGATGAGGTTGACCACAGGGATCATGTCCATCTATGTGTTCTTTGTACCGGGTTCGTAGCAAAGGCTCAAGGGACGTTGGTTGAATTACTAAATCGTGATTTTTTCTAACATTGGGCAACAGACCTGAGACCGGCGATTGGTTCCAAATGATCCGGGCAGGTTAGAGGAAGGCGAAAATGAGGAGACCTGAAGTCAGACTAAGATTTCTAACCTGAATGCAGATCTGATTTCCTACCTAATCGCTGGAGGCTTATCCGGCCCGAAGTTGACTCTCATGGTAAACCCTTTCACTTTAAAGGTGCTGGTTTAGCTTATCAGAAATTAAAGTATGTTCTCCCCTCCCACATTCCATTTAAGAAGTGTATCTGTCATATTAAGATACTTTTATCAAGTTCACCAGCCTGCTTGTCCAGTTTGTTATAGTTAGTCACCCAGAGAATTATAAATGGTCTTTACCCTCAGACGTGGTCATGTTGGAAGGAAGGGAGGAGAGGGTGGCAGGCTGGCGGTTGACTTTTTTGAAGCCATTGCCATATTAAGTACCCTGAGTTGCTTCTGTTGCTCTTCCCATAAGTTTGAGGTTTGCTAGACTTGCTGCTGATCCGAATGGGCATGGCCCCATCTTGGTAAAGTTGTGGGAGACAGTTGCTGTTTTTCTTGGCCCCGTTCTCGTATTGTTCTTCCCGCATGGGACAGTGATATTTCTCTTGGAAAACGGCTCATAATTCATCTTTATCTTGTAAACCGTGTCCAAAACTGATGGTGTTTCCCTCTTTGCAGTGGTTGTGTTTGTGCAACGGATGAAAGCTTTCTGTCAAAACTTTGTCTCGCTTGCAGTGGATTCATTTTTCCAACTAAATCAAAGAGGCCACCATTAATGAACATTTGTTATGTTCCAGGCACAGAATCATAGCATCCCCATCATCATCACCACTTAGAGTAACTCATGAATTAAGTTCTATTTTTAATCTCATTTTTTAGAGTTGAGATAACTGAGACTGAGAGACATTACGTAAGGAAGCCACGTGTTACTCAGCCCTAATTCTAGGTGCTGTCAAAATTTGTGTGGCAGACATGACATCCAGACCACAAACCTAGGTACATATATAAGATCTTTATTTATGTCATAAAATTATTCTCTAGGCCTTTCTGCTGGGGTGGTAGAAAAGGCAATCACGGTCACTGGTACTCACCACACTAGGAAGTTGTGCTGAGATCCCCGCGTTAGTTGCCAATAGTGCCACATCATCAGAGAGGCGGTCATTGGTGCAATGGAGAGTCTCCCTGTTCCAGAGCACGTGATCCAGTCCTCTGACCTGGCTGCTCTCCTGCTCCATCTTACATCGGAGGCATTGGACCTTGGGTAAAGATGGGAACTCTAGTAGCTAGGGTGCCTCTGTCCTAGTACATCAAAGAGACATTCTCACTGTCCTGCACAATCTCCCTGCAGTGTTATTTTTACTACTGAGTGATACATGGATGCTGACTTCGATTATTTCTGGGGGGGTGTCTGAAAAACAGCTCCTAATTTCCAAATTTCTCAAAGTCCCTCTCTCTACCCCCATCTTCATGAAAATACTGGCATAGTTTCTTCAAGAACTTCTCACTTGACAAGACACAAAAACCCTTTGCTTTAAGCATTTCTGTTTCCCACCCTACCAAAGTCTCCGAGGCCAGCCCGTACTTAAATTCTGGCTCCGGGGTAAAGAAATATAGGAAGAATGAAGGTAAGCTAGTATTCTCAGAACTTATCCTGCCTTGCGTCTCTTTTTAGTTTTATCAGATTGGTTGGTCTGAATGGGTGTGAGTTCACTGATGTGGTGTGATGAGTTTTAATGATTGTGTCTTTTCCTTGCAAATCTATTTTATAGAACCAAGTACCAGGAAGAGTTGTTCTTCTAAATCTCTGGTTTATTTTTAACTTACGGACACTGTGAGTCATAGAACAAACTACATTTGCCTTTCTGCAGGTCTTTTGGGCACATTTTGGTTAGATACATGTCTGTGTACTCTGATATTCCAAAGAAATGTTTTTCATGCCGAGATTTTTAAATAATAAGATTTGTTTAAAAAACACTGCACATTATCAAATGAGTCAGGGCATGGGGGAGGGAAAAGCCTAATGAAAGTGAGCTCCGGCCGAAACCAGTTTGGCTCAGTGGATAGAGCATCAGCCTGTGGACTGAAGGGTCCCGGGTTCGATTCCGGTCAAGGGCATGTATCTTGGTTGCTGGCACATCCCCAGTAGGGGGTGTGCAAGAGGCAGCTGATCAATGATTCTCTCTCATCGATGTTTCTAACTCTCTATCCCTCTCTCTTCCTCTCTGTGAAAAATCAATAAAATATATTTTTTAAAAAAAGAAAAAGAAAGTGAGCTCCGATTCAGTTTTTTATGCCTTTTTTTAAACATTTCTTTTTTTAAACTATCTAGATTACAGATTTTTACATTCAATTAAGAAAGGTGTGTAACTATTAAGTAACACTTGTAAGATATAGATATAAAGATGTAGTGATATAACTTTGTTTTCTCCTTAAACATTTATTTTTCCACCGTGGAGCTGGGGGAAGAGTGTTGCAGGTCAGCCCAAGGAGGCAGGGAACTGCAGCCACGTGCTGGAAGCGGAGCACAGTGTGGATCTGCATGTACTCCGCCTCCTGAGCCCCGAGGCAGCTCCACTGACTTGAACTTCCCCACCCTTCAGAACGGGGGAGAATTGAATTTCTTTCCACTTAAGCTCTAGTAGCTTGCTATGTTCCCCAAGGGCACTCAATACATATTTACTAAATTGAATGTTGCCCTGTGTTATCTTCCTCCCTCTTCTCTCTCTCTCTCTCTCTCTCTCTCTCTCTCTCTCTCTCTCTCTCTCTCTATCTCTCCCTCTCTCTCTCTCTCACACACACAAACACACTTGTCTATATTTGTGTTTGTTTCCCTCCAGATTTACCATGAAAAAAATAAATGTAGTTTTTAAAGAAATTAAACACATTTGAAAATTTTTATTATTGCTCAGAATACACAGCATTTTTAGTCTCCCAATACAGGAACTTGAGGATCAAGTAGGTTTGTCTATATCACCCACAAACCACTGCAAGTCATATTGAGTGAACCCTCTTCTGGGTTCTCTGCTTGCACTCTGTCCAGACAGGGTTGCATTCCTCTGACACCAATCTGACATTTCACCAGGAGACTATTAGCCAGTAGGGACTACCAAATTGTCCCTTCCCCTAGTCTTTTGAATCCCATTACAGTCATTTGGCCCCAGATATTGGCACAGAAATACTGGTTTGATTGCACAAAGTCCTTGGAGCCTGACATTTCTTATCTTCTGTGTCTCAAATTTTAAGGACTGAAATAAGACATTGGTTTGCTACTGCTTTCCCTTGTTTCACTTTCTGGTGATTATCTAAAGGGTGTGGTCAGCTGCTTCTTGGGTTTGACCTGGTCATCATACTGCCTTGAACATTAACATTAATCCTCTAAATAGCGTTTGTACCTGGAAAGTTAGCGAACCAATCCTATCTAATTAAGAGGGAATATGCTAATTGACCCTCATTCAATTGCAAAGATGGTGGCACTCACAGCCAATAAGGAGGGAATATGCTAATTGACTGCCAAGCCCTCAAAGATGGTGATGTCCATAGCCAATAACAAGGGAATATCCTAATTGATTGCCACACCTCAAAGATGGTGGTGCCCACAGCCACAAGATGGCAGCACCCAGTTCCCTCAGCCCCACATGCCTGCCTCAAGAGTTCCCCAGTCCTCTCAGCCACCCAGCTCCCCAGAGCAGGCCCGAGGCACAGGCAAGCTTAGGGTGGTGGCTACCCAGCTGCCCATGGCCACCTGAAGCTCAGGTAACTAGGGCCAGCTGAGGCTTGTGCTGCCGGCAGTGGCAGCAGCAGAGGTGTGATGTGGGCATCACCTTCCACTGGTTGCTGATTCACCTCCCACCCCTGAGGGCTCCTGGATTGTGAGAAGGGGCAGGCCAGGCTCAGGGACCCTCCTCCCCCTTTCAGTGCATGAATTTTCATGCACCAGGCCTGTAGTTGTCATATAAGAGGGTACATAGAGGATGAAATTTAAAGTGTCTCTGGCATGGATGGACTGCATGCAAAGCCTCTACTCTTTTGTTTAGGAGAAGAAACAGATTTTTTTTCTATTTAAGTTCTCAGTATTGACAGACAAACATGATGAACAGTTTATTGCAAAATATCTCATTTACTTCTTAGAACAATCCTGCAACTTAATATTATGACCCCCATATTGCAGATGACAAACTAAGAGTAAGAGAAGTTAAATGACTTTACAAATGTCATATAAAATAGCAGAGTGGAAACTTGTAACTTATCAATGCTTTTTATGCTCTTGAGGGCAATTTTTATAGCTAAAAAAGGTTATTTGGGTGCAAAATTCATGTTCAATTCATTTGAAATCCTTGTTTTTCTTTTTTTTATGATATATTTTATTGATATTTTACAGAGAGGAAGGGAGAGAGATAGAGAGTTAGAAAAGTCGATGAGAGAGAAACATTGACCAGCTGCCTCTTACACACCCCCTCCCGGGGATGTGCCCGCAACCAATGTACATGCCCTTGACCAGAATCGAACCCGGGACCCCTCAGTCCACAGACCGACGCTCTACCACTGAGATAAACTGATTTCGGCAGAAATCCTTGTTTTTCTTAAGCTTGTACATTAGTTTATAAATTTTATCAATAAATCTTGCAAATCTTATCATTACTTTGAAGGAAAATTTTACAACTTAATTTAAATTCCATGAATATTTTGCCATATTTATTAATAGAATATATTTTTATTTTCTTTTAAAGTACATCAATCAAGCGATTTAAACTTCCCAAGAACTTAAGTAGTTTTCAATTTAATAAATTAAATTTATAGCTATGGTGAACTTTAGGTTCTTTGAAGTATTCCAAGTAAGATTTCAACATGAAATTACAAGTCTAAAGCAATGACTCAGTTATTCATTTTAATTTGGAATTACATGTTATTTAATAGGACTAATTTTTTAAACATTAAAAAATAAGCACACATTTCTGAATACAAATATTTTAGCACTGTGACCTTTCTATTTTGAATTTTTATATATAATACTAAACTTTCCCATCTTTAAAAGATAAGGATATAATATATCATCCCCAGTAATTTTTAAAAAATCTTTGTTGTTGAAAGTATTACATAGGTCCTCCCACTAACCTCTTCCAGCTGACTTCTGTCCCCCCGAACCCCCAGTCCCCCACCAGGCCCTCACCACCCCATTGTCTGTGTCCACAGGTTATGCATATATGTATATAAATTCTTTGGTTAATCTCTTCCCACTCACCCTCCCCAGTGCTCCCTCTGAGTTTCAACAGTCTGTTCATGCTTCTATGTTTTCGAGTCTATTTTTGATCATCAGTTTATTTTGTTCATTTTATTCCACAAATGAGTGAGATCATGTGACATGTGATACTTATCTTTCTATGACTGGCTTATTTCACTTAGCATACTATTCTCTAGTTCCATCCATGCTGTTGCATATGGCAAGAGTTCTTTCTTTTTTGTTGCTGCTTAGTATTCCATTGTGTAGATATACCATGATTTTTTTTTTTTTTTATCCACTCATCTGCTCATGGGCGATTAGGCTGTTTCTAAATCTTAGCTATTGTAAATTGTGCTTCTATGAACATAGGGATGCATATATCCTTTCTGATGAGTGTTTCAGATTTCTTAGTATATATTCCTAGAGGTGGAGTCACTGGGGCAAATGGAAGTTTATCCCCCCAAATTTTGTTGTTACTTTCTAAGTAATTTTGGGAGTTGCCTTCTCAGTTTGCTGAAGTTTCTTGACAACTAGAACTACTCTCATGTCTGTGAGGTTCCCGTATATATGTATGTATTAAATTTGGTTATTTTCTCTTGCAAAATAAAAACAAACAAACAAAAACCAAAATTACCAACCAGACATGACTGCACCATATCTACAGTGCTGTTGGGACACACTGAGCCCTTTTTACCTAAGTCATTGTTCTTTGTTGAAGATAGCATTTTTGTTATTGTTGTTGTTAATCCTCACCCAAGGATATTTTCCCATTGATTTATAGAGAGAGTGGAAGAGATAGGAGGAGACAAAGAGAGAGAGACACATTGATTGGTTGCCTTCTGCACATGCCTCAACCAGTTTGAGCCCACAAACTGAGACCCTTAAGTCTGTGGGCTGATGCTCTGACCACTGAGTAAAACCTGCTAGGGCTGTGGTAGATCTAAGGTGGCTTCCAAGATTTCTGTTGCCTGGTATACACAACTTGTATAATCATCGTTCCTTGAGTGTGGATAAGAGTTGTGAATATAATGGGTTATTCGTCCTGTGATTGTTATAATATATAGCAAAAAGGATTTTCCAAATGTAATGAATTTCTGGATGCAATGAATTTGAGTTCATCAAATGGGTAACAATGTCTTGGTTGGGCCTGGCCTACTCAGGTGAGCCTTCAAAGAGACAAGAATAGCCCTACCTGGTTGGCTCAGAGAGTTGGCCTGAGAACCAAAGGGTCCTGGGTTTGATTCCATTCAAAAGTATGTACCTCTGTTGCAGGCTCCTCCCTGGCAACCAATGTAGGAGGCAACCAATCGATATGTTTCTCTCACATTGATATTTCTCTCTGTCTTTGCCTCTCTTCCATTCTCTCTAAAAATCAATGGAAAAATATTCTCAGGTGAGAATTAAAAAAAAGAGAGAGAGAGACAAGAATCAGTGACAGCATCCTCCTGCTGGTGTTGGAAGAGGACCTTCAAGCTTCAAATGAGATCACAGTCCTGGATGACACTTTGATTTCAGTCTGATGAAACCTTGAGCAGAGGATCCAACTAACCCAGACTCCCCCACAGGAACTATGCGGTAATAAATTTGTATTGCTTTAAGTGGCAAAGTTTCTGGTGATGTGGGAGAAAGCAAAGAAACACTAATAGCCTCTTCAACTGGGATAGTTTTATCACCTGTGTCCTTCAAATTCAATTTATACATTCCTGATTCTTCTGTTCCTCACAGGAGACCTGAAATCCCTCCAGGTGCTACATCCCTCAATAAAGTTTTGCATCATTTGCTGGTTGAAATATTTAAATGTCTTCCCAAATACAGGAGTTCTGCAGGATTTCAAGTTCTTATAAATAGGAACTTGAAGGAGCTCCTCTCTGTTATATTCTTCCTATATTTGGGGAACAACTCTCCTAGATATTAGAAAGACATCCCCTTGAATTCTGAATGTCTTTTATTATTTTTTCTAATGATTCCAATGACATTTTTTCTGAAAACACTAGAGTCCAAATCTGTCTGATTTTATAGTCAGACTTTCTATTCCTCCCTTTAGTAACCAGGGATAAGCTATGTGTTTATGAAAAGTCCTGAGTGCAGAATGATATTGGAATCCAATTTCCCATGTTGTTCTGAACATTCTAAAACTTCTCTGACTTATGCTTTTGAGGTACTCTCTGATTTTTCTAAAGCAATAATAATTTATTCTAACATCAACACTCAGTCCTTCAAAAATGTGTAATAGACTTCCTATCAAATGATTTTTAAGTGTACTTATACATTTTTAAGCTATTTTTTAATAGTACACTGATTATTGATTTATGTATATCCTATATAATAAAACCATAATATGCAAATTGACCAAACAGTGGAATGACTGGTGGAACGTCCTGTCACTATGACAGGCAGTGTCCCCCGTGGAGGGAGGCGCCCGTGGCGGCAGAAGTGGGATTGGCCAGCAAGTTGTGCCAGGCCACCAGCCAAGGCTGGTGCCCACAGGGGCCCCTTGATCGCCCCACCTGCCAGTCACCCTACCGATGACCCTGATCACTGGCCAGGCCTAGAGACCCTACCCTGTATATTGGGAACAGTCTCTTAGATTTAAAAACTAAAGCCTGGCAAGGCTACTTTATCTCTGAAAAACAAAACAAAACAGGATGATGCAGTGATGACATACATGGACTCTGGCTTGCATATTTTGTGGTCAACCCTGATTCTGACACTTATAACTGTGTGACAAAGCCAATTAACTTCTTTCAGCTTCAGTTTTTCCACTCATAAAATGGGAGAAATGGTACTATTGCCTCAGAAGGATCCTATTATAGACTACTTTTTATAATCAGGGCAAAAAAAAATGTAGCTGCCCATACAACAAGATACTTTTCACCTGTATGAAAAGTATGGTCACTACTGTGTTTCCCCATAAATAAGACATCCTCTGAAAATAAGACCTACTTACAAGTTTCCTTCTGAGTGAAATATAAGGCATCCCCCGAAAATAAGGCCCCCAGGCTCTGTCTCAGAATGAAAATTAATTTACCATAAACTGGTCACTAGGGCCGCCCCGGCTGGCGTCTAGCAACCAATGACATTACGTGGAGTCCTGATGTCACTGCTGTGGGAATGAAGAGAAATCAGCGTGGAAACTTTGTGAAACCTAAACTGCAACAAGTTGTGACTTGGGTGAAGAATTCATGGGAGAAAATCACTGACAGTTGCATTGCAAATGCACTGCGAGCAGGCTATCTTGACAAGAAGTACTCATTTAAAGACAGTGCTATTGCTAAACATGAGGGATTTGGTCCACTGATTCTGAAAGAAATGGAGTCACAAGAAATTCACCAGGAAATTCAGGAATTGGATTGTTATGATGATGTTCCAGAAGATGATGACATGATTGTCATTGAATAAATGAGTAAATTCTTGGTACTATAGGATTCAGTTTGTCTGGTTTGTGTTGACAACTACCGTACTACTATACTGTATACAGATAATAAATTTCCTTTACTTTCATTTAACAATAAATGTGTGCCATATTCTTCTTCATGGAAAAATAAGATATCCCCTGAAAATAAGACCTAGCACATCTTTGGGAGCAAAAATTAATATAAGACACTGTCTTATTTTCGGGGAAACAGGGTAGTACATGTAGTGTCCTGGATTTCAAGAGGGATATCCAACTGCTGGTTTAGATCTGACATCCCCTGAGGGTCCCAGATTGCGAGAGGGTGCAGGCTGGACTGAGGGAATACTCCTCACCACTTGTGTACAAATTTCATGCACTGTGCCTCTAATATATATATATATACTATGAGACATACAAAAAATGAAAGATACAATTCCCTTTCTATAAGACTTTATGACCTAGTTGAAACAAGATATAAACGAAAAAATTGATAATTTGTATAGAAAATAATAGAAGTTAAGAGATACATTTTAAGTGATATGACTGGTACAGATGAGGGTTAAATTTTTAAAAATTCACAAAGCAAGTAGTATTTAAGCTTATTCATTCATTTATTCATTCAACAAATATGTATTTAGAAACTTTGACATGTCAGGCTCTGTGTTCAGCTCTGAGAGCCAAAGAATAAGTCATAGTCACCCCTTCACTAAGCTCACATTCTAGCTGAGAAAACAAAACCATAAGAAGTGTATGAGGAACACTCAAATAAATGCTGCTGTAATGGTATGTACAGCATGCAGTGCAAACCACGGGAGAGAGGAAGTATGCTCTCGATGAGGATGGGTAGACATAAATGGAAGTTCACAGATGTTTGCTGAGCTTGAGAGTGAAAATAACACTGGTTTTTGTTAACCATTTCCTATGTCCACAGAATTGCCCTAAGCACTTTACACTAAGGAACCCCATATAATCTTCACAGTGGGAAGCAATTCCCCTCCCCCAAGAGGACACTGAGGTCATTTTACCACATCTCATCACACCCATCCCCACTACTCTAACCAAGTCATTCTCATCTCTCTCTCTGACTTGTGCAGAAGACCTTGAACTCTTCTGTGTTTCTGCCATTGCCTCACAGTAGGTTTCTTTGCAATCTTTTAAAAACACAAATCAGATAATGTCAGTGCTCTGAGCAAACTTTCCAACAACTTCCCATTTCACTTGCAGGATAGCCCAAGGCTCTTAGCATGGCTTTCAAGATCCTACAGGATTTTGCTGTCAACTCCTCTGTGACACCATTCCTTACCACTCTCTCCTGAACCGATCCCTGGCCCCCTGTTACTCTCCCTGCCAGGAACTCAGTCTCCCCAATATTGACAGCCTAACTTCCTCATTCCTTCAGGTCTCTGATTAAATGCATCTTATCAGCATGCATATAAACATAACCAATGGATACAAGACGGGAGGGGGGGAGGCAGAGGGGGTAGGGGGGGGCAGGTGAAGGCATATGCAGGGGGGAGGGTAGGGGAGGCTGGGGGGAGATCAAGGGGGGGGAAAGGAGACATATGTACTACTATTTGTAATGCTTCAAACAAACAACAAAATTAGCAAAAAAAACCAAACAAAAACAAAAACAAAAATCAACCAGACCCCCCCCCCCCCAAAACAAAACAAAACAAAAAAACAAATGCATCTTATCAGAAAAGCTGTCTTGGGTCAGCCTGTGGCAAGCACAACCCTTTCACCTCTCCATTCCCACATATCCCTCTGCAACCCTACCCTGCTTGTCTGGTATTTTCTGTCCCCTCAAACTAAAATAAAGGTCTCATGAAGACAGGAACTTTGTAGTGTTTTTTAGTCTAAGCTCAATGCACAGCCCAAAGCCTGGCACCTGCCAGAGTCTCAGTACATGATGCTGAATCCATGAATTCATTGTGAATGAAATGACTTGCCAATGATCATACCCAGAGCTGGTCCTTGGGTCCAAATTTGTCTAACTCTGGCATCCAAGGTTTTAAATACTTTAGTATTGAGGGGGAGGAGGAAGACGATGACACTGCCGAAAGTTGGAGCAATAGGGGATGTGAGAAGGAAGGTGCTGAAGATGAGACTAGGAAGACAGTGGGACAGATAATAAAGACTCCGGAAGTCTTGGAAAAGTAGTTTACAATTTTCATTGTGAGCACGAACAGAAGGCTTGCAGCATGGTGTTAAGAGCCCCTCTCAATGTTAATGGTGAGGGCGTGCTTGAGGAATGGGGAAAGGGCATTTATGTAGACTCTAATGACACTTCAAATCCCTTTTCATTTCCATTAGAGTTATGCAGGACCCTGCAATCTAAAAGGGACCAAGCGGGGAACTCAGTAAATATATTCCCTCCTGGCACCTGGCGCTTTTCACATAGGACTTGGTAGACTTTGAAATGCTAAAGCTTCAGGTTATGGTTGGTTTTGTTTTCAAGATCTTTTGTTGATCATTCTGCGTGTAGTTGGTCATAATTATTATAACTAGTTTTTTGCCTAAGTGTGTGTGTGTGTGTGTGTGTGTGTGTGTGTGTAATCCCTGTTTGATGGTGGAGTGTCAGGTTTCTAAATCCATACTTCCTGATATTTCTTATAGCCAGGAATATAACTGAAGTTGGGTTCCTTGCAGTTTAATTCTAGGTTCTCTATAGGATAGATTTTGTTCATCATCCTTGATACTTATTTTCCAATAACGTCCCTAAATGATTTTTCTCTGTTCTTACATTTCCAAATTCTTGATATCTTCTCTGTGACAGATTAAAGAGTATAAAACAACTTTAAAAAAATCTGTTTTACATGTGAGCTGCCTGGTTTATGTTAGCAATCGTTTTCTAGCTGGGTGGTTATGGTAGGTTTCATAACATGCTAAAACTCATATTTAAACACAAACAATCGACCAGTACATAAACAAGAACAAATAAATATTTTTCTTCCATTATATTTGGATATAAGATTGGACTCAGAACTCTCTGAGTAATGCAAAATCAGGGTGGAAAAAGGGCAATTTCAAATTGGTTTAATCCGGCTGGAAAGCAAGGAAGAAACAACATTATTCCTATCTCGCCTTCGTTTGGGTAGTAATCAAAGCATGCAAAGCTGTGGGTGTTGACTCTTCTAAAATCAGGAGAACTGTACCGTGTAAGCTGGCAAGCGGTGGGTGCCCTGGCTTTTCTCCAAGCTGCGTTTCTGGAAGGCGGAGAACAGCCCCAGCAAGCTCCTGACTGAGCAGAAAAAAGAAGCGGGCCTGGTTGTGTTGCAAAAGACGTCTTTCAGGCAAGAAGGACACTGAGGAGATAGGCTTTTAGGCTCCCAGGGCATGTGAGAGCCTAAAAGCCTCTGAAAAAATACCATTTAAAGGACATCCAACAGACGCCTAGAGAAGAACCACAGCGAGGGGTCAGGAAGTTCAGAAACACCAACATGTATCTATGTTGATCCTCATTTTCCAGTCAACCGCCCAGACTTTGAAATTTATCGGACATACTGGGAAAGCGACCTATGCTATGTTACGGGAAGAAACAAGGGCTTGATTTGTGTATGTGGGGATTTTTTTCCCCCCCGGTAGTAAGACCATTGTGGAGCCTGGAATATAGCAGTGCTGCTGCTTGCCCATATATTCGTGCAAATGAACAAAGGTCTTTCTTCCTTAGGGACCCCTGCCCTCTCCTCTGCCTGGCATCCTGGCGCTGCTCTGGGCAGAGTGCTTTGGACCTGCTGTCATGCTGGGATGGAGGGGGCCACAGTGCCCTGCAAGCTTGACAGGTTTGCAAGAAAATAAAATGCTTGAGAACCACTGAGTGGATCTGGTGTTAAAGAAGTGTTTTCTCCCCTTTTCATGCCACCTTGGCTTAGATTTAGGTGCTGCTGACCTACTAAAGCCAGATATATGCTAAATTGCTCCTTAGGAATGCACAGATTAATTTCAAAACATTTAACTCCAATACAACAAAATAATTTCCACTTGAGGCTGTGCTCCATCTTTTTGGTTTATACTTTATGTTTTGTTAATAATAAATATAGTTATTGTATTTCTCTGTTGGACAAGTTTAGTTTGAATATGCAAAAGCAATAATTTTAATTTTGTATTTGTATATAAAGATTAACATGGCTCACGTTCAAACAAATTAAATGACTAAGAAAAATAAAACAAGAATCATGATGCCAGCAGAACAATCTACCAGTGTTCAGATTAGGTTCCTATTCTAGGCTACCACATAACAGTTTTCTTCTTGGAGTGATCATCTGTTACATGGTTTCTATGGTGATGTCTTGGTAAAATATTGAGCTAAAAAGGAAAAATATCAGACCACTAACTTGAAAGTTCCATGAGTCTGTGAGCAACACTGCTTAGGTTCCTTTGCCTGCATCAGTTTGCTTTCTTTACTGTTAAGAGTTATACCCATTTTACTTAATACCATTGCTCTTTACTTGTCCTTCATTCTCATATGTAACTCCTTTTACTGTGTGACTTACCTGAAATTATACATTACACATGTATGAATCTTTTTTTTTTTTTGGTGTTCATAAGATGTGTTTATTACTGCATCAAGTTCATTATCGGAACTATCGCCAAATGGAAAATTACATTTCTTTTTTTAAATAAATCTTTATTACTCAGATTATTACAATTGTTTCTCCTTTTTCTCCCCGAAAGCTCCTTACCACTCAGTTCCCTTCCCACCCTCTGCCCTTACCCCCTCTCTCCCCAATTGACTTCATCCATTGGTTATATGATTTCAATCCAGTCTCTCACTGCTTTCCCACCCCCTTATCCTCCTGATAAGTATCAGTCCACTCCCCTTCTTTGCCCCTGATTCTACTATATTCACCACTTTATTCTGTTCCTCAGATTTTTTTCCTTTTCCTTTTTTCTGTATATGAATTTCAAGTGGGACACTCTCTCTCATTTGTTTTTGTAGGGAAATACAACAGAGTGTTCTGTAGCTAATGGCTGCAGACTGTCCAAATGTCTCAGGACCACACGAATAGAATCTGCTCCTCCTCCGGTTCACACCGCCCCCTCCCCCCTGGCCCCACTGCTTCCCCAGGGCACACGGCTCTCCCGGTGTACACGGCTCCCCGAGTCCCACCGCCCCCCTGGGGCACACAGCTCTCCCGGGGCACACGGCCCCACATGTATGAATCTTTTTCAGAAACTTCATTTGATTTGTTCTACCATATTAATTCAGCTCAATGCAACAACTATCTCTTGACAGATTAGGCACAGGCCACCAGCCAAGGTGCATGGGGGACACAAAGATGAATGAAATGTAGACTCTGTACTTAGTGAATATTCAATAGACAACAGCTACAATGGTAACAATGAGTGGCATTTACTCAACGTTCACCTTGTCTCAGGCACTCTGTGAATTTTCCCTTTTAACCCTCACTTAGGACAACCCTGTGACATAAGTATTCTTATCATGTTACCAATGAGAACACTGAGGCTTGTAGAGAGTAAGTGGTCTTTTTAAGGTCAGAAAGCCAGTAGGTAGTAAATGTGATATTTAAAATGACCCCATAAATCAATATTCTAACCTCTACAAAGTAGTGGAGAATAAGAGACTTAAACATGAAAACAACTGGAACACAAAATATTGCCCCATTAACCAATGCTACCATCCATTTTGAGTGCCACTCCTTCCAACTTCCCTCTTGCATATATTATCCTGGTAAATGGTACTATCGTCCATCTAGCAGCCAGGATCCACCTGTCTTTTCCTAGTCAATTATTCTATCTTACCAGTGACAGCACTTAAATACCTATCTGCACAGACACTATGTTTTCTTGATGTAACAGCCTGTTCTTCTCTTGTAGCTGTGAGAGAATATTGATTTTTATCATGTTCCTGTTAATAATCTTTCAGTCACTCTTCTTAGGACAAAGCCCAAACTCCTTAGTCTGCCCTAAAGAGCCCTTCGAAATCTGCCTCATGTTTTTCTCTCGTTTTTTTATTTTTTTAAAATTAATTTTTATTGATTATGGTATCACATAATTGTCCTTATCCCCCCATTCCCATCCCAAACCCCTCCCTACATATTTCCCCAACCCCTTGTTGTCCATGGCCACTGGCTAGGCCCATTTGCATGCACATAAGTCCTTTGGTTGATCTCTTCCCTTTACCCCCCAAGACACATCATAATTACTATGGCAAATATTCAGGACAAAAAGAGAATCTTAAAGGCTTCAAGAGAGAGACAAAAAGTTACATATAAGGGAACACCCATTAGATTATCAAATGATTTCTCAACAGAAACACATCAGGCCAGAAAAGAATGGAAAGAATTCTCTCTAGTTTTACTTCTGGAGCTATGCAGGGGCACCCGATTATTCATCCAAAGGAGATTTTGTCTTGCTCTGATTCTCCATTACCTAATTACAAGCCCTCTTACTTTCATCATGCCTACTTGCATGCTAATCCCTCTGGCACCTACTTCTTTGCCACAGTGACTTATACTCATCTCCATCTTCTCCAGGCTGGGCTTCCCTGACACAGTCCATAGCTGGTTGGACTAAGTGGCCCTCCTTTGGATTTCACATACAACCAGCAACCCACTGCCATAAAACTAACCCCCCTCCATCTTTGTCTGTTCATGACCCGAGACAATGAACTTCTTGCAGGCACGACTATCATTCATCACATGGGCACTCAATTAATGATTGCTTACTGAAAGAATGAAGAAACTATAATCCAGGATTTATTTATATCTGATTTTGGAATGCATTTCCTGTAATTCTCACTTGATATAAACACACTCATCCATAACCGGAGACATCTTCCTCAGACTTACCGTTAGATATTGATAAAGCAGCCAGAAACACGTCAATGACTTTAAAGGCTTTAACACTTCTAACACTTCTCATTCCCCCATTCCTTGCTGCCCTTTGTAAAGGTTCTCTTTGTCTCTCTAAGTGATAGGAAGTGGATTTTTAAAAAATATATATTTTTTATTGATTTTTTACAGAGAGGAGTGGAGAAGGATAGAGAGTTAGAAACATCAATGAGAGGGAAACATCGATCAGCAGCCTCCTGCATATCCCCTATTGGGGATGTGCCCACAATCAAGGTACCTGCCCTTGACCGGAATTGAACCTGGGACCCTTCAGTCTGCAGGCTGACACTCTATGCACTGAGCCAAACCAGTTAGGGCTAAAAAGTGGATCTTAAGAAAAAAACAAACAAGCAAAAGCTCCTCCAGTTTTAAAATATGAAGACATCTAATGATGACTGCAATTGCTTGAGGGTATGGAAACAATGTCAGTGCCATAATACATTCATCCACATATTCCATGTGATTTTAGATAAGATGCCCCTAAGGGCTAGAACTGTGTTATTGGTCCATTCTGCTTATTTTAGAACTTGTAGACTTGCAGAGCATTCTTTTTCTGTAAAAACAACAATCATAAAAATAGCATGGTATTTTTTTCCAACCTTACTCATAGCCTAAGGAAAGGAAGATTACAAAATGATGCCAATGGGAGATCATCAACTGAAACCCCACAATTTCCTAACAATGATTAGCAAGTGTGAAGAACCAAGTAAAAGAGAGATGTGTGCTATGAATCTTAGTAAAAGACATTTGAGATTGCACCAAAAAGTGGGAATGCAAAAATATTAACACAATCCTATGTAATAAATGAGTAATATGCAAATTGGCCCTTACACCCTCACAAGATGGCTGCCTCCATATCATCAAAAGATGACCAGCAGGTGAGGGAAGTTGGGTGGTGGTGGGGGGGAATCAGGCCTACAGAGGAGGGCAGTTGGGACGATTGGGCTGGCAGGGGAGCAGTTAGGGGGTGATCAGGCTGGCAGGCAGAAGTGGGTTAAAGGCAATCAGGCAGGCAGGGTGAGTGGTTAGGAGCCAGTAGTCCCTGATTATGAGGGGGATGTCCGATTGATGAGCCCCAAACCAGCAGTCAGACATCCCCGAAGGGGTCCCAGATTGGAGAGGGTGCAGGCTGGGCTGAGGGACACCCTGTTCCCCAGTGCACAAATTTTGTGCACCAGACCTCTAGTCTTTGCTATAAAATATCACTCACCTTGGATGGGCAAATTCAAATTAGGTCTGAGTCCACTTTAAAAGGGTTTCCTCCACATAGGCAACTTATTCTATGAATAAGGATTTTGGAGAACCTACTGTATGACCTTCAGCATGAAATCACAGAGGTGAGGGAGTAAAGCATGGAATCACAGGGGGGGGGGGGGGAATGATGGGAGGCAGACAGATCTGCCTTTCAGTACCAGTGCTACCATTTATCCACTGTCACTTTCACACATATTCCTGAACTTCTCTAAGTCTGTGTTTCTTCATCTGTAAAATGCTATAATACACCTCGCAGGTTTGTTCTGGGGTGTAAACAAGATCATGTATTCAACGTGCTCAGCACAGGACCTGCCATCTGCCGCCACTGATTTAACAGGGTGGACCCCAAGTGCAAGCCACCTCAGAGGAGAAGTGCATAGAGAAAAACTGTTAGGAGGGAAAGTGTATCTGCAGTGTTCATACATGCGCATACATTATATTAGGCCCTCGAAGGATAAACATAGTCCTACTCTCAGCCTTTCAACCCCTGCTAATGGTAACCTCCATAAGAGTAGGAACATCTTTTAAATTTTCCTTTGCATACTTCTTTGCTTTTGGCAAGTCTTCCCTGACTTAGCTAGCAAATAACATAATACCATGCCCACTGACAATCTTGAAATATATATTAAATAACATTTTTATCTGTGTTCTTTCTGTGGTTAGGTGATTGGCTCTTGGCAAGCAGACAGGAGTTTCACTGTTTTATTTATGCTCAATTACTCCTGAGTACAAACTAGAGCTGAACTAACAACAAAAACAAAACAGCTCAACTTGGATCTAGTTTATTAGTTCCAAACTCAAAGTTTCCCAGATCATTATCCTCTTCATGTAGTTTGAGGGTAAGTACTCATTATGTACCAGACACCTTGCATTACCAAACTTGATTTCCATAAAAATCCACATCTGATAGATTCTGGTGGTCTCTGGGTACAGAGGGAGCTGAGGCTCAGAGACACTAAGACTCTTGTCTAATTATGCAGCTAAGTCAGTGGCAGCATTGAGATTTAAATCTAGAACAGCCCTGCGCCTTCCCCCACAGCATGTAGTCCCTTGTTCCAGCTGTGGGTCAGAGGCGTGAAGAAAGATATGGGCAAAAGGCCAATCTGCTGGGACTGCAGCGAGCGGAGGGTCTTGGTTGCTCTGCTAAGCACGCATCTTCCCTTGTGACATTGTAATTTCCTGATGAGGCTATCTCACCACAACTCTCTCCAACATCTGCCTTATCCTGTTAGAGGGCAAGATCATAGACAGCGACCATTATTTTAATTAGAATCCTGCTCCCCGAGTTCATATGTCAGTGCTCATGCAGGAATGTGAAATGCCTTCTACATGACTAAAACCCTGTGGCCAGGACTTTGCAGTGAATGGATATAATTTTATTAGACAAGATATTCAAATAAGCCGGGAAAAATTCCTTTGAAAACTGCTTCCAGAATGCAATTCTCCAAATGTTTCAGTCAAAAACACATTTGCTCTGGGTGAAAAAGGTGAAGGGATTAAGCAAAGAAAAACAAAAACAAAACAAAACTCATAAACATAGACAATGGTATGGTGATTATTAGAGGGAAGAGGGGCTTTGGGGGAGGTAGAAGAGGGTAAAGGGGGGATAAACGGTGATGGAAGGAGACTTGATGTGGTGAATATACAGTATGATATATAGATGATATGTCATAGAATTGTACACCTGAAACATATATAAGTTTATTAACCAATGTCATCCCTATAAATTAAATATGAAAAAATTAGATAAATACTTATTTTGAAAGCACAACTGGCTGATGTGCTCAGTTGGTTGGTGTGTTGTCCTATACACCAAAAGGTTTTGGTTTAGATTCCTGGTCAGGGAATATGCTTAGATTGCAGTTTAGATGCGTAGTTCGGACGTGTGCAGGAGGCAACTGGTCAATGTTTTTCTGTTCTTATATCGATGTTTCTCTCTCTATAAAAATCAATAAAAACATTAAAGGAAAAACATTTGCTGTTAGAATTCAAAGCAACAGAGAAAGTTCATTTGTTCGTAGCTTCCCTAAAATTTATATCCTCTCTACTCACCAAATTCTGTTAATCATTTTTTTTAAACCAGCAATTTCATTCTTCAAATAAAAAATTTCAAGCCACGTCTAACAGAATAATAAGCGCGCATCTCTTGCCTTATTCAAAATAAAATTACTAGTGCCAAGGAGCACATTTTGCTTCTAGTCAGAATGGAAAGTAACTTTTTGAAGGGCGTGGTAAATTTGATTTCTTATGTACATTTGTGATAATCATCAGTTTAACTCTGTTCAATACCAAATGGCAATTTAAGCCTGAAAGTCTGTCAGAAAAGTACATTCAATTACCAGTTTCTTAGGAGACCTTGAACAGCTTGACTCATTCAGTATCCTTCTGGTTGTCTGATAGTGAAGCATTATGGTCTACTCTTGTTGAAGGCGAACTTATCATTTCTTCAAATAATGTGCTTCATAATTGCTCAACTCAGGGAAGAAAATTCAATTTTTTAAAAATTAGGAGCTAGTGTGAACCGCAATTCCGGTGGCATTTGGACTAAGTCTCACCTTTAGGCAAAAACACATTAAGTTTACTCTTTGCTTTTTGCAAATCTTCCCTGAACACAACCCCTATCCCCACTAGAGATGTGCTAATACTTGAGACTATCGATGGAGTAGCTGTTATTTATTCCATTTTATAAATGATGAAACCCAAACTCAAGAAGTGTGAATGTTATGCCCCAAATCATGCAACTACTAAGTGGCAGAGGCAGGGATCAAAGCACCTCACCAATCTTTTCACCTACAGCATAGTTCCTTATTCTTGTCCCTTTAAAGGTTTTCTCTTGATATTTCAATTCTGACTACTTTCACAGCACCAGTAGTGAGAAGATAGAATTTTATTTTTGTGGGGAATGAGGGGGAGACCCAATAACATGTAAGCCACGATCTTTATCCACCCTTCTCTTATTTTCCCAAAATTACTTTACAGTTGGTAATCCACCCTCTGTGTGTATAAGGCTTTCTGGGCAATTCCATTGGTGGATATGAATACCACCTCTAAGAATCCAAGGTCAATGCAGTTAGCACTCTGAAGGTTCAAGCAAACTTATCTCTGTCTCCAAATAAGAGAAAGAAGTCCTTGAATTCAACTGGTTGCTGATAATCATTGCCTTTGAATAGTGGTTGCTCCTCATTCTATTCCTCAAAATCATGTGCACAAAATCCAATGTAAGGGCAATTAAATCAGCATCATTTTATTAACCAGGTTGGGAGACACGAAGCTCTGAAATACAGATTTCAGAGGCTGCAAAGATGAAGTTTCATAGAAATAGGCCTTAGCGCACTCGAGCAAGAAAATATGGA
Organism: Vespertilio murinus; assembly: GCA_963924515.1. Taxonomy (NCBI): domain Eukaryota; kingdom Metazoa; phylum Chordata; class Mammalia; order Chiroptera; family Vespertilionidae; genus Vespertilio; species Vespertilio murinus. The sequence continues at coordinate 48,812,976 of OZ004706.1, forward strand.
GGATAAGAAAGTAGCCATAGTTTCAAATACAGAAGTATGCTGTTAAGTGAACAGTGTAATCTCTTTATAGTCTGGTGATTTTTTGTTGTTTGTTTTGTTTTGCTGCATATAGAGAGGGTTTCAGCAGTGGTCAAACAGTTGTACTAGACCAAATGCACCAAAGGAAACATTTTCCATAGCTTCCCACTGGTCTGTGACAAAATCCTGCTCCACCCAAATAAGATTCAGAAGTGAAAGCATGGAGGCCGTGCTCTCTCTCATGTGGTTCAGTGTAAGGCTGGAGCTGCTTTTTTGGGGAAAGGTTGCCCTTTGCAGTGAAATGATAACCTATAACTTCCCTAACATTTTTGATGCTAAAATACCTCCTTTTTGAAATGATGAAGATAGTAGGCTTTTTTTTTTTTAATGGTCTTCTTTAACTATATTATGAGTTGCCCATTGTTAGGGGTTGAATTCAGTCCTGCCCCCCCCCCAAAAAAAAAAAATGTTGAAGTTCTCATCCCAAGTACCTGTGAATGTGACCTTATTTGGAAATAATGTTTTTCCAGAGGATCACGTTAAGGTAAGTACATTTGGGTGGGTCCTGGTCCAACATGACTGTTTCTTTATAAAAGGAGAAAATTTGGACAGAAAAACATTTGAATAAAGGGAGGATGGAGTAGACATTGGGAAAAATGCCATCTACAAATGAAGGATGCCAAAGAAGGAGACCCAACCACCAGAAGCTAAGAGAGAGGTATGAGACATTCTCTACCATGGGCCTCAGAAAAAAAAAATAAACGTGTCTACACCTTTACCTCAGAGTTCTAGCCTCTGGAATTGTGAGACAATAAATCTCTGTTGGTTAAGCCTTCTAGTTTGTGATTATTTGTAATGTCATCCTTAGGAAACTAAGAAGGCCAACCTAGGTCAATCCCCTGTTTTTTTTATATTTTGGTTTGCTTTCTGAAATTTTACTGGTTCTTAAAACCCAAAGCCTAGGAACCATTAAACTGAACTATTTTAAGATTCCATCCAACCCTGCAATTTTATTTTACACTGTGGAACCTCTTTCTCAAGTTTTCTGATCAGTCATCAGGGTGCCTGCAGGTTAGAGGCTTTCCAATTCTCTTTAAGATGACAGAATATAAACATTTAGGTGTTTTATAGCCAAACCTGAGAATCTAGCTCCCTGCATGGCTGGAAACCCTAAACATAGATGCTGAATTTTCTCCCCTGAGGTTGAATAGAAGTAAAACTCCAGGCATTTTTGATATAGAATATCAGGATCAAACAGGTCTCTGCCCATGGACCTGATGAAGGTGCGTGTTTCTCAGAAGGTTAGAAATAGGGGCCCAGCTGAAACCGGTTTGGCTCAGTGGTAGAGCGTCGGTCTGAGGACTGAAAGGTCCGGGGTTCGATTCCGGTCAAGGGCATGTACATTGGTTGCGGGCACATCCCCTGTAGGGGGTGTGCAAGAGGCAGCTGGTCGATGTTTCTCTCTCATCGACGTTTCTAGCTCTCTATCTCTCTTCCTTCCTCTCTGTAAAATATCAATAAAATATTTTTAAAAAAGAAAGAAATAGGGGCCCAAAGTCTGTGGAACACCTCTTTCTTTTTCTAATTGGTACATCGAACAACTCTCACCCTTGTTGGTCCTGGGAACTCTTCCTGCTTCTCCTTTCCCTCTTTGTCAAGTTACACAAGAGGAGATTAAGGACAGTGAGGGATGCTTTATCAGATCATACGTGGATCCACAGGTAAGTGCCACATATCCATTGCTGAGATGGGTTTGAAAGAAATATAACTGGGCATTCACCCACTCGTTTGTTCATTTATACATTTACTCAATAAATAGTAAAGAAGAGGAGATCCAGGGATATCAGTCCCTGCTTTGTACTAGGTTTTCACAAATTGACTATAATTATAATAACAAGAAATTCTTCCTTATTTTATAGATGAGAACACTTGGAATCAAATAATTGAACTTGTCCATAGTCCTAATAACTGATGAATGCAGCAGCTTGACCTCAATCCTAAATAACTCTCATGTCTCTGCTCTCTTCACTGTATCAACTGCCCATAAACCTCACCGAACTGGTATATACACACCATGGTAGCTATCATAAGACATGCCCCTCATTCAGGAGCACTTTTCTCCCAGCCCTCCCTGGCCTCCAGCCCAAGTCCCTCACTTCACAAAAACCTGGTTAAAACTAACTTGCTCCAGGAAGACTTTCAGACATCCTGGTTTCCATCTTCACTCAGCCAACCTTTTACCGGAGCACTTGGGTTTTAAATTATGCATATTCCGTTGACTTGTTTTGCATTTATTGAAATGCTGTCCTGTTTGATAGCAGTGTGTTTCTGTATTTGATTGTTACCTCCCTGAAATATCATCAGCTCCTCAAAGGAAAATACTGCCTCTCCTAGCTTGGTCCTACCCTGCTGCTAAGGAGTGATGTAATCTTGGTTCTATCACTTAGTCTAGTTGAACCTCCATGTCCTCATTGATATGAAGAGGGTGGTAATAAGATGCTGTCCATGGACATTTCTTTTTAAAAAATATATATATTTTATTGATTTTTTACCAAGAGGAAGGGAGAGGGATAGAGAGTTAGAAACATCGATGGGAGAGAAACACCGATCAGTTGCCTCTTGCACACCCCTCACTGGGGATGTGCCCGCAACCAAGGTACATGCCCTTGACCAGAATTGAACCTGGACCTTTCAGTCCACAGGCTGACACTCTAGCCACTGAGCCAAATTGGTTTCAGCCACGGACATTTCTCACCCTAATGGTTATACTTAGTGTCTCCCAAGCCTCTAGTCCTGGGCTCTTGGAAATGCCCATTAGAGATCTGTGGTCAGGCTTACTCAGGTGAGGAATATTCTGGTTTTATCAAAGCAGACTCTCCCCCATCCCCACCCATATCCCTGCTGGACAACCCAGGCCAACACTGCTGAGTATAGACTCAGACAACCCACACTGCTGCCCATCTTGGTCCTCCTATGTCTCTCTTTTTCCTTTTCACTAACATACAGCTATAAGTACAACTCCAGAGCAAGATGGTAGAGTTTTCTCCACATCATTCTCATCATTATAGAAACCATTCCTTCTTTCTAAAACATGTTCACCCCTCCTGCCCACTTGGTCAATTCCTCCTCCTCTAACACATGGTCTTTCCTCACAGCCCAAGGGAAGCCTTGCATGACCACCCACCTGCCATCAGAGTCTGTGAAATGGCTGTGACTTGTTCAAACACTTGCCCTCTGCATTTTAACAGCATCATGCTCAAAGAATGAGCAAGGTGATGTAGTTTTGAGCCTAGGATCTTGGTTTTGACTTGGTCACTTACTAGCTATATGCCTTGGACAATTACTTCTCTGTGCCTCCGTTTTCTCATCTGTCAAGTGAGGATAATAATAGTTCTTATCTTCTTGAGTGCTTTTGAGGGTTAAATGAGTTAGTGAATGAAAACATATAGAATAGTGAACATACTATATAGTCAACACTATACAATAATATAGTTCCATTTCCCATATAGAATTTCAAATAAGTAGAGAACTATTTTATTATAACATTGCTATAAATGTCTTAAAGTCTTCCTTACTTTCTGTTTCTTAATTATCTCTCCATCTCATCATTCTCTCTTTCCTTGACTTGAAGACTGCTCCAAGAAGTGGACCATAAACTGAATAAAAAGACAGGGTTGGATTTGTTGCTAAAAATATTAAAGCAGTAATACATGTGAAAATGGCCAAGGAAGAATATGGTCCAGTAAGGACATGTGGATTCAATCAAGGAATGCTTACTATACAGCTGCTCTGTACCTAGCATGTGGCACTGAATACCGGGAATACAGTCTTTGCCTTCACGTTGTTTACTGGTTAGTGGATGACACAGACAATTATACCCACAATTGGGATGCGATGTGATTCATTGTGGTAAAGGGAGGCAACTAGATGCTATAGTAACCTACCGTGCATATAAATAGTTAAAGTAGGAGAAGGTTTCCTGAAGAAAATAGTCTCAAAGGTTGAATGGAAAATGATCAGCCTTGAAAGAGAAGAGTCTCCCAGGCTGAAAGATAAGCACATGAGAGAAGGCAGAAGCCCGGAGCACTGCTGTGCTTTTGAGCCAGTGCAAGAAGTTCTGAGGGATGGAGGGGTAGGAAGAAATAAGCACAGGCCATATTATAAAGAATTTTATGATTCTACTTGGCTGTTACCCAATAGACAATGAGGAGTGTATGAGTTTTAGGCAGGAAATTAACAGGGCCAAATCTGGGTTTATACTAGCAGTACTATAAAGGATACATTGCAGAGGACTAGATAGGAACAAAAATCAGTATGTATGGTTATTGCTATAACCCCCATGAAAAATTTCCAAGGGTCTCAACTAAGGGATACAGATAAAAGGCTGTAGGAGAAAAAGCAAAGTTGTAAAAATAACCTAAAAGAGAAGATATATACAGTTCATACCAATTGTTTTGGGGGTGTCATTTTATTACATCATTCAGTGATTCTATATTAGATTCTTCAACGTTTCAACAAAGTTTCCAGATGCAGGGACTAATGGTAGGAATTTTGAGCACATCTGAAGTGGTCTTTGATTAGTAAGGACTTTGTGGCAGCTACATCTCCCATGGAGCTGAAGCCTTGGGTTGCAAAAATAACCTAAAGCTACCAATTTTCTCCCTGATTTTCTTTAGCATGTTCCTTTAGATATAAAGCCCATTTTAGATTGCCTTTAATTATATTTCTTACCAGAAACCCAGTGCACAAAGATTTGTGTAAGAATAGGCCTTCCTTGCCCTGGCTGCCAGCATTGGCTTCCCTCCAGCACCTGGGACCTGGGCCTTCGTTCTGGCTACTGCCTTCTACCTTCACTCTGGCCCTGCTGCCCTCCTGTAGCTCCCTCCACTCCCTACCCATCCCCCACCCCCCTCTTAATAAGCATCCCGCCCCCTCTGGCTGCTCTGTGCTTGAGCTTTCCAGAGGACTGGAGAGGCCCAGAGAAGCCATCATTCTCATGTCAATTTTCATATTCCCTCCTTATTGGCTGTGGGTGCCACCATCTTTTTTGTCACAGCGTCACGGTCATTTTGCATATTCCATCTTTATTAGGTAGAATCTCACAGACCTCTATCCCTATGTTTTTGCTGGATCACTGCCAAAACCCAAGCTCCTATCATGGCTAATAAATATTTTCTTGACTGTGGGTGGGCAGGCTGCTGGTACTGAGTGGGAGAGAGGATGTTCCTACTATATGCACAACATGGCTGGACGTTGAATGATGGCTTCTTTGTATTATCCTAACTACCCTGTTTCCTCTAAAATAAGATAGTGTCTTATATTAATTTTTGCTCCCAAAGATGCACTAGGTCTTATTTTCAGGGAATGTATTATGTTTCCATGAAGTAGGTCTTATTTTCGGAGGATGTCTTATTTTCGGGGAAACACGGTATCAGCCTCTTTTATTGTGCAGGAGCCAATGACTGAGTGTTCACAGCTTTAACTGAGTGATGGAAAATGTAGATTGAACCACCAGATGCTATTTAAAAGTGCTTTCATATCCCTTTTATGGACAATTTTATATTGCAATTGTGTGTAAGAGATGAATTTAGGGAGGAAAGAGACTGTGAACACAATGTACTAAGCATTTCTTTTAAAATCCTGTTTCTTTCCATCCAAGGTGAGACAAGAAATGTGAGCGGTTCAGTGCATACAGTAATATTGGAATTGCCTTTCTATTGTGTTTCCATTTTAAGGCAATTGAGGAGTGAGAAATGCAAGCAAATCCATCAGAAGACCACCGCCATGTGGAACTCTATGCACTCCATGAAGAATGTCAGGCTTGTACTAAGAAGCAATCATAATCACATAACCAAATGTATCTTGTATAAACTTCCCCAATCTCAAGTGACAAAGTGTGGTGATTTGGACTTGATTGTTTTGACATTTGACTATTTATCGCAAGTGTACATGTTGGGCTAGTGGGAGGAAACAGGAATATGTAGACACACTGTAAAGGTGTACACCAGGAATTATAATTTTGTGAAGTTTGAATGGATTCTTCTTGGGAGAAAACAGTGACTTATGGGATAACACTAGTACCCAAACCCCTGGGAAAAGTTTTACAAGTCTTTTCTGGGATATCCTCAGAGATCTTACCCTGAGCTTAGAGGCTTAAGTGCTTCAGCTGAAACTTAGGACCCTGGCGGATGCTGCTTTCTGGAGAAGACTGCTTTTGGAGTGTGATGGCCCTCTGAGTGGACTTTAAATCCCTAAAGTCTTAGGGGAACAGTCACCTTCAGTATTGCTATCCGATGAAGTTATGTCATTGAGAGCAGGAACTGTTAAATGTGTTGGTTTCAACCAAGAGTTTCTTTGAGCATGTCTAGATATTTTGTTGGGGGAAAAAAGGCAGATTATTTCAAATGTCATCATGAAATTGAGTCAGTACAATTGTGTATTCATGTTTTGCCAGCTCTTAAGATGGATATTTGCATTCATTTATCAACTTTTTGACTCCTATTATGTGCTTGGCACTGTCATCAGAGAGATGGGCAACAGACAGTTTTTACCTTAAAATAACTTATTATCTTGGAAGTATGTGTGTATGTCTATTTGATATAAGAGAACCTAAAAAAAAGTGTTCACTTCAAAAGGAAATCTTTTTTAAAAATTGTGTGTATCTACCATTTATAGAATTGTTAGCATTTAGGAAATGGGACACTATTCAATCTACTGCTGACTCTTTCCAAAGCCTAATTTTGAATCTAAGACTGGACTGAAAGGGATTTAGCCACAAAAGAGATGGGGGAAGTAAAGAGAAAAACAAATATATAGAACTTTGAAAAGGTGAAAACTAAATCAAGGCACAGAGAAGATCTGAGAAGAGAATGGAAACCCACACATGTATGGGTATGTATTCTGTATGCCTTCACTTCCCTCACATGAAGTATTAAGTAAAGTAAGATGATGTAAGAAATATCAGCAATAGTACCGTATTTGCCGGCGTATAAGACGATTTTTTGGCCCTGAAAAATATGTATTTGCCAGCGTATAAGAGACTGGGCATATAAGACGACCCCCTAACATTTCCACTAAAAAATACAGAGTTTGTTATATACTCTCTGTATAAGACTACCCCTCACTTGGAGGCATATTTTTCAGGGCCAAAAAGTCGTCTTATACGCCGGCAAATACGGTAATCTAAAGACTCATCATCAGGAGACCGAAGCAAGATGGCGGCCCAGGAGACTAAGTCTGAAAGACTAAGACTAAGTCTCCTGGGCCGCCATCTCCTCAACAATTTGGAAATAAACAACAGATAAAACCAAAAGGGATCGCACCAGACCCACAGGAAAGCTGGCAAAATGGGAAGGCTACAACTAGACACAAAGCAGGACGTCGCTGCTGCCATGTGGAGTTTAAAACTATAGCGAAACTGAACCTGCCGGAGCCGCAGGGAATGAGGGAAGCCAGACATCGCTCCGCCCCGGGGCCCATGGAGTGGGCCAGCCCTGCCGCCACTGCCACTACTGGAGCTGATGGGGGCCTACGCCACCGCCGCAGCCACCGCCGCAGCGCCTTTGGCTCCTGCCTGGATGAGAAGCTCGTGAGCGCGACCTCCCAACCCACCCGCAGTGCTGGAGAGGAGCAGGTGCCTGGGCTCGGCCCCCCGCACTGCCGGGCGGGCGAAGAGATGGTGTAGTATCTCCCTGCCGGCCCAGCCCCCGCGCTTACTGTGCAGGCGAAGAAATGGCGCAGCCTCTCCCTGCCAGCAACCAGCCCAGAAGTGGGAAGACTACAACTAGACACCAAGCAGGGCGCCTCGGCCCCCATGTGGAGTTTAAAACTACAGCGAAACTGAACCTGCCGCCCGCCGCCAGAAATGAGGGAAGCCAGACCTCACCCCGCCCCGGGGCCTAGGGAGTGGGCCAGCCCTGCAGCCACTGCCACTACTGGAGCTGATGGGGGCCTACGTGAGCGTGACCTCCCAGCCCGCCCACAGTGCTGGAGAGGAGCAGGCACAGCGTCTCCCCTCCCGCACAACCAGCTTGGCCCAGAAATGGGAAGGCTACAGCTAGACACCAAGCAGGGCACCGCAGCTGCCATGTGGAGTTTAAAACTATGGCGAGCGGAGGACTGAGAAGGTGGGGCAGTTCTGTACCGTGCTGCCTTCCACTGGTTAAGACCTCCAAGAGCAAAGGCCTACCGAGGTGAGGATGCCCCTACTGTCACCTGTAGAGGGGCAGCACTGAGCTGGCCAATATTTGTGGTGGTGCTGCTTGTCCTGGCTCAGGGGAAGCGTTCCAATAAGTCTGAAAGATTAAGACATCGCGGGTACTCTCCGCCACCGCCCGCGGCCTGCTCTGCCAGGCCTTCGCGCGCGCTGTGCTGGCGCTGCGCCTTCCATTGGCAGACCCGGAGAATCCTCTCTCCGCTGCCACATGGCCAGGCCAAAGCATCAGACACTACCACCATGTGGATTTTAAAACTACAGGGGAAATTGAGCCACAGGAGCTACCATCGCTGCCGCACCCACCGCCGCCCCCAAGAATGGGAATCCACCGAAATCAGAGCTCACTACACACCGGGCTCATAGAGAGTGTGGTTTCAGAAATTAGCCTCTGCATCCACAGAAGCTCCACATCCACAACAAAGAGGACGCCATTGAGGGCGGACTCTCCCCATGCAGCCATCACAGCCTGCCCACAATCTTCCCAGCACACCCACCATGCTGGGAGGGAAATGGAGCGCGCTGGTGAGGAAATGGCACGGTGCCTTCCATTACCCACCCAGGCGAGCCCATCCTCCGATGCCACATGGCCAAGCCGAAGCTCTCACCACCACCGCCATGTGAACTTTAAAACTACAGTGGTAATTGAACCACAGGAGCGACTGTCAATATTGCACCTGGCACCGCCACCCGCCACTGCCGCCGAGAATAAAGGAAATCCACCAAGAACAGAACTCACCACGCCTTGGGCTCAGGGAGTGGGCGACCTCAGAACTTAGCCTCCATGTCTGCAGCTGCTCCGCTCCCATACCGAACGAGACACCTTTGAAGGTGGTCCCCCCGCCTGCAACCATCTCAGACCAACTGCAGCTGTCCCAGCCTGCCCGCCATGCTAGCAAGGAGCTAGCGCGGCGCCTCCAATATGCGACCCCAACACCCTAGAGGGGCCGAGTGCCCCGGGTGAGCCGAGTGTCCCAGGGGGCCTAGTGCCCCGGGTGAGCCGAGTGTTCCAGGGGCCGTGTGCCCCGGGTAAGCCTTCCCCCCAAAGGGGAAGCTTGTCCCGGGTGAGCCGTGTGTCCCAGGGGGCCGAGTGCCCCGGGTGAGCTGAGTGTCCCAGGGGGCCGAGTGCCCCGGGTGAGCCGAGTGTCCCAGGGGGCCGAGTGCCCTGGGTGAGCCGTGTGTCCCATGGGGCCGAGAGCCCCGGGTGAGCCGAGTGTCCCAGGGTGCAGTGTGCCCCGGGCGAGCCGTGTGTCCCAGGGGAAGCAGTGGGACCCAGGGGAAGGGGCGGTGAAAACCAGAGGAGGAGTGGACTCTATTCATATGGTCCTGAGATAGTCACCATAAAACAAGCAGACTGCCAAACGAGGAGCAGATTTTATTCATGGGGTCCTGAGATGGTCACCATTAAACAAGCAGATTGTCAAATGACAGCAGGGAGGGGAAGGAGACCTGGGGGGAGATAGGAGAACAACCGAGGGACTGGTATGCATGAACATAAGTACAACCAATGAACACAGAACTCTGGGGAGGGAGGGCATAAATGGGAGGTGAGGGGGGGGGGGAATGGTAAACTATGTACACAGAAAATACCTTAATAAAATAAAATAAAAAAATGTTGATAGAAAAAAAATAAAATAAAGACTCATCATCAAGTAAAATGCATGGGCGGGGGGGGGGGGGGGGGGACACACACCCAGAACAGATGCTAGCATCTGCAAGGTAGATGGTGACAAAGATAGCTGGCTAGCTGGCACCTTCCTAGGGCCTTCCTAGACCCCTGGCCCAAGGCAGGAATTCCACACCTCTCATGCCCTCCACCCTCCCCTCACTAAACAACTGTACAAAAGAAGTACCTACGCCACTTTTTGGCGCGAACTTCCCTGGCCCACCCTCGGACCAGCGAGCTTCGCCCGGGAGCACAGATTAAAACCTCCCCTATTTTTAATCGCCTGGACTCCGTGTCTTGCTTCTGCGTCGCAAACCTCTCAGCTGGAACCTTACAATAACATACATAAGTGAAACACCACAAAAAAAAAGACTAAGCAAGAAAACGAAAAAAAGAGGCCCATAAATCAAACTTTCTAAATAATAATAATAATAATATAAGAACAACATGCCCAAATAAAGAGAACAAGACAAATGAATCAGCTCAGCAAAATTTGCATCACTGAAAGGAGAATAAGCTTTTAGGGCCCTTACTTAGCCGCCCAATACAGCAGTATACTGAAGGAAGCTGAGGGCATTCCCTGTGATTTACCAAGCTTTTTTGAGAACCTTCCATGTGCCTGGTGCTGAGCCGCATACCATGGGCAGTACAAAACTGAATGACACCATCCGAATCCTGAAGACATAACCAAAACAAAGCTCAGTCTAGTGGGAAAGCAAATAAGTACACAACTACAAGGGTAAAGTTAAGCCTGTGGGTAATTATTAGAATCAAAGGTAGAGGGCCAAGAAATCTAGAAGACTTGGAAAGAAAAGAAGAAGCAGTCTTATTATTATTATTACTAGAGTCCTGGTTCGTGCACTTGAGGGGGAGGAGTAGAAGGCCCTCAGCTGGCTTGTACCTTCTCACAGTCTAGGAGCCCTCGGGATGTCCAATGACAGCTTAGGACGGGATGCGGGCCTAAACCTGCAGTCGGACATCCTTAGTGCTGATGCGGGGGGGTGGGAGAGGTTTCCGCTGTAGCTGCACTTGCCAGCCATGAGCCCTGTCTCTGGCTGAGTGGAGCTCCCCCCCTGTGGGAGTGCACTGGCCACTAGGGGGCAGCTCCTACATTGAGTGGGATCAGGCCAAGACCAACTCTCCAACATCCCCTGGGGGGTTTTATATTGTGAGGGGGGCAGGCCAGGCCAACGGACCATACTGGTGCATGATTGGGGTCAGGGAGGGACACCAAAGATTGGCCAGCCAGGAAGGGACTGTGGGAGGGCTCCAGGGCATGTCTGGCCTGCTCGCTTAGTTCCAATTGGCCAGACCCCAGCAGCAAGCTAACCTACTAGTCGGAGAATCTGCCCCCTAGTGGTCAGTGCACATCATAGTGAGAAGTTGAGTGGCATTAGCATATCATTAGCATATTATGCTTTGATTGGTTGAATGGATGACTGGACAACTAGACACTTAGCATATTAAGCTTTTATTATATAGGATTAATTTTTTGATGTTCAGTAAATACTTCATAGAAGAGGATGAAAACCAATGATAAAGTTCACAAAGAGAGGGGAGGTAAACAACAGTAATGGCATACATAAAGAGCCAGGGGTAGAAAAATGTGGGGAATATGCAGGAAATGGTAGAAAGTTCTGTGTAGCTTTTGGGGGGATGAAGCAGAACTGACTTATGGATTGCAGACCTTATTTACCATATAAAAGGATTTGGCACTTAAATTTATTGGCAAGAGCCAGTAATCATAGGGTGGCATAGAGTTTAAGGAAAGAGAAATGCTTGTAATATCTGCAGTGGGTGAATTGTGGCCTCCACAATAGATATGACTACGTCCTAATTCCTGAAACCTATGAATTACCTTATTTGGAAAAAGGGTGTTTTTGTTGTTGTTGTTGTTTTGTTTTTTTCTTTTCTTTCAGATGTCATTAAGTTAAGGATTTTGAGATGAGAAAAGTATGCTGGATTATCCAGGTAGGTTTAAATCCAATGAAAATACCCTTCCTAGAGAAAGGTAGAGGGATATTTAAAATAGACGCAGAAGGGAAGGTGACGGGACAGACAGGGGTTAGAGTGATATGGCTACAAGCTGAGGAACCCCAGAGTGCCAACAGCTATTAGAAGTTGGAGCAAGATTCTCTCTTAGAACCTTCAGAGGAGGGCTGGCCCCTTCCTTTCAGACTTCAAACCTCCAGATGTTTTACCAACTATCTGGACGTCCGTTAGCCCAGTCAAGTTCATCAGAACTGAGAGAGAATAACTTTCTGTAGCTTGAAATCACCAAGGCTGTGATCATTTGTTATGGAAGCTGTGGGAAGCAATACACTTCAAAATTAATCATTACAAATAAATAGCAATGGCTGGCAGAAAGTATGATGTTTTTTAATTTACAAATCCCTTTTATACACATCATCTTATCTTGTTTTCATGGTAAAAAGGTAAGATAATAGTATTATTTCCCCCATTTTGTTGTTGAACCTGACATTCAAAGAAACAAAATCACTCTCTTAAGGCGTCCAACTTCTATTCTAGCTCTGTTTTTACTGCTAACCTGTGTTGCTTTAGAAATGAGTTACAGACACCATTCCTGCGGATCCACACATAGCTGATAGCTTGAGGGTATGCAGGTAACTAAAGGACAGAGGAAGAGGAGGAAAAGAGGGAGGAATCCAAAAGGAACCAAGATTAGGAAATTCTAAATGAGGATAAAACACAGTAGGGTGGCCCTCTTCAAATTTTCTTGGGTTTCAGCTACTGACTGTAATATCAACTAAAATTTTTAAATTCCTTGAGCCTCTGTAACCTATTCTATCAAAAGGGTATCATAATCCCTAATTGGACTGGTTTAAATATTAAATGAATCATGTATTTAAAACACAACAGCTTTGAAAGCTGTAAGGACACTGCTTACATGTCAGGTGTAATTATGAGAGTGAAAGCAGACTGGTTAAATGCTCTGGTGAAGACCTAATCGCACATTAGTATCAGCTGGGAACTTTTAAAATGTGTGGAGGCCTGGATTCATCCCCAGAATTATTAAATCATAATCTCTCAGAGTGAGCCTTGGGCATCAATATTATAAAAAATCATCTTAAATTATTCTTATACTTGCTGCCAGCTCTGAGGGGAAAAAAGGTGAACTCTGGGGTCAAATTATCTGGGCATAAATTTTGTATAACTTTATAAGTTGTCACTTTATAATTTGTGTGATCTTGAGCAAGTTACTTCAAGTCTTCAAAGCTGTTTCCTTAGCTTTAAAATAGGTATAATAATGCTTTGCTCTTACTGCTTAGCTATTATAAGAATTGAATTAAATGTATGTACAAATTGGATAGTCAGTTCATATTGGTTTGACTTCCCCTGTCCGTCCCCTTTACTTCAATAAAGTTAGTGGAAAGCCAAAAGGACAGAGGGGAGGAGAGAGTTGCATTTAGTACATGATGTTTATTTCCAAAATTTACCTCCATGCCGTGCTTCTAAAACTGAAGTCATATGGAGATGCAGACACCAATAAATGCAATCATTATTCAGAACTAGTATCTTACAAAACTAATAGGTTCCCAGAGGTTATAATAATTCACATTAACTGTGAAACCATGTGTTTCCTCATTAATCAATGCCCTAGGAAAGTGCCAAATGTTTCCTGTGCTTAGCAAGTCAGAATAGATTAGAGTCACAAGACAGCATTTTCATTGTCAAGGACATTTATGGTCATTGAATGTTTAGTCACCTGTGCTGAGTAAATGCCACTCTGCTCACCAATAGTGGAGACGTAAAAAAAAAAATGATAACAAGATGGGGTGATCGTCACAGCTTTTATGGTTATTTTTATGTAGTTACAGAAAATCCTTACATTGCTAGGCATTTCAGGGTCTAAGCTAGCATTTTTAACCTTTATTCTCTAAGTCTAAGAGAATCAGTGACACTGAATCTCAGAAAGGTGCTCCTTTCTCTTAGAAATGTACAATCAGTTTCAGCATACACTAATAAAGATCTAAAAAGCTCTACACTATAATTAGACATAGTGTAAAAATTTTGGGGTTTGCATACTTTTTATTTATAATTGTAGCTAAGAAGAGAATGCTCGAGTTTCTGTGAAAACCCATTCAAAAAATATAGATTGCCAGAGGTTATTTCTGTCAGACTAAACTCATAATTTAAGCACAAGTTAACACACTGAATTACATTGGAAACTTATTTATTAAGTAAATAATATTGTATTGGTTTTGGATATCTGCTTAAATAAAAAGTCCAACCCTGGTAGTAAGAGGCATATCTAGAGCCCAGATATTCCTTCTTAAATAAAAGGAACCAGGAGTCCTCAGAGAAAAGGCTGATTTTAGGACTGGGGAAGGAAATATGCAAAATGAATTTAGAATATCTTGGAATCGCTGAAAGTGAGAAAAAAATAAAAATATACAAAACACACAATTATGGGAGATGTTTATGGGACACAGCAGTCAACTGAAAGAGCTCCCCATGACCAAAGAAGGACTATTTTGAGCAACAAAATAAATAAAGTAATATTATATTATAACCCAGAGTATAAGACAAATATCCATAAATCTAGACTGATATAATGAATGATTGAATAAATGAGTGGAGGAGAATAGACAAATCTTGCATGCAGAAGAATTCCAAATACATAGACCTTCCAACCGCAAGGAGATAGAGCATAACTCCCATTCCCTGAGTGTGGGTTGTGTATAGTGACTTAATCTCAAATAGTCCAATAAGGAAAGGAGAAAAAAAAGCGTGTATATTAGGGTTATCCAGAGAAAAAGAGCCAGTAGGATAGACAGATAAATATAGATATTGATATCTGTTTATAGGAGGATATTGACTATAAGAACTGGCTCACATGGTTATGGAGGCAAAGAAGTATTGCAATCTGCCATCTGCAAGCTGGAGAACCAGGAAAGCCAGTGGAGTAATTCATTCCAAGGTTGAAGGCCTGAGAACCAGGGAGCCAATGATGTAACTCCTCGTCTGAGGCCAAAGGCCTGAGAACTGGAGCCCTGCTGGTGTAATCCCAGAGTCCAAACGTCCAAGAATCAGGAGGTCTGATGTCCACGTGCAGAAGAAGACAGATGTCCCAGTTCAAGAGAGAGAAAGAATTTTCCATCTATTTTCTTTTTTCTTTTCAATGGGTTGGATGATGCCCACCCACATATGTGAGCACAGATCTTTTTTACTCAGGCTAATGATTGAAATGCTAATCTCTTCTGGAAACAACCTCACAGGCACAACCAGAAATAATGTTTTACCAACTATCTGGGCATCCATTAGCCCAATCAAGTTGATCATTAAAGTAACCATCACAAAGAGTAGCTTTTCAGTTATAAATGCTACCTTAGTAGCTGATCAAGAGTGATAAACCATGTTGATAGAATGTGCTCTCAACATGATTTTATGAAAATGGCACTTTATTTCTGTGGTCTTTCTCCTAGAAAGCCATTATCCCAATTCAATCATGAATAAAACATCATATAATTCCTAACAGAGGAAAATTCTGAAAAAAAATGGAGGACCAGTACTCCTAAAAAATGTCAGCATTGTTAGAAGCAACAAACATTTTGAAAAAACAGTCACAGTCTAAAGGAACTTAAGGAGATATGATGGCTAAATATAATGTGATATCCTAGATGGGACTCCCGAATAAAAACAAGGGATTAGGTAAAAACTAAGGAAATGTGAATAAAGTATGCACTTTAGTTAATTATAACATATAAATATGGGTTCATTAATTGTAATAAATGTGCCATGCTCATTTAAAGCTATTAGTAATAGGAGAAACTTGGTGTAAGGTATAAAAACTCTCTGTACTATATTCACAATACTTCTGCAACTCTAAAAATGTTCTTTAAAATGAAATTTATTTAATAATAAAGACATGTAATTTGTTTATTTTTACATTAAGCTAGAATTAATTGTGCACCTACTATATATACACCAGGTACCTTGGTAGGTGTTGTGGTTAGAAAGATATATCTATCTTATAAGATAGAAAGCAAAGAAGAGGATGAGGAAGGGAGGAAGCTGTCACTATTTTAATGTTTTCTATATTCTGGAAATTTGCTTTCAGGATGTTAGTATCTAGAAAGAGAGATAATAACATCTATCTAACTAAATAATAGAGTAATATGCAAATTAACCACCACTCCACTACACAACCCATGCCCACCAGCCAATCAGAGCAAGCATGCAAATTAACCCAACAAAGATGGCAGTTAATTTGCCTACATGGAGGGAGGGAGGAATGAAGACTGAAGACAGCATAGAAGAAAGTGGAAGGGAAAGTGGAAAGCAAGGCGGCTGCCAAGGAAAGCACTGGCAGCCAGTGCGGGGCAGGGTGGGGCAGGATGCATAGCGGTGGTGGCAGCATATGTGGCCACGGAGATGGTGGCTGCAGTGGCTGTGGGTGAAGTGGGGCAGGTGGGACAGGTGGGGTGTGCCCTGCCTGCCCTGCCCCGCCCAGCCCTGCCTGCTGCAGTAGGAGAGGTGGGGTGGCGCGAGAGGTGGGGGTGGTGGGAGGGAAGCCCGCCAGAAGTCTTGCAGGAATGTCTCTGCAACAGGTGCCTAATATATATATATATATATATATATATATATATATATATATATATATATGCCCAAGTGGCCATTACAACCAGTCAACTGGTTGCTATGACATGCACTGACCACCAGGGAGCAGACACTCAAAACAAGAACTGCCCCCCACAGTGGGAGCACTGTAGGTTCATGGCTGGTGAATGCAGCTGAGGTGGAGCAAGCCTCTCCTGCCTCCATGGTAGCCCTACTAAGCGGCAGCAGGTGCAGGGGGCTGGATTGAGCAGGGGCATCAGGGATAATGGGAATTACAAGGAGAGTGGAGTTGTATAGTGACTTAATATACAGAGAAAAAGCTAGCTGCTGGTAGTGTCATAAATTTACTGAGAGAAAAAAAATGACAGGCTCAAGTTTCCAAGAATTGTTTGTCGTTATAAAACAGCTCTTGGTTTGCTACTGAACCTACTAGAAACTGAACCTGATCATGGGACATCAAGTGACAATGTTACCAGAGCTGCTTACCATGAGCTGATTATTGGCAGATTTTCCAAGTCTTTCGGTGGGATGGGCACAGCATGAACCCACAATACAATGAATGGGACACTTTTGATCAGGCATGAACATGTCTGGAGAGAAGAATGAACTAAATTACATGAACTGACAACCCAGCCCTCCATATTATCTGACTTGTTAAGCCAATGTTTTCCCCTCAGACTATACCTGTGACTTCACAGAGTTCCCCTGACCAGTTGTCAGAAAACAATAAAACCAAGGTCTGATTCATAGATGGGTTGGCTCAATGCATCATGTGAGCTGAAAATAGGCTGCTTGAAACACAGCTCCACTCCAGGATGGTCATGAAAGACAGTAATGAGGAGAAATTCTCACTACTATGGCCTCTCCATGGAATGGGTTCAACTGTAGCAGATGCTGTTGGTACTCTGACCATATCTTCTTTTCCTTGTGCATTAGTCCTTGCTGCCCAGGCTTCCAATAACTGCCAGCACCTACATTTCTTTCCTTCTCTGGCCAATAAAACCTGCTGTGCCTGCCTGTGAATAAGCCAGAAATGTTGGGGAATTAATACTTTCCAGGAATATAGGGAAGTGACCCTGAGGAGAGAAGTACTTTATAACTAAGGGTATAGAGAATTCCCAGAACATCATGATGATAAAAATCAGAATGACTTTTAGTCAATTTTGTTACTATTTATTTATATATTTATTATTTTAAAATTTGTTTTTATTGATTTCAGAGATGAAGCAGGGTGGGGGGAGAGAGAGAGTGAGCTACATCAGTGAGAGAGAATCATTAATCAACTGCCTCTTCCCGGGATCAAACCTGCAACCCGGGCATGTACCTGGCCGGAAATCAAACCATAACCTCCTGGGTTCATAGGTTGATGCTCGATCAGTGAGCCAAACTGGCCTGGCATTTATTTATTTTTAAATATTTTATTGTTGAAAGTATTCCATATGTCTCTTCTTTCCCTTCCATTGATCTCCTCTAGCCAACTCCCAACCCCATCCCAGGCCTTCACCACTCTATTGTCTGAGTCCATATGTGCATACAAGTTCTCTGGTTGATCTCTTCCCACCCACCCACTGCTCTGCTCTTTGATGCCACTACTCTCAGGATTGTACAATGGCCCTCAGACTATAATTAACCTATCAAGGCTGGAATCAGTATACCAATAGCAACTTCCTCACCCACTGAGTAGGAGGGATTACATCAATACTGGCTCCTAGAGTTTCCTAGAGGTTCCGCAGGATGGAGCTTCAAGCATCGGAAGTGGTGATGGATTTGATAGTCAAATCATTATTGGCTACCTTCCCTTCCCTATCTCACACTCCCAGTTCTCTATTTGGTTTTCCTTCACCACCTAAATACACTATTTGTATTTGGGTCCTTGTCTCAGAATGTATTTTTACAGATACTCAATTAACATAGGTAAATGTAAAAATTGCAATGCACATATCCTTTGCCCCAAGAATTAATCCCAGGAATTGATCTACTCAAATATGTGCCTAAAGAGATATGATCTGATATAATAAAGTGGTAATATGCAAACTGACCATCACTCCATCGCACAAGCTGGCTGCCCCCATGTGGTCAAAGTTGACTGGCAGGGGAGGGCAGTTGTGGGTGATCAGGCCAGCAGGGGAGGGCAGTTGGGAGTAATCAAGCCAGCAGGGGAGGGCAGTTGGGGGTGATCAGGCCAGCAGGGGAGCAGTTAGGCATTGATCAGACCAGTAGGGGAGTGGTTAGGGAGTGATCAAGCTGTCAGGCAGAAGTGGTTAGGGACAATCAGGCAAGCAGGCAGGCGAGTGGTTGGGAGCCAGCAGTCCTGGATTGTGAGAGGAATGTCCGACTGCCCATTTAAACAGGCAGCTGAACATCCTTCAAGTGTTCCCAGATTGGAGAGGGTGCTAGGCTGGGCTGAGGGAAACCCCCTCCCCCATTGCATGAATTTCATGCACCAGGCCTCTAGTTTTTATAATAATAGTAGTAAACACCATTGAGTGCTTACTATATACTAAGCATTAAAGCTCTTTCCATGCAGTAATTCAATCCTCAGAAAAACCCTAGGAAATTATCAAATTCCCATTTTACATACAAAGAAACTGGGGCATATAGAGGTTAAGTAACTTGATTAAAAATATTAAGAGCTAGTAGTACAGAGCCAGGGTTCAAACCCAGGAAATATGACTTCACTATTCTCTTAACCACTCTATATAAACATAAAACAAGAATACTTATTGCACATTGCTTGGAACACCTAGAAACCATTCAAATGTCCATCATAGGAGCACAGTTAAGTAAATTACGTTATGTCGTATTAAAATATTTAGAGCTATTAAGAATAAAAAGATTTATATACTAATATAGAAAAAAGTCCAAATATTTTAGGTTAAAAAAAAAAAAAGCAAGGTGCAGAATACCGTGTCTTTAGGCTTCCAGACTTGCAAAACATGAATAGCTATGTGTATATGTTTCTCTCTGTGTTAGCTATCATGAAAATAGTCATTGACTTAGGAAAGGCCTATGCATCAAACATGAGAGGTTTACTTTACATTGTAAACCAGTTTCTTACTGTTTTAATTCTTCAGTATTGATTACACAATACTAAAAATGCTGTGCAATCAAGATATATATGAACTGACATGGGGTAGGAGAGGAAGAGCAATTCATTCTGCCTGAAAGAGTCTCAGAAGGCCCCATAACAGGTACTCACACATGAGTAAATACGAAGAAAGCTGCTGACAGAGATATTTGAAGGTCCAGAGGTGTGAGAGCTCTCAGGATGTCAGGAACTGTACACAGTTAAATGTGTATAATTGGCAGGAAATGAAGCTGGGAAAAAGTCGATATCAGATGGTCTGTAGATACATTAATTCACATGTGAAATAGCCACTTGACAAAGATGGTTTGTTGCAGGCTTTTAAAAATAGCTTTTAATGTCCTGTGTGACACATAGTTTATTACAAGGAAGGAAAAGAAAAAAATATCTCAAGTTAAGGAAGGCTTCCATAAAAAGTATTAATCTTCTTTATTATCTCTTAATGCAGAGGTTTGGCAAGGAAATAGATCCATTAAGAATCAGAGGATTCGGCCATAAAAGAGTAGTGAAATCTTGCCTTTTTTACAGCATGAATGGACCTAGAGGTTATTATGCTAAGTGAAATAAGTCAGACAGAGAAAGACAGATACCACAGGATTTCATTTGTATGTGGAATCTAATGAACAAAATAAACAAACAAAATAGAAACAGACCTTTAGGTACAAAGAACAGACTGACAGCTGTCAGAGGGGAGGGGTTGGAGGACTGGGTGAAAAACGTGAAGGGATTAAGCAGTATAAATTGGTAGTTACAGAACAGTCACAGCAATGTGGATATGGTTAATGTCATGATGAAGATGTGTGGGGCCGGGTGGCTACTTGAACCAGAGAGGGGATCACCCTATAAAGTGTGTGATTTTCTGACCACTTGGCCAGGCATCTGAAACTTGTACAAAATGGTACTAAATGTGAATTATAATTGAAAAATAAAAAATAAAGATGATTCAGAGGACTGAATTGAAGTGCCCATTTCACTACTTACCAACTGTGAGCTCAATGTCTTCACCTGTACACACATTAAAAATAGTTCAGCTTTATAGAATTAATGAGAGGATCATTTGAGATAATTCAATTAGTAAAGCAATTAGTATATTTCCTGGCATTTTAGCGGGCACTCAATAATTATTACCTATTATCATCACCAGTAAGTGCTAATAAATAACAACTTCAACTTGAACACAATCTTAATGATATTGTAAGGAACTGAAAACATCAACATGGAAGCACTTCTCTAGGGAAATGAAGTTCTGCAGTTTTTAATCCAAAAGAATATTCCACACTCAAATTTCTCTCATTAGTCTTACTGCTCCCTTAAGCCACATGTCTGACTGAAAGTGTCACAGCTGAGGAATCTATCAGTTCATCTTCAACACATGCTATTGTCCCACCAGCTGCTTCCAAGATACTGAATGATGGCTGGACGTGTTTAACTGTGGTTTTGAGTTAATACCTTAAAGCAGTGGCCGGCAAACTCATTAGTCAACAAAGCCAAATATCAACAGTACAACGATTGACATTTCTTTTGAGAGCCACATTTTTTTTAAACTTAAACTTCTTCTAACCACTTCTTCAAAATAAACTTGCCCAGGCTGTGGTAATTTGTGGAAGAGCCATACTCAAGGGGCCAAATAGCCATGTGTGGCTCGTGAGCCGCAGTTTGCCGACCATGGCCTTAAAGATTCAGAATATAAGTTTGTCCAGGGAAATACAAGGATCTAAAATACATTAGATTCAATTATGTCTTTAAAAGTATTTCACCCTTCTTTTCTGTTGAGAATGCTCAGAAAGAGGTGACATTTACAAAACAGAAGAATCTAATAAAACAAGTCATAAACAACATACTGGTGGTAGAATACTAATTGGTAAAAGCCACCAAGAAGGATGTCAAAAATGTAATACTAATGCTTCTAAATTGCAGCCCAAATGTGCTTAAACTGAACAAATTTTAGATTGGTAGAATTATAGAGAGAAAATAAAACAAGATAGATTAGAGACACTTGTATCTAATATTTTATTGTGTGTTTTTTGTTGTTAATCCTCACCTGAGGATTTTTTTTCATTGTTTTTTTGGGGGGGCAGGGGAGGGGGGAAAGTGGAAGAGAGAGGGAAAGACAGAGAAAGATCAATGTGAGAGAAACACATCGATTGGTCGTCTCTTGCATGAACCCTGACCAGGGCATGGGCTAGAGAGGAGCTGGCAACCAAGGTGCGTGCCCTTGACTGGATTCGAACCTGGAACCCTTTGGTCTGCAGTCCAATGCTCTATCCACTGAGCAAACTGGCTAGGGCTATATATAATATTTTAGACTTTATGAATCACTGTACTTCTTTTTTTAATATACCTATTTTCTGACTTTTCTCTCATACCAAGTCATATATACCCAAGAAATTTCACTTTCCATAAAGCATATGTTTCAACAGATTACCTTCATCTTTTATTAAGGAACCTTCAGAGGAAAGAGAGTTAGACTCCCTATGGTTTGTAGCAGAGCTATAAAATTTATTAATACTTTCATGATCCTAAATATTCATTATCATTAACAGAGAAGAATGCATCCCTTAAGAGAGAGATTGTAGTAACATAAAAAATTGATCTAATGTTTCTTTGAGATCTGAACACATTGTACCGACTCAAAGAAATATTAACCATGGATCAAAAACTCAAAAAGTTTTGGTAATTTGGGGTATTTTTCTGGAGAAAACATAATTACCAGATGCTATAAAACCACAGGTCAATTTCATATTTTCTCAACATCTATATAGCTTTGAACTCTGATTAAGGATCCAGGAGACCCTTCCCTCTTCAGTGTAATACCTAGCTCTTTCTATCTTATGAAAGAACACACAATAGAAAATGTTAGGTTTGAAAGGAAACAGGAAACAGAACAACAGGGAGTTTTAAAGAGAGTTTATTCCCCAGTAATGGGCGGGAGCCATCACCGAGGTAAAGATCAGAATTAGGGGAGAGGGGACAGGAAATCGGAACCCAACCGGGCTAATGGAGATGCCCCTCCAATGGAGGTGGCCTCCAAAGAGCGCACGTGTCCTGCCTGGAGTTCCTTTTAAAGGGAGGGGGTTGGGCCCAGGGTGGAACAGGAAGGGATGGGCCCCAAGGGCACCTTGGCCCGTGTTAATTGGTGGCTCACTGTCTTGGAGATGTCCCCTTGGCAGGTGTCAGTCATGTTGTTAGCTCCACCCACCAGTGTGGGAGGGGGGGAGCCCTAAGGGGTCACGTGTCAAACTCCGCCCACCAGTTTGGGAGGGGGAGATAACCTTTCATTCCAGACTCTGATTATATTTAGAAAAAAATTAAAGTCTGGGCTTTGCATTGCTTGGAAATTCTGGGCAGGGGCATGTCTCTGGGCTACCCTGCCTGCCTCGACCCAACAGAAAATGTCTCTAATCTATGATCCTTAAAAACTGTAACATAATCAAGAGCTTATTTATTGGGTTGGTTTAAATAAAATTTTGTAGAATATGTTTATATTTTGGGAGGCAGAGACTTTAGACTCTTCATTCCTTAGTGATGGCAACTCTTTTAAGTTTTAACTGGGTACCTGAGAGCATAGTTAAAAGACTGGATCTCCTGGCCTCCTTTGGTAAATTGTGCTCATGTAGCTCAATTCAATAGGATGTCAGCAGAAGTGATGCTGAAGGCAAAGACCAATAGTTGTTAGCATAATAGATGTGAGACGTCCTCAGAAGGCTGATGGACTTTGAAATTCAGCAGGTCTGAAAATCTGCATATTATTACCTGCTGCTGGCTGAATGGCTCAAGGCAATTCCCCTAGCCTGATAATCCTTTATTGTTTACCAAACCTTACCATTGATATCTGTTTGCTTTGCTAAAGGGCAAAATGTATATAAATCTAGTGAATAAAAAACCATGGGTTCAGAGATTCAGCAAAGCCTTTCCACTTGAGAAGGGTTTCCGTCTGGCTTCCCCATATTTCTAAATTTATATTTCTTGTCTAGTGTGATTCCTGAACCCTTGTTGCCAAAGACTGAGGCAAGTGACGTGGTCAAAGTCCAGTTTATGGCCTTAAAAGAAAGACTTTGACTTTCACTTCTCTTTCCCACCAGCTATCATGGACATAATGGAAGTGGCTGGGACAGCTTTGTCACATTACAAGATTAAAGCTGCATGTATAGAATTTCTGAGCAAGAAGATAGTAAGAGGCTCAGTCCTGGACACCACCAGTCCTGGTAGTCCACAGACCTACCATATCAGCCCTGCAATATTTACGTTCAATCTAAAATGTGAGAGAAAAAAAACCTTTCCATTTTATCTTCTTTCTGTTTTTATTTTCAAAATTTATAGATTCATTGAAGTATCATCAGCACACAACAAACTGCACAAAATGATGGATACCGTCTGATAACTTTTGACACACACACACACACACACACACACACATCCATAAAGCCATATGATCAGGAAGAACATATACTTCCGTACAAAGGTTTCTTTGTGCCCCTTTGTAACATTTCCCTCCATGATCACCACCTTCCCCAGTCAACCAGAGAGATTTGTTTCTGTCATTGTAGACTGTATTTTACAGAATTTTATACAAAGGAATATGCACTTTTTTTTGGTCTGGGTATTTCATGTACAATGATTTTGAGACTTATCCCTACTTTTGTGTATATCAATAGTTTGTTCCTTTTTATCACTCAGTAGTATTCCATTGTATGAATATGCCACAATTTGCTTATTTATTAGGGACTTTGGAGTTATTTCCAGTCTTTGGCTGTCACAAACAAAGCTGCTAAGAATATTTGTGTACCAGTTGTTGGTTCAAGACAGGTTTTAATTTCTCTTGAGTAAATAAAGAGAATTACAATGGCTGGTGATCTGGTAAGTGTATTTTACGTTTACCTTTTATTGGCAAGCTGTTTTCCAAAGGGGTGATCCTATTTTACATTTCCATCAGCAGTGATGGAGAGTTCCAGCTGTTCTACATCCTCAGCAACATGTGGTACAACTAGTCTTTGTTTTTAGTAATTCTAGGGGTGTGTAGTTACTTACATTTCCCTAATGACTAATGGAGTTGTGTATCTTTTAAGGCGCTTATTTCTCATCCATATAACCTTTTAGTGGTTATTAAATTTTTTGCCCATTGTTTATTAGAATGTCATTTTTTTATTGAGTTATAAGAGATTTTGTATGCCATAGACACAAATCCTTTTTCAGGTATATGTTTACACACCTTTGCTCCCATGCTGCATCACCTTTTCTTTTTTTCTTTTTTTTTTAAACTTCTTTTTTCTTTTTTTTAACTAAATCTTTATTGTTTATATTATTACAAATGTTCCTCCCCCCTCCCCCAATTGCTCCCCTACACCAAGTTTGCATTCAACTCTCTGCCCCATCCCCCATTGTCCTCATCCATAGGTGCAGTTTATGTTCAGTCTCTTCCCGCCCCACTCCGCTCCCCATTTCCCCGAGAATCATCAGTCCACTCCCCTTCCATACCTCTGATTCTATTATATTCACTAGTTAATATTGTTCATCATGATTTTTACTTCCCTTGGTTTTTAGACTCACTTGTTGATAGTTGCGTGTTTGTTCATAATTTTTATCTTTATTTTCTTCCTCTTCCTAAAGAACCCCTTTTAGCAATTCATATAATTCTGGCTTGGCAGTGATGAATTCCTTTGGCTTAAATTTATTTGTGAAGCTCTTTATCTGGCCTTCGATTTTGAGTGATAGCTTTGCTGGGTAGAGTATCTTTGGCTGTAGGTTCTTGTTATTCATCACCTTGAATATTTCTTGCCATTCCCGTCTGGCCTGCATGGTTTCTGTTGAGAAATCAGCTGACAGTCATATGGGTGCCCCTTTATAGGTAACTACCTGCTTTTGTCTTGCTGCTTTTAATATTCTCTC
Source organism: Vespertilio murinus (assembly GCA_963924515.1). Classification (NCBI taxonomy): domain Eukaryota; kingdom Metazoa; phylum Chordata; class Mammalia; order Chiroptera; family Vespertilionidae; genus Vespertilio; species Vespertilio murinus. Next base: position 48,838,425 of record OZ004706.1, read on the forward strand.
TTTGTCTTTAGCTCTTGGAATTTTAATTATGATGTGTCTTGGTGTGGTCCTCTTTGGATTCCTTTTGTTTGGGGTTCTGTGTGCTTCCTGTACGTGTAAGTCTATTTCTTTCCCCAGGTGGGGGAAGTTTTCTGTCACTATTTCTTTCAATATGTTTTTGGTATCTTGCTCTCTGTCATCTTCTGGGATGCCCATAATTCTGATGTTGGTTCACTTGAAGTTGTCCCAGAGGTTTCTCACACCATCTTCAACTTTCTGGATTCTCTTGTCTTCTTGCTTCCGCGGAGGAGTGTCCTCTGGCTCTTTGTGTTCCAAATATTGGACTTGATTCTTACAATCTTCCAATCTGTTTTTAAGACTCTGTATAATATTTTTTATTTCAGAGAATGTATTCTTTATTTCTAGTTGATCCCTTTTCATATCCTCATACGTCTCATTTATTTCATCGGCCTTTTCTAAGAGATTGTTGAACAACCTTATAAGCGTGGCTTTGAACTCTATATCCAGTCGCTTTTTGTCCTCCATTTCTTTCGTTTGTGATCTGTTTCCTCGTTTCAGCATTTTCGCTGCTTCCCTGAGTTGGTAGGTTGGGAGGATCAGCTGTGTCTATGCCAGGAGACAACCTTATTCCACTAGACTTGGAAACCTGCAAAAGCCTCTCTGAGTTCAGCTTGGATGGGGCAGAGTTTCAGGGTGGAGCCTACAGCCTTGGCTTCCGGTTAGCCCCGCCCTCTGAGGTTCCTGAGTCTCAGTGTACCTCAGTGTCCTTTGGTACTCGCTGCAAGCACCTCTGAGAGAAAGGCACCCTAGAGCTTCGCCCACTACCAGACAGTGTAGTCTCTCCCCCAACAAGCCCACAACTGAGGTTCAGAGCAGTTGGAAGTGGGGTTAAGAGCAGTCCGGAGCTTATGTCTCCTTCCCGCTAGGGCAATCTCGCGGCCCAAACAACAGTCTGTCCTCTGTGCGCGCAATGTGCGCGACTCCGGGGCTCTGCTTTTCGCTGCTCCCCTGAGCTTCTGTCTTACAGCCTAGATTCCCTCTGTATGAGGCTGGAGCCCGAGGCTCTCGACCAGGACTGGGGTTCAGTGCAGTCAGAACTGGGGCTCAGCACAGTCCTGAGCTTTGTCTCCCCGCTGGGGCAATTCAGCAGCTCAGTGAACAGTCCCTCCTCTGTGCGCAATGTGCGCGACTCAGGGGCTCTGCTTTTCGCTGCTCCGCTGAGCTTCTGCCTTACAGCCTAGATTCCCCCTGTATGAGCCTGGACCCCAGGGTCTCACTCAGAACTGGGGTTCAGTGCAGTCGGAGTTGGGGTTCAGCACGGTCCGGAGCTTTTATCTCCTTCCCGCTAGGGAACGCCAGCCAGGCACTCCGCTGCCCCTCCTCTCCGGCTCCGTCCTCTCCCCACGTGCACACCGTGCCTCCGTACCTTAGGCTTTTACGGCTCCTCTGGTTTTCCTTCTGGTTTTCTCTTTCCTTCTAGTTGTAGAATTCCCAGTCAGTCAACTTTCCTGTAGTTCTGGATAGTGTCCACTCTATATTTTAGTTGTATTTTTTGAAATTGTTGAGTGTGGCGGCAGTTAGGCTTTTACCTCTGCCTCCATCTTGTTGTCTCTCCTGTATCACCTTTTCATTTAACAATGTCTTTGGAAAGGAAACACATTTTAATTTTGATGAGGTCCAACTAATGGGTTAAAAAATTTTTAATAGCATATACATTTGTGTCCTTTTTAAAACACTTTTGCCAAACATACGGTGACCAGTCTTATGCTGTATTTTCCCCTGAAGTTTTAGAGTTTTAACTCTTAAATACATATTTGTCTGTGATCCATTTTCAGTTACTTTTTGCATGTGGCATTAGCTATGAATAGAGAGTTTTCATTTTATTTTATATTTTTGCATATGGCTATTTGTTTCAACATCATTGTTAGAAAGTTAATCTTTCACTGAATTTCTTTGGCATCTTTCTTGAAAATCAGTTGACTATTGTGGGACTATTTCTAAATTTCTATTCTATTTTATTGATCTAAATGTTCATTGTCATTTCAATAGACTGTCTTGATATCTTTAGCTTTATAATACATTTTGAAATAAAATAATATAAATCTTTCAGTTTTGCTCATTTTTTAAAGTGATTTTGACAATTCTAGGTTCTTGGCACTTTCTTATACATTTTATTATAACAGCTTATTATTTTATAAAAAATATCTGCTGGGATTTTTATTGCAATTGCCGTGAACTTATAGTTAAATTTGGAAAGGAATGATGTCTTAACACTACTCAGTCTTCCATTCTGTGAACAGTGTATAACTTCACTTGTTTAGTTTTTATTTAATTTCTTTCAGTAGTGTTTTTGAAATTTTCAGTGTACTCATTTTGTGCAACTTGGATTAAACTTATTTCTACTTCACATTTTTTATGACATTATAGGTGGTATTGCTTTTTAATTTTCATTTGTTCATTCCTAGTATGCAAATATATAGTTAATTTTTAAAATTTAACCTTGTGTCTTACAACTTTTCTTAAATGACTAGTTAGTTCCAATAGCTTTGTAAAAATGCCTTAAGATTTTATACATACATAGTACATCATCTGTGAATGAAGTAAGTTGTATTTCTTATTGCCTTAATTCCCCAGCTGTGATCTCAGTACTGTGTGGAATACAGAAAAGACATCTTTGACTCATTCTTGATCTTAAGTGAAAAGTTTTCATTTTTAACCACTAAGTACGATCTTAAACTACCAAATTTCATTGATGCCATTTATCAGATTAAGGAAGTTCTCTTTAACTTCTGGTCACAGAAAGATTTTATCAGGGATGAATGTTGGTTTTTTTTGTTTTTTGTTTTTTTGCACGTATTGAGATAATTCTATGGTTTTTCTTCTTAGTATATTAATGTGATGAATTACACTGATTAATTTTTGAAAATGTTTATCCACATTATTTTTCTAGGACAATTCTATTTGGTCATAATGTATTATGCTTTTTGGAGTTGACTGACTAGCACTTTTAAAATAATTTTTATATCAGTGTTAATGAGAGATACTGTTCTAAAATTTAAATTCTTATGTCTTTTTCTGAGATCTGTATCACAGTAACATCAGCTTCATAGAATGAGTTGGGTAGCATTCTATGGTCTTCATATGTTGTTTAATCAACTTCAATATTTTGTTTAATCAACTGCCTAGTCTTTAAGTCCAAGTTATTGTCCAAATTTTTAAATTTTCTCCCCCAGCAATGAAAATATGGACAGAGAAAGATATCCCTGGATGAGGTTTCTGGGTATCTGATGAATACCTCCATGCCTGCCAAAAAGAACATTCTTTACATATGGGTCCCAGCACACCTTATTTCCAAGTGTAGAGAAAAAAAAGGAGCTGTGAGGCTAGACAATTCCACATGACAAGCTCACACCAGCTTCCCTGTAGTGCATATGGAATGAATAGTTCTCAGCAGCAAAATATTTTTCTCCTTGGAACAAGGGCTTCTTTTGCCCATAAGGTTTAGTTCACTTTGAGGTAGCAATAAAGTAACTGGAGTTGAAAACTATCTACTGACTTCCTGTGTCTGTGGGACATGCACCATGGGTTGCATCTTGTGTTGGTGGTCATGCAAAGCTGTGGTGAACAGTAATTCCAAGACACACGAGCCTATGTCTAAATAAGCTTGCCCAGGCTCAAAAGCTTGCTGTGTGTTTGGGCCAATCATGATCCCTCTACCACCTCAATGCCATGGGTGTCCTCCATGATCCGTTGCAGTGCTGCAGGTACAACAAATTCATGACAATGCCCTGGGAATCTGCCCTCTTCTTCCATATCGCTTGGCAGTGGTGACTTCCTGAGAAGGCTTTTGAAGGGAAGGCTCTAACTCCCTACCTCTACCAGAGTCCTCTCAAATAATCACAAATAAACTAAAAAGAAAAAAAAATATATGTAAATACATATTAAGAAAACAAAACAAAACAAAATTCAGTTAATCTTTTAGCCACTCACCCTACCCGTAGGATTGTCTGACCTAATCTACTACTGCGTTGACTTTCTAAAGTCACCCCTGTTGTGACAGTGTGGGACTGTGGCAAAAAACATAGTGTCTATATCATGTAGTCACTTCAAAAATTAAGTAGATCAGTTATGTGTAAATGTAGTTATTAATACATATTATTATGTAAATTCTAGAAGCTTTATGCACAAAATTCATGCTAGGAGTTTGGCCCTAGCCACCACCATTTCCAGGAGCTTCTGCCGCCTCTGCCATGGCCCACACCCACTGTGGCTTTGTCTAGAAGGAAGGACGTCAGGAAGGATGTCTGGTTTAATTAGCATAGTACCCTTTTATTATTATAGATTATTCATTATTATTATAAAATATTCATCATTATTATAATTCTTATTGTCAACATCACAGTTTTTTTCTAGTTAAAATGTTTCTGTGGTAGCCATTAGCCCAGTCAAATAATCCAAACTCGAAAGTCCTTCATAATCTGGCTCCAATTATATAGAATTATCTATACTGAATTGTCTTTACAAGCTAAAGTTGGAAAGAATCCAAATATCCAGCAACAAGAGAGTGCATAAATAACTTTGGATGTATTTGCACAGTGGAATATTCTTTGTCAGTAAAAATTAATGAGCTACAGCTTCATGAAACACTGTAAATGAATCTTTAAAATGTAATTCTGAGTAAAAAGCAAGTTATAAAGACAAATCACAGTGTGATACCACTTTTTAAAAGCTCAAGAATAAACAAACTAATATAATAGTTCCAAATAAATATATATGCCAGAAAGCAATGGACATGTAGGGAATTATAAAAATTAAAATTTAACTTGGATGGGGGTGAGTTAGTGGAAGAAGGAGGAGGGGAGAGGTGAAAGTGAAGGCACATGAGAGTTCTGAACATATTCTAGGATGCAAGTCAGTGGTGAGTTCACAGCTTTTATTTTATTATTAAACTTTATCAGTTGTATGTATGTCACATTCTTTAGTAAATATCAAATATGCTTAATAAAACCAGAGTATATATATTTAGAAGTGCCAACATTTTCCTCCTGAGCCTTAATGTAATCACGGAGTGCTACTAAATGAGGCAATGGGGTGGCTGATATTTTTCCAGTAGGGTAATGAAATGCCCATATTCCTGCTTTAAAAAGAATATATTTTAATGAACATTGCAGAAGATAGAAAATCCATGTGAGAGACCCAACACAGTGACTTTGGGAACAAATTATATGGAGTGAGTTTGCGAACTATTTAAGAGGTAGAACTAACAGGAATCGGTGATACCTAAAGAAGATGACAAATATTTAAAATGAACATTAGTTTTTAGATGAAACTATCAATGCCATTAACCAAGTTAGAGAATACAGTAAAAGAGGCACCATTAGGGAGTATAAGAGAGGATGTTCTGTATCAGAGAGCTTGAAGCATCTAAATAACATAAAAATGAAATTGTCCGGCAACAGTTAGAAATACTTCCTGGAACTCAGGAGCATGGTGGACTCTGGAAATAATAATGCAGATGTCACCAACATACCAGTAACCAAAACCACAAAGCAGATAAGATCATTAAAAAAAAGAGCATTTAAAATAAAATAAAATAAACAGAAAGCTATTCAGGCTTCCCAGAAGTAGTCCCCATGAAGGAGGCTGAAGAGAAACTCTCAGGGATGTAGAAGAGAACCAGGAAAGAATGGGAAAGCCAAGTGGTATCAAGTGGCCCTGATAAATCAAGTGAAATAGGGATTATAACCAAAACAGAGAGGCTTTGTGAAACTCAAACCTGTAAGTCAGATGGTTTAGCACCTTTGTGGGTGCCCTTTCCACAATCTTTAGGTTTTCAAATTGTGTACCAGGAATGCTAGAGCTCCTTGGAATGATTAGAGGTATATTACTCTTCATTCCACAAATATGAAATAACTTAGCTACCAGGTACTTTCTAAGGGTATGCTCTTTTAGTACTTATAGACTAGTTTATAGTCCCAAAAATTAGTTATGAAATATCTGTGAATGAAGTGACCAATTCATTATATATATATCACTTCCAGGAGAAGTGATATTCAAGTTGAGAACAGTCTTTAAGTACTATAATTTTTATAAGAAATTTAAATTGTAAAAACATAAAAGAAGTATTCTGCTATAAAATGGTTAAAAACCACTACATGATATAGAAATTCCAGATTAGAGATCATGTTGGTTATTGGAAAAACATCTAATTTTGATTATAAATGTAGTAATATGTATTTTAAAAGATGTGGGGGGATACTTTGCTCTTCTTAGAAAGGAAGGACTTGGAACTAGGAAAAACTATAATTTTTTTTCACATGCTTCTAGATTATTTGTCTTACAACAACTGAATGCACTAGTATCACTTATAAGTTAAAAACACTACTTGGTAGAAAAATTTAGAAATTCACCTTGTTTCACTGACCTGGTATTTTATGCCAAGAATTTACAAATACAGTATTTTTTTTTAACACATAGAGTGAAAACCAAGGAGGTAGGGAGCCCAGGTCTAAAATTAGATTTAAGCAAAATTTCTGCTAGTTGCTTTGAGAAAGCCCAGATCACAAATTTTGCAGTCTCTCATTCCCCGGGAGTCCTGCCAAGGAGAGCTTTGTAAATTGGCCTTTCATATAATTTTTCTGTTCAGATGTAGAAAACATATGACCTTTTGGCATTTTTAATGACTAAACCAAAGTTATGAAATAAAGTAGCAATAAAGACTAATAGATGCAGCTGTGCTTCAATTTTGCACGTTTCACATGAAATCCACTCTCAGGGGCATTTCCCCCATATACCTTTAAACTGTAAAAGCTGTGTAGTTCTCATCTATCATCCTGCTGTCACATCTCAATATATGTTTATTTAAAAAAAAAAAGAAATTGGAAAGAAATTTGGCAAGTTTTTTTTGTTTGTTGTTGTTGTTTGTTTGTTTGTTTTTTCCCCAAATTAGTGGTTCTAAAAGCTTGGTGTGTGTGTGTGTGTGTGTGTGTGTATGTGTGTTTAAGTGTAATCAACATGCTTATCTGAATGAGGCTAGGTACAAGTTTCTGATAAAATATGATTTAATCTTTGGGCTACCTTTTGCAAATTGATCTTACAGTTGAAACACATTATTGTAAAACATCAAATGTGTAGATGGGAAGACTAGGAAAATAAAGTAATTAGCAACAAAATGGGTAATAACAGAAAAACCTAGTAAAATATTGACCAAATAATTAACTTTGTTTTTGGCTACCCTGGTTAATCAAATACTTTGTAACACACATCACTCTGCACAAAATGACATTGCTTTCACCCTAAACCAGGTTTCTCCAAGCAATGTTTATATCAGAGTGGTGGACTGGGAAATGAGTAGAACAATAATATGCACTTTCCCAAATTCCCAGAAGTTCACAAGGAAGGGATCTTTTCTCGACTACTCCTTAAATTACTGGCAACTCAATGGAGAAATAAATAATACCTTCAACTTGTTCTTTGATCTCCAATGCTTTATTTGATTTCAAAAATATCCAGTAGAAAGGGAAGAATAAAAAATATTTGCAATAATACTTCTACCAGTGGAGAATGTTAATGAAGTAAATAAGTGAATAAAATATGGGAAAATATTCTGATGTTCCAAGAACAAAGAAAATTAACTATTCTAGCGCTAGCCAGTTAGACTCAGTGGATAGAGCATTGGCCCTTGGAATGAAGGGTTCCAGGTTCGATTCCTGTCAAGGGCACATACCGTAGTTGCAGTCTTGATCTCCCGCCCTGGTTGGTGTGCATGTGAAGGCAGCCAATCAATGTGTCTCTCTCACATTGATGTTTTGCTCTCTCTGTCTCTCCCTCTCCCTTCCACTCTCTCTAAAAATCAATGGGAAAATATCGTCGGGTGAGGACTAATGAAAAAGCAAACAAATAAAACAAAATAACAACAAAAAAGAAAATGGATTATTGTAAACAACTCAAGATGGAGGAAACCATTCCTGAACTATTACTCAAAAAAATGTAAATCCTCTTACGAGGTTAGAAAATACTTTCACCTATAGAGTCCTATTTTATGTCTCTTGATTTTCAGACCTAAATTATAGCATATATATATATATATATATATATATATATATATATATATATATCCAAAGATGAAGCTAATAGTGCTAAACTAAGTAAAAGGTTATGTTACCAATATACTTCAAGCATTATCAATAGATGTAGGCCTCATGGCTCCTGAAACTGAGGGCACATATTTGCACGACAGCTAGCTGGGAGTGGGAATGAGGGGGAGCTGAAGCTGGGGCATAGATGTACCAGACTACGCTATGATGACCCAGTTTCACTCGTGGTAGGCTCAGCTACTTGGCTAACTCCAGCCACTTCAGTGACTTCCTGTTGCTTAGTCAAAACCTTTTATGATCTTGTCCTTTCCTGAGTTTTAGCTTCTTCTCCTGCATGTCTAAATCATAATTCACATGTTTGCTCCTACTCCAAGCTCTCACTTCCCATCTTCTTACACTACACTTCAGACATTCTCTTAGCAGTTTCCTAAGGAAATTTAGTTTCTTTGTTCTCCTGAAATGCTCCTGTGCCTCTGATCTGTAAGGCAGCCTGAAGAAATTCTCCTTTTCTCCAGAGAGACGTTAGCTCAAATGTATTCTCTAGGAAGACTTTCCAGATACTCCTTTACATAGACACAGATATGTACATATGATTGTAGACCTAAGGTAGAGTCAGGGACTCCCTCAGTTGTACTATATTATAAACATATATAAACTGAGGGAGTCATACTATAACTGAGGGGGATATATTATAAACATATATCAAATAACATATTAATTATATTTTAATATTATAGATCTATAGTATTATAATTATTTGCTTACATGTCTTTCTCTTCCATGACTAGAGCATAGATTTCTAAAGGGCAGAGCTGTATCTAATATGTGTCTCAGATACTTATCATATTGACGAATGATTGAGGGCTAAGTGAATGAACTTATTCTCATCCTTCAAGACCCATATCAGTTTTCCTTGCCTAATTTAAGCCTTGCAGATTTATCTAAGAGACAACTTGTTTTTTTCGAGTTTTCATAATATTTTATTTACCTTTTGCTCATAATTAAAAAGGTGGGGAAGGACTCTTATTTGCTGCCATATCCCTTTAAATAGTCACAATATTGCAAGTAGTTTGAAATACTGTAGGTGAGACAGTCTCTTTTATGGAAGCTGAGTGAGAAGTTGAAGTATGCTTTAAGCACTGGCATCAATAGTCATACAGAAGAATGGGATGGCTCTAGTTACTATGAATAAAAAACTTCAAAGACCTCATTGTTCTCACAATGCTAATGATGGCTCCATTTATTGAAAACTTTTACATGCCATTCTTATGCTAATCTCTTCATATATTCTGATTTAATTAAATTGACAATCCTGTAGACAGACTAAGCATCATTACCTTATTTACACAGGGGAGAAAACAGAGGCTCAGAACAGTTCATCAATTTACCCAACATTATGTAACTACTAGTGGCTCAGTGCCTGAATTTGTGCACATTGAAAGAAAATTAATTAGAAGAAATATTTTAATATTGCTATTTGCCCTTTCTCTACAATATTATAGAAGTGTCAACTAAATTCACAATTCACAATGACAGATGGAAACACATGTGTGAGATTGGTGCCAGTGAGAACTTTATATGTATTGTACATGGGTGAATTAACTTAGCTTTTTGTAGACATAGATTAAACTTGCTAAATTAGACCTACTTTCTGATTTATCTAAACTTTTTCCAGGCCAGTGAAACACCCCAACTTCTCTTTCAGGTAATTGTCAGAAATAGAGCAGTCAATATCAACACGAAGCAGATTATTATTGTGAATCATGCAGGGAGAACAAAGAGTAAAATATTTAACTGCAACAGTGTTTGACTATATTCTGTGCAGTGAGAAAACCTGAAGTCATTTTCAAGGTCCACCATTTCTTACTTCTTTTCAGTCAGGTCAAGTTTCTAAGCTTTCTAAATCTCCATTTTCCAGCTAATGAAAAGAAAATAGAGAAAGCTGAGTGTTGCTTTGTGGGTGCCAGGTGTGTGGTGCTGTTTATTGTTAAATGGCCTGTTGCTAGGGAGAGGAAGTTGGGTGTTGCTACATGACTCATTACCTGGTGCCCACAGCCACAGTTTCTGGGCTGGGCTGTGGGCCACATTTTGCACGATGAGGTCTTGGCAGTGTTGGCTAAGATTTGGTGGTCTGTCATTTCCAGGTGGTGGTGGGGCCTATGTCCCACTTGGGGGAAGCCAAGTGTTGCTTTGTGGGCGCCAAGTCTGTGGTGCTATTTCTCTGTAAATGGCCAGTGCACGTCACGGCAGCTCCTACATTGAGTGTCTGCACCCTGGTAGTCAGTGCACATCATAGCCACCAGTCGGATGGTCAGGCACTTAGCATATTAGCCTTATAGATATAGATATAGATATAGATATAGATATAGATATAGATATAGATATAGATATAGATATAGATATAGATATAGATACTGCCCTTATAACAGGATGTATATAGTTTCTGACTGAAAATATGGGTGGAAAAGTCTTCTTTGACTTTCTCCCAGGACCATATTATGTCTAGTAAGTAACCCATATATTTCTCTATGACTTAAGAACAGAATTTTATTACCCTAGTTCAGTGGTTGGCAAACTCATTAGTCAACAGAGCCAAATATCAACAGTACAACCAGCGATTGCAATTTCTTTTGAGAGCCACATTTTTTAAACTTAATCTTCTTCTAATGCCACTTCTTCAAAATAGACTCTCCCAGGCCGTGGTATTTTGTGGAAGAGCCACATTCAAGGGACCAAAGAGCTGCATGTGGCTTGCAAGCCGCGGTTTGCCGTCCACTGCCCTAGTTCCTCAGAAGGACAGATAAGTCTTAGAAAATGTAATTCTTATTTACCAGGAAAGGGGGACACATTGACCTCAGATTAAACTATCCACAAGGCAACATGATCTCAACCAACAACTTCACCCAATACATTTACCAAAGTTAACCAACAAAATAGGCCTTTTGAGTTCTATTCCTTTTTTTCTTTCATAGTCATGTGTCTCTTAGCATACACATGAGTAATATATTTCACTGTGAAGATGTTGCACCATAAATAAAACTCATATCTCAAGTGACTGGCTTCACTTCAAGAATTCAGCTACTTATACCAAAAAAAAAACACCTTAGTTTGGCAAAGCTGCACTTGTTTTAATCTATATCCTTTGAGTCCATATTTGTGCACTGAAGGGGGGGGGGTCCCTCAGCCCGGCCTGTGCCCTTTTGCAATCTGGGAGCTGTCTGACTGACTGGTTAGGCCCGCTCCCTGCCTAAGCTGTCAGTTGGACATCCTTAGTGCTGCTGCAGAGGTGGGAGAGGTTTCCACCATGGCCACTGTGCCTGCCAGCCATGAGCCAACTTCTGGCTGAGTGGCACTCCCCCTGTGGAAGCATAGGGACCACCAGGGGGCAGCTCCTGCTTTTAGTGGCTTCCTTCTCATGGTCAGTGCACATCAGAGACCAATAGTTCTGCCATTTGGTCGCTTTGCATATTACCCTTTTATTATATAGAATTTTTGTAATAATAGGGCCCATAATTGCCATCAATATTCTCAAAGAGGTCAATGAGCACCTGTGCTGCCCACCCAAAAATAATGAAGGGCTATGAGCTTACAAAGTAATGTGAATGTGAACATAGTCTCTGGTGGTTACAAAATAGTCATGGGATGTAAAATACAGTGCATGAAATGTAGTTAACACTATTGTGCTAACTATGTGTATGGGTCATTTGGGTACTGGAAATATTGGGGGAAATACTTTGTAAAAGTATTGTCTCATCACTATGTTGTACACTTGAAACTAATACAAATAGTAAATATAAAGTATAATTGAAAAAAGACATATTATAAATTTTTTTAAGAAAAAAGGTAAACATTGCCTCCCAAGTTAAAAGGTGTAATTTTTGTTACTATATTAATAGTGTTTCCTTCTTCTCTTAAACTAGGTTTCTTTTCTCCCAGTGCTATTCCACTCATGCATGGGCTTTTCCAGGTGTTTTCATTATCTTTTTCATAATGCTATATATTTTTACATATACCTCTTTGTCAGTTGCAGTTAAGACATTAAATTCCTCATTTTGCACATTTTTGATACATACCTAACATGCTATATTTTCTATATTTATAACACATACTTCCTTACTTCTACAAAACTTTTAAATAATGTGCATGAAGACTTGTCTGCCATATATACAAATAGCCAAAATAAAGAATAAATGACATGAACAACCAGGTACAGAACAAAAGAAGGAAAACCTCCCAGGATCCAGGAGGAGATACACAGCTATTAATTCTGAGATTTTTGGCAGCCAAGGCAAAACAGAAACATGAATAATTACATAGCTCTCCATATTTGATACTAAAAAGCAAACCTATTTTTCAGAACAGAAGAATTTTCTGGCACTAACTTCTATGAAGAATATTTCCCAGGCCTCCTGGACATTGTTAACACTCCTCTAAAGAACTTTATTAGCCTCTATTTCCTTCTATCCCTGCCCTTCCTTTCACACTAGTAAACACTTGATGGGGTTGCAAATTATCAACAGTTTTTGGAACACTCTTTCTTTCCCAGAGGTTCATGAATACCACTAAGATCTTTCACTGATCAACTCGTGTTCATGGACAAGTCTTCTTGGCCATCCCTCCTTGATAGATGAAGAGATGCTTCACAAGGGAATGTGGCCTAGGAAAAATGAGTTTGGGAAATGTTATTAGTCAGAGCATATATTTCATATGTCTCTTTTGCTTATTACTCATCACTAGAGGCCTGGTGCATGAAAGTTCATGCACTGGAGGGGGGGGGGGTCCCTCAGGCTGGCCTGCTTCCTCTCACAGTCCGTGAGCCCTCAGAGGCAGGAGGTGACCCAGCGATCAGGGGAAGGCTATGTCCCCCATCACACCTCTGCTGCTGCCACTGCTGACAGCTTAAGCCTTAGCCGGCCCTGGTTACCTGAGCCTTGGATAGCCCTCGGTGGCTGGGCAGCCACCATCCAAGGCTTGCCTGCGCTTCTGGCTGGTCCTGGACTAGCTGGGGGGCTGAGGGCAAGTCCAGCTGCACCGTGAATCTGCCCTCCCCCCCGCCCCTCCCCCAGTGGGGCTGAAAGGACTGTGGGACTCCAGTGGGGCTGAGAGGACTGGGCGCCATCACCTTATGGCTATGGATGCTGCCATATTTGTGATGGTATGATGGTCAATTTGCATATTTCCTCCTTATTAGTTAGTAGGCACATCCTTTTCTCTAATTGGGAAGTGACAGTCATATCAACAGTGTGCTCTCTGGAAACTTCCTAAAATGTATACCTTCAAGGATGTTAATTAGGAAGAGATTGAACCAGTTAAAGGCCAGTCAGTTGGGAACTGACATTCTGCTATGAAACATAAGAAAAATGACTTGCATCTCAACCTAATAAAATACTATCATGTCTTTACCCAAGAGTAGATGGCCAGAAATTTACAATCTCTCATGCTCTTTCATATGCCTATTAAATTTCATTTACAAAAGTCATCTCTAGGCCACCCACTCCAAGACACTGATTATAAAAGGCAAAATTTCTAAAATGTTACCCCTCCAATGATGTTCTGCCTTAATCCCCTGAGAATATAGAGATTCCATGATCATGTTGTCATATGGCACAGTAAATCATAAGACAGGGAGGCCTGTGGCACAGTAAACCATATCTAGGTGGGCCTTATCTGATAACACTATTTAAAGCAAAGAACTTCTTAAAAAATGCTTAAAGGTATATTTTTATTTCTCAGAGAGGAAGGGAGAGAAGCATCAGCGATGTGAGAGAATTCTTGATTGGTTGCCTCCTACACGCCCCCTACTTGGGATTGAGCCCGCAATCCAGGCACATACCTTTGATCAGAATCGAACCAGGGATCCTTCTGTCCACAGGCCGATGTTCCATACACTGTGTCAAACTGGCTAGGGCAAGAACTTTTTCTAACTGGTGGCAGAAGAAATCAGAGAGATGTGAAGTACGAAAAAGATTCAACGTGCTATGGTAGGTTTGAAGATGGAAGGGGTCATGTGAGAAGGAAGGCAGGTGGTCATAAGGTGCTGAAAGAGGCCCCAGCTAAGAGCCAGCAAAGAAACAGGACCTCAGCCCCACAATAACAAGAAACTGAATTCTGCCAATAACAGAAACAAACATGGGAAAGGACCTTGAACACAAAATGAAAATGTTGTCAACTGATTCTTGATTTCTGCCTTGTAAGACCCTGAGCAAAAATTCTAGCCACGTTATCCTAGACTCTCAACCTACAGAAATGTGAGAAACCAAATGGTTGTTGCTTGAAGCTCCTGAATTTGTGATAATTTCTTACACAGCAATAAAAACTAATGCATTGAGGCTTGTGTCTTTTTTCACTGAGGTCTAACCTCATGCCTGTGCACTCTGTTATGGAGGGTACATTTATGGAACTGAACAAAGAATAAAATAGAGGGATAAAGGACTATGATTATTAAGGGAAATGTATGTGGGGCTTACAAATTTGGAATTTATTCTGGGACAAGTGAGAAACTCCTAAAACTTCCAATCAACAATGTGCCGAGATTATATGTGCAGAGATATTTAGAAATATCTCTGGCTGCACTGTGGAGAACAGGTATGTAGGAGAGGTTACTTTGGCTGCACAGTGAATAGATTCTGGTGGGAGAATCTGGGGGCAATAAGAAAGCATTAGAATAAGCTGTTCAATAGGGCAGCTTGGGCTAATTTAGCTGCAATGTAGAAAGAGGCAAATAGATTCAAGGACATTAAAGAGGCAGAATTGGTATGTGGATATAAAGACAGGAAGGTCTGCCAAAACTGGTTTGGCTCAGTGGATAGAGCGTTGGCCTGTGGACTGAAAGGTCTTGATATTTCTTACTGCCCTACCCAATCAGTTACAGCATTTGTCCTCCGAATGCCAAATCTTAAGTAGTGTTTCTCTCTCCATCTCCCTGGCACCATCTTAATGAGAACACCCCTTCTGAATCAGTGTAGTAGCTTCCTGATGGATCTCCATGTCTCCAGAACCTTCTCCAACCCATTTATCACGATGTAATAAGCAACTTCTATCTAGTCATGGTTTCTGGCTCTGATCGTTACCCAAAAACTGATTAAAATTAAAATCTCCACATTTGTGAAAACAGCACAAGTAATATTAACAGGTACCGTACTTACATTTTTTTTAAGTACTAGCTTTATACTTGGTGCTTTATCTAATTTAATCTTTTTCTTTAAAAAGTAAAGCATACTAAATATGGCCCTTTTCACTTGGAGAAATTAGTGAGTCATAAAAGCTGATTAAAGAAAATGCCCCAACACCCTGCTGCAGATATTCCACATGCTGTTTTCCTCACAGGTTTGCCATTTTGTGAAAAGCAACACTTGAGAAAGTTTGCTCTCAGAACTGTGGGATGTGGCCTTTACTACGAAATGCCTGCTCTCAAATTCACACCGTGTCTCTGCCCAGCAGGCATGTGGCCATGCATATGAAATCCAGAGAAGGTTACTCTAATGGACTAAATTGGGATGCTTTCCAAGGCCTCAAAGTCATGGGACAACACATCTTAGACAGCCTAATTTGATTTGATTTGGCATAGCTAACATGTTTTATTTTTTTACATTCTCATATATTGGTGAAACTGAGCAGATCTAGGTATGTATTGCCATGATTTGCTTCATGCCCAGTGAAGAAGAAAAAACTCACAAAGCAACAATTCCTTCTTCACAGAAAAAAAGCCATATTTATCTCTTAAAATACCCGATTTTTGGAAGTGCAGGGAGAAAACCTGTCATGGCTCTTTGAAAATCTCATTTCATGATGTGAGTGTAAGGCATGTTTCTTATCGGGGATAAGGGATTGCTGGTGCAGACGAAGTCAACAGGATGCTTTATATTATGCCTTAAAAACTCTGGCTAGAGTCTGCCATTATTGATTCCTCAGGAGGCAGAGAGTGCTAAAGACTAGCATTACTGAACTTTGACGGAGATGAATTCAGAAGTGGATACAAAGTCAGAGATTACAAGCGCCCAGCGGACACTGGAAAGGGTCTTGGGCAAAGGAGATTCTGAAATGAGTTTCAAACATGTCATGATGTCTCTCAAGATAGTAGCCAAGATGGGATGAGAGAAAAAGAAAAAGGAATCCTGGGATCATGCTGATAGCTGCTTTTTCTGGTCCCCTGGCAGATGAAGTTTCTTAGGTCTCTCACGTGCAGAATCAGACACCTCTGTCTGATGGTACCGACCCAAACACCCTCTAAGCTGGGCTGTGAGCGTGGGCTCTGGGCTCATGCCATCCGTACTTGAGTCTCAGCTTCGTGTGTCCCCTTAATGAATTCATGCAAGTTGCTCAGTCCCCTGTATTTACCAAACACTTGCCTAGCAATTACCCTGACCCGGGCACTGTTTGAAACTCTTCATACTCTTATAATAGCCCCCAACGACTGTTATCGTTCCCAGTTTACAAATCAACTTGGTCACAGAGAAAGTAAATTCCCCGAGATGCAGGGTAACAGGGCGAATGGGAGCCCGCAGTCGGCCCAGGCAGCTTGGTCTGGAGTCCGAGCTCTTTGCCGCCATGCTAAACAGTGGCACACAGCCATTCTTCATGGCTTTGGGAGGCTTAATTGCGCTGATGCGCACAAAACGTCCTACAATTATAAGCACACAGCCACAGTCCGTGTGTGGGGTCTGGAATTAGTCTGCTGAGGTAAAGCTGCGTGTCTGCTAGGCCCTGGTGCTGCCAAGCTTTTCCCAACAGCCCCTCCAATTGGCCGTAGACTTCTGCTTTAGTCTCCCCATTTGACATTTCTGTTTCCAATGGGACGGCGACCCAGACCTGACCTCCAGTGCGTTTGGCTGGGCTTCAGACTGTTTTTGTCCCTGGAACCAGGTGTGCATGGTCACAGGTTTGATGTTCCAGGTTCGGCTACACTTCACTTCCACTTGTTGATTTACCCCTGCATGTCCTTGAGCAGGTTTATATTACTCCCGGTGTAACGACATAGGAAGATTTTCGGTGACCTGAAGTAGCCCAATAAATTAGAAAAGAAATAAAATCAAGAGTTCCAGACCTGGGTTTGAATCTCAGCCTCAGCAGTGTGTTTGTTCTTAGGAAAGCCAGTTATCTGCTTTGGGACTTGGTTTTCTCATTGGTAATAACAGGAATAAGAATTTCTGTTCTCAGGGTCATTGCTAGGAATTAAACATGATATTGTATGTGGATGGTGGCTATATCTAGCACTGTGATCAACACATTTCCTTTCTCTCACCTTCTAAAAGTAAAGGGGAGTCGAAACCGGTTTGGCTCAGTGGTAGAGCGTCGGTCTGCGGACTGAAAGGTCCCGGGTTTGATTCCTGTCAAGGGCATGTACCTTGGTTGCGGGCACATCCCCGGTAGAGGGTGTGCAAGAGGCAGCTGGTCGGTGTTTCTCTCTCATCGACATTTCTAGCTCTCTACCTCTCTCCCTTCCTCTCTGTAAAATATCAATAAAATATATTTTTAAAAAATAAAAAATAAATAAAAGTAAAGGGGAACTCAAGTCTGGAAAAACAACTCAAGTTAACCTTAGCATCAGAGAACACACTCAGGTTCTCATACCGCTATGGGATAGAATTGCCGAGCAATGCTGGGACTCACCAAAGCTGATGGGATCACGCATGGCTTACATCACTTTTGAGTACTTGCAATTAAAATAAGCAGCATGATGATGTTTAGAAACCATTATACTCCATATGTTTGTTCATTCATCTATGTATATGTGTTCTCAGTGTTTATACTTACAATGCTATTTTGTTTTGTTTTGATAAGATGCCCAGTTGTCTGTGCTTGGGAATCCTAAGAAACAAGTTGTTCAAAAAGGAGTCCGAGTAAACAAAACATAGCAAAAATGCCACAGAACACAATCAGAGATTTCATCAGGGCTGAGAACATGGTGAGAGTAATGGAATCGCAGGGTTTTCCTGTGACGCCTGAGAAAGCGCCTGGGTCACAACTCACTGCTGGCAGGGGGCAGGGGAGGGGGCGTTCGGTAGCTGCGGTCATGCAAAAGCAACACTCCCTGCAGAACTGAGCAGGATCCTCTGAGCTTTACATGTAGCCATTAATCTGAAAATAGCTACTTACTAAGTTACAGTCATTTTTTGGTGATATTTAAAGAAAGTGGAGAGACAATCTAATCACTGAGACTGGAGGAGACTGGCACAACTCCACGTGCAATTGGTTTAGTGAGTGTGTCTGATTAGTCTTTATGTACCTCGTTCTTTGTACAAGATATTTCTTAATTATGCAGAAACAGATAAACATGCTTTATTGAAGCAGGCCTTGCATGAACTGAGAAGGAAAAATGATCAGTGGCATTTAATCTGAATTGCAAATACAGTAATTCCTCAAGTTGGTCTACATTCTTTTATAACTAAGATTGTGAGTTCTTGGTTCAAGTGCCAAAAAATTGAGGCGAATAGTCTCATCTTGGTCACATTAGGATCAATTGAATGGAATTTATGAAATCTTTGTAACAGTTACTGGATTTTCAGGATGATATTGCAACTATAGTAATTGTATTAAAAAGTTTTCTGGCCAAATCCAGTTTGGCTCAGTGGTAGAGTGTCGGCTTGCGGACTGAAAGGTCCCAGGTTTGATTCCGGTCAATGGCATGTAATTTGGTTGCGGACACATCCCCAGTAAGCGGTGTGCAGGAGGCAGCTGGTCGATGTTTCTCTCTCATTGATGTTTCTAACTCTCTATCCCTCTCTCTTCCTCTCTGTAAAAACTCAATAAAATATTTACAAAAAAAGTTTTCTGTCCATTTCCATACCAATTTGAAACATGTGCATCAGGTTCAAATTTCAAGTCTTGAGTAAAAGTATCAGAAGGAGTCCTTCTATTTTTATCATAAAGACATTTCCTGCAGAGATTTTTTTCATTCTCTAGACCCAAACAGGGAGACAGGAAGACCAGGGAAAGATATTGAAGCTCATTATGTGATATCCATTCAAATATATTAGTACTAACGTATTTTAGTACTAGGAATTATCTTCTATGAGGGTACCTCAACTCTCTGGCATCCTTTGCTACAATTCAGCTTTGTCTTTAAAGGCTCCTAAGCAAATTGGGGCCAGGTGAGAATTAAAGGAAGGACCAGAGCCCGGATGGAAGCTGGGCTGCTTCTGACAGTCCTGATCTTGCTGTGGTTGGTTCTCCTTCCCACTGTTTCTTCTAGATGATCATAAAGAAAAAGAAACAATCAATTAGAGGATGTCTCTCAAAGGCTCTGCTAGTATTAAAACACTTTATTAGAGTTAAATATTGGAATACAATCAAATATAGTTTGTAGCTTGTCCACAGAGCTCTTCCATTGTCTCTTCATTGGGGTAAAGCCATCGAGACAAGTTCTTAGTGATGGGGAGGAAGTCACACACACACACACAGATGCACGCACGCACGCACGTATGCATGCCTACTGATAACGATACAAATGGTTTCTTACAAAACACTTGGACAGTTTAAGTCCCCTGGGTTAATGTCTCTTCCCTTAAGCTTGGTATTTCATCATTTTCTATGTACAAAATACAGTTTCACATTCTCCCTGTGCCCTACATTGCTTTCCAATATTGAATGATATGAAAAGTCAAGCAACATTCAGTTAACCCACATCTCTAAATTGTCCAAAGGGATTGAGCGCCTCCTCTAAGTGCCCCACAACACAGAGCATTCTCGAGATGCTGATTGGGAAGGGAAGAATGTTGCAGACAAAAGGAATAGCAAGTTTTCAAATGGAGTCAAGAAAGTAAAGCAGTTAAAAAAAATGTACAGTTCAAGGTAAAGAGGAATGCTGACGTTAGTTAGACAAATGGTACACTAAAGGTCATGATGGATTTTGTGAGCCTTTCAAAAGAGTCTGGAAAGCAATGAAATGCATCATTAACTGAAAAAAAAATGTCAGGCACATTTGTACTGAGACTTAGTTTACTAAAGAGTTGTGTAGTCATTGATGCATTTTAATCTGGGCTGTTTTGATCAGGTGGTCATTTGTTGAGAGAGAAGCTGGTGACACAGATAATGAAGATCTGGACACTCCACAGCAGTGCTGTTTGCACACTTCTGTACTGTCAGTAACCACCTGTCACATGGCTACTGGGGACTTGAAATAAGGCTCCCGCAAAGAATGGTAATTGCCTTAAGAGCAGTGGATAGGGAAGGAAGAACAGAGCTGTGTTGGGGATTAAGTGCTAGGAAGTATGGCAGAACTCCAAAATTCATTGTGCAAATCCAGAGCAATATTAAGAAGTCCAGTGGCCACAGGACACACCAAATCTACAAAGTAAATGTGTCAAAGTTCAGAGGCATATTTCAGCACAATCTGGCAAGAGTTAAGAAGCAGGGCAGGCTTGTAGAAGAGTCAGAAAAACTCTTTTGGAACTGATTCATTAAAGCAGAGTTGTTTTAGAATCACAAGTTGTACTCTCATAGTTTTATCTTCATTGATCTTAAAAGGAGAAACTGACTGAAGTAAACAACCTTTCACCTATAGAGGAATGAACTAACCAAGAGGAAAACACACTAGAAGATACCTTGAGTGTCTTTCTTCTTGTGCATCTAGTACTGCTGACTGTCCACTGGTAAATATTTCCCACCCCAAAATGAGCACCATTTATAAATGAACTGGTGGCCCAGTGCATGAAATTCATGCATGGGGGAGGGGTGTCCCTCAGCCCTGCACCTTCTCCAATCTGGAACCCTTCAGGGGAAGTTCAACTGCTGTTTTAGGCCCGATCCCTGTGGCAGTTCAACATCCCCTTCGCAATAGGGGACTACCGGCTCGCTCCTAACTGCTCACCTCCCTGCCTGCTTGATTGTCCCTAACCACTCTGCCTGCCAGCCTGCTCGCCCCCAGCTATCCCCCCTCAGGCCTTATTGCCCCCAACTGCCTCCCTGCCATCCTGCTTGCTCCCCACTGCCCCTCACTGATGGCCTGCTCACTCCTAACTGCTCCCCCTGCTGGCCTGATCACCCCAAACTGCCCTCCCTTCCTGGCCTGATCACCCCTAATCACTTCTGCCTTTGCCTCGCCACCATGGCTTTGTCCAGAAGTACATCTGGAAGGTCTCCCGGTCTGATTAGCATATTACCCTCTTATTTGTACAGATATTAGTCCAGAACTATAAGGAGATTAAATATACATATTATTACAGTTTACATTCAATCTTATTTTGAGCATAGCAGTTAAACAGCACCCACCTGACAACCTACATAGGTATTACACTATAACTGATTATATTTCCAATGCTGCACTTTACATTCCTATGACTATTTTGTAACTACTTCTCAACCCCTTTACTTTTTTTACCCAGTCTCCCAACTACCCTGCCCTCTGGCATCCATTAGTCTGTTTTTTGTATTATGAGTTTCTGTTTTACTTGTTTATATATACTTTTAGATTCAACATATAAGTGAAATCATATGATATTTGTCTTTCTCTGACTAGCTTATTTCACTTAGCATGATATCCTCTAAGTCCATCTGTGCAGTGGCAAGTGATAAAATTTTATTTTTAAGGCCTAGTAATATTTCATTATGTACATGCACCATGACTTTTTATTTATTTTATTTTTTCCCACATTTTTTTAATTTTTATTTTTTTAATTAATACCACAGCTTTTTAAATCACCTTGTCTATTGATGGGCACTTGGGTTGCTTCCAGAGCTTGGCTACACATAAATAGCACTGCAATAAACATAGGAGTGCATATATTCTTTTAAATTAGTGTTCTTGGTTTCTTCAGAATATCCAGAGGTGGAATTGATGGGTCATAGACAGTTTCCTTTTTAAGTTTTTGAGGATCCTCCATACTGTTTTCCATAATGGCTGCACCAATCTGCATTCCAAACAACAGTGCATGAGGGTTCCCTTTCCTCCTTATCCTTGCCAACATTTGTTGTTTGTGGATTTATTGATAAAAGCCATTCTGATGGGTGTGAGGTAATATCTTTTTTTTCCTCAATTTTTTTTATTATTAAGGTATTATATGTGTACATATCTTTCATGCCCTCCCTCCCCAGAGTTCTGTGTTCGTTGGTTGTACTTGTATTCATGCATACCAGTCCTTCGGTTGTTCTCTTATCTCCCCCCAGGTCTCCTTCCCCTCCCTGCTATCATTTGACAATCTGCTTGTTTTATGGTGACTATCTGAGTACCGCACGAATAGAGTCCGCTCCTCCTCTGGTTCTCACCGCACCTCCCCCTGGGTCCCACTGCTTCCCCTGGGACACACGGCTCACCCGGGGCACACGGCCCCCTGGGACATATGGCTCACCCAGGACACACGGCCCCTCTGGAGCACTGGGGTCGCATATTGGAGGGGCAACGCTAGCTTCTTGCTAGCACGGCAGGCAGGCTGGGACTGATATGGCTGCAGGCGGGTAGACCGCCCTCAAAGGTGTCTCGTTCGGTGCAGAAGCGGAGCAGCTGCAGACGCGGAGGCTAAGTTCTGAGGCCGCCCACTCCCTGAGCCTGGGGCGTAGTGAGCTCTGTACTCGGTGGATTTCCTTTATTTGTGGCGGCGGTGGTGGGTGGCGGTGGCTGGTGCAGTAGCGACGGTCGCTCCTGTGGTTCAGTTTCCACTGTAGTTTTAAAGTTCACATGGTGGCAGTAGCGGGAGCTTTGGCTCGGCCATGCGGCGGATGAGGGAGGACTCACTGGGGCCGCTAACAGAAGGTGCCGTGCCGGCTCCTCACCAGCACGGCGGGTGTGCTGGGAAGGTTGTGGGCGGGCTGAGATGGCTTCGGGTGGAGAGTTCCCCCTCAATGGTGTCTCCTTTGGTGCGGAAGCAGAGCTGCTGTGGACGCAGAGGCTAAGTTCTGAAGCCACACTCTCTCTGAGCCCGGGGCATAGTGAGCTCTGATTTCGGTGGATTCCCATTCGAGGGGGTGGCAGCAACGGTAGCTCCTGTGTCTCAATTTCCCCTGTAGTATTAAAATCCACATGGCGGTAGTGGCGTAAGCTTTGGAGCCAGCTGCTGGCGGTGGCGGCGGAAAGACTCGCCGGGGTGCAAAGGGAAGGCACCGCGCCATCTCCCCACCAACACGGTGTGCGGAGGCTGGGCCAAGTCGGCCGCGGGCTGGGAGACGCCGCGCCAGCTCCTTGGGATGGTTGTGGGCAGGTGCCGAAGGCGAGGCGAAGGTCCCATATCAGCTCCCTCGTTCCCACGGCCAGCGGGCTAGCCCAGTCCCTGGGCCCCGGGGCGGAGCGAGGTCTGGCTTCCCTCATTCCCGGAGGCAGTGTCTCTGGCAGGTCCGGTTTCGCTGTAGTTTTAAACTCCACATAGAAGCAGCGGCACCCTGCTTGGTGTCTAGTTGTAGCCTTCCCATTTCTGGGCCGAGCTGGCTGTGGGCAGGGAGATGCTACGCCATCTCTTCACCCGCATGGCGAGCACGGGGGTTGAGCCGAGCTGGCTGCGGATGGGGAGATGCTGCGCCCGCTCCTCACCAGCATGACGGGCGGGCTGGGATGGTTGTGGGCAGGGAGGTCTCGTTCATGGGCTTCTCATCCAGGCAGGAGCCAAAGGTGCGGCAGAGGCCCGCATCAGCTCCCATGGTGGCCAGCAGGGCTGGCCCACTCCCTGGGCCCCGGGGCGGAGCGATGTCTGGCTTCCCTCATTCCCGGTGGCAGTGGCTCCGGTAGGTCCAGTTTCGCTGTAGTTTTAAACTCCATATGGCAGTAGTGGCATCCTGTTTGGTGTCTAGTTGTAGCCTTCCCATTTCGCCAGCTTTCCTGTGGGTCTGGTGTGATCCCTTTCGATTTTAGCTGTTGTTTTTTTCCAAATTGTTGAGGAGGTGGCAGCTTAGGAGACTTCCTAGGCCGCCATCTTGTTTCGGTCTCCTCTATAATACTCGGTGTGAGGTAATATATTAAATTGTGGTTTTAATTTGCATTTTTATGAGGGGTTCCTTCTAAATAAATAGTGGTATTTTAGCCTGTAGACCTAGACTCAGAAATATTTCAGGCAACTGATCAGAAAGAATTTAGGCAGGCCTGTAGAACCAATTCTTTCTCCTCATTGAGTCATAAGTTCCTCATAAGCAAACTATGGGAGTGGGTTTGCTAAAATTTCAGGAGGAAATAGGACGCTCTATCAACAATTCAGAAAAAATCAGATAAAAAACACATTAGAAAGTCAAATTTGCTAGAGATATATTTTAGAGTGGGATTCTGTTTCACAGAGAGCCAAAGCTGATATAAACTTCTTAGTCATATCACTTTTAAACATAACACCTGATGATAAATTCCAGCATTTTATGCTGTTTTTAAATGTATTCTTTTCAATATAAGCATCAAACTAAATGTTAACCATCTATTGCATGCTTACTTTCACCTTTGCCCTAATTATAATGTTTCTTATCCTGACTTTTAATCATTGGTTTATGTATTTTATATTTTTAATTTTCACTAATTTTTAAATAATAAGAGAAAGTGGTATAAAATATTCAAATAATTTTACCACACCACTGCACAGGATAAATTTAGAAATAGTGGATGACCTATAAGAAGAGATAGCAGGAAACAAGTGTTTGCCAGCTGAATACAAATCCCTAAATTTGTTCTAGGAAAGGTCGTGCTAGGGTGTCAGCGTGTGGTTTATAAAACCACGGAGGTGTTAAAAAGCAATATATCAGAGTTACCAGCAACCTCTTCCGTTCTCTGTACTTCAATATATTTTGACTTTTAGTTTAGGTTTCTAAGATATTTGTATGTGGTGGAAATTAAGAGAGAGAGGGCAGCTAAGCAATTAGGAATTGGGACCATGGGGAGGGAAGAAATAAAACCAGGGAACACAACTACCCTGTTTCCCCGAAAATAAGACAGTGCTTTATATTAATTTTTGCTCCCAAAGATGTGCTAGGTCTTATTTTCAGGGATGTCTTATTTTTCCATGAAGAAGAATACAGTACACATTTATCGTTAAATGAAAATAAAGGAAATTTATTACCTGTATATGGTACGGTAGTACGGTAATTGTCAACACAAACCAGACAAACTGTGAATCCTACAGTATCAAGAATTTACTCATTTATTCAGTGACAATCATGTCATCATCTTCTGGAACATCATCACAACAATCCAATTCCTGAATTTCCTGGTGAATTTCTTGTGACTCCATTTCTTTCAGAATCAGTGGACCAAATCTCTCATGTTTAGCAATAGCGCTGTCTTTAAATGAGTACTTCTTGTCAAGGTAGCCTGCTCGCAGTGCATTTGCAATGCAACTGTCAGTGATTTTCTCCCATGAATTCTTCACCCAAGTCACAACTTATTGCAGAGTTAAGAAGGCACCTCAAATGGGAGGGAAGGAAGGGCACACATGAACTTGAAAATGTATGGCTATCGCTAAGATAGGCAGCGTGCAGATAACCAATCACAAGGCAGTAAGTCTTATAAACCAATCCCAAGGATGTTGCTACCAACCAGGAGCTAGCACGCCTGTATCTACCCCCTAAATTAAAAAGTGCACACTTTCTCTTCAGCTCTCTCTTCTCCCAGCATGCAACGGGTTCCTGAGGTTTCTGTCTCAGGGGAGCACATCCCTGCGCCCACGTAGCTTATGGTCATGTGGTACTCTACACATGGACTAATAAACTTTAATTCTCGTGGATGGTCTCAATAAACATTGATTTCGCTAACCGTTTTTGTCTGTGAATTCACTCTTTGATTTTGAGAGACACCGAACTTGGACTCAACGCCCCACATTTTGGTTTCAGGGGGACAAGCCAGTGGACCTTCAGTAGGGGATGTATGGGTTAAGAGAGGTGGAGATTGGGCAGCACTAATAAAGAATAACAAGGGTTAGTGAACACCACCTGATACTCAAAGATGCACCTAATTACCTCACTTATTCCTCACAGCAGCCCCTTCACTCATCACAGAAATATCCCTGGAACCTTCAATGTGCCAGGTGCTGTGCTTGGTAGAGACAAGGCTGGACAAGACCAAGCCAGTTTTCACCCTTGTGAAACTCTTCTCTAGTATAAACAACAAACAAAGAAGTAAGTAGACAAACAAAAACAAATGACACATTAGGATAGGCACCCCATAGGAAACAAGTGAGCTGAGGTAGCAAATAATAAGAGGAAACTACCTCCTATAGGGAAGATCAAGGAAGACTGTGTTTGAGAAAGCAACCCAAGGAAGACAACCAAAGAAACAGAACTGTCCGTGTAGGAAACAGAGGAAGAGCAGAATGGCACATGCAAAGGCCCTGGGATGAGAAAGACACTATGTCTGGTGATGAATGAGTTGGGGGCTAGAGTAAAAGTGGAACGGTCTTTAGGGGGCTGTTGGTGTAGCTGAGAGATGAGATTTGCTAGAATTATAGAATAGAAGTATCAGAGATAAAGAGAAGTGAACACTATTATTGAATATATACTGGAGGTAGAGATATATTTCCTGGTGGTCCTTGTCCATATCCTTATTAATATCACCCACATAACTGTTGAGAAACAGCCTAAAAGTTGGGAAATAACCCAAAAGTCCTACAGTAAGTAACTTCCTGATGGGTTATGAATACTGCCTTCCTCAATCCCTGTCCACTGAATCACACTGCCTGGCTTTATTAATTCAAAATCAATGTTGGTTTTATAGAGTTCTAAAAGTGAAAGCTTTTGGCAGTCTAATGATTTTGAATTATAATTTGCTTTATTAACCAGGACAGCGTATCGATTTTCATTTCATAAATTCCTAACTTCATTCCATCTGAAAGAGGCACTCAATCCTGAAAGCTCTCCAGATACATTTCTTCTGTCAAAAATGTCATCAAGCTTTTGCATTTCTTCCAGAAAAGTGCTGTGTTATCACCAGCAATGAAAAAGTTTGCATTGGTGCTGAAACCGGTTTGGCTCAGTGGTAGAGCATCGGTCTGCGGACTGAAAGGTCCAGGGTTTGATTCCAGTCAAGGGCATGTACATTGGTTGCGGGCACATCCCCCGTAGGGGGCATGCAAGAGGCAGCTGGTCCATGTTCCTCTCTCATCGACGTTTCTAGCTCTCTATCTCTCTCCCTTCCTCTCTGTAAAATATCAATAAAATATATTTTAAAAAAGAAAAAGAAAAAAGTTTGCATTGGCTAATGCAGGAATCTGTAGCAACTTTGAACCATACGCCATTCTTACCATGAATCTCAACTGGGTTACTTGAGTGACCAGCCTGGTTTGTCAGCTTTGCTAAAATTATACCTGTACCTACCATCTTTAAAGTGGCCCCTCGCCAAGTAAACCAACATGGAAAAGGCTCACAATAAGGGTTTGAGTCAAAAGCTGAGCTGGAAATTACCCTGTCCTTTCCAAACTCAGAATTCTGTAGTTATTTTCTTCCTTTTCATTCTGTTTACTGTTGAGACTCTAGGGTGTATGCTAGTTATGCTCACCAGGACTTCCATTTCTCCTTTTTCTCGGCTCATGGCAGGATTGCACTTCTTTGCGCTCTGCGATTGGAGTGACACACCGCTTGTTCCGGAAGTATTTAGGAGCTGCTGGACACCCTCCCCCAACTACTGAACAACATGGTCTTAACTGGGACAGGTTTCTTCCCAGCCTTGATATGAAGGAAAACACAAATGTCCAAATTAGAGAAGCAATGGCAGTCTGTCATCAGAGAGGGAGGAGGTGTGATACAAGTGGGCCTGGTTTTAATCATTCTTTGCACCTTACTGGCTCTCTCCGCCTGCTTTTGTCCAGCTGTAAAAGAGACAATAGCAGAGTTTGATATAACAATATAGTATGTCAAGTGCAGAGCAGAATGCCAAATGAGAGATGATGTTCAATGAAAATAGGTGGTTTTGTGATGGATAATGATAAATATACTAAAAGTCTAGAAGGATGACAGAATGGAAATGGAAGAGACTACAGAAGTGGGAAAAAAAATTGTCATTGATCCCTTCTCACGTCCCCTTTCTTCCCTCCCTGCATGCTTCTTCCTCAGGCAGAGCTGTCTGTCCCTCAGTGTACCCTGTGCTGTCTCTCCTCTCCCCACTCCTCTGTCACAGCCACTTCCAGGAAAGTATGTCTCACTCATGAAAGCACTCATTAAAATAGCTGCATTTTAACAAGAGTGAAGTGCAAGGACTTAAACACCAACACAATGCACATGCTTAAATATTATAAATACTCATTGTAGATTTTTTAAAACGTTACTTTTCTTTCCCCTTTTCACCATATATATTCACATTTTTTCTGATTCTTGCACCCAAGTAACACACAATCAAGAGGATTTCATTAGCTGAATAAGTATAGGAGGAAAGAGAAACAGAGAAGAAAGGAGGGAGGGAGGCAGGGAAGGGAAGAAGGAAGAAAGGATTTCCAGTAGGACATGATCTCACTCATCTAGGGGAAATGGTGAACAACATATAGACTGATGAACAAGAACAGACCCAGAGATAAGGAGCCATGGGTCAGACTGTTGGACCTCAAAAGGAGGGTGGGGATAAAAGGGAGAAATCAACCAAAGGACTTATGTGCACACATATGAGCCTAACCAGTAGTTAAGGACAAATAGGGGGGTGGGGGCAGGAGTGGGGGGGGATTGCAATGGGGGATTGAGGACAAATATGTGATACTTTAATCAATAAAGAAATTAATTAAAAATATAAAATAAAAACAATTCTAAAATCAGGTAGAGATACTTTTCCTTCTCTGAATGACCTGATACTGTTCTAGCAACAGAAATTGGAAGGACTTGGAGTTATTCTATCCTTAAATACAAGGTGGGGCAAAGTAGGCTTACAGTTGTGAATTTACAGAAAAAGAGTTTAGTCTTGTATTGCTATTTATTTATTACTAGAGGCCCCATGCATGAAATTCATGCATGGGCCTGGTGGGTGTGTCCCTCACCTCAGCCTGCACCCTCTCCAATCTGGGACGCCTCGAGGGATGTCTGACTGCCTGTTTAGGCCCAATCCCTCTCACAATCCTGGACTGCTGGCTCCCAACTGCTCGCCTGCCTGCCTTCTTGATTGCCCCTAACTGCTGCCTGCCAGCCTGATCACCCTCTAACCACTCCCATGCCAGCCCAATTGATGTCTAACTGCTCCCCTGCCAGCCTGTTTGCTCCCAACTTCCCTCCTCTGCTGGCCTGGTCACCCCTAACCCTCCCTGCAGGGTTGATTGCCTTCAACTGCCCTCCCCTACTGGCCATCTTGTGGTGGCCAACTTGTGTCCACATGGGGGCAGCCATCTTTGACCACATGGGGGCAGCTATTGTATATTGGAGTGATGGTCAACCTGTGTATTACTCTTTTATTAGATAGTATAGAGGCCTGGTGTATGGGTGGGGGCTGGCTGTTTTGCCCTGAAGGGTATCCTGGATCAGGGTGGGGGTTCCCTTGGTGTGTGTGGCAGCCTGAGTGAGGGGCCTGTGGTGGTTTGCAGGCTGGCCACACCCCCTGGCAAACCAAGGGGAGGCCCTGGTATCTGGAATTTATTTACCTTTTACAATTGAAACTTTGTAGCCTGGAGTGGAGCCAAGTCTTCTGCTTGCTCCATGGTGGCAGCTGTTTCTGTTTGGATTTGTTTACCTTCTATAATTGAAACTTTGTAGCCTTGAGTGGAGGCTTAGGCAGCCAAGGGCAGGTGGAAAGCTTGGCTTCCTCTGTTGCCTGGGAAACCCACGCCTCCCTCCTGCTCTCTGTGGTTGTAGCCATCTTGGTTAGGTTTATTTGCATACTTGCTCTGATTGGCTGGTGGATGTGACTGGTGGGTGTGGCTTGTGAGTGTAGTGGAGTGATGATTAATTTGCATATTACTCTTTTATTAGGTAGGATTTTCCATATGAACAACTGCAAACCTACTTTTGCCCACCTTGTATAGAAGAGATGGAAAAACTTTTTATAACACTTCTTATAACATCACTAGAAATTGGTCATTTATTCCCAAAGCAGAACCTCCTGCTTAAAAGACTTTTAGCCCTATTTGATTTTGTCATTTATTAATGGGTAGAATTATTACAGAAACATATTTTAGGACCACTAATTTCATCACTAATGGAATTGTACATTTATTCTTTGAATAACTTAATTATATATCTAATGTAAACCAAAGGGACAAAAGAATTTCCTCATACTCAGTCTAGGATTGGTCTTAGTTGAACTGTTTGTTGCTGCTTATGCCATGTCAAGTAGCTATTTTCATTTTTTTAAAAAAAAATGTCTTTATTGATTACAATATTACATATGTATCCTTATCCCACAATTACCCCCCATATCCCCACTCATGCCCTCACCTCCCTGTTGTCTGTGTCCATTGGTTAGGCTTATATGCATGCATACAAGTCTTTTGGTTGATTTCTTCCCCTTACCCCAACCCTATCCTACCTTTCTCTGAGGTTTGATGGTTTGATAGATGTTTCTCTATTTTTGGATTTGTTTTTGTTCATCAAGTTATAATGTTCTTTATTATCCATAATTGAGTGGAATCATGTGGTATTTTTTTTTTACTGCCTGACTTATTTCACTTAGATAATGCTCTCCAGTTTCATCCATGCTGTTGCAAATGGTAAGAACTCCTTTTTTACTGCAGCATAGTATTCCATTGTATAGATGTTTTTTAATCCACTCACCTGTTGATGAGCACTTAGGCTGTTTCCAAATCATAGTTATGGTGAATTCTGCTGCTATGAACATAGGGGTGCATATATCCTTTCTGATTGGTGTTCTAGTTTCTTGGGATATATTCCTAGAAGTGGAATCACTGGGTCAAATGGGAGTCCCAGTTTTGTGTTTTGAGGAAACTCCATACTGTTCCCCATAGGGGCTGTACTAGTCTGCATTCCCACCAGCAGTGCACGAAGGTTCTTTTTTTCTGCATCCTCACCAGCACTTGTCATTTGTTGATTTGTTAATGATAGCCATTCTGACGGGCGTGAGATGGTACCTCATTGTCATTTTGATTCGCATCTCTCAGATGATTAGTGACTTTGAGCATGTTTTCATGTGTCCCTTGGCTTTCTTTCTGTCTTCTTTCAAAAAGTATCTATTTATGTCCGTTGTCCATTTTTTTATTGGGTTGTTTATCTTCCTTTTGTTAAGTTGTATGAATTCTCTGTAAATGTTGGAGATTAAACACTTATTGGTGATAACATTGGCAAATATGTTCTTCCATGCAGTGGGCTTTGTTGTTGTTTTATTGATGGTTTCTTTTGCTGTGCAAAAGCTTTAATTTTAATGTAGTCCTATTTGTTTATTTTCTCTTTAGTTTCCATTGCTCTAGGAGCTGTATCGGTGAAGAAATTGCTTCAGCATATGTCTGAGATTTTGCTGCCTGTGGATTCCTCTAGTATTTTTATGGTTTCCCTTCTTATATTTAAGTCTTTTATCCATTTTGAGTTTATTTTTTTGTATGGTGCAAGTTGGTGGTCTAGTTTCATTTTTTGCATGTATCTGTTCAATTTTCCCAACACCATTTATTAAAGAGACTATCTTGACTCCATTATATATTCATAGCTCCTTTGTTAAATATTAATTAAAGATAGTGGTTTGAGTAGATTTCTGGGTTCTCTATTTTATTTCATTGATCTATATGTCTGTTCTTGTGCCAGTACCAGGCTGTTTTGAGAACAGTGGCTTTGTAATACAGTCAAGTAGCTATTTTCATCCTCATTTGAGACTAGTAGAACAACTACTAGTTTGGGCAGCTATCTCTATCATGGGAAAGGGTTAGTTTTTTATACAGTTGCAGAGTCTAGAATGTAAAAATGTTTAAGTACATAGTGTTATCAAGTGAATTATATCAATGCAGTCCCTCTAATTCTTACAATTATTAGTATATAGAGAAATACCCTAAGTGATTATAGGCATTTGCAATTAGGTTTCATTGTAAAACAATTTCTAGAAGTTGATTTGTTCAACTGTGTACCAGATGAGTAATAAATAACTGGGTGCTGGCAAAATCTCCCACTGTGACTGTGAAAATGCAGCAAGAGTGTTAATACAAAAATAACTTTAGAAATATGTTGAAACATTCACTATTTTTCCAAAAACAATTGCATCACTTCCTAGAAACATAAGTACATGGTTTTTCAACCATTGTGTGTGTGTGTGTGTGTGTGTGTGTGTGTGTGTGTGTGTGTGTCTGTGTCTGTGTGTGTTTATATAAAGGATGGGAGGAGTCTTTAAATACAGTGATGAAATGAAAAAGTAGTCAATGGAATTTTACTAGCACAAGCTAGAAGTCAGAATCAGATCAACAATATATTCACTAAAACAAACACTGAACAATGTTCTGTGTGAGCCCTTCGAAGCCACCAAAGCACAAACAGGAATTGGTGTTAATCGAGTTGGACTGGACATCAAAGGGACTATTGGAGGCAGTTGACCTGAAATCCAAGATGATACTTATTAGCAGATAAAGAAGATTCTTATGCCCTTTTGTGTATTTGGTTTCCCAACTTATTCTTGTGCTATTTTGTAAATTTGTCTTCATAAGGGCACAACATCTTAATATATAAAATATGTTCTTCCAGGGGTCATCATAACTGAAACAACCGGATGGACAACTGAATAGCAGGCTGCACGGGGCCACCAGGCCGGCAGGGGGGATAGTGAGGGATGACCAGACGACTGAACAGCAGGCTGTGTGTGGTGACCAGGCTGGCAGGGGGGTTAGTGAGGGATGACCAAATGGCTGAACAGCAGGCTGCATGTGACAACTAGGTCAGTGAAGGGTTAGTGAGGGATGACTAAATGACTGAATAGCAGGCTATGTGGGGTGACCATTCTGGCAGGGGGGCAGGTGGGGGCAACCAGAATGGCAAGGGGGGCAGTTAGGGACACACAGACCAGCAGAGGAAGGCAGTTAGGGGTGACCAGGTTGGCAGGGGGGGGGGCAGTTGGGAGCCAGCAGTCCCGGATTGTGAAAGGGATGTCTGAAGGGTCCCAGGTTGGAGAATGTGCAGGCTGAGCTGAGGAAACCCCCCTCCTGTGCACAAATTTCATGCACTGGGCCTCTAGTTGTAAGTAAAAGTCCCAGTTAAACTCAAGAAGGCAATAGCTGGACCACCACTACCATCTGTGTTCAGAATAACATCATATACCTGTGTGAATGCCCTCTTGTCCAAATAACTTTAAAAATCCTTAATCATCCTTTTTCAAATGAGTAGCATCTGGGTCCCTTCAAATTTCAACCATTAGATGAGTTTATTGCTGGGATTTAAAAACTACCAGAAAAGAAATCTGAGTGTTCAAAGCAGTGAAGCCAACCTGTGTTCATAATGGAAGTGTAAGAATTCCTAAAACCTCTTGCCCAACATAAATAGAGCAATTTAATTTTAGTCAAATTTGATTTTCTTTCCCACCACTTGCTTCATGAAATGTGAACTGTTTGCTTATTTATTTGTAGAAAAAAACTTCCAGCTATTTCAGCATTAGAAATCTGACCACTTTCGAGTTATCTTTCTTAATTGAAGCCAAGGGTTGTGTGCATCATTGAGATTTTTTATTCAGTCCATAAACCTGTTAAATTCCAGAAACTATATCATGTTAGATCTTACAATTTAGGAGTTTAGATTGGGCTTCCTCCCTAGATCAACCAACCGTTCTGTAATGAATTAAATTGTGTTTCTCAGCCCAAACCAAATTTATAAGTTGAATTCCTAACCCCCAGGACCACACATTGTAACTTTATTTGAAAACAGAGTCTTTGCAGATGCAGTGAATTAAGAAGAGGTCATACTAGAGTCAAGTGGGGCCTCTAAACCATCATGACTGGTGTTCTTATAAAAAGGGAACATTTGGATAGGAGAGAATGCTATGTGGGATGATGTGACTTGCCTACAAGCCAACGAATGCCAAAGATTGTGAACCTCTAGAAACTAGGAGAGTCGCTGTCTCCTTCACAGCCTAGGAGAACCACTGGAAGGACCTAACACTGCCAACATCTTGACCTTGGACTTCCAACCTCCAGAACTGTGAAAAAATAAATTTCCATTATTTAAGCCACTCAGTCTGTGGTACTTTGTTATGGCAGCTCTAGCTCACTAATACCTCTTATTCACTTCTGTGCCTGCAAATAGTCTCATTGGCTGATTAGTGATTCTCTTATCTCTGCTCTTTTTTATTAAATGAGGATATTTGCATCTTATAAGCTATCCCACGAGTTAGCCTTCAACATGATGGTCATAAAAAAAAGAGGACAATGTCTTTAAGCATTGATCCTGACCTTTGAAACTATGAGACTGGGTAAGAAGAATGAGACCATTTGTCATCTGCTTACACCTCCCTTTAAAAAGTACATTGTAGCAGCTCAGTTGATACATGTAAATATTAAACAAAAATAAAAAAAATATTTTGACATAAATGTGAGTCTCAATCTTAGCTAGAACCAGCTGTACATCCCATTGATATCCTTAGAGTGGGATCTAAGGAACAAGAGGATTTCGAGTAGGAAAATTAATAACAGTATCTTTGCTCTTGGGAAGGAAAAAAGGGTATGATTCTGCTAAATAGGGAAACAAAATGGGATCCACAAATCCAAGCTACTCCTTAGACAATATAAAGAAGATAGTGATGTCAGGGGAAGAACAGCTGTCAGCTACTGGACTGAGTGATGTCTTTCCTAGTCCTAGGAAAATAGGAACTAGATGAACTTCCTAAACTGCAGCTACACTCCCAACTTCCAGCTCTCTGGGCCACATTTGACAAATGTAGTTACCAAGCTTTAGTGTGCACTACCAGGAGAATGTCTAAGACACAGATTTTTGGGCTCCAGTTCCAATAAGGTCCAGAGTGAGACCAAAGAGTTTGCATTTCTACCTATTGAAAATTATTCCTAAGTGATGCTAATGTTGCCAGGCCAGGCATGATACTTTGGGAATCACTAGACTACATAAATGTTGTCAAGCCTCCCGGATGAAACAAGTCACCTGGAAGGAACTTGTTTTTAAAAAATACAAAACCAGCTGAAACCGGTTTGGCTCAGTGGATAGAGCGTCGGTCTGTGGACTTAAGGGTGCCAGGTTCGATTCCGGTCAAGGGCATGTACATTGGTTGTGGGTACATCCCCGGTAGGGGGTGTGCAGGAGGCAGCTGGTCGATGTTTCTCTTTCATCGATGTTTCTAGCTCTCTATCGCTCCCCTTTCCTCTCTGTAAAAAAATCAATAAAATATATTTTTAAAAAAGAAATACAAAACTCCAGGTTCCCTGCCAGATTTTTTCTGGCTCGTGACCTCCAGAGAAAAGAACAGGATTTTCTATTTTAACAAACTTTGTGTGATTAATGTGATTAGGCAAGTTTGGGAAATGATACATCAAATCTCCATGAGTTTCATCTTAGCATCTGTCACTTTCCCACCTACCAATGGGTAGGTTTTGCAATATGGTATAGTTGTGTGATAAGTTAATAGTAGCACAACCCCTGGGTTCTGTAACCCTAATATACTGGCTCTATAATGACCAAAAAAACCCACTCTTCATTTCAGGAACAGGTTCCTGGGACATGGTCTTAATACCAACTTGGTCCCAGAAGTCCAACTCAGTCCAGAGACCATCCTGAAACAGGCTCAGATGACATAGCCTTTACTGGCAACTCTTCTTTTCTGTTCCTCCTTATCTCATAGCTCACTTCTTGCTTTGAATATTAATGGGGTCTCCAGCCTCAGGCTTTTTCCGCTAACTTTGCAAGCTTTTGTATGTTGATTATGCTCTAGGAAATTTTATTTCAAAATCACCTTCTCCTATTTTGGCAGAAATGGTCTTGCTGCACCTGCAGAGGAAATCCCATTGGTTCAGCCTCTGGCCGACAGTAATGCAAGTCAACCCTTTAAAGGATAGTTGGAGATTTGCAAAGAACTTGTAGTGAAACTGCTTGGGGCTCTATTACACCATGTGCTGCTTTGGCATACGCATAATTCCTGTCTCTCAGATCCAAATTTCAACCACTTACTCAAAATTGAGGCGTTCTGTAAATGACTTTTTTGGCATCATATTTTACCTCAGGGAATTTATAGTGGTTTTAAAATAATAGCATCGTACATATCATCTTTATCCTTTGCAGCAAATCTACAAGGCAGGCTTCACTCTCTTTTTTAAATAAGGACCCTGAGGCTGAGTGATATTAAATATAGAAATTTTCAAGGTTACTCTCAGTAGCCCATGACACTCTTTCTCAGTTTGGTCTGCTACCCATACCTGTGGGTGCAAGGTTGAAATTCAGCTCCTGTGCCAAGATAAGAAATGACATTGCTGACTAAAAGACACGTTATTTTATACTCAGGCATGTATTTATCTCTTTTATTTTTTTAAAGCAATCATCCCATAATCAACAAATATTTACAGTTGTTTTCTTCATGAAATCTAAGAGGTTGTTTTCTTCATGAAATCTAAAAAGACTCTCTTATATACTCTCATATAGTGACCAAAATGGCACAACATCAAAGAGGAGAAATAAATAGAAAATCAACTCTTGACCCTTACCTATAGTGTATCCGCCTAATCATCTTACACATCACCCACAGAGACTGCAGTCAGGTCACTTACACTTTCCATCAAGTTTTTATTGAGCACGTTCTATGTGCTTAGCACTCTGCTGGACTCTACAGGTACAAGGCATATACAAAGCATGGGTCCTGCCCACAAGGAGCTTACAATATGGTTAAGTATTTAAAAAACAATGACAAAGCTCTTAAAATACATATTGTGCAAATCATTTTTATATAAAAAAGCATTTCAGATAATAAAAACAAACACACACAAAAAAGCCTTAGGACAAAAAGGAACTGAAAAACAGTTTTATCCATGGGATGAGCCTAGAGATATTTTGAATTAACAAAACATTTCAGTAAAAAACCTGGATTAATGGAAAATATGAGCACAAATGTTTTAAACAGAGCAATTAAACATTTTAGTATTCATAGTACCTGAAAGCACATCAACCAAGGTATATTTTTTTTACAGATCTTTAAGGTACTTCGATAATTACAATCATCTTAATAACAGATTCCTTTGGAATGTCTTCCAACTACTGAGGATGTTGATACATTTTGTTCCCTTAAGTAGTATGCACATGGTTGTTTATCACCTGGATTTCATCACTTATTTAATTTTTAAAAGTCATTCTTATTGACAGTAAAACTATGGATACATTCAATTTCATCTAAATTTTTATATATTTCACAGACCAAAGTCCACTTATAACTATAAGACACACATACATAAGCTATATAATAAAGAGCTAACATGCTAATTAGAACAGATGGTGGAACAACCTTCTGGAACGAACTTCCAGAACAACCTGTGGTTGAGGAGCCGGGTTATGAGGCCTCGAGGCAGCCGGGGCTGCCACCACCCTCTGCAGGGCCATCGATGCGATGCCGGGTGGGGGTGGAAGGGTGGGAGGAATCTGGGTTTGATCGCCCCACAGAGGGTGGGGGCACCTGAGGCTTCAAGGGCCAAGCCCATTGCACAAAT
The DNA here is from genome assembly GCA_963924515.1 of Vespertilio murinus. Lineage (NCBI taxonomy): Eukaryota > Metazoa > Chordata > Mammalia > Chiroptera > Vespertilionidae > Vespertilio > Vespertilio murinus. The sequence goes on from OZ004706.1 coordinate 48,875,935, forward strand.
ATTATGCATTGGGCCTCTAGTTTACATATAAAAGATAATGACTGATTTTCTCTTCCTTCTTTGAGAGAATATAGCTTCTGATGGAAGCTCAGTCTTCTAATGCTAACTTTTCCTGTTTTTGTTTGTTTGTTTGTTTGATCTCTCTCTGGCTCTAAGATCTTGGCATGACTTGGCATGCCTCTTCACATTACTCTGGCCAAACCTCTCTTGGGAGCAGCACAGCTGGGGTTGATTTGTTTTGTTTCACACTGGGTTGCTGTGGTGCTGAATAAAAGCACTGATTCTGCAATCAAGTGGGGGTGGGAGTAGGCAGGAGTTCATTTCTTCCAATGTAGAAGTCATAGGTCAAAATTACACCTCTATATGATATGTAGTCGAGAGCCAGGTCTGTTCAGTCCACTTATAAAGCATCTTAATACCACATATTTGTTTTACATATGGATCCCATGGAGCTTTACAATAACTACAATAAAACTTAGATCAAGCACCATTTCTCACATGTAATTTTTTAAGAGTTCCTAAGAACTGTATTTCATTTTGAGGTTTGATTCTATCCTCACTATAAGGTCATTACATAATTATGAGAATCTATGTTTACTGAAGACAATAAAGAAAACAGAGATGAGAGCATTTGTTAAGAATAAAAGTAAGTGTGTTACTGAATCACGATTCAGAATATTTGATGTTATAGAGCTTATTATTTTGGGTGAATTAGTATGAAATGGATATTTTTCTGAGAATTAAGAAGTATTGAAACTATTTTAAAATGACATATTCTGTCTCTATATCAGGTTTCAAAGTTATTGGACAAAGATCATTCCTAATTCAGAAATATCTTTACCAAATAGTCACTCTTTTTCAAATCTTTCCAATCATATTTTTTATTACTTTCACATATAGAGCCTCAATAAACATTATTATATCAAATTGCCTGTGATTGTTCTGCTTGGATATAGCATTCTTAGATCAGTAAAGTTTCATATGGAAATTCCCAAGTTGGAAACATAGAAACAAAGGGCTTTATGTCACATTTTTTGAAATTTTCAACAGTGGATCTTGTACACATATTGTTCCTTTTTTTGAGAATTTACCAAATAAATAGCATCTTTCTTGGTGTCAAGTACTGCACTAGTGCTAAGAGAGCTATAAAGAAAATCTGAGAAAGGGTCCTCACCATCACTAAATACAATTTTGGCATAGGAAAAAGACATACATAGTGAAAATATTTAGGGAATTAAATAATACTCTTCAAAATAAGCACTAAATGACTTCAGAGTTGTGGATAGAGGTAAGAGGAGAACAAAGATACGCAAATTATTCAAGGCTGAAGGACAAGGTGAGATCTAAACATGTGAGAGATGAGTAGGTTTTGCATGGGCAAAAATAATCATGAGGTATTATAAACAAGAATAAAAGTCACAGATCTGAAGTTTATTCTGATCATGACATTTAAATCCACACTTTAAAGAAGCCAGTTTATAGTAGAAACTGAGAACTCATATCAGAGAGTTGGAGATAAGGAATTAATCACAGTTAGCAGTTACAGAGTACCTTTTTGTGTTACACTCACTTTACATACATTATCACAGTATCCTTACAGGTAAGTATTATTAGCTTTGGTTGATAGATTAAGTCACTGAGACTACATAAGGTCAATTAACTTTCTCAAGGTCACAGAGCTAGTGAGTGGAACAGTTATATTTAAATCCAAGTTTGATTCTAAAAACCCATGCTTATATTACTCCATCACATTGTTTTATAAATGGAATGTCATTGTAGCAAATTTCATATCCTACTGGGCTATTGGGACAACCTGGAATCGAAATATTTGAACTTGGATTTGGTTTCCTATATTAGTCATGAAACATTGACAAGACTTCTATAAACTGTACTTTCTTTAGTAAAAATAAAATAATAAATAGATGACAGCTAGACAGCCACAAAGATGAGTGATGGACAGATAGATGTCACAGAAGCATAGACATTATCCTATCTAATAAAAGAGTAATATGCAAATTAACCATCACTTTAACACACAAGATGGCCACCCCCATGTGGTCAGATGGCTGCCCTCATGTGGACAAGAAGGCTGGAAAGGGAGGGCAGTTGTGGGCAGTTGGGGGCAACCAGGCCTGAAGGGGAGGGCAGTTGTAGAGGGACCCAGGTCTGCAGGGGAGGGCAGTTGAGGGGGACCAGGCTTGCAGGGGAGGGCAGTCAGTTAGGGGAGACCAGGCCAGTAGGGGAGGGCAGTTGTGGGGGGACCAGGCTTGCAGTGGAGGACAGTTGGGGAGGAAGGGGAACCCAGGCCTGCAGGGTAGGGCAGTTAGGGGGGACCAAACCTGCAAGAGGAGGGCAGGGGTGACAGGGTTGACCAGGCCATCAGGGGAGGGCAGTTAGGGGCAATTGGGCTGGCTGAGAGTAGTTAGGCATCAATCAGACTGGCAGTGGTGTAGTTAGGGGGTGATCAGGCTGGCAGGTAGAAGCGGTTAGGGGAAATAAGGCAGAGGCAAGTGAGCAGTTGGGAGCCAACAGTTCTGGATTATGAGAGGGATGTCTGAATGCCTTTTTAGGCCCAATCTTGGTGGGATTGTGCCTAAATCAGCAGTTGGACATCCATCAAGGGGTCCCAGATTGGAGAGGGTACAGGCTGGGCTGAGGGACACCCCCCACCCCAAACACAAATTTTGTGCACCGGCCTTCTAGTTATTGGATAATTTCACTTGATCAATAAAATGTGTTGAGTTTAAATCTGAATCAAGGAATTGTGTACATCATCTGATTTGTGATAGTTATATAAAGCAATTTTAAATACAAGTTTGAATGAAAATAATTGCAGTTTATAACTAACTCACAACTGGTTCTACTATTTAAGAGAAATGACTCAACTACTTTGGCGTAATTTAGCTGGCAGAAATGACAATAGAGTCCTAGTATAGGCTCCCATGACTCCTGATACTATATTATCATCTCTTCCCCAAATGTTCTTGTATGTGACAGCATGACCCTTACTTAGCACAGTTTCTAAAGAACAGCCACAATAAATATGTGTTAAATTAAAGAGAAGAGGAAAGGAAAGGAGGAAGAGAAAGAAGGAAAGACAAGAGAAAAAAAGACTGGTTGAACTTATAGGAAGGTAAGATCATATTTTATGATACAAAGTATTTTTAAAAATTCTATAATTAAGACAAAATGGGTTTATTCCCTTCATAAAAAAAGTCACAAATTTTTATATGGGATAACTATGTTACTTATTAATATTGCCTTTTTATACGACCAGAGAATAAATTTTAAGAAATCCTGAATTAATAGTGGTGAACCAGAGGCTGTGCTTGGATCTTTATTGCTTTTATTCAATGGATCATCACCTAGCCTCATTATTGTTTTCTTTGACACTTCAAGAGAGCCTTTCATCACACCTTTCAGTCTTCAAAGACAGAGAAATGAGAATTAAATTGATTCCAGAATTACTAAGAGGAAGAAAACCAGGATATTGACGTAGAGACTTTGAGTTCCAAACTTAACCCAGAAGGACACAACTCCAAAACATTAATCAAACATTTTAAATAAGTAACTTTGGTCATAACATAGCCCTGCCTTCAGTTAAAATACTTTTCTATCTCATTAAATTTGTGTCCTACTAATTGAATTCTGCCCTCAATGTGTTGATTTTTTACATTGTCAAAAGTGTACACTGATTTTTCAAACTCATATTGTAAAATCAAAACAACCAAAAAATGTAAAGGTGTTTACATGGGTTGAAACTCAGGTAAATTGGGGTTATACTCCTGGAAGATGTTTTTTTTCTTTTTTTCACTTTTTCGCCATTCATCATCTATGTAATCCTGCCCAATTTCTTAAAAACACAGTAAAAATCCAACTCAAGAAGTCAATTTAGCCCTCAGAGGCAGGAATAAACCTACTCTCAGTGGGTATTATTGACAAGAAAAAAATATTAAAGTAAAAAAAGATTAAAACTAAGAAACAATCCAAATCAAAATATAAAATTATCCTTCTCAGGTGGGAAGAAAAACACAAATTCAGGGAAGCATGAATTGTAAGAAAAAGTCCATCTTTGTTCTTTCATGATCTGTTAGAATAGAGAGAGAAATAGGTAATAAGCATAAACAGGTTTTTTTTTTGTGGTTTTCCTTTTGTTTTTTGTTTTTGTTTATGGTGTGAGGCAGGGATGAGGAATCTTTTTCTATGAGGGCCACTTAGATATTTATAACATCCTTCGTGGGCCATACAAAATTATCAACTTAAAAATTAGACTGCTCTATTTGGTCAAACATTTAATTAACTCATGCAGGGATGGGGAATCTTTTTCTATGAGGGCCACTTAGATATTTATAACATCCTTCATGGGCCATAAAATTATCAACTTAAAAATTAGACTACTCTATTTGGTCAAACATTTAATTAACTCATCTTTAATGTCTTGGCAGGGCTAGATCAAGTGATTTCACAGGTCTTATATGGCCCACAGGCCAGATGTTTCCCACCCCTGGGAGGAGTAAGATATAAATAATCAATATAAATGTCTTAGACATTAAAACATTCTGGTTTGTAATGGACACAGACAACAGGGGGTGAGGGAGTGAGTGGGGGTAATGAGGGAATAAGGACACATATGTAACACCTTAATCAATAAAGAAATTTTTAAAAATCTGGTTTGAAATAATTACTTGTGTATTTTTGAAATATAAGCTATTTAAATAACTCTGGATTTTGAATCACTTAAGCCTCTGGATCATTTAATTATGATCAGTATATGCTTTTTCTGAGTAATTTTTCTGGTTTCCAAGTAATCCAGAAGAATAATTAAATCATGAAGCTATATCAATTGTAGACACATTGAATGGTCAAATAATCTTGCCATACAAACAACCCTGACCAATATATAACTATAACCTAAAAAAGGCATAAGGAGGAATACCAATTGAAATAGACATCATCTGCAATTTTTGTCCTGTCAAACCCACAAAGTAGTATCTGTGTGTGTGTGTGTGTGTGTGTGTGTGTGTGTGTGTGTGTGTGTTAAGATATACAAAGCTAATGAAGGTGAAGCAAAGCAGAAACTCTCATTCATTGCTGAAGAAATTTTAAATCTCTCAAATTCTTTTAGAAAGAAGTCAGACTATATTCATCTTTAAAGACTATTACAATTTTGCATATCATTTATTCTTTAAAGTAAACTTATGGTAAGAAAAATCAACAAAAACCAAATATATTTTTAAAAAGCTCTGCATTTAAATTTTGGGTTATTATGGTCTATTCAATGTGGTGCTAATTTGAACACAGATTATGGGTAAGTAAGCTACAGTGTATCCTTTTAATAGACTATTCCATGAATATTAAAATTACTTTAAAATAACTTGTAAATAAGCTAGGGAATGCTTATTTTATGTTAAACAAAATACAATAGGATGCAATAATGTATATGTAATATTATCATAAGTATCTAAAACAAAATCAAGAAAAGTGCAGAGGAAAAGTAAGAGAAAGATATACTAAAATGATGGTGGAGTTTTCTTGAGTAGTGGAAGTAAAGCTTAATAACCTGCCTTTTCTTTCTAATGTTCTTTAATTTCCAAAGTTTCTGTAAATAGCCTGGCTTTTTTTATGATGAGGGGAAAGTATATTAATATTTAATCTAAAAAAATAAAAAATGAAGTTAGAGTACATCTATCGATAAAGAGATGGGAGATGGATATCTCCATTCTTTTTCCAAAACAGTATTTTTTATTCATTTGGCATCATTCGTTGATTGCCTCCTGCATACCCCATGCTGGGAATCGAGGCTTCAATCGAGGCATATGCCCTGACAGGGAATCGAACCATGACCTCATAGGTCAATTCTCAATCACTGAGCCATGCCAGCCAGGCTGGATATCTCCTTACTTCCCCCTTCATTTGTTTTCCAGGGGAATCTGTGTTTAGAGCAAAACGATGCCTAGGTTATGTGTATTATATGTATACATTCAGGGAAAGGATGTAGGACCATAAAGATGAGCTGAGAAAAATGTTATTGGCCTTGTGACATATAAGCTATGTTTCAGGATTAATCATCTTATTCTTATCCTTCAGGCATTGTTATACACTATATCTCTATTGAAAAACACATTTAGATCTTCCCCTGAAGAACAAAAGTGATTGTCTTTCAACTACCTCAACTGTGGGAGAACCAATGGCCAAAGAAACTGAGCCACTGGAATGTCCACATCCATAACAACTAATACTGAGTAGAGGAGTTATGGTACCCAGCCTTAGACAGGAAACTAATAAAATGAACACGCTAGCTTTTCATTAAAATGAAGAATTCAATTTGTGCAAAAAGTCAAGTATGGAACTTTTCACATTATCTCATTAAAGCAAAAACAACCCCACAATGCCAGAAGGCTACTCATGCAATGAACCCTACAATTAACAACAGAAATATTGAAAAGAGGTGTTTGAGAGAGAAAAGTCAAGTGCTCTGAATGTAAAATGAGCAACTGTGTATCATATTAGGCATTATGTTCTGTTTTCTAGAGGGTTTATTGAATTACATGCTTTATACAAAACAGATCTAAGCAAGAGTGTACTAAACATATGGAGAACAGATTGATCCTGCTCTATTTAAAACAGGGGCAGCTTAGACTTAAAATACCCTCCAAAACTGTTTTTTTACTATGAAACATCAATGACATGCAGGATCTTTCAGGGCATGAAAATTGATTAGTCACATAACCAGACTGGACCTAGTTTCAGAAAATTCTCAGTTGGAGGAAATCTAAGTGAAGTTATAAAAACAACCACAGCTCCTCTAAGAAATCTAGTCCTCCTTAATCAGATAAGTGTGTTTAATTTTCATTTTTTTCTTAGAGATATTCTGCGTTGGTAACACAAACTGGGGTCAGAACAAGGAGATGGGCGAAGTCTATGCTGTAAATCCAGATGGCTTCAGAATCTCACCTTTCCAAATGGTCAGTCCACATCGATGTTGAGGAGCACTGGTGAGGTAAGGAGGTGGAGCTGGATGCATACTTGTTTTTGTGGTTCCTGATCTGTAAACAGACAGAGATGTCAGTGGACAGAATTCTTTTTTTAAAAAAATTATTTTTATTTTTTAAAAAATATATGTTATTGATTTTTAAAAAAATATATTTTATTGATTTTTTACAGAGAGGGACAGAGAGCTAGAAACATCAATGAGAGAGAAACATCGACCAGCTGCCTCCTGCACATTCCTCACCGAGGATGTGCCCACAACCAATGTACATGCCCTTGACTGGAATTGAACCTGGGACCTTTCAGTCCACAGACCAACGCTCTACCACTGAGCCAAATCGGTTTTGGCCCACCAACACTCTTTAACACCTAATTCCTGTAGAGCAAGCATGTCAAGCTTGCAGACCTCAGGCCGTATGTGGCCCACAATGAATATTTTTGCGGCCCAGCCAATGTAACAGTATGTAAGAAACATTTTAATAAAATTTTGTAACTTAATTTTTACAATATCCTGTTATAATTAATTATCAATAATGAACTACAATGTTCATTAATGACTGATTTCTATAATCGTGCTGCATTCGTTTCCCTTACACATCTTATGCGCAGGCACACCATTTCTCTCCACTAATACTAGCAGCGAATGTTTTAGCAGCCGACTGCCACGTCATTAGTCTTGGACTGACTTGTTTGGTGTGTGCAACAGGAAATATTTTGCTTGTGGAGAACAAGAAATCTAGGTTTATTTGCACTATGCTTATTAATTTGTGCAGTTATTCCGTGTCTGGTAAGTTAATGTTCAAGGACAAATATCAATTTTTATTAAATGTTCTATTATTTTATGTTAACGATTACTTACTTATTTCAGCCCTTTGTATTCAGCAGGTCTCTGTCGAAGTAAACCTATGTTTCTATGAAAATTGAAGCTTTTGTCTTTTTGAACTTGACTCTTGGACCGAATTATTTTCCTGTGGCAATTGTGGGGAAAGGACTGAAATATGAGCGGCCACACTACCGCGTCTGAGCACAGCCCAGTTGTTTGGTCTCCTGCCATGGCTTGGCGGCTGCTGGCCTGTCTGTGGTTTGGCTGGGCGTGTCTGGTGCCTGTGTTCCCAAAGCCACTCTGCTCCCTGTCTGGTGACCACTGTGTGAGTTTAGCTGTGAGGTTTCTTCCAGGGTGACCCAGGTGCACCACAGATTGTAGCTACTCATTAGCAGAGTTCCTTCTGCTCATCCCACATCAGCTCACTAATTTCTCCCCATCTACTGAACAGCTGAGGGGGTATAGTGGTCTATTCTGAATTTCAATGCCAAATTTGTAACATATTGTAAAGACTTGCTGGACTCCTAAGGAATGCAGAAAAAACTATTCAATAATTACTTACCTCCTAACACCTCGAACTACCAGTGCCCTTCTTAAAGATCATCCTGCCCCCACAGCTATCCCCCCCTCTCCTGCCTTTCTGTTAGCTGGCTCCATTCCATTTACCTTCAAATAGTCACATGCCTCCTTATCTTGGGAAATGAAATACACAGAAGCACCCGTGCTTGACTGCTCGCTTCTTCCCCTTCCCGCAAGTGTGGCTCAGTTCCTCGCCTTCCTTTTCTACCAGCTTCTCTACGTGATGCATTTGAGAGCATCTTCCTGTTTCCTGTCCCCCTCAACTCCCTTCTAAATAATAATCCAAAGTATAAAGCACTTTCTTTTTGCCAGGCACTGTTCTCACCATTTAACAAATAGTAATTTCTTTTATTATTTCAAGTTGGTACTATGATCATCTCCTCTGGACAGATGGGGAAACTGAGGCACAGAGAGGTTAAGTAACTTGCCCAGGGCGATCCACTGGTAAATTGCAAAGCGTGGATTCAGATGCAGGCAGTCTGGTTGAGAATGTGTGCCAACAATCCTTGACACTTCCTCACTGTCTCCAACTCACTGCAATTGGATTGTGTCCCTATGACAGTAAAACTAGGCTCTTGAAAACATTAAGTATTTACTGTCAGCTTTGGTACTGTGACACTGAGGCTAGATACATCTGCACTGCATGTGAAGGTCTAATATTTGCAAGATTATCCTTCCCTTGTTATACAAAACTAGAGGCCCATTGCACGAAATTTGTACATGGGGGGAGGGGTGTGTTCCTCAGGCCAGTCTGCACCCTCTCCAATCTGGGACACCTCGAGGAATGTCCAACTGCCCGTTCAGGCCAGATCTTATTGGGCCTGAATGAGCAGTAGGACATCCCTCTCATAATCCAGGACTGCTGGCTCCCCACTGCTCGCCTGCCTGCCTTCCTAATTGTCCCTAACTGCTTCTGCCTGCAAGCCTGATCATCCCCTAATCACTCCCCTGACAGCCTGATTGATGCCTAACTGCTTACTGCCAGCCTGACTGCCCCTAACTACCCTCCCCTGCAGGCCTGGTCTCCCCCCAACTGCTCTCCCCTGCAGGCCTGACCCCCCCCAACTTCCCTTCCTTCAAGGCCTGATCCCTCCCAACTGCCCTCCCCTGCTGGCCATCTTGTATTGGCCATCTTGTGTCCACATGGTGGCAGCCATCTTTGACCATATGGGGGCAGCCATATTGTGTGTTGGAGTGATGGTCAATCTGCATATTACTCTTTTATTAGATAGGATAACAAAACTTCATTAATCTAGAATGAACAAATCATTCTGAGGAGAGCTGAACTAAATTTTATACTTTTATTATCTATGATCTATGAAAAGGGGTTACTTGGTCAAGGTAATAAGTAAACCATATGAATCAGCAGAGGCATAATTTGACTTACCCCAGGGGGGATAAGAATAATTTTAGAATGTTTAAATGCAAATTTAGCTTTCTGATGTCGAATGAGCTTTTCCTGCTCCAGACAATAACTTATGCTCTGCACTTCTTGATTCCCGCCTTGAAGCAATGTGTAATCTACTAGGGAAACGATTGAGATAACAAGAAAATGACATGTAATCATGTTCTGGAGTATAAATGGTGACTTTTGCCATCATTTAATATGTTGGAATTTGCAAAGCATGTCCTGAGAGCTGGAGAGTTCTCAGGCACCGTGCCAGCTGTCACCAAGAGGGTGGTGAGCCCTGCAAGAGTAAAAACAAAACAAAACAAAACAAAACAAAAAAAACCCCAAAACCCTCCACATTGCCAAGCTAAAAGGCATCTTAGAGCTCATGCAATCCACTCTCTCATTTATGGATGAGGCTATGAGGGCAAGGTTATTTTTTATAGTCACAAAGCTAGTTTGCAGCAAATTCTTGTCTAGAATTCAACTTCCTCATATTTTCCTTGTTTGTGTTCCATCATGAGCTTCAATAATTAATCTGTAGACTTAATCCACTTGTAATCACCACTAGAGTAATACAGTTATTCAGAAAATATTAGAGAGAGAGAGAGAGAGAGAGAGAGAGAGAGAGAGAGAGAGAGATGGATAAATGAGCAGAGTGAAAAACAAAAATATGCGAATGTGACCTGGCAATTAAAGCAGTCCATGAACTCTACGGGGACAGATATTTTGATTCACAATGCATTTCACCCTTCTTGACCAGACCAGGCCTGCCACAATGCAGCTTAATTACTATTTCATAATTTAACAAACAATTTTCTTGTGTTTTTACCTAGAGTGTCTGTAAGTGGGTGGATGTTACTCCCATTTCATAGGTGGAAAACATTAAGACTTGGCGAAGTTAAATGATTTGCTTATCTAGACCTAGGACCAGGACTAGAAATTAGGCTTTTGTCTCCTAATTCATTATCTAACTGTAAAAATATTGCTTTCTAATTAAAACAATCAATTAGCTTATTATTCTGTATAAGGGATAAAGATAGACATGTAATCTTCAGCAAACTCTAAAGAAATGCATATGGCTGACATCATATCTGCCTCAGGTCCTGCTATCTCAACTAGCCACAAGCACTTCTTAAGCTTCAGAACATGTCTTCCCTTCTTTGCTTTCTTCTCAGAGAAAGAAGAGTGGTAGTTGAGTGCCCATCAATGAGGGTTTTGATGGCTCTCCATGAGACTCTGAGCCATTACAACAACAATAAAGGCTCTAATGTTTTACAACCTTCTCAGTAGAACATCATCTTTTTCAGCATTATTGTCCAAAGTGATTGCACTGAAACCAGACTGTGGCCTGCTATACTTCCATTTGAATTCTTTTTTTTTTCAAAAGGCATCCTGCCTTTTCCCCCTTCTAAAACATTAAAATATATTTCAAAGAGAATAAGCCTTAAATACAGTTAACACTGATTTCCTCACAATAGAACAGATTGTAGAAAGACTAAGAATTTATAGCAAAGGGAAATGAAGTGATCAGGAGAGGTGGGGGATGAGGTTTCATAAAGAGGTACACGTGTGAGAGAACTGGTAGGGAGGAGGGTGAAACTTGAGCAAAGTCAAAGGGCTGAATGAGCAAGAGTCAGAAAGAGAAATAGAGAGCAAAGATGGAGACCTGAACTGAGACTGGATAGAGCTGGGCATCAACTGGGGCGGCAGAACTATGACCAGAGGAATCTAAGACATTGAGGCAATTTGGGGGGTTTACAAACTAATGATTAGTAGCCAAAACCCTGATGAAGGAGGAAGGGTCCAATATTAAAAATGCCTTCTGGAAGGGCATCCCAGACCCCACACACAGCAGTAGCTGCTCCAGGCTCAGGCTCCCATGGAACACTATCCACTCCTCCACTCTAGCTCTCACCATTCTTGGCACCTCTGCTCTCATGTGTGGCTCCCAGGAGATTCTCAGAAGCTTGAATATCAATATTAAGACGTAAGTCATCCCACGAATTGTCTTTATTTCATCCTACAAAGTAAGGGGGGGGTATGTTTTCCCTTCAAAATTCTGACCTACATTATATAAATGAAAAAATAGTTTCTCAATATTCTAAAAGTCTTGCTAGTCTTTTGCGGGGAATATACAGAGGCAATGGTATTTTGACTGCAAAATCCTTCTCTGTAAGAGAGTCTTCCATGGTATTTGATAACATGTTTAGATACTATATTTTTCAATAGCCAAGTAATTATTTTTGCACTGCTAAGAAATGTTTAATTTTTTCTCCAAATAGTTACCTTTTACTGGGAGGGAACTTATAATATTTTTCACTTGAATCTTTATTTATTTTTAAAAATATATATATATTTTATTGATATTTTACAGAGAGAAAGGGAGAGAGATAGAGAGTTAGAAACGTCGATGACCAGTCGCCTCTTGCACACCCCCCACCAGGGATGTGCCCGCAACCAATGTACATGCCCTTGACCAGAATTGAACCCAGGACCTCTCAGTCCGCAGACCAACGCTCTACCACTGAGCCAAACCGGTTCGGCACTTGAATCTTTATTTTAAAATCCCTATTTCAACTTGTTATCAGATACAAGTGTTTCTTGTTTCCATATGTATCTAATGAATCCCTTCTTCTCTAACCATCTGTACTTTTCTTAGTTCCTCCTTTAGCGTCCACTCCTGGAATCACTGCAACTCCCTTTAGGCCCCCTAAGTGACTCTGTGCCTCCAGTTTCTGCTATAACCCATTCCCCATACAACCCCCCTTTGAGACACATGGCCTAGAAAACAGTGGCATCTACAACATACCCCCTGGAAGAATCCTAGTTCCACTGGTTATTAGCTCTGTGGCCTTGAGCAAATTACTTGAACTTTCTAGGCCTCAGTTTCTTCCTCAGTTAAGAAGAAAATTGGGTTTGAAATTGGGACTCAAAAGTTTGATTTTGTTTTTGTTTTGTTATTATATATTTATTTCTAGTCTGCAGTTGCAAGATTTTTCAAAGAAAGGAAATGGGGAAAAATAGTTATAGAGATAAAGAATCATTGAACAGACTGTCAAACTATAGCAGGAAGGCAAGGGAGGTTGGGGGGGGGGGAGAGTATTGCTGTAAGAGATCAACGGAAGGACTTGTATGCATGCATATAAACATAACCAATGGATACAAGACACGGGGGTTGGGGGAGGGTGGCAGGTGAAGGCATATGCATGTGGGGGGTAGGGGAAGCTGGGGAGAGGTCAAGGGGGGGGAAAGGAGACATATGTACTACTATTTGTAATGCTTCAAACAATAAAAATTTAAAAAAAAAAGAAGAAAAAGGGGGCAATGGCAATAACTATCTAATAAAGTTGTTGATAGGATTAAAAGGATTAAAATATAATAAGTTCTTAGACTAGAGCCTGACACAGTGACACAAAGTAGGCTCTTGGGAAGTATTAGTTTTTACTATTTCAGCTACACTGGACATTGTCATTCATTATGCCAGGCTCACTTATTCCCCTACACTCAACCCATGCTAAAGGGGCATCCATAGGCCACCATATTTTGTACAGGATTCAGTTCATCCCAGGTATACCCAATTGGACAAGTTATGTAAACTTAAGCCATAGGCTAGCCACTGATATATGACCTGCCTTGCAAAGGAATGATAAACTGACAAGTCAGAGATTTCCTCTCTTGAAAATCTAAATTTGAAAATGTTGAGAAAATGAGGAACTTAAACAGGTCCAGAGTCATGAAGAAGCAGATACTGTAAGAAGTAAACATTATGGTACAAGAAATATATTGACAGTAGAGATAATGAATTGACAGTTGGTAAGGGAAACACAATTTAACAGGTGGAAAATAGCTAAGGCCAATGATGGCAGAGAACTAGCATGATCTTCCATTTATTCCAAATGTTGATTCTCTGCATCTTGATCTACATTCTAACTCCAGCTGAACACACTCAAGGCCATAATACATAATAATCCATTACAATAAAACTCCCTTCTCTCACACTAACTTGAGTGATGCTACATACCTTACATGCCAAAGAACATAAACAACTAAACAATGGCCCTGCAGACACCTTTGATGAGCTGGGAAATACCATGATATCAACTGTAGAGACTCCGGTGTCTATCGGTCAATCAACTCTGCCCTCTAATGCACTCTACACCCTGTCCCCAAGCTTCCCTCATCCAGAACAGGCTCCTCTTCCTTTTGGCATATGCACAGCCTAATTTTTTTTCCAAGGGCCAGTTCAGATCCTACTTTGTCCATGAATACCTAGGTACCATACCACTTTTTCTTAGATTCTTTTATTTGATAATAAAGGAAAATAACCCCATATGACTACAATATGGAATATATATATTTATTTAATATATTTAATATATATATTTATTTATTTTTAATAAATCTTCATTGCTCATATTATTACAATTATTTCTCCTTTCCCCCCCCCTATAGCTCCCTTCCACCCTGTTCCAGCCTCTTCCACCCTGTTCCCGCCTCACCCTCTGCCCTTACCGCCCCTCCCCAGCCCTTCCTACCCCCCTCCCTGCCATTGTCCTCATCCATAGGTATATGATTTTAATCCAATTTCTTTCTGCACCTCCCACACCCTTTTCCCCCTGATAATTATCAATCCACCCCCTTTCTTTGTCCCTGATTCTATTATATTCACCAGTTTATTCTGTTCCTCAGATTTCTAATTCACTTGATCTTCTTCCTCTTCTTAAATAATACCTTTCAGCATATCATATAATTTTGATTTGATGGTGATGAACTCCTTTAACTTTTTCTTATCTGTGAAGCTCTTTATCTGCCCTTTAATTCTGAATGATAACTTTGCTGGATATAGTAATCTTGGTTGTAGGTTCTCGTTATTCATTACTTTGAATATTTCATGCCACTCCCTTCTGGCCTGCATAGTTTCTGTTGAGAAATCAGCTGATCTTATGGGTGCTCCCTTATAGGTAACCAACTGCTTTTATCTTGCTGCTTGTAAGATCTTCTTTTTGTCTTTTGCCCTTGGCATTTTAATTATGATGTGTCTTGATGTGTTCCTCTTTGGATTCCTCATGTTTGGGGTTCTGTAAGCTTCCTGGACTTGTAAGTCTATTTCTTTCACCAGGTGGGGGAAGTTTTCTGATATTATTTCTTCAAATATGTTTTCAGCATTTTTCACTCTCTCTTCTTCTGGCACCCCCATAATTCTGATGTTGCTACTCTTGAAGTTGTCCCAGACGCTCCTTACACTATCTTCAACTTTCTGGATTCTTTTCTTCTTGCTTCTCCAGCGGAGTGTCTTTTGGCTCTTTGACCTGATTCTTGTGTTCCTCCATTCTGCTGTTGGATCTCTGCATAATATTTTCCAATTTAGTCAGTTTATGTATACTTTTTAGTTGGGTCTCATGAAGTTTATCAACCTTTTCTAGGATATTCTTGCATAACCTTAGAACCATAGTTCTGAACTCTATATCCTCCATCTCTTTTGTTTGAGATCTATTTCCTTGTCTCAGCATTTTCTCTGTTTTTCAGAGTTGGTAGGATGGCTTTGTGTGTTTGGTGTCCTATATGGCCCAGTGGGTCAGCTTCCTCAGTTAGGTAGACACTGTTGGTGCTCCCCTTTGTGTACTGTGTGTACAGCCTTGTTGTAGCTAAGTCTTTATTGTTGGTGGTATCTCTGGGAGGAAATAACCTTCAGGCCAATTGGATGTGGGTATCAGCTGTGTCTACTCTGGGATATTTTCTGTATTGGAGACAGTCTTAAAGAATCAGACTTGCAAAACTGCAGAAGCCTCTGTGCTCAGCTCGGATGGGGCAGAGTCTCAGGGCTGAGCTGACAGTCTTGGCTTCCTGTCCGCCCTGCCCTTGTGTGCTCAACTGAGTTTCCGCTTGACCTCTGCCTTCTGAGGCTCCCCTGAGTTTCCGACTGACCTTCCCAGATTCCCCGTGCAAGAGCATGGGTGCCCCAGGGGCTTGCCCGGAATTGGGTTGGATCTCTGTAGTCTGAAGCTTCTGACTCCTTCCACTATGGAGAGGCCACAACAACCTCCAAGGTCAGACCTCTCTGTGTGCACTCACTGGCATGTGACTGTAGACCCTGCCCGCTGCAGCTCCCGGCTCCCCTGGTCTCTCAGTCTCTGAGTCTCTGGGTGCCTTTCTCTACAGTCCAGACTCCATCCTATGAGCCTGGGTCTACGGGGTTTCGGCCAGGGTTGGGGCTCAGTACAGTCAGAAAGGGTTCAGTGCAATTGGAAATTCCTTTCCCCTTCTACTGTACTTCCTCTCTGCGCGCAAGTGTCTCCCTACCTCAGGGCTTTGTGGCTCCCAATCTGATCTGTGAGCCTCTCCCCTTCTTTCTGGTTGTAGCTTTCCCTATCCGACAGCTTTCCTGTGTTTTTGGATGAATTTCGTTCTAATTTTAGTTGTTGTTTTTTAAATTGTTGTGTGAGGCGGCAGCTTAGGTGCTTAACCTAGGTCACCATTTTGGTTCTCCTATCTACAATAGGGAATATTTAGATACAGAATCACTTACTGAATATCAGTCCCCCTGATTATAAGCTCCATAGAAGCAGGCCTCATATCTGTCTTGTTTCTGTTCTATGCCCACTTGTCACAGTGCCTGGCACAATGGATGAAGTTAATAAATATTTGATGAATGAATGAATGAACAAGTGAATCATCTTTTCATCAAGACACTAACTCTTTTAAACAGTTGTCAATGTCCTCTAAGAGCCCAGCATGTCTGGCATAGAGTGGCACTCATTAGTATTTCCTGGCTGGTTTGCCACTGTGTATGTGGGAGGGAGATTTTTTTTCTTTAGGCTTGGTGATAACGATGCACACCTGGTCAAATTCACATCCTGCCTTATCTTTCATGTGCTCCCTCAAGGTAAACCATGCAAGAGGAAGAACAATTCACTGGTCTCAGCAAGACAGTGCACTAGAGATTAACACTTTCCTGCCCCGTCCTTGCCATTAGGTCTCTGACTCATTAAATTTGTTGGCTTGGCCCTCACCCATTTGGCTCAGTGGATGGAGTGTCGGCTTGTGGACTGAAGGGTCCCAGGTTCGATTCCAGTCAAGGGCATGTACGTTGGTTGTGGGCACATCCCTAATAAGGGGTGTGCAGTAGGCAGCTGATCGATGTTTCTAACTCTCGATTCCTCTCCCTTACTCTCTGTAAAAAATTAATAAATTATATATTTTTAAAATTTGGTTGGCTTATTCCACATCTGCAGTTTCCTGGCTCAGAGAACCAGGAAGATGAAACCCTAGCCTTGGAAGTAGACTTTAACCAGAGCCTGGTTCATAAAAGATCCTGGGCTGCCAGACGTATTGTCATGGGGAACTAGAGCTGATCAGGGGCCTATTTATGCCCATACATTTTAGGTTGAGCTCTGAAAGCTTGTTGTTAGGAGACATACAGGAGTGAATAACTTAGCAGTGTCTTTTGGCTCTTTGACCTGATTTGCTTTCTGTTGTATTGGTAATTGAATTAAAATAACATTATTTAAACTGATTAAAACAACAAAATCATTTTAACTGTTCAAAATTACCCTACTAAAAAAAGAATAAGGGTAGCCTGGAAACTCATATCCTATCTAGGAGAAATAATGAAGTTGTGTTTTTCAGGAAAAAAAAATAGGGAATGTATTTTAATGACACAGTAATAATATTCTTTAAATCTTTAAATACCTCTTAAGTATTTTCTTGGATTGGTAACAATAGTGTGTCCAGTTCCCTCCCCACACCCATAGCAATCTTTCCATCATGGTAGCCCCAGGGAACTGGGGGAGCAAAAGCCAACTAGAGGGGGAGAAAACAGCAAGGGGGAGCCTGGAAAACAAAGCTCTTCTGGTGCTAGGAGGGGGCAGCACAGGAAGAGAAGGAGGAGAGGATGTACTTACTTCTCCACAGCCGCCTCAGCATCAAACCTCACAAATGAGAGAGTGGAAGACAAATATTAACCCTGAATAGAAAGCCACTGAGGAGACAGCCTCACAGGGGGTTCTGTCACATATGCATGAGCACTTCCAGAGAAGGGGAATGGCAGAGAGAGGGCCACAATTATCTCCCAAGTGCCTCCCAGCTTCCCCAAGTGGAGAAGCACCCTCCCCAACACCAGAGTCTTCCTGGGGTTCATGGAAGAGGGAGACAAACTGAACACCAGAGACGCTGACATAGAGCTTCTGTGTTTAGGCTCCAGAGACAAGCTGGTAGAGACAGCGGTTCCCATAGAGTGGTGAGCTAAAGGAAGGAAGTGGCAGAGCCTTGAGGGTCTACTGTGCCAGGGAGAAAACAGTGGGTCAAGTCAGCAAAGTGAAACCACAGGGCTCAAAATGTGCTGAAAAAAACAGTTCACAGGTTTCCCCAGCCCTGAGTCAATGTTGGATGCCAGAAGCTGCCCAGCAAACAGGAAGCCCTAAGTGAACTCAGGGGAGGGTGGGGAGGGCCCAACAGGCAGGACCACGACCTGCATGTGGACGAGCTGCCTCTCCTTACCTCCCCCCATTATAATCTTGGCTAAGAGAAGGTGCAGCTGAGAAAACCCATGAAGAAAGATCATTTCCCTCAAAAAGATTGTTAGTGCAACTGTAAAAACAGACAGGAGGACAAAATACCTTCAACTCAAGTCTAAAGACCTCTACTGTCCCCCCTCCAGCCCCTGACCCACTCAGCAGAGAGCTTGGGTTTGTGAGGAAGTTTTGTTCTGTATAGAAAAACTTTAAAAGCCATTTTTAAAATTCCAAAGCGTTTACTCTACAATTTTCACCCTACCCATTAGCAAAATTACAGGCTCTAGGAGCCAAAGAGATGCCAATGGTGGTAAATAAATATGGTGGTCTTCCCTCTCCTTTATAAATCTGTGATTATGAACTCCCCCCTCCCCCGCCATCCCCCACTCAGTTCAATGCATTATGAAGGTGACCAGAAAGAAAGCTGAGTGTCCAGGGTGACTAATAAAACAAGGCCATCCTAATGCCAAAGTTAGGAGTATATTTCTAAAGATAAATTAAATCTGATAATAGGTGAAAGTTTTGTTCTGTTGCCTAACTTATAATCAGAGACAGTTGCTAAAGGGTCTTATGCATTACAATTGTGTCATTACAAGACATGTAGCTCGGATACAAAGAAAATGATCAAGTGTGCTCTTATAAGTATACCAAGATGATATTTGAGAAGGATTAAGTAAGATTAAAGACTGTCTTAAATTCTCCAGGTGAGAGCTGATTTGATTGACCTCAGTGCATTTCATTATTCTGAAGGCTTTCCTAGTCCCGGAGGCTGCAGGTGTGGTCGCTGTTAGAGACAACATTTACATACCCAGGAAGTAACCTGATTCCCTGTGGCCTCTTCTATGCATTGCAATAATCCGCAACCATCCAATATAATCAAATTAAATTAGAGTCAGTGTAACACTGTCATGAGACCAATGATTGGATATTAGCAGAATCTATCTTTTATCTATAAGGCAAATAAATTCAACAGAGTAGTGAAGGGCAATTCAATTTAACACAAATGAAAACTTAACAAAACAGATTATAGATCACACATCTATTATGTGGAAGACACTGTTTTAGGCATTGAAAGAAAATCTTGATTCATCACCAATGAAATGTTATAAACTGTATATCATTAAATAGTAGTCATTATATAGTATAAATTGTACATATTTAATGCTTATGATAGCTCTAAATCCTGAATGCATTCCCATTTCTCTAAGTGATGAGAGCAAAGAAAAATGACTAAAGTTCCATTAGTCATAGTTTGGCCATTTGAAATCTAAATCATATAAAAGTAGTTGAAAAGCCAGTTGCTTGATGTACATGCAAAGCACTACAGCAAATTATTTATTATTCAGCTTTTCTTATTCTTAGTAATATAGCAACTATGTTCCTTAGGCAGAAATTTAATAGATTCTATGACATAAAAAGTTTTTCCACAATAAAGACATTTTAAAAGCTATGCAATATGGGTACATAAAATAATTAACCATCTTTAACTGTGGCAGAGATTGCCAGTTGCTTCCTAGTATCTATTCTCCCCTTCCTTACAACAGAACCATGATTATTACTGAGGCACCAATTAAAATCCTACATTTCCAATATTCCCAAGATAGGTATGGCCACGTGGCTAAATTCTGGCCAACATATGCAAGAATTCCCTTCTCTTTGCTGCTCACAAGAGGCAGATTAATGGCTGGAGCTCAAGCACTCGTATCGGACCATGAGGCAATTCTCCTAAGAATGACATAGCATCAACGTCTGATGCTATGGCCAGATCAGCCCTGCACTGCTGTGGAGGAGACACTGTTCCATAGTGAGACCACTGCTTGTCCCACAAGCTGGACCTGGGCCAGATGGAGGTTGCTTTCTACAACCCGCCCCCACACCCTTAGAGAATATATGATCATAATTGATGCTCATATTGACATAAATCAGCACCCCTCCCTTAGCTTCTGTTATGGGCTGGTTTCTGGAACAGGCTGTTGTCCTGATCTGGTCAAACTGTAATTTTCCATACCTGCTGGTTTCATGTTCTAGTTAGTCCCTGTCCCCCTTTTCACCCGATATAACTCCTTGGCACCTGCCAGGCAGCATGGGGATTTTGTCTCGCAGCTGCCCAAGATATGCCTCATATGTCAAGTACCCTTTAATAAACTCTATTTAATTACCAGCCTGAGAGGCCAGCCCCTTCCTTTGGTTGTTCCCTGCCCTGCACTTACAAAGGTAGATTTTCTGTCTTGGAGCTTTATCCACTAATTCTTGGTGAACCAGCCAATATATTAAAGAAAGAGACATCCATGGGGGAAATCTCTGGTTGGCCATCAACCTTCATGTGGGGAGGGGTGGCCTGTATGCCAGATGTATGTGGAGTATTGCATGTATATGGGAATCTCCCCAATATGCCAACTGGTTTTATGTATTTGTGTGAGCAATTATGTATTAAACATTGTGGCAAGGAAGGAAAAGTTATGGCCACAGCTGTGGCCTGGCCGTGCTTATTGTAGGTTTTGCTGGCCACTAACACCCAGCGAGAGGCAGAGCCAGGGTTAGAAAATTGGAGGGATAATTGACACTACAAAACTGTATTAGAATGTCTACAATTCTGTTAGCATCAGGACTAGATGATAAAGGTTGGTGGGTGGGGTGGGTGGGGGAGAAAAGGTCCTTCGAATAGATCCCACTGCTTTTATGGATGACATGAGGTCTCTGTTTGCATCTGTATGTACATGTGTCTCTATATATGTGTTGTATTTATGTGGTATTTTCTAACACCAAATGGTATTGTTAAGTTGTAAATGAGCTATGCTTAAAGGAATTGAGTACTTATATAAATTAAAAGATAGGGTACTCTAAAATTCTCAGACCTATGGAAACTAACCCAAATGCTTTTCAGGATCAAGTGATCTTGGAAATATTTGATATTAAAGCTAGTTTAAGTTTGTTGGTTTAATTAAAATAGACATGTCCTTAGAGTTATCAGAAGTAGAGATAATACCTTCATTTTACCTAGGCTTCAAAATTTATCAGCAAAAAATAATAACTTAGAATGATGGCTGAATTTGTCTAAAGTGTCATAAATTTTGGGGGGTAATATAAACATAATTAAGAACTAATAAATTAAATATATTTAAATAGAATAAGAGGTTTTAGGTAAAAGCTTTAGCAATAATTGTAGAGGTTTATGAAAAAGGAATCTTGGGGTGGGGGAGGGATTTTTGATTTGTGGCCAAACTCCCTATGTACAATTAGAATGGATTTATTAAGTGGATTTAAATATAAAAACTAGACTTATGTAAAATTAGAGTTTGGTTCTCTTTTTCTCTGTTCAAATTACAAAGTTATCTTGGACTATAGTTCTTTTCCTGATAAAATATTGTGATGTTTTCTTCTTAGAAAGCCAAGATTCTATGTTTCATCAAGTAATTTTCTGCATGTTAAGTCTTCTCCATCAGGTCTTTAATTCCTTAAAAAACTGAATCTTCTCAGTAATAAAAGCTAAAGTTTCTTATTAGAAATGCCTTAACTGACTTTTATAAAAAGTCACCAACAACAAAATCTATAGACTGTGGTACATATGAATAAACTCCATTCTGCTTCTGCATAAATAGCCCCTCATTGCCAGACTGTTGTTGTCCTGATGTCCGTATAATGTGGCAACAGTTTGCTCCTGAATCGGGAAAAATTAAGATGGGAAAACAATGGTTTAAATGGAACAAATAGGGCTATGGGAAGCCCAAGATAGCCGTTTGGTTGTTCCAGACTCCCGGGCAAACCCCATTTTTCAGCTTTGGCATTCTTTCATGCGACACAGTACATTAAAGCTGGGCTTCATTACACTGCCACTCAGTATGAGCTGTTGTTGTGTCCATGTTTTCTAATTGGGTGAAGTCTTCCCCTGCTGCAAGGCTGATGCTCTCACAGAGACAAAGAAAATGCTAGAAAACGTGTTTCCTACTTGGGGTATAGTTTCCAAGTGCTCCCTCAAGGCTATTTCTATGGCCCCACCATGCTCCTTAGGACAGTGGCGCAGCACCTGTCACTGTTTTCCTTCCCAGCCTCTGTGAAACTCAATGTATTGATGACATACATTGTAAAGATTTGCATCTGCTGCAGAAAACCTTGCAGGCCTTCCTGAGCCATCTCCAACAAAGAAGATGGGCAGTGAATCTACACAAAATTCAAGGACCAGGCACCACAGTAAAGCTGTTGGGAGTTGTGGTCGAGTAAGACAAAGACAAGCCTGCCCCATAACCAAAAAGTGTGAAAAGGGTACAGGCTTTTGTGGGAATTTGGGTGAACATTTATACTCATGTAGCAAATTATCATGCCTCGTTAAAAAGGGCCATTTTATGGGACTGGGGAGCTGAACAACAGGGTGCCTTTGAGAAAGCAAAAATATGGAACAGATTAAAGCCCTTGGACTTTCCAAGGTGGGGCTGCCATTGGAATTAGATGTCTTAGTAACTCCTGAACTGGGCATTATAGTGAAAAACAGGAAAAGGAGCGAGTGCCCTTGGGAGTTTAGTCCCCATTGTAGAAAAGGGCAGAAATCAGATACACCCCAACTGAACAGCAATGGTTGGCAGTGTATACAGTGCTCCTGCAGGTGGAGCCTCCTACCCAAGAGCATCCATTCACAGTGAGAACTTCCCTATGCATTAAGGGGTGGATAGACAACATGTGGCACCATGTCTATCTGCCTCTGCCAAGGCATAGACTCCTACGCGGACTAAATGGCATGGCATCCCTACCTAAGCAGAAGAGCACGCTATCCAATAGGCTTTTGTTTGTAGAGATGCTGTCATTATTGGGCTCTGTTGAATATACAGACCCTCCAAGTGCTCCTGCTCCTATCTCTGTGGCAGCCCCTGCAAAGACAGAATGGGGGAAGTTCTGGCCAGAGCTTGGTATCCTGGACAGTCCTAGCCTGGGAAATCCATCTACCTGGATGGCAGTGCCATCCATCCCTCCACTGACACCATGAGGATGAAACAAGAACAAACCGCAGTAGTCAGAGGGCTGAATGAAGAGCTGGCTGGTTATTAATCACACAGAATCCTTGATCACTGCTCTTGTCTACTAGTAGTTGGGCCCTTTTAAAGGAATTGACATTAAGACTTGGACAATGGAAAAGGAGGGGTGGATGATTACAAACAAAACTTTATAGGGACAAGAGATATGGAACAATATCTGGGCTCACTTACAAGAGCATGAGGCAGCCGAAACTGGTTTGGCTCAGTGGTAGAGTGTCGGTCTGCGGACTGAAAGGTCCCGGGTTTGATTCCGGTCAAGGGCATGTACCTTGGCTGTGGGCACATCCCCGGTAGGGGGTGTGCAAGAGGCAGCTGGTCGATGTTTCTTTCTCATTGACATTTCTAGCTCTCTATCTCTCTCCCTTCCTCTCTGTAAAATATCAATAAAAAAAATTAAAAAACAAAAAAAAACAACAACAAAAAAAACAAGAGCATGAGGCAGATCTTATTGTCTTCCATGTCCCTGTCCACAAGGCATCTACATCTCTAGATAACCAGGAAGCAGGTGCCTTGGTAAAAATGCACACTTTAGCAACTGACTCATCAGTAGACCCAGTTGATTAAGTACACAGAGAGAGTGGTGCGTAGCTGAGGAGGCAGACTGGTGAATGTAGTTATTGGGAGATTCCATCTCCCATATAACACACAGGGTTGTCTGTGAAATGAAAAAAACGGTGTCCTTAATCAACAGATAAAGTTGGTTATTTATATGGCCAACCCATGAGGCCTATTGGTCCATATGCCAGGCTGGGAACTTAGGCTGAGGCATCCCATGTGGTAAAGGTGTGGAAAACAAATTACACAATAACAATCCTGATATTGGCCAACAGGCTATGATAATGACAGCACCATGCCTTATTAGAACAGGGACAACTTACTGAAATGTACAATGGGATGTTGCAATGGGGATGGGTCAGTTACCTCATGCCCCTGTGTGGAGAGGAACTGCTCCGTGTCTGGCAGTTTCCTGTCATCAAATGGAGTCAGGATCTATGGAGATACGCTTTATGTGGACCTGTACATGTACCATACCATTGAAAGTGGGGAGATGGTAGGCATCCTAGTCTGATATAGTCCTCATCCCACGCACTTCTTTACACCAGAAAACAACATTTACTCCAAGCCAACATACTAGGTACTAGTATATGGTTTATACAGTCAGTCCAGATTAACGTGGCCGCATTATCATCTAAAGATTAGGCTACAGGTTTAATTCTCATAGACGGAGATCTCTCAACTCAAGTACCTACTCAATATTTGTCTTTCTAATCTTATTTTTCTGCTGTTGCTATGCCATCCAGTTGTGGTGGGGAGGGAGGTATGGGCAGGCACCTATGCCATTATCCAAAATAAATGTGTTTTTATACCAGATTAATATGCTAATATTTCTTCTTTAACACATATGAGAACCCAAGTAAATGCTTTCAACAATCCAGCCCCAAGCCTAGGTGACCTTCTAGCTCACTGGTTGGTTCTGGGGTTGGGGGATAGCATGAAAAAAGTTATCACTAATACTTAGACTGCTTCTTTTAATTTCTCTCTCTCTCTCTCTCTCTCTCTCTCTCTCTCTCTCTTTCTCTCTCTGTGTGTGTGTGTGTGTGTGTGTGTGTGTGTGTGTGTGTGTGTGTGTGTGTTTATACTGTTGCTATAGACTGTGTCTCTAATGCGGTCAATTGGTAGCTAAATGAGCTTCTGCCTTGCTACTGAAGCCCCTCACTGATCATTTAAGACACCTCCAAGAAGAGGGGGAGCATGTTAGATTGTAAGAGATGCCCATAAAGGGTGGAGTATGGAAGAGAGACTGTTCCATACTCTCTGTCCCACAAGCTGGACCTAGGCCAGAATGGAGGTTGCTTTCTGCCAACCCCCCATAATTGATGTTCCTTCTGACATAAATTAACACCCCTCCCTTGTCTCCTGTTGATGCTGGTCTGAAATAGGTGGTTGTCCTGATCTGGTCAGCC
The DNA here is from genome assembly GCA_963924515.1 of Vespertilio murinus. Classification (NCBI taxonomy): domain Eukaryota; kingdom Metazoa; phylum Chordata; class Mammalia; order Chiroptera; family Vespertilionidae; genus Vespertilio; species Vespertilio murinus. The sequence continues at coordinate 48,901,218 of OZ004706.1, forward strand.
ATGTAATATCCTGTACCTACGACCCATTACTATTCCCACCCTATTAACTTATATAATTCTCTGGTGCCTGCCAAGTGGTACATGGATCCATTTTGTTTTGGAACTGCCTAAGTCATTCTTCTATGTAAGCTTCTCTTAATAAATTCTATTAATTATCAGACCTACTGGCCAGCCTTTTTCTTCTATTATTCCCTGCCCTCTGCTTATAAAGGTAGATTTATAGTCTCCGGGGTTTTCCATGGGTCTGTATGAACTAACAATGGCCTACCTACAGAATTTATATAAGTAGAACAGAAATATGCTTCCATATTTATTTAGCCTTTGTTATTTTTGGATTTTATTACAGTCAACTAAAACCTAATACACTAATAAAGCTATCCCATTAGTTAAAGAAAATTCTGGGCAGTTGTCAAGAGAAAACCTAAAGCAATGCAGAGAGAATCCATGCAAATAAAAGGAAAGTAATAATGCTTCCATCATATCTAGCTCAAAATGAATTGATTACCTAAAATGTGCAGTCCTCAAAACTTCAGAAGTTGACATACGAGACTGTTTTGTGAGCCCCCAGATGTTCAATAATGACTTCAAATTGTAAGCATGTCGTTTTCACAATATGTGTACAATATTTCTGCATTTTCAAAGAAGAGAAGTAGCATATAATTACACCACTATGCAATACAAATCTGCTCCCTCACCATAGTGGATTTAAAACCCAGATGGTGGCATTGAAATGAGCTCAGAAATTGACATCATAAAAGCAGGGCTTAAATCCTAACTCACTCTAATCCTGACAAGCTTGCTCAAATTTTTATAAATGTCCATTTCTCCATCTATGATATAAAGACATTAATAACCTAGGCCCCATTTTCCTCATAGAGAATTTGGGACAATCAAATGAAATAAATGTATGTCAAAGTGTGATCATTGTTACTTAAAATCATTTTGTTGTTAAAATCACTCAGATTTCACTGGGAGAGGCACTCTGATTTCAACTTTCTGGGATAATTAACTAAAAAAAAACAACAACTCTTTTTACCTACATTAACCTTTTTTCTCTAACCCACTATTATGATTCTGTAGAATAATTTTTTATTTTTAAAGATATTTTTATTGATTTTTAGAGAGACAGGAGGGAGAGGGAGAGAGAGGGAGAAGGAGAGAGAGAAACATCAATATGATACCAGGGACAAGCCCACAACCCAAGCATGTGCCCTGATCAGAAATCACACTGGCAATTTTTGGTGCATGGGATGATGCCCAACCAACTAAGCCACAGAGACCAGGGCAAGAATTTTGTTTATATGATGTCTGAGTCTTTATGAGCTTCATGTACAAATGTATTTAGATTAAAAAATATTATAGGGAATGAGTATTTGGCTAATTTACAACTGTTTGCTTTGAAACCAGCAAGTAAGAAACACTTAGAGAGGCACTGAAAATAAAAACAAGTTTATTAACTAAATTACAGAATATTTTACAGTTAAACTAGTCATTGAAATCTAAACTATATATAGCAAATTCCCTTTAACCTGGGAGAGGGGGCGCGGGGGGAGGTAAATATCCAGAAATTTAACACAGTAAAAATTATTTTCACAGTATTGAACAATTATCAAGGATCTTAAAAAGATTTGGACCTATAAAATTTGAAGAACAGTCTGAACCATCAAGGAAAGATTACCAGTCAATGAAAATAAAATATTTAATTAACTGAAGTGTACCATGCCACAATCTTATTAACAGGGAGGTTAATAGCAATAAAAGCACTAGATTATTGAGAATGTCCAGCCAAGAGAGTGCTTGCCTCCTCCCACAACCACATCAAAATTACAACTAATCTGTAGAGCAGCCATCATTCAGAACCACCTGAAATTGAGCTGGATGGAGTCCTACAACCATGGAATTAAAGAAGCCACATCGAGACAGGTAGGAGAGGTAAAGACTCTGAACTGGCTGGTCCCACACCAATATGTGGCAGGTAAAAATCAGGAGAGATACCTTGGCTGTGGAGGTCCTACTAAGTGGTTAGACCTAATGGAAATAACTGTTTCTAAGACATTACAGAATGACAGTGCTTTACTGTGCTATTTTTATACAACTAAAGCATTTACATTCTTAAAGGGGTTCCCCATGTCACTTCATTAAAGAAAGGACGATCCCAGGATTGTAGGTTCTATAAGAAAATGTCCAAAACCCACAACATACACTATATAACTGCTACAGAAATTCTACTCTAGGCAGAATTCTTTGAGATTAATTCTATCAGATACTTGAGAATAGATTCCATTCACCTTACTTATTTCTCCTCTTCAATGTAAGTACCTATGAAGCCCTTCAATATCAAATCCCCCTCCCTTCTAACACTGAATGTAGATGTTAGAGCTGGATATATTTACTTCCTCCCCACCTCCAGATAGTCTCCTAAGAACCCCATCCTTTCTTTTCTGCACAGTGCAACGCACTCGCCTTTTATTTGCTCATTTTTTTCACTATGTTATATATTTGTTATGTATTCTCCCCCCAGAGTGGGAGGAATAACAGGTGATGCCCCTGTTAAAGGGCAAGGTCCTAGAGAGACCACAAAAGATCCCCCTGTTGTTGGCTTGCTTTGTACAAAGTGCCTGCCTGCAGGTGGGACCCTGGTGAGCTCACCTCTGAGAAGGGACCTCTGACAGAGGCAGAAGCCTCAGGGGCTAGACTCGCTTTCTTAGGTGTTCACTACATATTGAAAAGTCAACTGGTCTTAGGCAGAAATCCGCATTTTGTGCGGTTAGGTGAAAACTGTGTTAGATTTTTCTTTCTGCTGCAGCGTGTTAGTAAACCTGGGGTGTGGTTTAGGAGGATCGGGGGGAAGCAAGGTCTGAAGTCTCTGGTCTGAAAAGCCCAGAGGAGTCCTTCAGGAATGACAGAGGGAGGCCGCTCAGGTGTGATTTGGGGTGCTGGAGTCTGAGGTGTGTTGTACCCTCCTCAAGGGCAACTTGTCCCCCGGTGAGGCCCAGTACAGTAACCAGGCAACCAGGAGGAGCTGAACACAAGTGGCGGAGTGAGTGAATGAAAGACCGAGTGAGCTGTGTAAGTGATAGCCAGAATTGATGGGGAAACTGCAGTCTGGTGATAGGAGCCCCTGACAGGAAGCAGAAAACTGTTTCCCAGTGTTAACCTACCAGCGCCTCGGAGCCATGCTGACATGTCTCCGTTCAGCTTCCTTCATGTCAAAAGGAGGTGGTCTGAATGTGTCTATCTGGAAAGGCTCTCTCTCAGTTCCTGGAAAGGAAGTGTCTTGCTCACTCTTTATCAGCCTCACTCCCTGGCTATGTGGCTGAAAGCGCTAGGAGCAAGGACGTGGGATCGGAGCTCAGACTACACTCCTCATACGATCCTGCTGACCACAGTGCCCTGCTCTCTGCCAGCCTGAACCTCAGCTCCCGGCCTGCACATTCCCTAGCTAAGGTCATTCCATAGACAGAAACCAGCACAGACAAGGTTTTCCCTTCATATTGCATGATAAACTTAACATGCATCTAAGAAGTGCTGCATTCACTGTGACTAACAGTCCATCTGATCTCCCATTCTGCCAATGATGGCACCGAGGGATGGCACCTGGGAAAGGATAAGAAGCATTCTGAGTAACACCGATGCCAAAAGTTTGGAGATCATCATCTCTAATTTCCATCCCTTATTGGAAGTTAACCACTACCTACTGAAACAGGCACTATATATTTAGCATTGTGGTAAATTCTCCAAGCCTTAATTATTTTCAACGTAAACCTCTTCTTGGACATCCTTGCTTGTGTGATTCATACTATTCCTATTGTGGTCATTAAAATAATTTCAAAGGCATTTCTATGTAGACTGTGTGTCTACACTCCAGAGACTGCCCTGGCTTGGAGGCTCAGGGTCCGGGGAAGAGAGGAAGTGAGAGGGTCTGTGGCACTAAGATTAAAAAGATGTGGTCTCTCGTTCAAGGTCTCACAGTAGAGCAGAGGAGCTAGAAGCAGGCACAGCTGATTATAGCACAAGTCAGCAGTGAGAAAGCAACCAGAGGTGTAACTAAGGTAATTGGATGCACTAGAGAAGAGCTGTTAATTCCAAATCAGGCATCATGGGAGACTTTGTAAGCAGGTGCCAGTTGAGTGGGGCCTTGTTGAATTCGTAGAATTTTCTCAATTAAGAAGATTCAAGCAAAGAAGACAATGGGAACAGAGTCATCAAAGTACATCATGGGTTTGGGGAAAGGACTCCCAAAAGGCTGGCATCAGTTGTCAGATACCCTGGAAAGGCGTGAGGGAACCAGCTTACTGAGAGCTTTGAACAAGTGAATGCAAGCAGGCTTTGTACGGTGGGCATGGGGGAAATGCGGAAAGGGTTTTCATGGTACTGCTAGAAAGGGTTTTCTCCAAATGAGGAAACTGAAATTCAGAAGGGGTCAGGAACTCACTCCAAGGCAAGTGTGTATGTGACAGCTGAGCTGAAGTTTACCCTGAAGCCCAGATACCACACCTAGTCTTTCTTTTCCTGAGATATAATTAACATAAAATATTGCTTCAGGTGTTCAACATCGTAATTTAACCTTTGCATTTATCAGGAAGTGATCGCCACAATAAGCCTAGTAACCATCTGTTAAACACACACACACACACACACACACACACACAGGCCCCAAATGGAGTCGCTTGCTGTGAACCCCACCTCAGCAGACTTCAGTTTCAGCCTCTCTCAGGAATGTAGCTTTAACCAGTCCATCTGCAGCTACCTGGCTAACACCAGCGGGGCAGTCTGCCTGACAGAACTTTTGCCTTCCTGGCCTAAAGGAAGGTGACCTTGCCTGAAACCGTTCACTCTTTGGTCATAACTTCCCATGTTATCCCCCCCCCTTCCCATTTATAAAATCCTTCCGTTGCAAGCTCCTTGGAACTCATTTCTATCTGCTAGGTAGCATGCTGCCTGATTCATGAATTATCAAAAAAATAAGGCCAATGAGATTTTTAAAATTTACTCAGATGATTTTTGTTTTTAACACATTCGTCAACATACATACTTACAATTTTTCTTGTAATAAGAACTTTTAAGATCTACTCTCTTAGCAAGTTTCAAATTTACACTACAGTATGGTTAAGTACAGTCACCATGCTGTATGTTGTATCTCCATGACTTACTTATTTTACAACTGGAGGTTTGTACCCACCTTGGTCTTAATTTTTTTTAATCTATAAAGTGGGAATAATAACTATTCCTTACCTACCTAAAAGGTCGGATCAAATGAAATCGATGCTAAAATGCCTTGGAAATCTTAAAAGAACTCTACAAGCGTTAATTATTAGTATTATTTTATAGTTATCACAATTACAACTAATATTACACCTGAAGGTAGCATAAATGTATTTTGTAAAGGCAAGTAGTGCTATTCAATATTGATAATGGCTATAAGCATTGATTGCCTACTGAGCCATGGGCCTATATCATTTCCTTTCACCATCTGTGAGGCAGGTATCATTATCTCCAATTTATAGGTGAGTAAACACAGACAGGGAGAGATCAGCAAACTGCCCAGTCACACTACTAGCACATCAAGAACCAGGTCTCAAACCTGTCTTTAAATCCCCAAATTTTTCATAAGGTGACTCACTGCCTTCCTACTGATAATGTCATAAACTGTTCAGGTTGCAGGGACACACTGATTCAATGCCTTCAGGAAGCAATTATTTTAACACTTCCAACAAAGATGTCAGCGCCAGACTCTGTGTTCCAAAAGAGATGACTATTTCTAACCGTGTTAAGGACATCGGTCAATAAATAAGTAGTGTACTTCCTTTAGAGTTGATTGTCTGAACCCAAAAACATAGCCTATTCTATCCCAGTCTCTGAAATGAAATAATGTCTTCCTTTCAGATTAATTCTTCTGTTGATTAAAAACTCCCCCAAACAGACTTCCTATTTATGGAATGGTATTGGTTCCTTATACTTATTTCAAAATTTAAAAGCTTCCCAAGATCTGTTGAATCATTTGTTTCTGTAGTTTAAAGGCTATTTTTTTTCTCCTGATAGGAAAACTTTAAAAAACACGAGATGGGATTGGTAATGTCCAAAAGATTGATGAATATTATTCATGCTGAGTTTATTCCTCCAAAATATATGCTTTATACTTAGTAAAAAAAATGATCATAAACTAAGTTTGATCAAACTTATGTTCTTGGCACCTTTTCATATTCCATGAGGATAATATGATTCTCCAGCTAATGAAGTCACTGGTAATAATGGCCACCAAATAAAGTACTGGAAAATAATTGCTATTGCTCTTTGTTATGACCTTTTTCCCCCTGTTTTTCTGAATAGAGTGTTCAAAAAATGTTGTGAACTGATTATGGTAAACATAGACACTTTGAAAAGGTGGTCTTGAAATGAAATTCAACAACAATTCCATTTGTGTCACAGAAGGAAGACAAAACCACGTGTAAAGAGGTTTGAGGCAGAGCCCTAAGCTCACAACTAAATTCAGATGCACTGATTTCTGTCACCCCATGTCAAATACTGTAGCCATTTCCTGACTAGTTTTTTTTTTTTACATATATATTTTATTGATATTTTACAGAGAGAAAGGGAGAGAGATAAGAGACCTAGAAACGTCGATGAGAAACATCAACCAGCTGCCTCTTGCACACCCCCTACCGGGGATGTGCCGCAACCAATGTACATGCCCTGGACTGGAATCGAACCCGGGACCCTTCAGTCCGCAGACCGACGCTCTACCACTGAGCCAAACCGGTTTCGGCTCCTGACTAGTTTGATGCATAAAATCAAAGGATCCTGAGTTGGAAGGAGCCTTGAAGAAGATGTTTATATTCCTCTTTCTCAAGAAAGCTTCCTAGTGGTTTCCTAGTGTTTGCTTGATTTGTGGTGATTCAAGACTAAATTATTACTTTATAGACCATAAAGATTTGGCTTTTCTTCAGATTCAGTAAAAATCTTTCTGTAGCTTTTCCCTGTCATTCAGGAATTTGGAATAATTCTTTGTTTCATGTCACACTCCTTAAAACATTTGAGAGAATCTCTCCAGGGTTCTTAAATGCAGCCAGGTTTGAGGAGAAGCTTGCAAAGACAAATCTTTAAAAATATATTAATCAAAACATTTAAATGGTTAACTTTGAGTGGCAGAGCATAGGGAATTTTTCTTCGGTGTGTCTTTGTGTTCTTGCATTGCTTAAATTTTATACATGAATATATATTCTAATAGGAATAAAAAGAAAAAGTGAAGCTATTTACACTTTAGGAAATGATTTAAGTCCTAAAAGTAATGAATGAAAGTGGGTACTTTACTTTGAAGAACCAGAGAATGTTAAATCCAGAGTCTGTGAGTGATAAACCTCAGTCGCCTAGGACATAGCCACACATGATAGGTCTCATTAACGATGTGTGAATGACTACCTAAATCAAACAATCATTCATTTAATTGATGATCAAAAGTTATCAAAACCCAACATAAATAGCCATTCTCATTTTTTTTTCTTGAAGGCATAGTCATCCACAGAAAAGTAACAGTGCCAGGAAGGCCCAAGTTGTTACTGCTCTCATTCCAAGTAAATTAAAATAGCTTTAATCTTAATTTAAATTGATTTAATGTTATAAAGTTATACTTTTTATATTTTATTTTTATCTTTATTATTTTTTCTTTATTCATTAAGGTATTACATATGTGTTCTTAATCCCCTCCCCACTCATGCCCTCACCCCCTGGTGTCTGTGTTCATTGGTTAGGCTTATAGGCATAAATACAAGTTCTTTGGTTGATCTCTCCCTTTTACCCCGCCCTTCCCTATCTTCCCTCTGAGGTTTGATAGCCTGATCAATGCTTCTCTGTCTCTGGATCTGTTTTTGTTCATCAGTTTTTGTTGTAATGCTTCTTTTTATTGTGTTTTTCCCAAATGCATCACAGTCCAAAAATTCTCTGGGAGTTCTGTTTTCTAATGACTTCACAGCTGGCGAAAAATAAATGTCTTTAAGGTACCCAGGAATAAATTATTGTTTTGCCTGGGCCCTACTTAATCGTTGAGAATTTTGCACATGAATTGATGATGATGATGGAACTTGGCATGTACACCCAGTGGTTGTGCATACATTATCTCTTCTAATATTTACATATATTCCATATACTAGAAATGATTATCTCCACAGTCCTTTATCCATTAGAAAATTGAGGTGACAGGTATGTGCTATACCAGTCTACATTAGATAGCAGTGAGAAAGCATTAACTACTTTGATCAGATCCTATCTGTTGCTTCTCAGCCAAGAAGTTACACTTCTCTGCTCATATGTCTTATTATTCTTTTTCTTCTGGATTCCACTTGAGGAAGTTATTACAGGGACTTTTCAAAATATCAGTTCTGGGTTCCTCAAAAATTAAATGTAGAACCACCTTATGATCCAGCATTTCCACTTCTGGGTATATATTTGATGGAAACAAAATCACTATCTCGAAGCAATAGCTGCACTCCCATGTTCACGGCGGCATTACTTACAATAGCCAAGACCTGGAAGCAAGCTCAGTGTCCATCAACAGCTGAATGGATGAAGAAAATGAGATGTATATAATTCAGCCATAAAAAATAAAATAACACTGCCATTTGCAACAATATGAACAGACTTTGGAACTCTTATGCTAAGTGAAATAAGTCAGACTTATTAAAGACAAATGCTGTATAATTTCACTTTTATGTGGGATCTTTAAAAAGCAAACTCATAAAACAGAAAACAAACTGTTGGTTTCTGGAAGAGTTGTGGTAAGAGGGAAATAGGTGATGAAAATAGTGAAAAGGTACAGACTTCTAGTTATAAAATAAATGAGTTCTGGGGGGGAGTAATGTATAGCATGGTGACTATAGTATTTATTGAGTCATATACTATTTAATGACAGAGATACATTTTGAGAAATGCATCATTAGGTGGTTTCATCATTGTGAGAACACACACAAAGCTAGATGGCACAGCCTACTCCACACCTAGGCTATATGATATAGAGGTAGCCTGCTGTTCTTTTAATTAATTAATTAATTAATTAATTTTTATTTAATAATTTTTTATTGTTCAGATTATTGCAGGTGTTCATTTTTTTTCATAGCTCCCCTCTGGACATGCCCTGGAGTCCTCCCATGGTTCCTCCCTGGCAGGCCATGTCGCCCAGCGCACCAGGCCTTTAGTATCTCATTAAGAGGGGAAAATAAATAAATAAATAAATAAACAAATAAATACAAAATGCCTCCTCTGTGCTACTGGAATCATGAAGATACACACTTCAGCCAGAAAAATAATAATGAGATTTCTTTATTTTGCTGCTTCTTATTAGTTCTACTTCCTATTGTGTTGATTCATATCCCTATTTTCTCATCCTAAGTCTTGAGAAGGTTATGTAAAATTTGTATGCCTGTGAATACATTCAGCCTCAGTTAGTAACTGAGCCGACTTAAGTCTTCTTAGCTTGATTTTAATATTAATGATATTAATTTATAATAACAAAATAATCATTCATTGAGTGCTTTATTATGTGCCACGCACTAGGTAAGCATTTGCATGCATTATTTCATTGAATGTCGGTAATAAATTTAGATAAAATTATTATCTTCATTTATAGCCAAAGAAACTAAAGTTTAGAAAGATTATTAGCTTAATTAAGATCAGCCTTGCCGAAACCAGTTTGGCTCGGTGGATAGAGCATTGGTCTGCGGACTGAAAGGTCCCAGGTTCGATTCTGATCAAGGGCATGTACATTGGTTGCGGGCACATCCCTGGTAGGGGGTGTGCAGGAGGCAGCTGGTGGATGTTTCTCTCTCTTCGACATTTCTTGCTCTCTATCCCTCTCCCTTCCTCTCTGTGGAAAATCAATAAAATATATTAAAATAAATAAATAAATAAATAAATAAATAATAATTAAGATCAGCCTACTAATAAATTAACAAAACTAGGATGGACCACTACATTTAGTCTAATTTTAGTTCTCATCTCTCAAATATGATGATATATGTTTGGGTCTCCCAAAATAATACCAAGGAATGAATACAGAGGATTGGATGTCTTTTCCACATTACCAATATGGCTCATGGATTCCTCAAGTAATTAATATTGCCATTGTAGCTCCCATTATCACTATTAATACAATACCAATAGCAATGTCCCTTGTATATTTATTGTACTCACCCTTTTTCTGAGATATTTACATATTTAATCCTCATAACTACCTTATAAAGGAAGTGGGAAAAAATCTAATTCTTCATGTAAGAATACAAAAACCTCAGAAAGTTTGAAGAATTACTTTCAGGTTCCACAGGTACTCTCCCAAAGTTGTTCACAGATCTGACTCCGAAAACATATACCTTTTTACGCCTGAAGGTAAAGGGACCATGGCACTTCTCATCCAAAAAAATCCTCCTAATGCACTTGGCATCCTAGTTACCTCTTGCCTTTCTCCAAAGATGTCCCTCTTTTTCCAAATGATGGTGTTGCACAACAGAGAAAGAGCCCGAAGTTTGAGTGGAACATCCTTCCATCATCTGATGAAATGGAGAATGGTATCTCCCATAAAGAAACTTCCAGCAATGTAATCATTCATAATCACTGTTATTTTAATCTTTTTTTTCTGACCCACTCTCTTATTAAAACTTACTCTCATCAAATAATGTCCATATTATTTTTTAAATATTTTATTGATTTTTTAGAGAGAGAGGAAGAGAGAGGAAGAGAGATAGAAACATCGATGATGAGAAAGAATCACTGATCCTCCACCTACTGGGGATCGAGCCTGCAACCTGGGCATATGCCCTTAACTGGAATGGAACCTGGGACTTTCCAGTCCATATGATAACACTCTATACACTGAGCCAAACCAGCCAGCGCCATATTATTTTCTAAATTATATTATTATTAACAAACCATTATGAAGATCTCCAGGCTCATTTCTAATGCAAAATTACATAAAAGATGGCAAGGAGGACTTTGGCTTCCAAACATTTTCCTAAGCAATGACTCATTTAATTTGGTTTCATTAACTCCAAGTTAGTGAAAAAGAAAATTTTATCAAATTTACATATAATTAGGTGCACCCATTCTGAGTAAATGTTAACTGACCCCTAAAATACCTGAGAATTGTTGACTTTTGTTGCATTTCTACTGAAATATTCCAAAGATAATGTGAAAAATGAGACTAAAGATAGACTCCAAGATGCACCAATTTTTAAAGTTATACAGATATGGTGGGTTGTTATTTCAATTTAACGTTAAGAATAGAATTTGAGTTTTGGAGATGCCAAGATTTTATTCCTCTAAGTGAAATGTTTTGTACTATTCTCAGTCTAACCTGTTCTGTGGGAACCAGAGCAGCCAGTTGAAGAGAAAACTGGTGAAAGAATACAATATCAGATCCATCAAATCAATTTTTCATGCTAGCAATAAGGGAAGAAAAACTCCAAAATAGGACATAGGGGTTTTTCTCTTTCTTAAACACCAAATATGCTTCACTCTGAAACTGCTTTGTATTTTGAATGAAAACACTGGATGAATTCAAAATTAAGCTGAGAGAGACAATGAATAAAATGGTTTCACTGCTGACAAAGTGCCTTCTCTATCTCTCTCTCTCCCTCCCTCTCTCTCTCTCCCTATCTCTCTCTCTCTACCTCTCTCCTTCTCTTCTGTCCTATATTTTACAAAATTTCCCACGGGTTTCCCTGTCATTAGGAAGCAAGCAGCCACCTTTTTCCTTTCCAGCTTCTCAGTGAACCTGCTCCCCAGTCACAAGCAGGAAAAGAAGTGTGGAAGGGGAGCAAAAAAAGGAAGAGAGAGAGAGAGAAAGAGAGAAGGAGAAACCCCAATTGTGACTAAATTCTTAGCTTTCAAGAAAACCCACAGGCCTGGCAGGAAATGGAAGAGCAACCCTTTGCTCTGAGATGGCCAATACTCTCCCTGCAGAGTGGGCCTGCATCTGCCAAGGAGGGGTCTGAACGTTTGCAGAAGTGCACCAACCCTCCCCCCCTCCCCCCCAAGATTGGACATACGGACTTTCACATCTTTGCTAAGAAACGTGCTGGCCCTAATCAGCACTGCTGGCAAGCTGCTCCAGCTTGTTTCTGGCTGTTGGGAAATGTCATTTAGCCAAAGCCTTTCTCTCGTGGGGCCGTAGAGCAGTCCTCAAAGACAAACTTAAAGCTTTAGAAAATAATCCCAGTAGTAATTTTCTGCTCAGGGATTGCACAATCATTATAATCTAACCTAAAATCAGGGGCGAAAGCCCAGCTATACTTCTCACTTAGTGGTTTACCCTCCAAGTGATTTACCCTCCATGAGCCTGTCTTCCCACCTGTCTTCCCAAAGTGGAGATAACACGATAATACCTCCACTGCCTCTGTGTGCGGCCTGATCATCCCTAACTGCCCGCCTTCCCTGCTGGCATGGTCACCCCTAACTGCCCCCGCTGCTGGAGTGTTCACCTCCAACTGACCCCCCTGCCAGTCTTATTGTCCCTTGCTAATCATCCCCAACTGACCCCCTGCTGACCTGGTTGCCCCTAACTGCTGCCCCCCCCCACCAGCCTGGTTGACTCTAACTTCTAACTGCCCCCCACTGCCAGCCTGATCACTCCTCATGTCCCCCCTGCTGGCCTGGCTGCCCCATGCAACCTGCTGTTCATTCGTTTGGTCATCCCTCACTACCCTGGTCAACCCTCACTACCGTGGTCATAGGCAGCCATCTTGTGAGGCATGAAGGTTAATTTGCACATTACCTCTTTATTATATAGGATAGGATGGTATTTCATATTTCTAAAAGAAATTTTGGGGTAAAAAGGGCTGAATGTAATACAATCTGTAGAGCAGAGTGGTGGGTTTAAGTAAGAATGAGGAGTGTGGGTTTCATGATTAGCCTTTCGCACTGTTGGGACTTTTTTAAATACATAATATCATGATTAAAAATTAAGCTTATTTAAGAAAATAAATGCACATTTAAGACATAACAGATCACACAAATGGTTAAGTTCATGTATGAAAATCTATACAGTATAATCTAGGTTATGTAATTTCTTGAGCAAAAAATAAGTAAATAAGACCCATCATCTAACTTAAGTGATAGGATTTGATAGCTTTGATGAGAAGCAAGAAAATGAAAACAGAAAAACTTAAATGGAAGGCATGGCCTTTGGATTCAAGGGTCTTGCATTTTGGTTGAAAGAAGAGAACAATCTCATAACTGAGAATGGAAACCTAAAAATTATTTTTAGTGAAAAAAAGGAACAGAATAAACTGGTGAATATAATAGAATCAGGAACATAGAATGGGAGTGGATTGATAATTCTCAGGGGGAAAGGGGTGTGGGGGGTGCAGGAAGAGACTGGACAAAAATCGTACACCTATGGATGAGGACAGTGGCGGGGAGGTAATGGAGGAAGGGGTGAGAACCGGGTGGAAGGGAGCTATGGGGGGGAAAAAAGGAGAAACAATTGTAATAATCTGAACAATAAAGATTTATTAATTTTTTTTATAAAAAGAACAGAAACCTTTTATGTGCCTTGCTGTCTCCTAGACGTTCCCTTGGAGCTGTTTTCAAGATTCTGAAGAAAAAACTCGTCTGTGCTTAGCTGACAAGAGGAGCTACATGACAGGCCAGAGAGAAGGGAGAATCGTGTGTTTGCAGTTAGAAGAACTCAGACAGACTCACCCCTGATTGAACAGAAGAGGCAATCAGCCCTGAAGGAAGCTATGTAGCTCTCCAAACGTGGGACCAGAACTAATCTTTTAATGTTACTTGCATGTTCTGGTGAAAGCTCAGTACTAAGTTAGCAAGACTGTCCTATAGTTGTTTGAGATGAAACAAATCCTAATACATTTTTTAGTGTTGTTCCATTAATGGAATGAGGAAAATAAAATAATGTTAACCATTGACTACTTGAATAGTCCTTTCAAGTGTTCTTATCTTCATTGTCGTAACCCCAACAACTCTGTGTTAATGAGAAAATCTAAATTCTCTGGGTTTACTGAATTGTCAAGGGCAAATAGCCAGTGAATAGAAAGTCAGATAATTGGACATAAGTGTTCTGACTCCTTGTTCAATGTTGGAAGTTTTTCTCTTCCATTATGACCCACAAAACTTTAGAGAGCATTTTGGTGAAATGACTTTGTTTTAAAAATATACTTTAAAATATTTAAAATTACATATATAATCTCTCAGTATTGGGGAAATAGTAATTAATGAGATTAATTAATTCAGCTGTCAATGAGCATTCTGCTGAATGGATAGAAGCAGAAGTATTCAAGATGACCAACCTGGGAGAAAATCTGGGATTAGGATCGGAGCTGTGCTGGTCTAATTAAGGCTACCCAACATTTAAAGCAGTGAGTTTGGCAATTAATATTATTTCTCCAAATATTTTCAAGTAAAAATTAAATGTGTCACTGCAATTATTAAGCTAAAAGTGCTAGGCAATAAATAAATAAATAAATTTTGTCAAGCAATTTTGAAAATAAATAATGAAGTGCAATTGCTTTTCCTCTAAAAAAACAAAAACAAAAAAACTATTGGCTTTTTGTGGATCTTCTAAGAAGACAACTGCTTCATGAAAATAAAGTTACAATTCCATTCACATTTGCTCAGCTGTCCAATTTCTGTACACTCATTCAGAATGTAGGATGCTTTGGTATCAAAGAGTTGTTTCCAATACACAAACATCCCACTACTCTAAGACTTCACTTCCATCTCCCACGATAAGGCAAGAAAAATGCAAAGACAAATGTCATTAATTGCTCCACACTTTTTCCTCTAGAAAAATAAAAACTGTAAACATCAATATATCACTCTCCTGATAAGTGTTGGCTTAGGGCCTCATTAATTTTACATTTGTAAGCTCTGTCAATGTATGCCTTGCATTCTCACCAAAGGGATCAATCAATAGGGTCATCCTTGCTGCTTTTGACCTAAATAGCAATGCAAAGATGTAGTGCATGCATGAGTGTAAATATATATGTATCTTCATAGACATAGATAACAACATAAACTACATAACAGAACGCAATAGGAAATAACAGTTACATTCTAACCATGGAGCTGGTTTGTGTATAGTCCATTGAATTTTTCAGAAGGGTGATTTTTTTTATTGACTTTTGGAAAGCTTCATTTTAAATCTCTCTTATTGTGTCAGCATAAGGCAAAAGTGAAACAATTCCTTTGTTGTAAGGCAAATGCGTCATTGGATAACTTGTATTTTATGTTTTAATGGTCCTTTCACTTGGGACCTGTTTTTGTGAATAGCCTGTTTTGCTCCTCTTCTGGTTGAGATTGTGTTGTTTCCTTCTTCCATGGGATGGTGACATAAAAAAGTGATTGTTGCTCTTTTTTAATAATTACACCCCTGATTATGTTGATTTATTATTGCAGCATATAGTGAGATGTCAAGGAATTTTGGCATTCACATGGAAGAAATTATGTTGACTTAGCTCCAGTTTTAGATTTTAGCTTTCTAACCAAACATGGAAACTTGTGAGGTTCCTTGAAACATAACGACTCTCTCACAGTGAGAATTCTTAACCTGTGTCCATAAACTTCCAAGACTTCCTCCGACAGACTTTGGTGTGTGGTGGGGGTGGGGGGTGGAGAGGGGAGACTGTGCAACCCCTGACACTGTATGAAAATTCTTAGAGGGGTCTCTGATCTCAAAGTGATTAAGAACCAGTGTTAATGGCCTCAGTTGCTGGTAGTGGTTTCAGAATTATTTTCTTTCAGTGTTGTTTTCAAAATCACATTCAAGGAACATTGTGCGTTATATTCAAAGCCTTCTTTAAAAACAACTGTGTAAGAAATTAGGCATAAAGACAGATGTTTCTTCCTTGCCTCAGAAATAGGCCAATGAATACTCTCATTTTAATTTTACTTTTTGGTTAGATTTGGGGTTTAAGTCTTTTAACGTTCCATCCCATATAATTACGGAGATCATGACTTGAATTCTGTCATCAAAATGTACGATAATAGTCCTATACTTGAGGTACCACAGGCTGGTAAGAACTGAGAAAGGCCCAGGGCCCCAGGGTAATAGAGACATTTGCCTGAAATTTGACTGCTCTCTGCTAAAATCCCTTTCAATCAAATAAAGCTACTACAGCTCTGTTACACAGATGACATATGCAAAAGTCCCATTAAAGATAGAGCCTGCTAAGTTAGTTCTTGCCTACTGAGGCACCTGTCTGGAAATGTGAACTTAAGAAGAATTACAACAGATTTTTAAAGGTCCTGGGATAGACTGGCTCACTCTCTTTAGCTTTCCCTTCTGGGAGATATAAAAGCCTAACCTATAAGCCGAGGGCCTCTAATCAAGAACAAAACAGGGATTGGACGCTTCAATAGAAAGACGATCCTTTCTGCAAGATTGTACCTCTTCGTTTGTGAATAGGTGTTTATGTGATTACAGAAGTGGATCAGGGCCCGGGGTGGCCCAGGCATTGTTGCAGTGGGAGTGCCACATTTTTGTGCAGCCAGACACACAGGGGCATCCGGGTGCCTGCTGCCTCGGGAGCCGTCAGAACGGTGCCTGTCAGAACTCAGACCCACTGGCGGCCCTGTCCTGGCGCATGGCACCCTCTCGGTGGCCACAGCCCTTGTCCTGAGGCAGAGGTTCATCCCTGGGAGCAATCAGGTCCTCCAGGGTACACTGGACAATGTTTGGCAATGTTTTGTTTTTAAAAAAATATATATTTTATTGATATTTTACAGAGAGGAAGGGAGAGAGATAGAGAGCTAGAAACATCGATGAGACAGAAACATCGATCAGCTGCCTCTTGAACACCCCCTACCAGGGATGTGCCCGCAACCAATGTACATGCCCTTGACCGGAATCGAACCCGGGACCTTTCAGTCCGCAGACCGACGCTCTACCACTGAGCCAAACCGGTCTCAGCGTGGCAATGTTTTTTATTGTCATAGCTAGGGAGGTGTGACTAGCATCTGGAGGGTAGATGCCAGGGAGACTGCTCAACAGCCTACATTGCATAGGATTGTCCCCCATAACCAAGAATGGTCTGGCCCAATGCGTACTAATGCTGAGAGTGAGAAACCCTACTATGAGGCCTGCCTCCGCTGCTGCCCACTCCGGGATGTTCTAGACCCACCCTTTGCACAACAGCCTTGAGAAGGTAGCCCGTTGGAACGTCTTGGAGAGTGTAACGCTTTTGGCAGGGTAAAATGGAAAAGCACCTTAAAATGCTGTCCTGGTTAACACCCGTCCCTTTCTCCAAAGGGCAGATCAAATGTCACTTCCTGCAGGAGACCTTTTCCTGTGCTAGCATCGCCTCCCCCATAGGCTCACAAAGTGCCGTATACTTAATCACAGTTCTGAGCAAAGCATTTCTTCTTCCGTTACTAGATTATAAATCTGTTGAAAACATTTTTTTAATATATATATTTTATTGATTTTTTTTACAGAGAGGAAGAGAGAGGGATAGAGTGTTAGAAACATCGATGAGAGAGAACACATCGACCAGCTGCCTCCTGCACAACCCCCACCGGGGATGTGCCCGCAACCAACGTACATGCCCCTGACTGGAATCGAACCCGGGACCCTTGAGTCCGCAGGCCGATGCTCTATCCACTGAGCCAAATGGGTTTCAGCAACATTTTTTTTTTAATTCTTATGTCTTAGCACCTATCAGAATGTGTCTTATGTCTTGGCGCCTATCAGAATGTGTGGCACATACAGGTAGGGACACTGCAAACGTGCAGAAGGAAAGAACAAGCCTGGCTTGGAGGACGGGCTTGGTTTCTGAGCAGCCAGCCTCTGACTGGATTCACTTGAGGCTATCTTAGGTGAGCACCGTGGCCCCCGAGAATACTTCAGGATATCTGATCCCATGTCCTCCAAGGACGTGACATTGGACAATGTTTCATTTCACGGTATGTGTTTTCTAAAAGGCACCATTTTCTTTTTAAAATATATTTGTCTTTATTAATTTCAGAGAAGGGAGAGCGAGAGAGGAAAACATCAATGATGAGAGAGAGTCATTGATTTGCTGACCCCTCCTGGGGATCACGCCCACAACCCAGGCATGTGCCCTTGACCAGAATTGAACCCAGGACCCGTCAGTCTACAGGCCGACGCTCTATCCACTGAGCCAGACCAGCTAAGGTCATGGCATGTCTTTTCATGAGCGTTGTGGTGGCACGTTTTGGCCTACGGAAAGATAGCCTATGCCGTTTACCTGAAATGCTAAAGAATACAGACTCTAGAGACTATAATTCCTGTTTGGGGCCTAGGACAGAGCTCACCCTAAATTCCTTTTCTTAGGGGGATAGAGAGCAAGTGCCACATACTGCTTTTAGCAAGCTTGGTGTTGTAGTCTACAGTATACAGAACCCCCTCCATTGAAGAAGGAAGAGGGGGGTGACCTCAATGAGCACATAACAAGGGCAGTGAGACAGCCCAACATTTGTCTCCATTAGTAATCAGCTCATACCAATGTCCAGGTATAAGACGGGTAAAGGGTCTGCCTGAACCCAAGGATGAATCTGATGTTGGCCGCCAGTAGATTACACTAGAATCCGTAAGAAAGTGAAAGAACTAGGCTTAGAATAATTTATTAATGTGCTTTTGTATGAACAACAAAAATTCTGGCATTATAACATGAGTAAGTATCATGTTGAAAATGGGGGGGGGGGGAAGCACCTGTCAGATTAATAGCACTTAAGTGATCGTTTGTATAGTTGGTGATTATAGAACATAAAATAAAATTATTTCGGGGAGCGGTGGGACCCGGGAAAGCCCTGTGCCCCAGGAGAGCTGTGTGCCCCTTGGGAGTGGAGGGACCTGGGGGAGCCTTGTGCCTCGGGGTGGGGGGGGGAGCGGTGGGACCTAGGGGAGCCCCTATGTTCATAGCAGCACAATTTACAATAGCTAGGATTTGGAAACAGGCTAGGTGCCTGTGAGCAGATGATTGGAGCAGAAAACTATGGTACATCTACACAATGGAATACTATGCTGCCATAAAAAAGAAGGAATTCTCATCATTAGCAGCAACCTGGATGGAATTGGAGAACATCATCCTGAGTGAAATAAGCCAGTCAATGAAAGAGAAACACCACATGTCCTCACTCATTTATGGATAATAAAGAATATTATAAACTAATGAACAGAAAGATAGATATAGTGACAGTAAAGCAAGAAGCAGACTGTCAAATGACAGCGGGGAGGGGAGGGAGATCTGGGGGAGATAAGAGATCAACTGAAGGACTGGTATGCATGCATATAAGTACAACCAATGGACACAAAACTCTGGGGAGGGAGGACATGTATGGGAGGTGGGGGGGGCAATGGTAAGCAATGTACACATATAATACCTTAATTTAAAAAATGGTGGGAAAAAATAATAAAATTATTTCATTGTCCCAGATAGCAGGATACTGTTGCATTACCTTGGGCTGTTATTTTGACAAAGCATGTCAAATAGGACTTTGGCAAAACAGTGAATGCAATTATAATATTCCTGACATGAGTTGACATCAGGAAAAAAAGACAAGAACATTTCAGAACATTCAATTTTATTTTTCCATTGACAAACACTACATAAATAGCATACATTAATTAAATACACAAACTAGCTATGACTCGAACGCCATCAAAATTCTGATGTACTTTTCATAGTCTCTTTTTATTCTTTGTCTCCACAATATTTAATACCAGCCTTTAAAATGTGCTGGGAGATATATTTCAATTCACTTTAAGATAACTCCTCAAAAATCTTTACATAAAGGTGATAGAAGTATACTTTCTCACTCAACCAACAGTATAGGGATGGCTTACTGAGTAGGAGAGGTGGGAAAACATATGCTTTTTTCTCCAAAATGCTGAAAAGCCTTTACAGGTTGATTAAAAGCCTTTGCAATGATTGATTAAAGTGCCAATGATTTCAGTTCTTACTTAGATACACTATGGAAATAGGGTTCATTTTCCTTTGTTGTTACCAGATTCAGATAATCAGTGCCCGGTTTTAGTTTGCTTGCTTAAAGACATGTTCGATTTTCTGCTATTTGTATAAATACATTTAGACATTTACATAAAGAGAGAGAAGGTAAGATATTGAATACACACATATAAGTTTATGTATAGAAAGAAGAGCGTTTAGCAGGCAGTGATATGACTTGAGTGAACTTAACACCTGCTCTTATGAAAAAGAACACACTTTGAAAAAGGGCCACACCTTGCTTTGTCCCACTGAGTTCCAGTGAAAGATAAATGTGGTCCTTTTTCTCTGTGCTTCTGTGGAATGGGCCCACAAGGGTGAAGATTTCTAACGGGGTTGGGTATATCCAGGTTTTCCTCCATATCTTTCTCTGTGTCCTCTACCCCAACCTCCATGCCCACTCCACCTTTCAAAGGTTGAAATCACATTGAAGTAAAGTGTATCAGGAAGTCATATGCATTTTCTCTGCTTCACGTTACTGAAAACCACATAAAGAAACGCATTTCAAAGAGCGGTTAAAGTTTGGTGATTGGCTAGCTCTTGGCTAGCTACCTGATTCACTTTCATTACAAGGCCACAGTATTCTAATTCTAAAACAATGGGCAAGAGAACTTAAGAGCTGCGCTTTTGAAAATAACGTCAGAGATGGAATCATCTCTAAAATGCTGAAAAGCCTGAAAAGGTTGTTGGTGGTGATGGTGATCTCTTTCCTTCCTATCTTTATTCCAATAATAAAATTGTGTCATCCCAGCAGACATTAAAGACGACACTCAGATCTATCTCATGTATTAGGACGTTAGCATATTAGAAACATGAAGCCATTCTCTTTCCTCTTAAAACCAATCCCAGCTTTCACCAATAGCAAATATTTCTGTTACTTTCTATTTAAAAAAATGAATAAGCAGGTTGGAAGCGAGGGCCTAGGGCAGCCGTGGGCAAACTACGGCCCTCGGGCCGGATCCAGCCCAATCGGCTGTTCTATCTGGCCCTCAGAGCCGAAAGAGAGGAGGGTTCTCTTGCTCTCCCCTCCGCTCCTTCACCAGCAGCCCAAGATGAGAGTGCCAGCGTGGTCAGGTTGCTTTTATTCCGGCCCTCCGGTCCAGTTTAAGAACCCATTGTGGCCCTGGAGTCAAAAAGTTTGCCCACCCCTGGCCTAGGGGGAACAAGCTTTTTTCTAGTGAGAAGAAAAAAAAAAGTAAACCAGGAGATATTTGGGATGTTTATGATATGATACTGATGTATTTCTGAGAATAAAGTAATTTTAATTCTCAATAAAGAAAATGTAATATATAAATCGATATAGTACATATCCAATAGAATTGTATTTCTCAAGGGTCAAAATGTGCTCAGCTGATAGTAATATAATGGTTTACAACTCAACTTTTATAAGCTACAAGCCTTGAAATACAATCCTTTTAGGAGTTATGAAATGGAGAATATATAAAATGAGAACTTTCTGCTTTTCCTTTCCTTAAAAGAGCAGAGAACAGGAGCAAGAATGGAACTGGTAAGTAGCATGTTTTGAAGATATCTTTCCATCTGACTTAAAAACTAATTGTTGATCTCTGTTTTTAAAAAAATTACTTTATTCTAGACTTGTTAAAGCCTCCATTGATACGTATCATCTCAGTTTTCCTTTGTCACTTTGAGGATAGTCACCTATACTACTCCTTTTTTACTCTCTGCATTTTCATTCAAGGTGGACTCCATCAAAAAATGCATCCAGGGAACACAGTACAAGATTGTACTTGAGCCGAGACCGGTTTGGCTCAGTGGATAGAGCGTTGGCCTGCGGACGGGAAGGTCCCAGGTTCGATTCCAGTCAAGGGCATGTACCTTGGTTGCGGGCACATCCCCAGTAGAGGTGTGCAAGAGGCAGCTGATCGATGTTTCTCTCTCATTGATGTTTCCAACTCTCTATCCGTCTCTCTTCCTCTCTGTAAAAAATAAATAAAATATATATTTTTCAAAAGATTGTACTTGATAACCATAGATACAGTTATAATAAAATTAATACCTTTATGGTTGGAGTAATTCAGGTGAATATATGAATTTTTGCATGAGATCAGCATCTATGCAAATCAGGGGTGGGGAGCGCCTGGCCCCTGGCTGCATAGGCCCGAGAAATCATTTGGTTTGGCCCTACCAAGGCAACGGCAGGCAGGACTCAAAATTCAATAAATGTAGATGCTTTTTTCATAGCAACTTAAACTTATATTAAGCAAATGATGTTATAAATATCCAAATGGCCTTTAGGAAAAAAAGCCCCCCCATCTGATAAATGATACTAATATAATGGAATTCTGTGAAAAAATGGTGCCTAGGTCTCTGTTTCATGCTTCAATGTAATCACCACTTACTGGTTGTCTTAGAATACAATACTGAGCTTCAGCTTCTTAACAAATGTGTGAGTTTTAGATTGGTTTTGTTTTGTGTATTGGTTCTGTCACCACCTATGTGATGACACATCACAGATATATGTCACCTCTTATGAGCATTTTATTGCAACTCAGAAAACAGTCCTTTGGACTTAGCCACAGTATGAAAGTCTGCATTTTAAAAACAGTGTAATCTCATTCATTAAACAACTCTGTCCATTTATTCAGGCATCATTTTTAGAAATTTTGAGACATATACAAGCACAAAACCAGCAATAAACAAGCCGCTGTGAAGATTTGGCATGATTGATGATCTAAACTTGTCAGAGAAATTTTAATTATTCCACATAGTTTTAGTAATAAATACTCTGCGGTCTCTCTGTGTCACTCATCTTCCAGTGTTCTGTATATTTCAAGAGCATCTTTTGGGGTTAAAGTGTGAAAATAAGTAGTAAATATATGTGCCCTAAATTGTAAAGCACAACATTTTCCTATTTTCTGTCTCTGACTTGCTCCCAATACAAAACAATTATTAAATAATTATTGTGGAAAATATTGAAAACCAACCACTAATTTGGGGTCAAAACTAACAAAAATATAAAAAGTGCTAAGTAAATAAAAAGCCTAATTTGCCAGACTTCATGGTTCAGTTGGTTAGAACATAATCCCATGTACCAGAGAGGTCAGGGCACATACCAGGTTGCAGGTTTGATCCCAGGTCTCTCTGTTTCCCCTCCCCTCTCTCCCTCCCTCCCTCCCTTCCTCCCTCCCTCCCTCCCTCCCTCCCTCCCTCCCTCCCTTATGGCAACTCTCCTCCAAAGGCTAAAATTTTTTGTGACTTTTAGGTCGTGTCAGGTTTTCCTGGGCTAAGCGATGGCCTCCAAGGTCACAACCTTATACGCCACTGACATGGTTTCTTCCTTTCCCACTTGCCCTTTGTCCAGGTCAACCAGGTCTCCCTGGACAGGAATTTATTTTGTGGGGAATAAGTTTCATGGTCATTTATCTTTATGTGTTTCTATGGTTGGGTAAGAAGGGATTTTTTTCTTTGACAGTAATCTCCATTTCCATTTGGATGTATCAGTCCCTTAAATTATTAATACAAATAAAGCGCTTTGCAGGGCAGCAATATGGCGCTAGGCATGGAAGATAAATTCATAGTTCTGTAATTAAATAAGCAGGGACCATCCACTTTATCAGCGTGATGAACTGTGGTGGCATAAAGTACTTCAACCGTACGGCGGTGCCTCGCTGACGGCACTGGGGTTCGGCAGGCCTTACTTCATCCACCGAGTAACTATTGAACACTTTCTATATCCCAAGTGCTGTACTGGGGGTTGGGGAAAAGTAACCCAATCGTGCTCACACCGCCGGAATCCACATTGCACGTGTATCTCTCTGATTATAACCTAGGGTCAGGGGACCATTCAAGTGGCAAAGCCTTTCTATTACAAAGTCATCCTAAATGCACTTCCTTTTTCTAAGGTCGGTCATTTTGTCTTATCCCCCATGAGGTGGCCTGTGAGGTCATCTGATTTGTGGCCTAGAGAGATCTCACCAGGGGGTTGTAGGATAGGTTACTTAACACCATTTCCCCAGAAACCTAGAATCTTGGAACTACCATGAATTAACACAAGCACCCCTCCAGCAGATCTTGTCTTTTCACTCAGTTTGGCATGGGCGTTTAAGCTGATGATTTCTGATTGAACGGGACTGGTGTACAGAGTAACCTAATAGAAACACAGTACCCGTTAAAGTTAATTCTTCTCCAAATGCCTACTAAACTCAAAGGAAAATGTTGTTACCATGAAGAAATATAAATAAGTCGTAAGGTGTTTATTTGTTTGTTTAACCAGGAAAGCAATAATGAAACCCAAAAATTAAAATCTTCACAAGAAAATGTTAATTTGTTTACAAAATGAATGCTCCCAAGAATACGAAGCGCATTTTGTGTAGGCCTAACTTAAAAGACTGTTGTGTTTGTTGGGACTTTTTTTTTTTAAAGTGCAATTCTCAAAACTTAATGTAGTAATCTACTTGTGCCAAAAAGATATAAAGCTTAGCTATTAAGGTTAGTATAGATGTGGACTGTAAGAAAAACATTTCATAATAAATATTTAGATATGCTACTCTGAGGAGAAGGCAGAGAAATTGCTGTGAGGGAGTCAATATTATTGTTTTCTTGTCCAATAAATAGGCCAAACTATGGAAACTCTTTATGGAACCCACACCATTTTATTGGTTTTAGAATCTGAGTTAGTGTTTAAATATCCAAAAGACTGGAGAACACTTTTAGTGAAAATACTCGGAGAAGATAATGAACCAGAACACCTATATTTAGCACTCAAATCAGCCCTTAAATAGCATTCTAAAAAGTCACTTCACTGACCCTCTAGATCATCCATGAATCTTGTCCAGGCTTGTAGGAATTAACAATGTATGCAAAAAAAAATTAAAGCAATTTGAATAGCCACAAGTCCTCCCATATTTAAAATAAATGAAATCAGCTCCTATTCAGATAATAAGTAAACCTAATTCTAACCCAACCAAAACTTAAACTTTGTAATGTTAGCAGCTAATTTACATATTAAACAATACTTAAATAACATCAGTACCAATGAATATTGTGATATATATTATTTTTGTTAATCCTCACTCAAGGAGATATATATATATATATATATATATATATATATATATATATATATATATATTTTCCCATTGATTTTTAGACAGAGTAGAAGGGAGGGGTGGGGGAAGAGAGAGAAAGAGAGAGAGAGAGAGAGAGAGAGAGAGAGATGTGAGAGACACATGGTTGGGTTGTCTCCTGCCCTGGGGTGGGGATCCTGCAACTCAGGTAGTACCCTTGACCGAGAATCAAACCCTTGACCCCTTGGTCACGGTGGATGAGCAAAACAAGCCAGAGCTTATGGATACATTTTTAAATCTTAATTCAACTTTTTTTTTAAGTAAAGGGGCAAAAGAGTGACACAGAGAAAAAGAGAGTACAAGAGAACACAGAAGATCAAGGACTCAGAACAAAAACAAATGGTTGCCTTGTCTTTGATGATCTATGCATTAAATCCCCCGTGTGCTCAGTATATGGGAATATTAACTTTCCCCACCCCACCCTCACCACAGACTAAGATCACTTATAAAGAATCACATATTCAGCTACAAATGGCAGAGACTCAAAAATACTAGATTGTTATTAATATATTTCCCTTTGTTTGTGTTTCAGTACTTCTGGCACACGGGGGATTATCTATGCTGAGACCATCCGGCCTTATAGCAAAAATTCTACTTCAATGCACACACAGTGGCATGCCAGAGATGCCTAAATTCACAGTAAGGGTTAAGGCTACTCGTTGCCGAAAGCTGTGAACATGCATGTTGATTAAGTGTTCTCATTCATGCTCCTGTCTGTATCACTTCATTGGATAGTGAGATAGGTTGCCCTTTCTGTCCATCATTAGAGCAGCTGGAGACAGCATTGGCTACCTGGCAAAACTTCCGAAGCAGGATCTTTCTTAGCAGCAGATAGACCCAGGGATCCAAGATCTGGTTCAGGGAGGCCAGGCGCACAGCTATTAAGAAGAAGTTGCATTCCTTCTGCTTTTCCGAGTGCGTCTTGCAGTGTTCAACTGATGTCTGATTGAAGATCATTTTCAACATCATTATCTAAGAAAGGGACATATAATTGTTCCAAAGATTAATAAGGTCATATGCATCTCCTCTAAATAGCACTGCACACACAGTTTACAATACATTGGTGGGTTGCAGTGAAATGAATTTCAAGGAACATTTATGCTCACAGAAAACAGCCCTGAATTATACAAGACATTCCTAGGGATGTTCCCACATTTTTGGCTATTTGACAGGATGCAGCTTTTTAAAAAGGGTATGTTCTCAGGCTCTTGATCCTTGGGATTTAAGAAGATTTAAAATAACAGATTTCAAAATTAGCTAAAGTTTTTTGTTTTGTTGCAGGAAGCACAGCATGCTGATACCCAAATGAGAGCCAACACTTCTGCATAATAAAAACATATTTAATCTTAAACTTCAGTAGTTATAACTAAAAAAATATATTACTGAAGGAAAAGAGAAGCAAGAAAGAAGAAAATAGTAATGATAATAATAATAATAATAATAATAATATTTTCTGAATCCTAACGATTTGCCAACTACTGTGTTGGGAACACATAATATAATATACAGATTATGTATTTTAGAATTGTACACATGAAATAAATCTATATAATTGTATTAACCAAGTCACCACAATAAATTCAATAAAAAAGGAAAAAATATGTAAGATTGATATTCTTGCTATCTTCTTTTTACAGTTTCAGAAACCAAGGTTTAATGATGTAAAATGGCTGAGACAGACTTAAACCCAGGTTCATTGATTTCATATGGCACATGGTATTTTACTTTTTCTGTCTCTGCCTCCTCACCACATACACACATAGACTCCATGAAACAGGATTTGGGACTGTTTTTCCCATACAGATATATTTATATAATGTAATGCACATATTTCTATTTGAATAAACAAATATTTGTGATTTGCCCAGAAAGGAAAAATTGAAGGTTCATATGTATCTGAAAAAATAATCAAGCTCATTAATCATTATAAAAATGAAAACTGTGAAAAAATAACAAACCCTTTTATACCCAATAGTTTCACAAAAATGAAGAAATGTGACTTTTCCAAATGTCAGTGAGAATGTGGAACGGTGAAGCCTCTTTTACACATCACTAGAGAGAGCGTGAGGTGGAGCCACCACCTTGGAGAAAAGGGGGCACTATTTCATCTGCTGCCTCCCAGCTGTCCTGCTCCTGGGAATAGACTGGGCAAAACAACCCAAACATTGGTTCACGTTCACAAGCAAAGGAAGGAGCTGACATTACAACTGGTTTCTATACTCATCTTTCTAGGTTCCTGGCTATTTAAAGTGCTTGAAATGTGACCAGAACAAATCAAAATGTTGGAATATGTAATGACTACATACCAAAGTGATAATATTTTCATATATTGTATTAAATAAAATATAGTATTAACATCACTTGTTTCTTTTTACTTTTTCTATTATATTCTATTATATAGTTACTAGAAAATTTTAAATTATATACGGAGCCTATATGTGTTGCTCACAGCACATTTCTATTAAAACCATTGCGTCTCTGGAGGCCCACACTTCCTGGGATGTTCTGTCCTCAGGTCGCACATCCCAAATTGAAGTCAACATCCCTGAGCATCTGAAACACCGGAACCGCAAACCCTCATTCTTACACAATCGCCTGGCTCCATGTGTCAGAGACTTCTTTGAATCCTCCTTGGCTTCATCCTCGGCGCTGCCTTTTTTTGCTCTTATTCTAATCTCATGCTAGTTCATCTCTTTCATGCATGTGGATTTAGTAATAACAGACACCCAGATGGTTAGCACATCACAGATGCAGCAGCCTAAATCCCAGCTCTGATCAATCAGCTATAAAAACTTCAACTTGGTCTTTATTGGACTGAGTTGAGTCAGAGGTAATTCTTAAGTCAATTATTGGCAAAGGAAATAGAAAAGGCCAGGTTTGGTTTATCAGACTCGTTTATTCCCTGGGGCTTAACCTGTGGTCTTTGACCAAATTAGCACTTAATACCTAAACAAAATTATGGTCCTATAAATAAGAAGAGGGGAATGGGTAGGCAGCCAGTAATTAGACAACATATCTTCTGAGTCCATAATTCCTTTCAAATGATTTTCCCCCCAAGGGATTTATTCAATAAAAGCAAAAACCAGCTGCACAAATAATTGAATGTTTGGTGAAGCATTATCGACACCATAAGAAACTGTGAACACATGAATCTCTAACATCAGTACAGCTTGATAAAATACAAATTTTTCCTTCCTTCTGTGTGGGTTTCAAAGCTCCCTTGACTAGTTGGTTATGAGGCTGATCAGAAGGCGTGACAGTGCAGCATTTCCATGCACCAGCTAAAGGGAGGTTCTGGTTATTGTTTGCCCTTCTCCCTTGAGTAAGGAGTAGAATAGCATGTTTAGCTCACAGAATAGTGCATATAAGAATTAAGTGGTTGAAACCGGTTTGGCTCAGTGGATAGAGCATTGGCCTGCGGACTGAAAGGTCCCAGGTTTGATTCCAGTCAAGGGCATGCACCTTGGTTGCGGGCATATCCCCTGCTGATCGATGATTCTCTCTCATCGATGTTTCTAACTCTATCTCTCTTCCTCTCTGTAAAAAAATCAATAAAATATACATTGAAAAGAATTAAGTGAAGAGAACAGATTATAAGATAGTATTATGTATGTAAACATTATTCCCTTCATTAATAAATATGGATTTATTATACCCATTATACACCAAATGCGTTTAAAATTAATATAGCTACATGGCATCTTTTAATGCTGGTTCATAGACCTGTGAACTGAACACTACCTACCACTATGATATGCAAATGACCCAAAGATATCCAGGTCTTGTCCCAGGAACCTGTGAATATATTACCACACATGGCAAAAAGGGACATAGCAGCCCTGGCCTGGTGGCTCAGTTGGTTGGAGCATCATCCCAATATGCCAAGGTTGTGGGTTGATTCTGGTCAGGACACATACAATGAATGCATAGATAAGGAGAACAACTAATTGATGATTCTCTCTCATTCTCTCTCTCTCCTTTCCTCCCTCCTTCCCTCCCTTCCTTTTTCTCTCAAAGTAAAAATAAAGTAAAATTTTAAAAAGGACATAGTAGATGTGATTAAGGGCCTTGAGGTGGGGAGATTGTTCTGGATTATCCGGGTAGGTTCAATGTATCATCACATGGTCCTCAATATCTGAGAGCCTTTTCCAGCTGTGGTCAGAGGAAGAGTGACTACAAAAGAATGGTCAGAGCAATATAATGTTGCTGGTTTTGAAGATGAAGGAAAGAAACCATGAGTTAAAGAATATAGATGGATGGTCTCTAGAATGGAAAAAAGCAAAAAAAGTCAGTCTCAGATTCTCTTTCAGAGCTTCCAGAAAAAAAAAAATGCAGCTCTATGGACACATTGATATTAGCCCAGTGAGATGATATCAGGCTTCTAACCAACAAAACTGGAAGAGAAATTTGTGTTGTGTTGTTTCAAGCCACCGAGTTTGTAGTGCTACCATAGGAAACTAATACACTCACAGAGTGAGCGCTCAGCAACTGTTGAGAGGGGATGGGGAGGAATGAGCTTGAAAATGACTTATTCCCTCTCATAGATAACACATCCTGGCAAGCTTGTTCACTTTCTTAGGAAACTTTAATATAAATAAAGTAAAAGTAAACTTCATTCTCACCCCTGTCTAAATTATCTCAATTTCTAAATTTGCAACATGTAAAAATGAATTCTTATTACTCTAGTGACATCAGTAGGATTTCAGTGTATTTAACTAAAAGGTATAAAACTGTATTTTCAATTCAGTTGTCTTTATAAAAAAGACTGTCAGTGTGGCTTAGTTGGTTGAGTATCATCCTGTACACTGAGGTCACAGATTGATTCCCAGTCAGGGCACATGCCCAAGGTTGCAGGCTCAATTCCCAACAGGGGGCATGCAGGAGGCAATATATTGATTTGAAAAATACTTTCTAGCTCTCTCTCAAATCTTTTGGGAGAGAGCTAGCAAGTATTTTTTCTTCTTTTTATAAACAATTGGAAAGGTTTTATCTAGCTCTGTCAGCCCTTCATCTTGTCTAATAATTAAATACATTTCACCATTAACCATCTTCCAGAGAGTGTTCTGAGCCTAGTCTAGAATGATCTAAAAACTCACTCAAATTACATTTCCATTTTCCCTTATATAATAAAGTATTGAATTTCTCCAAGTTTTTATAATCAGGAAAATTTACAAAAAGTCACTTATTAAAATGAGATTTTAAGTCACTTTATACAGTTCTCCTTGATTATTATAAAATTAATTTTATGAGGCTAATAATACTAAATAATTTTATTGGGCTAATATAGGTTTCATATGCCTTACATGGATTAGTTGACTGTAATTTCCAGTAATTTCCTATGGACAATGTAGTGATTATGGCGTTATAAAGTCCAGCTCTGTAAGCAAGAGCTGGCATGTGGGAGACATTCCAGCTTTCCCCAGAAATAATGAGATGTGCACTAGAAAGATAATTTGAATTAGAGGCAGTTTGAGTATGATATTGCCATTTCCAAATGGCAGCACGGATGGAAGTAGGACCCCAATTTCCTCATCTAATTCTGAACATAAATGCAAGTTAGCATCCAATGTTGGTGTGCTCCTATGTTCAAGGAGCTAACCAGTCATTATGATTTTTACAAATATCTCTTAGACGGTCAGACTTTGGTGTGAATATGCAGATTTCTGGTAGAATTAATTATTCCTGTTAAGTCCAATCTTATTCCTTTTAATGGGAGGACAAACAAAAAATAGGATGCTGAGACAGCACAGAGGCTAACTTTTATTTTAGCAAACATGTATACGCTGTACGACCGCTCCTTCCAATCAGCCTCGTGTGATGAACTAGCTGGCATAGGAGCCTTGGGGCCAATTCTGGCTGATCCGAGGGGCCGCTCTTCCACCAGCATTTCCCCAGGGCCCGCGTGACTCTCCCAGACCTCAAGCCTCTCCCCGGGTTATCAGCAGGAAGAGAGAGCTCTTTTTTTGGACCTGTGATTACCAGAAACACAACTCTATCAGCGACTGCTAAATTCGCTATCGCTGGCCAGTGCCAAGGGCAATTGCCTTGCTCCATCCTCAATGTAAACTAATGATTTGCCCCTTTGCCAGCGATAAGGGTCCTTTTAAATGTGCAAAGCACAAACCAAGGGCGACTTTCCCATATTCTGCATTTGGATTTCATTTCCTGCAGCAAGGTTTGTATCTACACATTCAAAAATCTTCAGCACTTCACTTTTTGGTTCAAAAGTACCTTGGCTTCTAGACCATAAATACCTATTGAAGATGATGAATGAGTGAACCCAGAAAAAAATGAACGTGGGGGGAGGAAAATAAAATTGGTCACTTGCCCTTAGGCTCCATGATGTGGCATTTATGCGCTCCCAGGTTCTGTCTAACGTGAGTGCATAAGAGAACTCTGCTCCACGGCCAATTTTGACCCATGTGTTTTTGCTTTCCATAACGTCCCGTGGGTAGGCCTGGGAAAATAACCTGCCTTACCGGAAATTCCCTCGGACAAGTGTGCTTGATATTCTAATGCTCTGGAACCAGTCTGGGCCCTTTGAAGTACTTAATTACATAATTGGAAGGATTGTCCTGGGACCAAGTTTCATTGCACAGTCAAAGAATAGGTGTTGTCTTTCCAGTCTGGTCACCGCTCTGTTTCCCAGCTGCCGAATCGTCTCGGCCTTCAGGACTACCGCTTCGGGGGCTGCTCCTGCGTTATCTAACCCCAGAACTTCGGAAATGAAGAGCCCATAGACATTTTAAAAATTACTACAAGTTGTGTAATCTCATCTTTACTAATATGTAAATTTGATTAAAGATTTTTCAAAACAACAATGAACTAAAAATTAGAAGAAGTAAATCCTACTAACGGCTCTGCCACCATTTATGGCTTCAGGCAGATCAGTTGTTCTGCTGTAATAAGCTCACTAGCCCACAGTTCTTGGACTGGATGGCCTCTCACATATCTTTCTGTGGTTTAGTTTTGTCTGACGGATTCTCGGGCAAAGATGGAAATGGAATAAGGACTGGATTTGAGAAAGAAAAGAAACCGAAGGTAGAAGGTGTGGAACAAAAGACAAAATTCCTCTTCAGGAAAACACCAAGGATGTGCTTTGGTGAATAGAGAGAGGAGAGGGGAAATTGCAAAGATAGGAAGTGGACCAGGGAAGGGACAAGATGATGGAGTCCGAAAGCTCAGGGAGATTATTTTAGAAGTAACAGGAAGGCAAACACACTGACCAAGAGTGAAAGACCTGCCACAAACCTGACGGCTCTGCTTCTCATTTGGGGACCAGTTACCTAACTTGGAATCCTAATTTCTCCCTTCTCCAAAATGTGATTAATAATGCTTCCTGGAAATCTCCTCCATCCAGTAGCGCAGTTGCAGAAGTGAAATGAGATAAGGATAATGAACACCTTCCATTTACATAGCACACCTCTTCCCAAGCCCCAGGCCACCACCCTATTGCATATGCTTCCGGAACACATTCAGAGGCAACAGAGGATGCTCTGGGGGAAATAGTGCAAGGAAATGAAGGTCTCATCTATGTCTGATTTCCTTAAATCTCCACCTAATAGGGTCCTTCAAGAGAAAAGCCCCTGCCATCACAGCGTTTAAGAAAGGAAGAATTACTCTCTCCTTTCAATCAGTATGAATTGTAAATTCTGTGTGATTCGGTACAAATATTATATTTAGATAAATATTCATCTTTCTATTAGAATGGTCAAAAATATGTCAGTAGCTAATAAGTAGTCAAATTCTGGCTGAAAGGGAGAAGGCAAAATCTACTCTGTAGAAGTATTAATTCTTTGGATTATAAATGAAGGATTCCTTCGTGATGCACATTTCACAAGAGGTATCTACTATATTTCAAACCTTTATATCTCAGGTGTCAAGGGAAAGTATAAAGAATATATGTCTTTGCAAGGTCCAGCGGCCATTAACCCTTGAAAATGTTTATAGTTTTAAAAGGGTTGTTGTTTTTATTTCTGCCAAAATATAGTTTCATTTAAGCCCAAAATGCCACAGTGTTGGTGACAATTAACCACAGCAACATGATTAAAGAAGAAGTCAGAGGTGTGAATTAAGTAAGGTGATCAGGAATATAAACCTCAATATGAAAGAGAAATAGAAAAACTTTAAATAGCCAGCAATAGAGGACTGTTTCAATGATGGAATATCCATCGATCTGCATAACATACTAGTATATGCGATGTACATACTCTAAATGTATTCTAATGATGCTATTTAAAATCATGTTTCTGAAAAATAATTTAATAGCATGAAGAAATTTTAGGATGTTAAAAATAAGTATTTATGCCATAGTATAATCCAATTAACAAAAGAACGGCTGTGTGTATTACAGAAAAATACTAGAAGCAATGATCTCTGGCTGGGAATTAGGATGACCTCTATTTTTCGTCTGTATATTTTTCTTCGTTTCCAAAATTCCACAATAAACATGCTGTTTTCACACTGAGAAAGGATACACTAAATTTAGAGTAGTTGGAAGTTTCTATATAAACAATTACCTACTAAGTAATTAATTGATAAAATGTTAATCTCATACTTCATTCTAAAAACCGTCATGTGGTCATTTTACCTTGAATTCTTAGGTAGGTTGATGTGTGCATAAATTAACAGCTAAGAGGTAAATAGTCGGACACTATAAGTGTTCAAAACATTTAACTTAAGAAATTAGCTGTGGCCAAAACCGGTTTGGCTCAGTGGTAGAGCATCGCTCTGCGGACTGAAAGGTCCCAGGTTCCATTCCGGTCAAGGGCTTGTACATTGGTTGCAGGCACATCCCCGGTAGGGGGTGTGCAAGAGGCAGCTGGTCAATGTTTCTCTCATCGACGTTTCTAGCTCTCTCTCTCCTTTCCTCTCTGTAAAATATCAATAAAATATATGTATTTTAAAAGAAATTAGCTGTGGCTTATTAAAGGGACTGTGATGTTTAGCAGTAAACTGTGGTTCATGGACAGTACAGCCGTGACATGCAGAAGAACTCCATCCTGGGCCACAGCCATATACAGTGCAGGCTAATGACTGTAGCTCTTGCTGATATGATAATTCTCATTTAACTTGGTCTCATGTCAAAATGACTCTCTCTTTTGGATCTATGCCATGGAAGAACTTCACCTTATAAGGGGAAACAAATAGATACATCTTGTACTTGGAACTGGCTGAATGTGGCAGATTGGGATCTCTTTTGTTTTTTGTTTGTTGCTGTTGTTAATCCTTACCCGAGGATATTTTTCCATTGATTTTTAGAGAGAGTGGAAGGGAAGGGGAGAGACACACAGAGTGAAATATTGATGTGAGAGAAACACATCGACTGGAACTAACGTACATGCCCTTGACTGTAATCCAACTCTTGGCCCTTCAATCCACAGGCCCATGCTCTATTCACTGAGCAAAACCGACTATCGTGGGGTCTCTTTGAATTCAAGGTCCCAACTGGTCTTATTCCCTAGTACGATATCTCTCTTTCATTTACCACAGCAGCTATTTCATACAGTTGTATTTTTGCCAAAAGCATTTTTACCATAAATACCTTTACTGCAAGAACTGCACAACTAATTGGCCGTAAGATAATTTTACCAGAAAAAAAATAAAAAGGAATATTAAAAAGGACATAATGAAACATGAAAAATTAACAAAATTCCAAAGGCTAATGAGAAAAATGAAAATACATTGTCTTCAAAGTCTTTCCTTTAGAGTATTACACACATTTTTTTTTTTTTTTTTTTTTTGCTTGTTGATTCCTCTTCCTCTTTGGCATCACACTTTTTTTCTCTTTTGCTACAATTTCCTCCTTCTTTGAGAAAAGCATCAATTTGCACCTAAAGAATTGATCACTAATGCTCTTC
This sequence comes from Vespertilio murinus, assembly GCA_963924515.1. Taxonomy (NCBI): domain Eukaryota; kingdom Metazoa; phylum Chordata; class Mammalia; order Chiroptera; family Vespertilionidae; genus Vespertilio; species Vespertilio murinus. The sequence continues at coordinate 48,936,132 of OZ004706.1, forward strand.
AAGACTGTTGTAAATTAATAGCTACCTCTTTAATACTTGCGATAGCTTGGTAAACTTTTGGTTTCGATGGTGGGAGGGATGACTGTGCTCACTGAAGAATTTGCAAACTGGTATGTTAGCATTTTCTAGCATTGTATGCAATCTGGTTTTACACATAGCTTTGCAATCTGACATTAAATATAGTCATTATCATTCACTATCTTAAGATCACCACATTTACTTGTCACTGTGTAGATTATTATGAGAGCTAAGATTTATACAATATAAAAATGGGAGTACTTGGAGAACTTTGTCAATGGAGAGATGAAACCATATTAAGGAGAAGCTTAACTATATCAAGTCTGCCCAATGAAAATCACACTGTCAGGTTACTTAGTCATTTATGGCAAAAGTGCCTTAGAACCAATTAGTTGTGTAGCATAAATGTATTCTGCTAACATTCTTATGGTGAAAATACCAGACCCATTTTCACACATTCTCCTCTGTCCTGATTCACCTTACAGAGGAAACAGCTTGCTTACATGGCCTCTTGCTGACCACCAAGTTCAGAACCTGCAGCCATCCATTCCTTCTTTCCTCTTGTTCAACAGCTGAGGTGTCCTGGCTCCTATCTCTGACTCACTCTCCGTCTGTGCCCCACATCCCATCCAGCATGAAATTTAGAGGCATTATTTTCTCATTTATCTCCATCTTTTACCTTTAAGTTTTGCCTTTTTACATGGCCATTTTAGCGTATCTAAATTTTTCCTACCTTGAGAAAATAAAATGTCCTTCAGATTTCTTAGCTCCCTACATATATGGCTCCACAAGTTACTGTTGACTTCTCATAAGAGTGGTCTACCTTCCTTACTTTAAAATTTATTCCTAAACCTCCTATGGCCTGGCCTCTATGTCCACAAAGCCTCCGGATGGTCTGTTCTCAAAGCTACCAACTGGCTTTAAAATCCACTGGACACCTATTTAATTTGATTTTTGGAGCATCAGATCTAAACGACTATCCCTTTCAGGAAATAATCTCTTCCCTAATATTCAATTCTCTTTCCTAATACTCAGGTTGCCATTTGTTCTGGTTTTAGTACTAACTTTCCTGCTGCTTCTCTGGGTACTCCTCTGCAGTCTCTTTTAGGGTCTCCTGTTTCTCTATGTATCTATTCATCGTAAAAATGTTAGTATTTTTCAGTCCTACTTTAGGTAGCTAACTCTTCCTGCTGGGCATAAACTCATTGGGTGACCTTTTCCACTCCAATGACTTCAAAACCTATCTATATGCTATGTGCTATAGGCTATCCTTCTGCTCTGAGCTCAAACTAATCAATTCAGCTGTCTATAGCCCAACTCTTTCTAGATATCTCACATCACAATTATCAAATCCAAAAGTAAAATCATTATCTCCTTCCTCAAAGATGCTTCTCGCTAATCCTATCTCTGTGCATCAAGTCCCTAAAACAAGATCTAAGACTTACCCTTGATTCATTTTTCTCTGTGTGTTTCTCTCCCTCTGTCTCTCTCCCCTTTGCACACAATTAGCCATATTCCTCACAGTCAATTAATCACAAAGTTTCCAATCGACTTCCTAATATTTTATTAATCTGTCACTTCCCTTATCTTCACTTTCACTGCCTCTAAACCCAGACCACCAGCATCCTGTGTCTGAACTACCACAATTGTCTATTACATGATTTCTTAGCCTCTACTCTGGGCCCCTCTATGCTGTTTGCAAAGGAAGTTCTTAAAATAAAAATTTGTTGTATTTCACTTGAAAAATTATTCAAAAACTTCTCATTTCCCTGAGTTTAGTCTAAATGCTTTAAATGGACAGTCAAGACTCATTACCACTTGGCCCCCATTGAGCTCTCTAGCCTAAGTTCTCACTGTTCCTTAGTCTCACTTTATATCACCTTGAACTCCTGTGAGTTCTTTAAAAGTGGCGGTTCTTTTTGGCTCTGGACTTCTATAAATGTAGATCCCTAGGTCTTATAATTATCACTCCCCTCTTCTTTACTTAACTAGTGTAGCTTACTTTGGGAGATTGAACTTCCTATCATGTCCCCAAAGTTGTAGACCTAAAACATCAATTTATCTGTTATTTCCCTTGCCAAAAGCCTAGTAGATAAGTATTAGTATGAATTCCCCAAATCCTCGACTTTATCATCCCTAAATATTTCAATTATTACCTACTATAGGCCCGGTGCACAAATCTGTGCACAGATGGGGTCCATCCGGCCCACTGGCCAAGGGGAGGGGCTGCTGGTGGTTGGCCAGCTGTCTCTGCCCCCTGGTCAAACTCCTGCTTGAGGGGATAATTTGCATATGAGCCTTTTATTGTATAGGACTTTTAATTATCAGTCTCTCCCAACAGATGAAAATTGTTATGAGTAGTGATCATTTCTATCATTTTAGGTATAACACAGGAAAACCCTAGACCAGAATGTGTATCTTACCCATTTAGGGGTAACAGATCCTAATTACCTAATAGACAAATCTACCAGTATTCATCCCTATTCAAGACTCTGGCCTTTTTATTTCCTTCTATTATTATAATTAGCCAGAATGACAGTTCCAATGTAGATACTATTTGCACATCTTATTTCACTCATAATATTAAAAATAATGTCCATAGGTAGGGCAGTAATCCTGAAGCTGGTAAATTAGGCTCAAAATCAACAGAAGCAAATTGAATCTGGAAAAACATATTGAATCTATAAGAAAGGAAGAAGTCCTGTTGCATATTTATTTAATATTTTTTAAAATACCAGCATAGCTCCATACAAATACAAGAAAATGTGCATATCAGCACAGTCTTTAATAAGGATATTACTATCAGATTTATAATACATATTAAATCAAAAGTCCTTGTATTGCTTTGTGTTACATGAATCGAGAGCTCCTTGCTTATAACATTCTTACCCACAAATATGAGACTATATCTTCGACCTATATTACCATAAATATTTTTTAAAAACCTCCCAGTCCATCAGATAATAGATGAATAATCATTAAATTTACTTGCAAAATCCCATGCCAATGTTAGGCTTCTAGGCAGTTTTAGCATAGGAATCTCAACATTATATTAATTAAATCTCTTAACATTATATTAATTAAATGTTTTCCCAACACAAAACACATCCACATAAAATTCATCAGCTTTATTTATAGTTAACTCTTGCTCTGTTGACTATCAACAGGGGCTAAGTAATTGTGTGTTTCCAGATCCATAACTTGAGGGGCTTGGGTGTCACACAAAGGCATCAGTTTTTCTTTGACATTAGGAACGTTCTGAGACTTCGGGGACATGATAGGAGGTTCAGTCTCCCATGCCTCAGCTTTTCTAAAGGGGCTGGAGGCTTGTGTGAAGGTACAAAGCTGTAACCAAATATTTCTGGTGCCTCTCTCTCCTTTTGTGCACACCAAAAAGGATTATTGAAGACTGATTCCTACAACCCACTCAGCTCACTGGTTTGCTGTGTTGATAGGTATGATGGTGTATAGTAATGTGTAAAATACTCAAGAGTTCCTACCTTTCAATAAGTAGTATGTAACCATTAATTGTTCTTCCCTTCCTCCCCCCTCCTCCCCTTCCTCCTCCTCCACCTCTTCCCCCAGAGGTTAAGTATAGTAAAAGGAAGAACTGTCACCTCCTAGGTATATGAATTTCAATTAATAAGATTGTGGCTATGACATACCACAAAACAGTAACTCGATATGTCTAGCAGGAGCACTTTAACCCCATCATTCATTAAGGCCTTTGTAGTAGCTTAATACCACATCTGCGCAGTCACACTTTCCTTTCATGCACTATATAGAGGGGAGGTGAAAATAAAGAGCCATGTGATATTTACATCACAAATGATAGACTGTGTTTTCAAAATGCTCATCTGAAAAGATCTTGCTTTTCTTTTTCAGGAAATTAGACTTTACAGAATCACTTAAATTATGATTAGCACTTACAATTTGTACTAGGTTTGAGGAAAGTTTGAAGAAGATTAAATTCATATTATATGTTATGCAGAGAAATGGAACCTATTAATCTTCTTAGTGTTATTTTGTCTCATCTGTTGATTTATTTAGATTCTTACTATTTAATCCAATCGCAGAGGATTTCATAGGAATCTAAAGGAAGCAAATATGAAGAAGAAACCTATTCTTGTCTCAATGTCTTACTCCTATGAGGATTATAGGCTCCTATGAGATGATGCACTGATCCCAACACTTGAATTCATTAGCACCCTCTTGATTTTAGAGAGAGAGGAAGATAAGAGGGATATATAGAGAGAAATATCCATCAGCTATCTCCTGCATGCCTCCTGCTAGGGATTGAACCTCACAACCTGGGCATGTGCCCTGACCAGGAATCAAACTGGCAACCTTTTGGTGCATGGACAACATTCAACAGAGTCACACTGGTCAGGACCATTAGCAGCCTCTTAATATGTGAGTTCACTGGAAGCAGATTTACTCACTATTTAGCTTCCTAGAGAAGACTTTAAATGAGTATTATAAAAGTATTCCTGGAGAGTATTATGCTTAGTGAAATTAGCCAGTTAGAAAAAAATAAGTATCATGTGATCTCATTCATATGTAGAATGTAATGACCCAAATAAACTAATGATGAAAAATAGACCCAGAGCCGAATCCGGTTTGGTTCAGTGGATAGAGCATCAGCCTGCGGACTGAAAGGTCCCAGGTTCGATTCCGGTCAAGGGCATGTACAATGGTTGTGGGCACATCCCCAGTGAGGGGTGTGCAAGAGGCAGCTGGTCGATGTTTCTCTCTCATTGGCGTTTCTAACTCTCTATCCCTCTCAATTCCTCTCTGTGTAAAATCAATAAAATACATTTAAAGAAAAAAATAGACCCAGAGACATAGGAGCATGAACAGACTGTTGAACATCAGAGGAAAGGCAGGGGAGCATGGGTGGGAAGAGATCAACCAATGAACTTGTATGTACATATGCATAACCCATGACAGACAATGGGGTGGTGAGGGCCTCATGGGGGGAGGAGGGAGGGACAGGAGCAGGCTGGAGGAAGTTAATAGGAGGACAAGCAGGGGTTATGTAATCTTTCAACAATAAATATTTTTAAGTATTCCTATTATTATCTTAGAAAAATTATTTTGGTGATTTCATTTTAAAACCTGTATTTGATGTTAAGTATTTTCAAGAATAGTTTTGCAGGAATTAGTGAATAGATGTTATTGAGACTTGAAAATATCCAGTTCCTCACACTGTTGAATCAGAACAGCTGTTTTTGTCTGTTTCTCTAAAAAGATTTATTGAAAAAGTTTCTCCAGCTAAAACAATTGAAAATCATTTGTCTAATGCAGCTCTATCCAAAAGAAACGTAATTCAAACCACAAATGTGAGACACACATATACTTTAAAGCTTTATAGTAACCACATTATTAAAAATAAGTAAAAAGAAACATGTCAAATTGATTTTAATAATATACTTTAGTTTACCTAATATATCTGAAATAGTATTTCAACATGAGCTATTTTACATTGTTTGTGTACTTAATCTTCAAAATCTGGTGTGTATTTTATACTCTATTTCAATTTGGAGCAATCATATTTCAAGTGTCCAATAACCACCTGTGACTAGTGGTTACCTGAACCACTTCCAGCATGGTCAGTGGTGAACCTGAGGGGAGGCGGCAAAGAATTAAAGAAAACAGACAAGAGAATATATCTGGGGCCAGGTGGGACACTGTTCTCAGATGGAGAGACAGTGCCACAGCCTATAAGCCGAGTCTTTATTTTATAGTCAGATTCCACCAGGCAAAGCAATGGCTTGGTCAAGATATTCACAATGTCTTCGTGAGTTTTGAATCTACTTGATTACATGCACCTACGAACTCCATCAAGCTTTGTTTGGCAGCACTCGCTGCACCTCCTGTAGCCTACATCACTCAGCTTCCTGGGACCACAGGTTCAGACCATAAGGACAAGCTTACAACCATAACCTTTGGCTATAATTGTGCTAGGAGGGCTTTGCTCTCTAAGCTGAGACCTGCACATGGTTTTGCCACTAGAGAATCATGCCCTCTCCTTAGTCTGAGGCTTAAACCTGTCCAAAAACTGTAGCTGCTCTCCACAGCTACCACATTGGACAATGCAGATCTAGTGCTTTATGCTTTTTTGAGATCCTTCCACATTTATATTCTCTCGATTAAATTGTGTAGGTATTATTACTGTCGTGTTCACTACTCATTGCCTATCCAGCACCCATTCTCCCATCTCTCCTTCCCATTATTACACTTATTTTCCTTGGAACCTAGGGGCTTCAGGGATGACCTCATCCCTAGCTGCCGGAACATGCCTCAATCAGATTTGACGTAATGACCCCATAATAGGCAATGAGATCTGAGAGAAAGTTCCCTAAGTCATCTGGGGAAAAGTTTATTTATCTTTAGTAGAGATCTATAGAAAAAACACCTCTTCTCTCTCCTGCTAGAGGTGAAATAAGAATTGTACCAACAACCGTCCCACCAACTGAAGGGAACAAGCCATAAATAGGATGAGGACAATGCCACTGACTGCAACAGAAGGAACCAGCCTTGGCCCTTGATGACAATGCTGTGCTTCTGGATCAGCCAGAAGTGAAGGGTGCTCTAACTCTGGATTTGCAGTGGTGTTTTTTATTCCATAGCCACTATATTATGCCATCTCTAATAATGACTGCAGGCAACATAAATATACTGAAATCTGTGAGCATCTTTTGAAGCATTACTTTTCCTTTTCTTTGTTATTTTTATTTTTTTCCTATTGCTACTAAAATTCCTCACTGTTTGAATATTATTCCCAGGCCACCTTCCCAAACATTCTTGTTGGTTTTTCTTCTTTGGACATCAGGCATTCGAACAGCTATTTCTGGTGCTTCTAATTTAGCTTCTCTCTTCATTACCAAAACAATGTTATGTCTCACATCCTTGTCTGTCTGGGAATTAGTTTTTAACCTTTCTAAGAATTTTTATTACTACCAACAATAATAAAAGTAGCAAATAAAGCAAAAGATACAATGTTTTTAGAAACATTCACAAGTTTTACTGTATGAATAGTACCCATTAGTCATTAATTACAGGGCGAATGGGTGGTTTAGGAATAAAAAACACCTGGGTTCATTTTTCTCAGTACCGTTTACCACCTCTGAGTCTTAAAGCAAGTTGCCTACCCAGAAAAAAAAAGGATAAAAATTTAAGAAAATTTTTATTCACCATGTATCGTGAAGATTTTTGTAAAGACTAAAAACCAGTTAAAATGTATGTAAAACTCTGAAGAACAGGATTTATACCTAGATTTTCTGATTCTAATTCTAGTGTCCTTTCCACTTTATTATAACTTTACAACTTCCTTTCTTCAATCACAATAATTTATTGAATGGTTGCTATGGTCCAGGAAGATTTGTTGACAAATATAGCAGTTTACAGTGAATTAGACAAATAAATGGCTATTAACAAAAGGGAGGCCATTTACTTTAATGGTTCATCATGTAGGCTATAAAATCAGACAAATCTATATTTGAAAGTCAACTCTGATTTTTGTTAATTTTCTTAACATGGAGAAACTACTTAACATCTCAAAACCAACTTCTTCATCGGAACAAGGCGATAACAATGTCCCCTCAAAGTGTTGTTGACAGAAAAAAAAATGTGATTATGTCTGTGAAATGGTTATCTCAGTGCCTGGAGTATAGTAAACGATTGTCCACAGTGGGCAATAATCCTCGTTGCCACAATAAATATTATGACAATTGTAAATATAATTGTGCATAATTAAGTGCATAAAAAAGTATGCACAGGAACTATGGAGTATATAGGAGGGGGGCATTTGAATTAGTCTCCAGATGCAGGGGGTTGGGGGACACTGTCCCCTAAAAAAAAAGATACTTCTGGAGAGTTTTGAAAGACAAAGAGTTCATACTTCTAAGTGTGAAACTGTGAATCATTCTAGGAACTGCAAATAGATATTTATGAGTGAAGGTAAGGATCCTGGGGGAGAAATTGAATATGAGTGGTAAATGTGGACAAATCCAAGATTTTAAGGATTAAATTAAGGACTCTGAAGTCCTTTAATCCAGGTGAGAGGGTGCTAGACAGGAACATGCCTGAGTGCCATGTTAGAGAGGCACTGTGAACGCACTGGGTTTTGCTGAGGCTCTTTCTCTCCTCTATAATTTTAAGAAAAAACAAAACAAAACAAAAAGATGAAAGCAGGTTTGCAAGGATGCACTGTCCTCATGCTGAAAGTTTTTAAACCATCAGAACACATTTTATAATTTTTACTGTTGTCAAATACTTCCCCAGTAAGCAAAGGGAATTCAATAAACAATTTTATCTATATATATAAAAGCCTAAGTGACCATTACGGCCAGTCGACCACTTGACAGATCAACTGGTTGCTATGATGTGCACTGACAACCAGGGGGCAGACGCTCAATGCGGGAGCTGTCGCCTGGTGGTCAGTGCACTCCCACAGCCAACCTCCCATGGCTGGCCAATCTCCCAGGGCCTCCCCCTGGCTGGCTGGCCTCTATTGGCCCCAGTCGGGGCTGGGCAACATGGCCCCAATTGGCCTCGATAGCCAGCTAGGCCAAGGGACCTCACCCATGCAGAAATTTGTGCACCAGGCCTCTAGTTTGTTTTATAAATAGTTTAGTAAAAAAAAAAAAAAAAAAAAAAAAAAAGAATAATATTTGTGAATCATACTAGCTGAAAAATGTTTGCCTAATAAAACTTTACCACTGTGTGCAAATATTCTAAGCCTGGACAGACAGAACTGGATGAAATTGATGCCACACCTGTATAGAAAACACAAAATTATATTATTACAGTGAATGAGATCACAGGGTTTTATAGGACAAGCAAAAATTCTTTTCACCTTCTATAGAAATATTCATAATATGATCTGTAGAAACCCACGCTCCTAAGAAAGCCAGTCAATTCCTGAATCAACAGAGATTCTGCAGGAAATCTTTAATCACCTTGATCATTTAACCCTGCCAGTTTCTGTGGTTATTGACTATTCTCAATCAATCTGTTGGTGTTTTTTTGGTACATTTGCAGTGACATAACTTGAAAATGTTTTAATACACTAATAAAAAAGAGATAGAGCATTATAATATTAAATGATTAGGGAAAGCAGTCTAATTATTTGAATCTTAGCAGGTACAACTGAAAGATGGAGATAAAAAAATATCCAACTGATCAATAATTGTGAAGATTAAATAAGATAATATATGTAAAGGGCTTGGCTCAGTTGGTTAGAGCATCATCCCAATAGGCCAAAATTGTGAGTTTGATCTTCGGTCAGGGCATGTAAAAGAAGCAACCAATGAATCTAATGAATGCATAAGTAGAACAACAAATAGATGTCTCCCCCCCCACACACACACACACACATTTCAAAAAAAATCCTATGGGATGCTATGTAAAGGACTTAGGGTAATTCTCAAGTACTTGCACAGGGTAGGCATCCTGTTGTTTTGTGAGTCCAGCTTTTCTCCTTCAGTCTCACTGCTACTCCAACTCCCCTGTAAGTGACATGAACACACACACACACACACACACACACACACACACACACAATTACTGTTACAGTGCTTCTAAAAATTAATTATATTGTAATAATGAGCCCCCACCTGTTATATTAATACTCTAATTTAGAAATACTGCTTCTATGTATTCTAGATGGGAAAGAAATCCCAGCATTTACTTCCCACTATCACCTCTTAGTTCAAAAACAAAATGCTGCAGGTGCTTGATCCTTCTAGCGACCCCTTGGTGTAGCCCGTAGCCCGGGGGTAAAAAATGCCGCGCTAAAGCAGCCAGGTTTGCACCCAGGACTTCAACTGTTAGAGATCAAGAGTGACCCCCAAGGAGAGGCAGCTCTTAGATGTCAGATTCACCCAGCAGCGAGCAGTAACTGACGCTCAGTGTCCAGAGACCCTGGTCCCCACCTGCCTTCCAAACTGGCAGCCAGCTTTCTGTGGCCCCCGAGCCCTCAGTATCCTTTCCTCATGTGCCCTTTGTGCTTGGATTCTGGTGTTTGTGACCAAGAACCAGGTTTAGGGAGGAGACTAGTGCTCTGAAGTCAGGAGATATTTCCATACTTCCTAAAACTGACCTACAGCAATATTTAATTAGAAATAGATGCTGGGGGCGGGGGTGGGGGAGACAAACAAACAACAACAAAAAACAAACAAACCCACAAATACCCATATTTCAAAATGTTCCCTAATGCCTTTTATAGAACAAAAGCTAACATTAAGAAATCTATTTCTGAATCCAGGCAACTCCTTAGTCTATTCTTGGAGGAAATTGCTACCATTAAATAAATTTAAACGTCTGCCACCCAGTTTGTTGGCTGTTACCACATCTACTGAGAAAGCTGCCAGATTAACGTCAAACCCAGACTATAACTCACCCTTTATGGAAAAAGAAAGAAAGAACTTTTTCTTCTCTGTTCTCCTCACTATGGTTCTAACACAGTGTGAGCTTTCAGAGCCTTATACAGCTACCTCTGGTTCACGTAAAACTAGCATTACACCCTCAACTCACTTCTGGACAATTCTCTGAACCTAAATCTTCCATTGTAGCTTAACAAAATGTGCATTAATATTTACAGATGAAGCAGGATCCTGAGACTTTGTCATGCCTGGGTTTCTTTGTTTTTTGTTGTTGTTGTTGTTTTGTATTTACAAATAAAACAAGAAACAGAAAGAGAGAGAGAACGAAAGATCTGTGTTGAAACAGTGCTTCAAAATGATGTATTCACTGACATATTGTATTGCCATAAAAGCAAAATTAAAACCCCACATGCAGACTGCAAATATAAACCTATTAGCCAAAGGCTTTGAAATGAAGACCTCAGTACTGGGCCAATGAGCGGAAAAGCTATGTCCTTAGAAACAGAACCTGAAGTGGGGACCTGACACAGGGCAAGAAGTCAAAGGGAGAGAAACAGAGGGAGTCCTGGCTCCAGCCTCCCACAGGGCTCCCTCCACTCCTGGCAGTCCCTTCAATTTAGGGGAGTCCAGTGACCCTGTTCCTTTTTCTTCTTTTTGCCTGAAGCTAGCTTCCTTTAGCTTGATCTGGATCTTCTTCTGGGGGAATATGGCATAATATAATGCTCTGAGAAAACTTGGCTTATTTCTTTTTCTCTGTGTGACTTCTCTGATTCATGTCTCAGAATGAGAAAAAAAAATTGAGAAATTTCAGAATGCCTTATAACTCTGTCTCCAAACACTTCTCCACCCTTATCCCAGCTGCTATCCTGTCACCGGGACAATTTCAATGCCTTCTACCTGCTCTCCCCACTCCCACTCTTGCCTTTCTGCAATCTAGACCTCACACAGCCTCCAGAAGGAGTTTTTAAAAACATGAAACCAACCAGGCTGGTCCCTGGTTTGATTCCTTGTGAGGGCACATTCCCAGGTTGTGGGCTTGATCCCCAATGTGGCATGCAGAAGGCGGTTGATCGATGTTTCTGTCTCTCTATATCCATCTCCCTCCCTCTCTTTCTAAAATCAATAAAAACATATTTTTAAAATATACACACATAAAATATAAACCCATTAATGTTATTCCCCTGCTTCAAACCTTCCAGTGCTCTCTTAAAATAATGTTGAAACTCCTTAGTATGGGCTTGCATGCCTCAACACGGTCTTTGGCTTTAATTTAGAGTGCCCCTCTCCTTCCTCTCTCATTTCACTCAACTACTGGCCTTCTTTCTATCCCTTGAAGGCACCAGGTGAGGGCCTTTGCTGTTCCCTTTGCATAGAACACTCTTTCTGTAGATTGTTCATTGGTTCTTCCCCTTCATTCAGGACTCAGCTTAAATGTTACCTCCCAGAGGCATTGTTCCCTGAAACCCAATATACAAACGTTCTTAGGCCCCCTCAATCCCATCATGCTATTTTATTTTCTTAACAGTTTTCATCACAATCTAACGTCTAGTTTATACATCTGTTGTTTGATTTCCCCCCCTCCCCCGTTTCATTAGAATTCATGTTCCCTGAGAGCCAGAAACAAGTCTATTTCACTATATTTCTAGCACCCAGACCTGTGCTAGGTACTCAATAGCTACTTAGGTAGGTACTTAGTAGGTACTCAGTAAACAATCATTGAGTGAATGAGTGGATAAGTGAATTACAAATGACGCTCCGCTTTGTTCTTAAATTAAACATTGACAATGAAAAATAACATTGCCTTTTTTGATTCACAACCTCAAGTTTCTCCAGGCAATCAATCATTCGGGACAGAACACATTTATTGAGGACAAGGGCCATATAGCACAGCGGCATTCACACAAAGCATCCGTTAAATGAATTAATACATCATAGCTCCTGCTCCTGATACTGTAAAGATTATTTCATGTTATTTTGCTGCTCAAAAAAACTTAGTGGGAATCCTTAATAGCTAATCTAGAAGTACAGTATCACATACTTTTATAAATAAAATGTGTACAAACAAAGGACTAGAACTAGTACCACGACAATTCAATCAATATAAGGGAAAGGAAAATTTTCTAATGGAAAGACCAACTTAGGGTGAGTTGGGCTGCTCTGAGGTATCATGGCTTGGAGGAAAGAGCTTGGCCTTGGAATGCTGTCCTGACCACTGAGAAAACTGTTCAACCTCTTTCAGTTTTAATTTCATTCATTATCTGCACATTGGAGCTAACAATACCTACCTCGTAGGGTTGTAAGAAATAGAGAAAATTATCTGTGAGAAGGAGCCTGGCACAGTGCCTGGCCTTCAGAAAATTCTTTGTGCCCCTTAAAAAGCAACAAGTTTCCTATAAGTAAAGGTGGTCAAAGCTTAGACAAATCCACCAAGAATATCCCAGAAAGAGATCAAACATTAGAGGGGTTATTTCATTAAAGGGCCTTTATGAACTAAGAGATGTTATCATGGGAACCCTGTTATCGCACGGATATGGAACACAAGTATAGAAGAAAATACAACTTGTCTGAGATGAAATAAAAATTCCTTTTTGTAATCTTCAAGGCAAACTACCAATGCGCTCCTCTCTCCTTCCCCTTCTATCCCCATTTGACTCACAATATTTCTCGATATTCTCACATCTACTTCCACAAAAGCAGATTTGCTTACCACTCCCAGCACACCTGGCTCAATTTTTTCTTCTGTGCTTCTTCACAGACTTCCTCCTTCCACCTTAAAAGAAAGGAGGGACAGCCCCAAAGGGAGGGCTGTCCCTCCTTTCTTTTAAAGCAACACTTACGGGATAAATGTCTTCCGTTATCAATGGCTCTACATCTCAATCTGACCTCTGTACACAGGGCTCTAACCCCCCCCCCCCACTTTTCTAATTCATAAGAAAACCTGAGTGATCTTTTTAATACATTAAGCAAGTCAAATCGTTCCATCATTCAAAGCTTTTAGTTGCTTTCCATCAAACTTAAGATAAAAATCTAAACTTCCAAACAAAAAAATGACAAGGTTCTGCATGGTTTGGCCCTGCCTACCTCCCTAACTTCACCTTGAAGGCACTCTCTCTTACACTAACCCATCCACCTTGCTTTCCTTCAGTTCCTCCCATTTTTCCTACATTGATGCCTTCATAGGCTGCTTTCTTCCTCAAAGTGCTACCTTTCAAGATTCAAGGAGAGGGGTGGAAGGGACTAGATAAAAGAAGGTGAAGAGATTAGTCAAAGAACATATATGCATGGTCACAGACAACAGTGTGTGAAAGCCAGGGAGGGGGGTGTCTGGGAGGAGGTGGGCAAATATTGGGGGGGGGGGGAGTGGGCATGAGGGCATTTGTAATAGTGTCAACAATTAAAATAATTTTTTAAAGATTCATAAATGGTATTTTCTCAGAAGACCCTCCATAACCATGTCACTTCTTACCACTGAATCAAGAGGGGGACCTCTATGACACTCTTCTAGAACACCTTCTTCTTGCCTTCCTAACATACTGTTTCGGTGAAGTATGCCAGAGAATGCCAGCAGCTGCCTCCACTTCTCTGTTCAGGAGGTCAGAGCAAGTCACCTTGGAGCAGATATTACAGCAGCAAGAATCATTTACTTTGATAAAAGTAGAATGAGTCAATTCACAGAAGCTTATGCGGAAAAATCTTCATAATATTCCTGGTATATATTGCTGGTCACTTTAAAAGACTTAGTCCATCATGCTTAGGGGTCTGAGGGTCTTCTGAAGGAAAAAGAGGCCAAGTTCTACCCCTTTCTCCCAAGATGTGAAGCCAAGAAACGTGGAGAAGTGTGCCTTTGGCTCTATTCTCTAGAGGGAGAAGACACGGAAAGTCTTCAAAGAAAATTCATTGGAAGGGAAAGGCAAACATGTCAGAAGGTGATCGGAGTACAACCCAGACCCTACGAGCCCCAAAGGGAGGGCTGATTCTAGACAGGGTGTGGCCAGAGGCCGGTTGCCCTCTGGGTCCATACTCTCCAGCACCTTGGCTGTCCTCCAGGCTGCTGAGCTTTATGCTGGGAATCCTGGGTGTGAATTCAGGTTCTTTAATAGTGGCATCCAAGCCAGAAAGATAAAGTAACTTCTATCATGTGGTGGAAAAGCCAAGACCAGAATCCGGGTCTCTGGCCTTCTGGTGCCTTCATCTCTCTGTGGCCCTCGCCTGCTTCTTCCGTCAATGGTTTTGTTCTTCTCACGGAGCGCTCGCTAGTCAGCGATCACTTGATCACTAACCTCCCCGCTGCTGCCTTCGGACTGTTGAAGATGCTCATCGAATTGGGGAAATCGGAAGTGCATGCTCTATCTGACTCAAGCAAGGTGGTTGTTAGCAGGATATTACCAGGGAAATTGCATATAAGACTGCTATAAACTTTGCTGTGTGGTGAATTGCCACAAGAAACCACAGGAATGATCCATCAGACTAGTTACATTGGTTTCTTGGCAAGATTGTTTATTGACTGTCCGTCTAGTATATTGAAAGCTTTTTGAAAGAGAATAGCATGTTTGCTTGGTTTACCATTGGGGCTACCAAGCCTCGAGGGCACAGGTTGTATATTTCTCATATAAGAGCAGCATTCGCATAGGATACAGCATAAATAGGACCTCCTAGAATTACATAATTCTCAATACATATAACTGTATAATTCAGCCCTTGTCACCAGTGTATAACTACAGCCAGTAGAGTGGCAGGCATTTAGCAACACTCAATAAATAGTTCTACAATGACTGTATAAAAGAATGCAAGATCTACTCTGTCTATTTGTACACATTTCTATGCTTCTTCCTACGAAGTCTTTGGGTATTTCCCCTTGCATCTAATATAGCATGTCTGACAGGGATGATTCTATCTACTTAGAGCTACAGGAAATCAGAACTGAAGAGAAGGTTAGAGTTGATAATTGTTTTATCTCACTGACAAGGAAAAGAAAAGCCAGAAAGATAAAGTAACTTCCATCATGTGGTGGAAAAGCCAAGACCAGAATCCGGGTCTCTTGCCTTCTGGTGCCTTCATCTCTCTGTGGCCCTCGCCTCCTTCTTCCGCCATTGGTTTTGTTCTTCTCACGGAGTGCTCCCTAGTCAGTGATCACTTGATCACTAACCTCCGCTGCTGCCTTCGGACTGTTGAAGACGCTCATCGAATTGGGGAAATCGGAAATGCATGCTCTATCTGACTCAAGCAAGGTGGTTGTTAGCAGGATATTACCAGGAAAATTGCATATAAGACTGCTATAAACTTTGCGGTGTGGCGAATTGCCCAAAATGCTCCAGTTTTTCACAATTTCGCTTTCATTATTTTCAACATTAACGACATGCTTCTTTTTCCAAACTTTTATGAATTATACCAACAGCAGCGTATTCACAACCACAGAAAATGACACTTACCATGCATTCAGAAAGAGGAACAAAGAGATAGATCAAGTCTACCTTCAAGTATATGTTTAAAATTATACTTGATTTGTTTGGAATCAAAATTGCTTAAAAAAATAGGCTTCCAGCTCCAACTTGACCTTTTGTTTTTTCATGACCAAGCTTTGTCAGAGTAGTAATGATGTTTGTAATAGGATTTGTCCTGTACTTATATGACTCTTACCTAAATTAATAACCTTTTTATTTTTAACGACATTAAGGAGTGAAAAAAAATCAAGCCCTCCTTTTCCATCTCTGCCACCATCTTTCAGTTTTAGATTTATGGTCCTTAAACACCTATCATAAAAATCAGTACTGGTGAACTAATATGTAGATTGTGAATAAGTGCCAAGATCAGCCACTGCAATCTCCTCCTTGTGAATGTTACCCAAGAGAATAATGTCTGGGTGGGCCATTTGATGGTAAATTTATAGGCTGTGTCATTTGTAGGCTGCAAATAATATTAATGTCTCGCCAGGATCTGGCCAATCTGTGGAGCAGTTTACAGCTGTGTGATTCTCATGCTGTGGTCTGAGTTCAGACTCTTGCAAACTCAATTCTGAGCTGTGAGTCAGTGGTAACAATTTTGTTCAGCCCTATTTCTGATCACCTGTGAAAATGCCGGAAACCAAGGCACAGGCTATACCCTTACGTTTGCAGAATAGTCTGACCGAGGACAGCGACTAGAACCACAATTAATTTGACTCGAGCATTTGCATGAGGACACATCTGAGCATATCAAGAAGTACAGGAGAAGTGGCACGCTGGAGAGACAGGGGACGTATTTTAGATCTGTGGCAGAGGCCTTCGGAGCACAAGGTAGTGGTTACTCCTCAGGTTTAAGAAAGAGGGGAGAGGGGATCCAGCCCTGGCTAGACTTACAGAGTTCACTGGCAGCTGTGAGGGGAAAGGATTCCAGGGCTGAGAGAAGGCAGGAGAGCAAGAGTGATGATGGCAGGGGTGAGAAGGAGGCATGAATCACAATACCTTGTAAAAGTTTAAGCATGTGTGGTTTACCATTTTTCTTATTTTACTTTTTTCTGAAAGTTATATCCTCCACCACATTTCCCCTCCCCCCCACAATGAACTACCCTGTTTCCCCGAAAATAAGACAGTGTCTTATATTAATTTTTGCTCCCAAAGATACTCTAGGTCTTATTTTCAGGGGATGTTTTATGTTTCCACGAAGTAGGTCTTATTTTCGGAGGATGTCTTATTTTCGGGGAAACATGGTATACTAATCAAGCTGTAAAACATCACTTGTCTCTTTCCTCCAGGTTCCTGGGAAAGGTCTATCTGAGCACAAGTCATCATTACCATCCAGTAAAACACTAGAGTAGTATTCCTAATATGGAGGGGGATATTCCCAATTATTCTCATATACATTTATCTTGGTTTTCATTACAGTCCTGTGAAATGGACTGCGTAGGTGTTTTTATTGCCATTTTACAGAAGAGAATAGATGACAAAAATATCAAGTGAATTATCTAAGGTCACACAATTAATTGCTTATGTAACTGGGACCAGAGCCTGTCTTCCGATTTGGGTGCATAGATATTCAGTTAATAAGCATGTATTGGGCATACCTGTATGGCAGGCAATCATAGTTCCTGAGGGGGTGGGGAACAATCAGTGCACAGATACTTTAACCTCAGGAGGTCAGTTGAACAATACGTCAGTGAGGTGTAACTCAGTCTATGACAGGGAAATGCAAGGTCAGTGCTGTGTGGCCAAAGGGTGAGTACCCAACACAGCCTAGAGAGGACCCCGGAAAATGAACCTGTGGAAGCTTTCATAATTGAGTCATTGACCTTCCCAGCTCTTCAAAAGAGAAAGGCCAGTGTGTCATAATGATGCTACAACTCTAAGACCATCCGAATTTCTTCAAATCTAATGGCTTAAGGACTGTTTAATTCTTGGCTCTCTGATAAGCTCAAAATAAAAATCTGCACTTTTTATTTTTTTTGGCTCTGATTTATCTCAGTCTTCAAGTTATATTGGCTTCCTGGCTATATCATTTAGATAATCCACTATCTTATAAACTGTTTCCAAAACCCATTGTCACTTAGAATCCCCCATTTTAACAAAAATAAACTAAAATCCTAAATTTCTCATTAGGATTTGGTCCTAATTGAATCATGATCCTCCCAAATAAGAGAACCTGAGAAGAACATACATAGGAAAAGACCTTGCATATTTATTAGGCCTGCTGTTGCACTTACAGACCGAAGGATACGTATCTTACCCAGTGCCGTGATCAGCAATAGATTTCACGGCCTCCATCCAAGCTAAGCAAGCACATAAACAACAACAAAAACGGAAAATAAACTCAGAGCCAGATATCAGAAATTATTCTAATTCTCATATACTTTATACTTGAGTGATTCATCTGAATGATAGAGAAAACAGTGCACTTTCATAGGACGCAGTTAAATGAGGTAATTTACCACAGTCAATAGGACATAGTAGATGGGGAAGAAATGCTTGTCGAATCCCTCACTCCTTAAATCGACCATTTCTAATAGCATTAGTTCTCTCTTGCCATTCCTTCTCTGACTCATCTCTTCCCACTCTCTCTGACCTCGGGCCCTAACCAGCCTGCAAAAGCAAGCCATGCCTGATCTCCCTTGCCCTTTTCCAACCCAAACCCATTGCACTGCTAAACTTTAAAAAAAAAAAAAAAAAAAAAAAAAAAAAGTCCTCTTCCCTCAATGGGGGAAAAGGAGACATATGTAATACTTTAAACAAAAATGAATTTAAAAAATAAAAATCCTTTCCCCTATTAAAAAAAAAAAAAAAGGCTGAGACCTATTTGGCTCAGTGGATAGAGCGTCGGTCTGCG
Organism: Vespertilio murinus; assembly: GCA_963924515.1. NCBI lineage: Eukaryota > Metazoa > Chordata > Mammalia > Chiroptera > Vespertilionidae > Vespertilio > Vespertilio murinus. Next base: position 48,954,833 of record OZ004706.1, read on the forward strand.
GACTGAAAGGTTCCAGGTTTGATTCCAGTCAAGGGCATGTGCCTTGGTTGTGGGCACATCCCCAGTAGGGGATGTGCAGGAGGCAGCTGGTCGATGTTTCTCTCTCATCGATGTTTCTAACTCTCTATCCCTCTCCCTTCCTCTCTGTAAAAAATCAATAAAATATATTTTAAATAAATTAAAAAAAGAGGTTGTACTGCCCACTGGCAAAAGAACACATATTTCATCCTATGTTCATCTTAACTACCTCAATTTGGCCCCATAAGCCTTTCCAAACCATTTTTCCCACGTTTCCAGTGAGTGTGCACACTTTATTTCTCTGGCTGGCTTCGTGGGCCACTCGCTGTCAGCCCTGAGTTCAAGGTATGCCATCCCACCACCTCCCAAAGCTTACTCTGGTAAGTTTAAAAGGGCTTTCTTCTCAGAATCAAAGGCATTAACAGCATTCTGTCTTGTATTGTTTTCTAATTGTTTTGCTCATAAATGTGGCAACTCTGGTTCTCAGAACAAATTATAGCGCCAAGTTTTCAAAAGTCTTAACATCCCTTCCACAATGCTTAAAATGTACTGTAGTACAATAAAAAATGTAAAAATGCCAAATAATTTTAGTTCTTATAAAAGTAAGTTATGAAAGATTTTCCCTATTATGCCAATTCACACAGTTATTCATTTCCCCAGAAACTATATTCTGAAATTTATAGGAAGTGAAAATTAGCGATTGAACAGAACATTTTAATACTATAACACAGGGTTATTTCTGTAAAATAACTTAGCACATATAGTATATTTCAGGCAAATTTCATTTGTCAAAATATATCAGGGATTCCTTTAACTAAAAAACAAAGGTACATCTACACTGTGAACTCTCTTCTTGAACCGAAGCATTGCTGTCTGCGTCTGTGGAGACTGAGCAGGGAGTGTGCTGGTTCAGGGTGAAAGGCAAACATTTCTAAGGCTGCTTTTATCCAGTTCCAAGGTTGCAAATGAGAAATTCTGTTCCTCATACCTCCCTTTTCACAATGTGGAGAGTTACTTTATATTTACTGCTTTTAAGAGAGCCGCAGCATTTGCCACACTCTACCTGTTGGGGGAACGCCTTGGTTTACAAAAGCACAAAATGTACTCATACAGCACCCTAAGGGTATTCCTGCTTCTGGAATCTGGGCTATCATGTCAAATAACTAAACTATATGGCGACTGTGGTTCATACAAAAATAAGATAACAGTAATAATAACACATCAAACTGATTGCATGCGGAGTCAACTGGCTAATTCTGAATGATGACAAATAAAACATGAATGAAGGATCATAGACATGATTACATGGTTTATCGGTGTATTTTCAATTTCTCATCTTGCTTTTGTGAAGTTTCCGGCAAAAATAAGAAATAAAAAAGCTCCTATTTGCACCACAGATAACATAAATTGAAGTGTTTATGTGGTGGGAACTTGTAGCAGTTGAGATGCATTCTTGCTCTCTTCTCTCCTAAGTTTTCTAGCAGTAACAATGGGATGTTATTATAATCCAGATAAACTTCCAAGAGAAGATATGTTTGGGGTTCTTTTAAGGAGGGAGTTTATCGTTAGATTAGTAAAGCTAACAGGGCATCTATATTTTACCCAGAGTTAAGAAAAATAAGTGCAGAATATGGTCTCTCACTTGAACATTACTACACTGGAAACTCAATTCACAAGTTCTAGTGTTTTTATTCTTATAATTCCCTCACTTGTTAAGAAAGCAGTTTTGCCAGTTTATTTTCTTTGAAATAATTCCACCCTTTTACTGATATTTGGGGGTTTCATTTCAACATGGCACAAAGCAGAAGATAGACCCATTTGCTTTAGTTTAAGAAGTACCTATTATGCAAATCTCGAATTTCTCCCCTTCGATATAATCGATCACGTTAAAAATTTTCAAGTTCGCTGAGACCAGTTTGGCTCAGTGGATAGAGCGTCGGTCTTCAGACTGAGGGGTGCCAGGTTCGATTCTGGTCAAGGGCATGTACATTGGTTGTGGGCACATCCCCGGTGGGAGGTGTGCAGGGGGGGGGGGGCAGCTGGTCGATATTTTTCTCTCATCGATGTTTCTAGCTCTCTATCCCTCTTCCTTCCTCTATGTGAAAAATCATTAAAATATATTTAAATTTTTTGAGATGCAAATCAAAACAACAATGCGGTACCATCTCACACCTGTCAGAATGGCCAACATCAACAAAACAACAAACAACAAATGTTGGCGAGGTTGCGGAGAAAAAGGAACCCTCATGCACTGCTGGTGGGATTGTAGGTTGGTGCAACCACTGTGGAAAACAGTATGGAGCTTCCTCAAAAAACTGAAAATGGAACTCCCATTTGACCCAGTAATCCCACTACTAGGAATATACCCCAAGAAACTAGAAAGACCAATCAGAAAGGATATATGCACCCCTATGTTCATAGCAGCACAATTTACAATAGCTAGGATTTGGAAACAGCCTAGGTGCCCGTCAGCAGATGAATGGATCAGAAAACTATGGTACATCTACACAATGGAATACTATGCTGCCATAAAAAGGAAGGAATTCTCATCATTTGCAGTAACCTGGATGTAATTGGAGAGCATCATGCTGAGTGAAATAAGCCAGTCAATGAAAGAGAAACACTACATGACCTCACTCATTTATGGATATTAAAGAACATTATAAACGAATGAACAGAAAGATAGATATAGTGACAGTAAAACAACAGGCAGACTGTCAAATGACAGCGGGGGGGGGGGGGAGGGTAGGGAGATCTGGGGGAGATAAGAGATCAACCGAAGGACTGGTATGCTTGCATATAAGAATAACCAATGGACACAAAACTCTGGGGAGGGAGGGCATCTATGGCGGGGGGGGGGGGGGGCAATGATAAGCTATGTACACAAATAATACCTTAATAAAAAAAAAAAGAAAAAAAATATTTAAATTTTTTAAAGTTCAATGTTTTTATGAGAACCAAATTAATAAAATGCCTGATAAAATAATGCAAACCAATAGATATTGTTTGAATGCAGATATTAACTGAAATTAAATAAGACTTTCAGATATTAACTGAAATTAAATAAGAAAGTAAGTTTGGCCATTTTAGGCTATGATCCTCAGAACTGATCTAAATTCTTCCTAAGGTCACCAAGCTCATGGTATTAGATAAAAGTTTTAAGATAAAAGACACACTACTGTACTTAGTATCTCATATCATTAAACAAACAAACAAACAAACACTATAAGTTCGGTGAACTATATGAATAAGCATTTTATTCATATGACTTAACTGCATTTTTTCCCAGGAAATAGTGTGATAGAGCAAACTCAAGAACCTGGGACTCAAATGACAGTTGGGAAAAACTCAGAATCTTGGTTGCCTTTAAAGTTATGTTAATTATCATAGGAAAGTGTTCATTATTTAGAACTCCTTCCCCCCTCCGTTTGGCCACCTACACACTCCATTCCTCAACCACAGAGGTAAATTTGTCTAAAATTGGTGTTGGTTTTGATAAGCCGTGGTGATGACCTCGGCCTGAATTCTGTGACCGTGCTCATGGGCAGTGAGGTCCCAACAGAGCTCTCCTTGTCACTGATTTGTAGCCAAGGTTTGTGCTCAAAATATATGACACCGGCCGAAACCAGTTTGGCTCAGTGGATAGAGCGTCGGCCTGCGGACTGAAAGGTCCCGGGTTCGATTCCGGTCAAGAGTATGTACCTTGGTTGTGGGCACATCCCCAGTAGGGGGTGTGCAGGAGGCAGCTGATCGATGACTCTCTCGCATCCATGTTTCTAACTCTCTGTCCCTCTCTCTTCCTCTCTATAAAATACTCATAAAATATATTTAAAAAATAATAAATATATGACACCAGTTGAACACAGGTATTCTGGAATATCTGCTTTGTCAAATGAAGGGCATGTTGGGAGGGAAAAGGAGCTAGTGGGTCAACTTTTCAATACAAGAGATTTAAAAGGATTAAGTGGAACCCAACAATTTTCTTTAAAAAATGTTTTTTAAATTGATTTTAGAGAAATAAGAGGGAGAGGGAGAGAGAAGCATTGATTGGCTGCCTCCCGCATGCAACCCGGGCATGTGCTCTGACCAGGAATCAAATTAGTGAACTCTAGGTGCACGAGATGACACTCAACCCACTGAGCCACACCGGCCAGGGCAGTGCTGATGTATTTAAATATCACTGAACTGGACACACAGCATGGTAAAGTTTACTACCATTTAAAATGTATATTTTACCACCATCGAAAAGGAAAAACGACGTGTGTGTGGGTTCTGAAAACCATATCCATGGGTTTCGGAAGCTTTTCACAACTGTCTAATACATCTCCGGGTCCACTATAAAACCTGTGAAAACTCTGCCAGCTCGCTCTTTCTGCAACAGAGCTCCTATTAGGCCGGTCTGCTTGAGGCCTCAACAATCCTCCATTCACCAGGAACTCGTAAACAGCACTTACCCACAGGAATCTCCAGCTAAAAGTAACACAGAGGAAAGTGTGAGGTAAGAGTGGCTGTTGGACAAGGAGCCCGTGGCACCATCATCTGCTCCCAAACTGGGCGCCCCTGTGCGGAGCTGGGAAGCGCAGAAACCTCTACCTCCTACCCCAGGGTTGGCCTCACTCCCCGTCCTGAAGAGTTGCCATCGGGGCAAGCGAAGGCTGGTTAGTGGGCAGGAGCTACAAGGCCTCCGGGTCCTCTGACTCACTGACAGTTCAAGCCCTTCCCGAGGGTCCAGCGCCCTTCCCAAGAGCTGGGGCTGCCTGCAGCCAGAGGGCCCTGCACTCTCCCGCCTCTCCTGTAAAGCCAGCCTATTAGGAAGGCGAGTGCGGCTGGGCTGGGCTGAGAGAGCGCCCAGAGCAGTCGTGGTGGGCAAACTCTGGCCCGAGGGCCGGATCCAGCCCTTTGGCCGTTCTATCTGGCCCGCGGAGCCAAAAGAGCGGAGGGTTCTCTTGCTCTCCCCTCCGCTCCTTCACCAGCAGCCCAAGATGAGAGTGCCAGCATGGTCAGGCTGCTTTTGTTCCAGCCCTCCGGTCCAGTTTAAGAACCCATTGTGGCCCTCGAGTCAAAAAGTTTGCCCTCCCAGAGGCTCCAAAGCTGCAAGAGCCGTGCCTGCCGGAGGTCCGCAGGTGGAGGATTTTGCAGACAGAAAAGCGCTTCAGCGAGCGAGAGGCGTGTGAAATAAGGGGGAAATCCCAGAGCCACAGGCTAGAGCTGTCACCGCCTTTCTGTTTGTGATGCGCCCAAGAGAAAACGTTATCCCTGCCTGCGCACTGAGCTCGGACCTGGGTGTCCTCTCTGACTCTCTCCGATTACAGTGCCCGGGTGGTCTCCAAACGCGTGTATAAACCCGATCCTAAATGCAATGCAGGGCACTTGGAAGGCGCTCAGCAAGCAAGTGAGGAACTCAACTGGGAAGCTGCAGGAAGATCTCCCCGACGTTCTACAGATTGCAGACACGCCTCCCTCTGCAGGTGCAGCCAGCCCCGTGCAGGCGGCCCCCTCGCCCTGCAGGCGCCCCGCCGCCCAGCCTTCCGCCGCCGCCCACCCCACCCCGGCGGCGCTCGCTACCACCTACCAGCAACGGCGACCAGCACACCGACAGCACGCACATGATGCCCATGAGCTGGATGGCCGTCTCGGTGGTGATCCTCCCCCACTGGGCGCTGCTGGCCTGCGAGGCCACGGCCTTGGCGCGGCAGCGGGACAGCAGGGCCTTGATGGTGGCCAGGTTGCAGGCGAACGTGACGGCCAGGGCCGAGAGCCCGAGGAAGGCGAAGGTGGAGGCGAAGAAGAGGTTGCCCCAGTTGCGCGGGGAGCTGGTCCCGTTGCCCCTTCCTTCTCCTTCTCCCTCTCCCCCTCCTCCACCCCCTCCTCCACCTCCACCCCCGGTGCTGATGAAGCACCACGTCCCCGGCCACTGGACGGTGTACTGGCCCACGCCCAGCACGGGCAGCAGGGCGAAGGCGAGCGCCGCCAGCCACACGCCGAGCAGCACGGCGCGGGTGGCGCGCGTCTTCATGTGGCTCGCGTACCAGTGCGGCGCCCGGATGGCCAGCGCCCGCTCGATGGCCATGGCGCTGGCCACGAAGAGCGAGGAGAGGCCGAAGACGGTCATGGTGAGGCCGAAGAAGGTGCACAGCCTCCCCGAGGGGTCCAGGTGCTCCCAGCGCTGCCGGGACAGGTACACGGCGATGACCACGGGGCTGGTGAGCAGCTGCCCCGCCAGGTCGGTGAGCGCCAGCCAGCCGATGCACAGCAGGAACGGCTTCCGGCGCTTGCTCTCGCGCCGCCGGTAGCTCCGCGACACCAGCAGCATGGCCAGCGCGTTGCCCACGAAGCCCGTGAGGAGCATGGTGATGGGGTACACCACCGACACCGAGCGGCAGTCCTCGCCCCGCGTCAGGTTGCCCCGCGCCGCCGCCGCCGCCGCCGCCTCCCCGTCCGGCGAGCGCCCGGGCGCCCACAGGCCCGGGTACGAGTGGTTGAGGCGGGTGCAGAAAGGGGCGCTCCCGTCGCCCCGGGCGTCCTTCATGTCGGCTTCGAGGAGGGCAGGGTCCGACGGCGGCGCCCGGAGAAGAGCAGCGGCGGCCGCTGGGCGGCGGGGAGCGGGTGGCGGCGGAGGTCCGGAGCGGCCCGGGCGGGGCCGTGGGCCATGGTGCGGGCGCGGCCGCCGCCGCCGCCTCCCCGGGCTGCCCCGGCCGCGGCTCTCCGGGCCGAGCAGGCAGGCAGGCAGGCGCGCCGTCGGCTGGCTCCGGGAGGGAGGGAAGCGGGTGGCTCCCAGGCCGGCCGGGGAGCCTCGCTCCCCTCTATAAGGACGTGGGGAGGGGGGCGGGGCGCCCGTGGGTGTGGGCTGAGGGCGGTGGGAGGAGCGGGGGACGGCGCCACTCTGCGCGGCGGAGCGAGGGCGACCCTGGCCGCGGGAGACGGGAAAACAGAACCTGCAACGCGGGGTCCGGTGGAGACGCGCGCCCGCCCCGCGTTTCCTCTCCTCCCGGCTCGGCCCCGGGGGGCACCCGGGGGCGGCGGGGGCTGCAGCGTCTCCCCGGGCTTCCCGCCCCGAAAGCGCCCGCCCTCCCTCCGCCACCTACAGGGACCCGATCCTCCCCCTGAGCTTCTCCTGTGTCCCCGGCGAGCGTAACTCACCGGTCCCAAGGCGTTCGAGGCAAACCACGCTCCTTGGCAAAGTGGACTGTGAACTTTTTTTCTTTTTCTTTTCACTTCCTATTTCAGGACTCGGGAGTGATGGCGAGCGGGAGAGGCTGCTCTGACCCCCTGAAACTTCTCAAGCTAGCAGTGCCTCGGGACTCAAGGAGATAGGTTACAGGGAGACAAAATAATATCTGATGGTCGAATGAAAAAAAAAAAATGAAGATATCCCAGCTCCCACCTAAATTCCCCTGCACTTGTAAACAAGCCAGATAAGTCAGCCGAGGTGGTTAGGGGGCAGGTGGCCGCCTCTTGCATGCCCGAGATCCTGCAGTCAAAGGCTGCTGGCTGTGGGCAATGGGGGCTGCAGGAAAGGGGTTCGCGCAGGAGAGGCATGCTCCCTCAAAGCCTCCAACCATTCTTCGAAATTAAGACTGGAGACTGTATTTGGATGCTTGGAAGGCCTTCGCCTTCAGTGAGTGCCTAGGAATGTGTTTTTATTAAGATATTATTTTGTTTTCACAAGTGTTTCCTCATTTTATCAGAGACCCTCCAAGGTCCCCTTGCTATTTTTATTCCCTTTGATGGAAACCAAGGCTCCACAAAGTTAAAATATATGCCCAACGTCTTTCAGCAATTCAATTCCCGTCTCTTCTCATAGCACAGATGGGATACCATCACATGGATACCATCAACAGTCTCAGATGAAAATCAGTGGTAAGACCAGATGTTGCCAAATCTCAAAAGGGCTTTGTTTGTCCATGAAAAGACTGTAAAAATTATGTACAAACTTCATTTTCCTCATATTTAAGACATTAGACCTAATTAGATAGAACTATGACCATGATTCAGACTTCACATCGACTTTTATTTTTTTATTTTTTTGGTTTAAATTTCTTTATTAAGGTATCACATATTTGTCCTGATCCCATTCCCATCCAAAAACCCTCCCCACGCATGCCCCCACCCCCTCAGATAGACTTGATCACCCCCTCAGATAGACTCAGATAGAGTTGATCATATCAGTTTGTCGTTTCTAGTTGGTATCCTTGGAAAATGTAAATAAGTGGTAGATGATGAGAATGGAATATGCATTCTTTTTTCTAAATGTTATTCTAAAAGGATAAATTTCTAAAAATATATTTTATTAATTTTTTAGAGAGGGTTAGAAACATCAATGAGAGAAATATCCCATCAGCTGCCTCCTGCAAAGCCCCTCCTAGGTATGTGCCCTTGACCGTAAATGATCCTGGGACCCTTCAGTCCACAGGCTGAAGCTCTACCCACTGAGCCAAACCAGTTAGGGCTCTCCTGCCCTTTTTTTCTGTGCTATTTTCATACTGGGAGTTTGAAAAAAATGGCTTTATAAGATGCTGTATTTTTTAAAGGAGAAAAGCCAAAATATACCTTAAAATGCCATTTTAACATGAGTTAATCTCATTACTAATTTTATTTGTGATTTGCTATCATATGAAAAATTCCTTAAACTTTCCAATTTTATTTCTTTTTAAATGTCACATTTCTAATGAGAACAATAGCCAGGAAAAAAATAGTGAAGTGGCTTACTTTTTAAATGTTCACCAAATGTTTGTCTTACTACTTTGAATTATTCTTAGCCCCCAAATTGGTAAAGTATTTTTCTAGAATGTCATTTGACAAATAAAATGTTTGATGGTATTCTTAGATATACACTTGATCCAAAGAAAATACACGTTAAATTTTTTTTCAGCAATAAATTTCTAGTGTAATTATATATTTAAAAAACGTTAAGATCCTTTCATGATTCATATAGCTAAGAAAGCAAAGCTGAATTAGTATCATTTTATTTATGAATGTGGCTTTAAAATTTTACTTTCTCAACAAAATTAAAAAGGACATAGCCACAGAAAATAGATTTATGGCTGTCAGAGGGAACAGAAGTTGGGGGGTTGGGTGAAAGACATAAAGGGATTAGAAGTACAATCCCTTTACAAATTGATAGCTAAAAAAAACACAATGGCAGGGAGGTAAAGTTCAGCATAGGAACAAAGTCAATAATATTGCAATGACTATGTATGGTACCAGGTGGGCACTAGAAATATTAGAGGGAATACTTTGTAAAGTTTATGATTATCTAACCACTATATACCTGAAACTATTACTAATACTGAATAAAAACTGTAATTGAAAAAATAAGTTCTAAAGTTCTTAACCCCTTTACTCACCTCCACACTAATGCACCATTAGATCTTATGCGTAACACTTTCCTTCTTTCAATTTTTGTCTGTTTTGTAACTATTCACATTGTAAAACTGATGTGGGGGATCTGAGGATTCACATAATTAGGACACTGGCAGCTGGATTGTCTGGCATCTTTAAAAAAACGAACTGATTTTAGAGAGACAGAAACATCTGTGTGTAAGAGAAACATCCATAGGCTGCCGCTTCTTTCCCCCTTTGACTGGGAACCAACCAGGGACTGAACCTGCAGCCTGAATATAAGCCTGGACCCACAACCAGCTACCAGGCCCTGGACCCACAATATAAGCCTGGACCCACAACCAGCTACCCTGTTGGTACTTTCCGATGTTAGAGCAGAAAAAGTATAAGTTTCTGAATTTTGGTCACCAGCACCCTCTAGTGACCAAAAGTTCTAATAACAATTTTTGAAAAAGATTTCGCTTAAGAAACCTCTGATAGCTTTTCTAGGGGTCTATTGACTTAACTCTGGTTCTTTTGTTTTAAGTGCACAAACTGGCATGTCTGCTTAATCAATAAACCAGTGGAGAATTAAAATTATAGTCAGATAATTGAAATAGCACATGTTCAAATATATTTTTTAAAAGATTTAAAGTATATATTCACACTAGAGGCCCGATGCACAAAATTTGTACACTTGGGGGAAGGGGTGGGGTCCCTCAGCCCAGCCTTCATTCTCTCCAATCTGGGACCCCCTGGGGGATATCTGACTGGCAGTCGGACATCCCTCTCATAATCTGGGACTGCTGACTCCCAACTGCTTGCCTGCATACCTGCCTGCCAACCTGATCACCCCAACCACTCCCATCAGCCTGATCAACATCTAACTGCTCCCCTGATGACCTGATGATCACCAACTGCCCTCCCCTGCCAGCCTGGTCCCCAACTGCCCTCCTCTGCTATCCTGATTGCCAACAACTGCCCTCCCCTGCCAGACATCTTGTGACCACTTGGGGGCAGCGATCTTGTGTGAGGGTGTAATGTTCAACTTGAATATTCTTTATTACCCTGCTTCCCCGAAAATAAGACAGTGTCTTATATTGTTTTTTGCTCCCAAAGATGCGCTAGGTCTTATTTTCAGGGGACGTCTTATTTTTCCATGAAGAATACGATACACATTTATTGTTAAATGAAAATAAAGGAAATTTATTACCTGTATATGGTACGGTAGTATAGTACTTGTCAACACAAACCAGACAAACTGAATGCTACAGTATCAAGAATTTACTCATTTATTCAATGACAATCATGTCATCATCTTGTGGAACATCATCATAACAATCCAATTCCTGAATTTCCTGTGATCCCATTTCTTTCAGAATCAGTGGACCAAATCACTCATGTTTAGCAATAGCACTGTCTTTAAATGAGTACTTCTTGTTAAGGTAGCCTGCTCGCAGTGCATTTGCAATGCAACTGTCAGTGATTTTCTCCCATGAATTCTTCACCCAAGTCACAACTTATTGCAGTTTAGGTTTCACAAATTTTCCACGCTGATTTCTCTCCATTCCCACAGCAGTAATGTCAGGACTCTGCATAACGTCACTGGTTGCTAGATGCCAGCTGGGGCAGTCCTGGCGACCAGTTTATGGTAAATTAATTTTCATTCTGACACAGAGCCTGGAGGCCCTATTTTCGGGGGGATGCCTTATATTCCACTCAGAAGGAAACCTGTAAGTAGGTCTTATTTTCGGAGGATGTTTTATTTTCAGGGAAACATGGTATATAGGAGGATATATTTTAACTAATAATTACTCTAGAAAGGATTTTAATCCACAAATTGTATTACTCCTGCATCTTAACATTTTAAACTTCACAACTATTAATATTGATTGAGCTATTTACTTCTACTAAATTCCTATTAAGAAATGTTATCATAGCCCTAGCTGATCTGGCTCAGTGGATAGACCATCAGCCTGTGGAATAAAGGGTCCCTCCCAGACCCAATTCCAATCAAGGGCACATGCTGGGGTTGTGCGTTCGATCCCCAGTAGGAATGCAGGAGTCAGCAGATCAATGACTCACTCTCTCCTCCCCCTTCTTCTCTGATGTCAATGAAAATATGTTTTAAAATGTGTATGTATATATTTATTTACATATAAATATATAAAAAGAAATAAAGCTGATGTTAACAGACTCCCTTGTCAAACACTGATTACCTGACAGGCTGTTCGAAGGGTTAGGACTACTAGGTAAAGACATGGTCTATCAAGAAATTCACCTAATTCCTATAACTCGGGATTACCAGGGATGGCATTCTTAGTATTCCCAATCGAGTTATGAAGGTCACGTGTGACAGGAATAACAGTGGAGCATGTGCAGGGCATTTAAATCATAGGAAACTTGTACAACAATGAAAGTCTATCTCAGGTAGTTCGTGCGTGGCCAGGTATACTAGATTTGAAGTTTGGGAAATGAAATGGTGAGATGCCAATACTTAAAAAAAATAAACATGACCTTTTAATGACATATAGAGATTGTAGTTTAATCCTAAAAGCCATGGAAAGACAATGAAAGAAATGACAAACAGAATTGATAGTTAAAAAGACCATTTTGGTATCACTGTTTGGTGAAACAAATTAATTCAGCAATTACTATGGAAAACCTATTTGCCAAACAAAACTGGAGGCCAGATGACCATTCAGGAGGCAAGTGTAACAGCTTACAAACCTAAGTAGAGGCAGCAGTCATGGAGCAGTGTGCTTTGAGGTAGAATTATTAATTTTAAGTAAATCAGATTTGGTGTAGAGTAGGGAAGCAATGGAGAATCTAAGGTTTCCTTCCTATTGACTAGTCACCCCAATCAGAAAAACAGAGAGGAAAGAAAATAAAACTAAAATTCCAAAGTTACTGATAATGCTATTTATTGATATGAAATATAATACTGCTTTTGGTGGACACTGGGGTAATTTAGATATGGTGAAACTGACATTTATTTAAAGGGAGACAGATACACAGTGGGTAGAGATGCATATTTGGTGCTGTAGAAAGGAGTAAGTGGGAAATAAAATTTGAGTGTTGGTATTACATGAAACATCTGAAGACATGAGCAGAGAGTAAAGTAACAGCCAATGTTTGTTATATACTTATGTGCCAAACATAAAGAACATGACCGGTTCATAGAGCTATCATGAAAAATTCGAAGCAGGTACTTTAACTCTAGGGGGAAATATAGAAATCAATGATCACTGACATTTCTAAACTGGATCACACCCATTAAAGCAAACATTACTAGTACTTCATGTTACATTCAGGTTGGGGGTACTAAGCCTTTGTGATGACTCCACCAACAGACTATGGATGTTTCATTGTGGAGGTTCTGTAAAGGTCTTTACCCATCAGTTTCAGTGTTCAAGGTGGTAGTTTAATTCAGACAGTATTACAAATTCCTCTCATTTTCCAAGGTTTCCCATAGCCAGTGATTTTCAGTCCTCTAAAGATGTGATCAAACCTTGAACCCTCACAAATTAGCTTACCTTATTAATCTATAAGGTTTCATTCAGGCAAAATTGATTCTTCCCAATTTACTAGTTTTTTTTTTTTCCTACCACGAAAAATTCTATGGAATGTCCTTCCACTGGATTCAAGTAACAGGAAAGGGGTTGTCTTATACATTTTTAGCTTTAAATCCAGGTGTTTTACTTGTGTAATGTTAAACAGCTTTCTTCATAATCTTCTTAGATGTATTTTAATAACTCATCAAAATTTTTGTGAATTTACATGGTTATTTTATTTTTCTTATACTAGTACCTTTTATTTTGATATAGACATTTAGGAACTATTACTAATTACACATTTATCTTCTGTTTCTGTGTTTAATGCTACAACACCCCATATCATGGGTAAGCACCCATTTGCTACAGTGTGGCTGGGGAAAAAATCATAATGTGTTTACTGGTCACTCTCAGTGACTACAAACTTAGCTCTAATACTCCATGGACCCATTCCTCCTGTTACTCCCACTGTCAAGGCCCCTATTTAAAGCTGACACCACTGCGACCACATTGCTAGATGCCATTCCCTTAAGTATTTGATGAACCTCTTCTTCCTTCTCTCCATCATTTCCTTTCTGTTCTATTGGAGTATGGAGGCATGTCAGACACAGGAGCCAACCTGGAAACATTCCCAATGGCTAAAGATGGAACAATTTGAACCATAAACTAAACACTGCACTGGACTATGACCTAAAGTCAAAAATAAATAAATATGCATGAGTCCATACTGATATGAAAAAGCAGACAAAACTTTCTTACAGAAGAATCCAAATTATGAAGACAGCCTTCCCACATAGCAGACAGCATTTAACAGTGCCACTCCCATCCGTCCGCTGAAGGTGGGCTATACTTAATGATTTGCTACCAAAAGAGTGGGAGTAGGTTAAGAAGAAACTAACTGCCAAGGCCGGTTTGGCTCAGTGGTAGAGCGTTGGTCTGCAGACTGAAAGGTCCGGGGTTCGATTCCAAGGGCATGTACATTGGTTGTGGGCACATCCCCGGTAGGGGGTGTGCAAGAGGCAGCTGGTCGATGTTTCTCATTGACGTTTCTGGCTCTCTATCTCTCTCCCTTCATCTCTGTAAAATATCAATAAAATATATTTTTTAAAAAGAGGAAAAGAAAAAAAGAAATAACTACAATAATGTATTAGAGCAATTCCTACCTTAACCAAGTGACAAAGGTTAATGTCTCCAGTGATGTCATATGGATATCATATAACTCTGGTATAATGTGGTTAAGAGCACTTTTCCTCTATGGCATTTATATTCTAAAAACCATACCCTCAGTCTAATATATAGGAAATATATAGACAACCTTAAAATGAGAGGACATTTATAAGATATCCGGCCACTATTCCTCAAAATTGTCAGTCATCAAAAGCAAAAAAAAAAAAAAAAGGTCAGACCAGAGAGGAAAATATGGCACCTGGATTGGATGTAAAAACAAATGGGAAAAAAAAAAAAAGGTAAAATTCAAGTTAATAATATACCAATGCTGCTTTCTTAGTTTTGAGAAAAATATGTGGTAATATCTTAATGATGTTAGAAACTGGATGGGTAGTTTATGGAAACTCTATAATCTTCACAACTTTTCTGTCAATTTAAGGTATTCCACAATCTGAACATATCTATCTTCCTATACATGACTGATATTATCACCTTCTTATAAAATCACTAGATTAAAAAAATAACTGACCATTTGGCTTAACATTATTTTCTCAAAAAGGTTATTTGGTTACCATAGGTAATACTGAATTTTGCCATCAGATTTGGGGGTTAATCCCCATTCAGCCACGCCTGTGGCTCCCTTGGATAAGTTTTTAATTTCTTTAAGCTGTGTAATCCTTTATGTTAAATGGGACATATTATGTAAGGGTGACAGAGAAAATTAAATAATACCTCTAAACCACTTATTACATACCTTAAACTGGACTTTTAGTTACCTATGTTCTTACCAACATCTGTAAGACATTCTATGAATGCCACAGAGCAAAAAGAGATGAGACAGGAAACTGTTTTGAGACAAGACTTGTTTTATATTGATAAATGTGCCTAGAGATTGCCTTACATTTAGGACTTACTCTGTACTTGGTGAAAGGACTGCAAATAGAAACTTAAAATAACTTAGAAGTTAAAAAGAACAGTTACGGAGTGCAATAAAGTGAGTTTTAAGAGTAAGTCAGAGCCTGACCAGCATGGCTGTTGTTGAGCATCAATCTAGGCGCCAGGAGGTCACAGGCTCTGTTCCCAGTCAGGTCATATGCCTGGGTTTTGGGCTCCCTCACCAGAGTGGGGCATGCAGGAGGCAGCTGATCAGCGATTGTCTCATTATTGATGTTTCTCTCTCTCCATCTCTGGGGGAAAAAAAAGTAATTCAGGAAGCACGCTATGGTGTGCTATGAAATAAGATATGTAGTGTTCTGGCAGAAAGTATTGAACTAATTTAAAATCTACATTAAAAAGGTCTCAAAATTTTTTGAGTATCCAAGGTGTTAGTGTTAATGCTTTATAATATTTTAAACCAAGCACTCCTATATGAAAATAAGATGACGTGACATACAGGGTAAGTGAACATAAAAGAGTTTAAAATGCACACTAAGAAGTAACAAACAAGACTGCAAACAGCTTTAAAAATGAACATTAAATCAGCATTTAAAAATTCTAATTTATTTCTAACAAACACCACTTGATGCTTGACTCACAAGCTTTATTTACATTTGTCTACAGCATCATTTCCTTATGGACTACTACAGCTTAGTTAAACCAAATGAAATCATAATCATCTGAATTGTCTGTAAACAACTATTAGCTAAATTTATAATCTTGCATTTACTTAGTACAGCCAAAGTTTAAATACAGAAAGCACAAGAATAAACCAATAGTAACATGTAGAATCTAAAAGATCATTTGGGCATTTTAGGAGGTGGACTTTCAAGAAGTCTGAGGCACAATTACAAGAGAGAAAAGTTCTTGTGCAAACTACAGTAAATGTAGGAAAGAAAATTAAGACAAAAAAATAAGGGGCAAGTTCATTGTAAAAATATTATCAAAATATTTCTACATAAGATTTGATTTCACCTTTAGATCAAGTGAAGAGAAAAATCACTCATTTTAAAATAAAGAAACAAATATAATTTTGTTTGGTCTGTCTACAAAATACTTTAAAGCATTTTAGTTTTTAATTGCAGCAGACATTAATGTTCACCCCCCCCCCCCGCCAAAAAAAAACAGAACAATAATGGGTATTGATCCCCATGACAAAAAGTCCTCAAGCACAACTGCTGATTTTCCTTAACATACTTACCTTGCATTGTCACTGAAGATACTGTTGAGAGAAATCTTTTGTTTTTAAACCAAAAGACACCATAAAGCTAGTGACCAGGTTTTGATTTTGAGAAATAAAACAAACTAAGTATTTTAAGCCATAAGTAATTTCAAGTGAACAGGAACAATTATTTCTGCTTGTTTCGTGCAGAAATAAATATTCATTTATTACTCAAGGAAATTTTATGAAGTGTTTAAAGTTAAACATCTCACAACAAAGGTTTGCTTAAATTAACAATGTCTTTGTTGGTCTTTCACCCAAAGAGAACTATATTTCAGAAGCTTTCTTCATTAACTATAATTTAGCTTTGTCTACCCTATCATTTGTGATAAATGGATTTTTAAAAGACATCACACAAAGCTTCTTAAAATATTAAAATAAACATTTTGAAATAAGATGTTTTTCTCATCAGACAACCATACCAGATTAGAAATGAATTATTAGATATTCTTGGTCAAAATTATGTCAGAGAGTGAGAAACATGGAACATCTTTCTCCTTCTACAATTCACAAGATTTTTCTGCATTAAATGTGGTGCAAAAAACAAAACTGAATAAAAGACAGACAATGATTATAAGGCACCCTTAACATAGGGAATTTAAGAATGAAGTTTCTAGTTGGCTGTTTTACAATTAGTTTAATTTTTTCTAAGAAGAATCACTTTGACATAGGTTAGCATAAAGAGGCTGACTCCTTTTCTCAGATTAACATAAACAGACTGTTTCCAACTACTTCACCACAGTCTTGCCTCTATACCCAAAGTTCAGGCAAGCCTAAGGTAACCTTAAGTCAGTAAACAATTCCTATTTGGAAATGAAAATAAACATGAATTCAAATTAAGAAACAAAGTAAAAACAAAAAGAAACAAAGTACTTTGTTATAGATGAGATGGTTTAAAAAATAGCTGTAAATAAAGAATGATAAATAGAGCAACTATTTTGGGACATTATGGCTTAAAATACTATTTACTTTTCTTATTTCACAAATTAACACAGCTGTATTGTTCTGAAAAGCAATGAAAGGCATGCACCTCTACTAGAAGACTTAGCACTTTTGACCAAGTAAGACACCAACTTCTTAAAAAATATGCTTCATGCACTGTACTGGATTTTTTTTTTAAGATGTAAATTTTAATACATTATTTCTTTTTTGAACTTGAACGGGAACCAGAATGGGATGATCCAGAAGATGACCTGTGGTGCCTGTAAGATATAACAGAGAAAGCAGGTAGTCTTAATAAGCTTGAGTTGGATATCATCATTCATTCATAAGACTTTAAGAATATACAAAAATCAAACCTAATTATACTAGAAAAAAATAATTAAAATTTAAGACATAAACTTATATACATAAAATTATAGTGTTTAGACTTTGGATGTAAGCTCAGTAACAGTATAATTTAAAATTCTCTAAAATTAAAAAAATCTCTCATTTCAAGATATAGCCACCTCTCAATTATTTAAGGTAAGGAAAAAAAGCCTTGCAAAAACATGTAAAATTACAGATAATATTCAACAAAGGCATATAAACTTGTTAACTAAAATAATCTCTGATAACATTGTAGATAGTGTGGTTAAGTCTATATGAAAAACAGATACAGACAGCAAGACTTCTGACTGTGTATGAGAATATATATTCATAAATAACCACATTTTGGAAATCAAGGTCTCACAAGATGAGTATACAATTAGTTAAATGGTTATATTCATGCAGCTAATATGAATAAGTCAATATATCAACCTGGGTAAAGTAGTGGTGTTCCGAGGGGTTGGCCCTGGACTCAGGGTTGTTTAGTGTTTTCACCAATCACCTGGCTTATGGAATAGAGAACATGTTCATTAAGTTTAGATGACAACAAACCAGGGGGATTTTATGTGGCTAAAATAAAAATTTGCAGCATTACCAAGAAATCAACAGAATGAATTTCACTCAAGTATGGAGTTATTTTCTTACAAACCCCTCCACCCCCCAAAAAAACAAATCAAACCACCAAATGCAGAGAAAGAAGACTAGTTGTGTGTAACCTTATGTCTAAACTTCAAAATGTGAAGAAGCAAAACTAATCATTCTGTACAAATAGGAATCATGAGGCATCCTACCACTAAACCCAACAATCAGACTTTACCCACTCATTACTTTCACAAGAAGAATAAGAAAAACTTTGCCAAGGATAGAAAGGAAGCCATTAAACTGACTGTATAATTAGATGTTGAGAATCAAGAGGAGTTAATTAATTAGCCCATTGTAGGAAAGGCTGACAGATGACATGCTCTCCAAACTAATGTCCACATAGATAACGTAATCAAGTAACAGTCTTTCTCAAAAGAGGAAGAAGAAAAAAAAAATGGATTTGTACTTCAAGATGAAAAATGAATTAGCTACAAGAACAATTTCCTTATAGAGTATGAAACAATAATTTTGCTGTGAAACTGCATTTACACATATTTAAATGAGGGCAGATTTCCAATGATCTAGAATAATTATTTTTTCTAGATGCCCTAAAAAATAATTTCCAATATTTAATGTAAAATTTATAATATTAATTAAATACATGTAAAATCAACGAAATTACTTCAACACAGCTTTTAAATTAAAAATTTTAAAAGACAGAAATAACCGAGAGTTGGCTATAATTATATATGAAAATAAGTATTTAAATAATAAAATGAACCGATAGAAGAGTGGCTTGACCTACAACTTTTTCTAAATAACCTGATCAAAGCACAAAGGATAAACAAAGTAATTAATGTTTTTTGAAGTTTAAAGTTGAAAAGTGAAAAGTATAATTTAAAGTTGGACTAAAGGAGATTATAAAAATCTAATCCTTGACTAGAAGTTAATCTATTAAACACACTTAAGAACACCCATTCTTATTTCTACAGAAACCCAAACCTTTCGGGTGACCGTGATCTTGTTCGTCTTTTTTTGCGATCACCAGATGAAGATCTAGAACGACTTCTCTTTCTGTTCCTCTCAGGAGAAGATGATGAACTTGAATAAGATCTTTTTCGTGGGG
This sequence comes from Vespertilio murinus, assembly GCA_963924515.1. Taxonomy (NCBI): domain Eukaryota; kingdom Metazoa; phylum Chordata; class Mammalia; order Chiroptera; family Vespertilionidae; genus Vespertilio; species Vespertilio murinus. Next base: position 48,974,067 of record OZ004706.1, read on the forward strand.
AAGAAGAGCCCCTGTGGGATCTGGAGCTGGATCTTCATTGATTGAGAAACAAATCAAACATTTCATTAAAAGAAGAAATGAGGCAGATGATTTAGTTAAAAGCTCCAAAAACAAAAAGGATTTATAACTGAAAATTTTATGAGAAGAAATACTTACTGCTTAACCAACAGAAGACTTCTGGTTCAACCATAAAAATAATTCTATTTAAGTACATTTACTTTAATCTCATCTCTTTATAAAATTGTAAGGTAAGTGTTTACTACTTATGATTAACAACCGGCCCAATATATTAAAGTAGAATTTTGTATTATTTTTTTTAAAACTTAAGGCTTTCATTTTAAAGTATACATAAATAGCAAAACCAACAGGTAAACTGTGCATTTACACACTTTGTCTAGAAAATACATCCTTCCATTTGGAGAAAAATATGTATCAGATGTACACAACCTTCTGAGAAAAGTAAACACAACAATTCCTTGTGGAATTAAAAACTTATTAGTTAAGTTGCTATAGAAAAAGCAGGGAAAGGGGACAGAAATGAGAAAAACAGCAACTATTAAACTGCTAAATATTCAAAGAAAAATAAAATGAATTACTTTAAAACTTTATATCAGCAATATTTATTTTTATGAAGGCCCACTATTCATGAAGTATGAAGTGTTGACATTCACATGTTTTAGGTAGTGGTAAACATGCAAATGTTTAAATGCAATTTTTTCTTCATTTACATATTTTGGTTGAAGTAATTTAGCTCAAACTTCCCAAAAAATTCACCTTTGGGCTTAAAATAAACTTAGAAAGCCCAAAAGGAGAATTCTTTGGAAAGTTATAAGCAATGAAAAATGTTTGGAAAGAATATAAAGGCTGTTCTGTAAACCTTATTACAGTGCTTCCCAGAGGGAACTAGGACTTATCTTCACTACGAAGCACTTGAAAGACTAAAACAATGGTAAACACACATCATCACCACAATAACAACAATAAACTCATTTGCTCTCTTTTTGTATTGGAGTAATACAAATGTGCATATCATTCTTTTCTTCTTAATGTTGTAAACTGTTGTTGCCCTCTAATGCTATAAACGGCTCTAATAAGCTATTATTATTTTACCAAAGGAGCTACCACTAAACTTCAGTGTCAAGTTCCACACAAGTGGAATTTTTTGTGTTTTCCTTATTAATGCTAGATATCTTTTCGAGATCGGTAAATTAACTTAAAAAAAAGAGAGGCAGTATATTTTGACAATGTTTAGAAAAACTAGTGTCTCATGTGCTTTTTTAGAAATTGTACAACTAAATGCAATTTAGAATTAACAATATTACTTAAGACCACACACTACTTAGACCAACCAACTTCTTGGTTTAGTTTGTGGGATTTAAGAGGAGTGCCTCTGCTTGCACATACTGCTTGTAATAGTCTATGTAATATTACAGAGAAATGAAAATAAGTATAAGACCCTCCCCCCAGAAACTTTATCTGATATAAATAACAAAATCATTTCAGTAAATATTGAAACAATTGCCTTGTAAAACAAAATCTGTTTTGGAATGAACTTATTTTTCTTCCTTTTAAATATGAAAAAAAAAAAGAGCCCTGGCCAGTGTTCTTGCATACTGGAAGGGTCACAGGTTTGAGTCTGGCCAAGGGCACATACCTGGCCTGCAGGTTCCTGCCCCATTCAGGGTGAATGTGGGAAGCAATGTGTGTGTGTGTGTGTGTGTGTGTCTCTCTCCTTCCCCCTTCTCCCTCCCTTCCAATCTCTAAAAATCAAAGGTGAAAATTTCCTCCAGTGAAGATTAACAAAAACCAAAAATAAACATTTCCTTTTTATTTGCATACATCTAATTTTATTTGAACTACTACTGCAAACATAACTAACTTTTGAGATATTTGATAATAAAGTCTTGGCTCTATCTTTCTACTCATCACATTTTAGCACAAATAACAAACCTTGCATAATGCAAAATAACCTTAATTCAATCATGGGAATGTCTTGGCACACTGCAGGCAATGGAAACATCTCATGGTGAGAAAATTAAGCCAAGGCAAGTGCATTAGCTTTCTAATGCTAAAATAAAATTGAAAAGTAGAAGCAAAATAAGAGAAAAAAAGCAGCAACACCTTCTGCGGCCTTTAAATACTTTTTTCTCTCTGCTTTACAGAGAGATGCTACCTCATTCACCTTGATTTCGACCCACGAGATCTCGAATGTTCTCTGGAACTGGAACGAGATCTTGACTGTGAACTGGAAGAACTTCTTGAACGGGACCTGGAACAACATGGAAGAATTTTTTTTTCCAGGTCCACTTAATTGAACTTTGTGATATGAACACTGGAAGAAAGATATGCATTACAATTTATTTTCATATAAAAGGACAACTATTTGATATATCTTTTCATAACACAATTATTTTAAAGTAATTTTTTGTTTTGACACTGATGGAAAAACTTAAAGATATAGGTAATTTTTTTTTGGAAAATAATCAACTATCACTTTCCAAGTACAACAAAATTACTCTAAATATTACTCAAGATTGTACAAATTAAAGCATTTTATTAATACTGAATACTTACATTTACAATATTTAAAAGTAACTTAACAGGATTTAACATATCTAAGAATTCAAATATTACAGTTTATGTTTAATTAACTCTCTGGACTATCTATTAATTTTTCTTATAAAATTCCTTCCGTTTCCACGTTCACTATTTAGTATGAAGCTTTAAATGTTGACATGCATATGTTTGTTTAACCCTATTTTTCTTCCTGCTCAAATGTTAGAGAATTAAAATTAACAACCCTGTCATTGTTTTAGGTAATTATACTATTGAAAAATTACATCGGGGAGATATGGTCCATTTAAATTTCGGAAGTCACAACAGAAGTAAAATTCAGTACTACTCTCACACCTTTAATTTGTTCCTTAAAATAGTCTGCAGCAAAAGAATGTAACATTTTCATCTTAAAATTATATTTAGAATCAATCACTTTTAAGCTTTAACTAATTGTTAAGTACTCAATTAGCTAATAATTTTTCCTAAACACATTAAACATTCACTGCGTGTTGATTAACTTAAACTGTGAATAAGAATTCTTCAAGGGAACAGTTTATACAAAGCACTGATTTTTCTCACATAAAATTTTATTTTTATTGTTGACTACTCAATCAGGAAATATTTACTAAAATTTTACATTACTAACAAAACAATATTCAAGTATACCACCTATTGACTCCTCTTACTTATTCCTGATCTCAAAATTATAAGCATTAGGCCAATAGAACTTAAGTGACTGAAATTTTCTCTTTTATTCAGAATACCTATAACAAAGTAAATTGTCTAAGCCCTATGTAAAATAAACAAAAACTTAATTAAGACCTAGAAAATTTTTATATTAGCCTTTACCAGTGAAAACAAATATCCATTTTACTTTAAAATTTCTAAATAGAAACTGTATAGTATAAGTATTACTTTATGTAACGATTTAATTAGATCTTTAAAGTCTATTTTAATTAAAGGTCCAGAGATAAATGGAATGAGGAAGTTTCATATTAAAATTTGCATTTCTGAAAATATAGGACAGTAACTTCAAGGCACTAAAAAAATATCTTTTACAAGGTGACTTGAAAGAAATCTCTAAAATAAAAGGAAAACTTATTCAGTCAATAAAAACAAAATTTATAAATAAAGAAGTTAGATACTGACATTTTGACTGGTGTTACCCTTGACCTGTACCCGTTTACCTGGACCTAGACCTTGAACTTGAGGGGGAGGATGAGCGTGATGAAGATCGTGAATGTGAAGATCGAGACTTTGAGCGACTTCGTCTATTAGATTTCTTTTTATTACTATCTTCTTCTTCACTGGCATCAAGATTATATTTTGAGAGATCAGCATCATCTTCATCCTCATCCTAACAAAAATTCAGAGTCAATTATACTGGACATTTAGATATTAATGCTATCTAATAGGGATGATGAACAGTTCTAGGTATTGGACATCACCTTATGGATATCCATCACAAATATCTCAGCAAATTCACTCTTAACCTCATAGTACCGTATTTGCCGGCGTATAAGACGATTTTTTGGCCCTGAAAAATAGGTATTTGCCGACGTATAAGATGACCGGGCGTATAAGACGACCCCCTAACATTTCCACTAAAAATACAGAGTTTGTTATATACTCGCCGTATAAGACTACCCCCCACTTGGAGGCATATTTTTCAGGGCCAAAGGGTCGTCTTATACGCTGGCAAATACGGTACTTATTTCCTCTTTTTCTGTCATAAAGTAGTACCAAATAAGCTGTCAAGAATTTTCAATTTTACTCATTAAAGTCATTGAATCCATATCCCTTACTCTTCATTCTCTACTGATATTACAATAACCTTTTATGTGATCTCTCTAATTCAGAAAATCTATTCTGCCTCCCCAATTATCTCAATGTTCAAGTTGATCCATGAACAATGCAGAGGTTAGAGACACCTATTTTGTCTCTAACAAATAATTTTTGACTGCCCTAAAACCTAAGCAGTAACACCCTATCGACCAACAGCCTTGCAGAAAACACAGTTAACACATTCTATACAGTATTACATACTGTATTCTTACAATAAATAAAGCTAGAGAAAATAAGTTAAGAACATCACAAGAAAAAGAAATACATTGTAATACATGCATAAAACAACACAGAAAAACAAATCTGTGTATAAGTAGACTTGCACATTCAAACCCATGTTGTTCAACAGTCGCCTGTGTATACTAACACTCATCACTCTGAAAAACAGGTCAGGTACTTTATTTCTTAAAAACCTTCATTTGTTTAGTTGCATTCAAGGGCCTCTTAGGATCTTAATCTAGACCTATACATCCAACCATAAAACTCTACACTCAGGCCCACAGAACAAACGCCAGACCTGATATGGTCACTGCCCTCCCACATTCTTCCCTTGGCTCTAGTCACACTAGCCTATGTTGATTTTTAAAAAAAATGTTACTGGCTTGTTTCCTATTCAGGGAATCTTTATTTACGTAAGTTTCACTAAAAGAAGGGTGTTTCTGTCTCAGTCATTATTGTACTTCCAAAGCCAGAATAGTGCTTGACAGAGTGAAAGCTCAAAACCTTTGTGAGAACAAATGAGTATACAGCCAGAACATATCTTCGCCACAGGCCAAAGGTAATAAAAAACATCCATGTTATGTCATAGCTGAAATAACAAAGGAGAAAAAGGAAATCACTTACCTCATCCAATTTATATTTAGAAAGATCTTCATCCTCATCCTCTTCTTCTCCCTCAGATTCTTTATCTTCAACTTCCTTTAAAATAGATGCTGGACCAACTGCCTTCCCTCTGTATTTTTTCTTTTTACGTCCAAACTAGAGAAAAATTTCATAATATTTCTGTCAGCTAAAAATGCATTAACACTTTTTTCTTAAAAAAAATTGTACGTTTTTAAATTTGTACATATAATAATCTGTACAAATTTATTCGATTGGTTTGAAGTTTGTCATGTAATATTGTAAAAATTGGTCTTGTTTCTATTCTTGCCACCCTCCCTCAATTTTAGGTCCATTATGCTAATTATATAAAGTCAATTATGATTTCCTACAATGTAAGTTTTTATAAGACTCAAAATGTACTTACAAAAATAAGATACATTTATATTTTTCCTTTGTACTTAAGATACTTTCTAATTTGTATTCAAACTGCACACTAATGCATAGCTTATTACCTCATCATATTCGCCATCAGATTCTTCTCTTTCTATATATTCAACATTTTCTCTTTCATTAAAACCGCCACCATATCCTAAAATAAGAAGGGCATAAATTGTTATCCTGACAATTCATTAAAATAGGAAAATAAAAAACTCCTTAAAATCGTCTCCAAGCAACAGAAAAAAGAAAAATCTTACCAATGAGATTTGCCTGTGCATATAATACCAGTATTTTAAAAAGCATTATTTTAAAAAAACACACTACAGAGAAAAGTCTCAATGTGAGATACTTAAAGGTTAGGAAGCCCTGTCACTACACTTCCATCTTCTCAAAACCTCTGGTATAACCAAGTTTAAAAAGTAGAAAGGACTCTTCTCTTTAGTTTATTGTAATTTAATTCTTCAGGTGAATTGGTCTAAACAAGAACCAAGAATCAAATTTCACTGTTTACCAATCGCAGATAGTCTGCAGTCTTGATATACTGAAATTTTGCTGGGATAAAATTACAAATTACACCAGGCAAAATGATAATGGAAATCCAAACTGCTTTTAATGAATACAAAGGTAAAAGTTACTGAAGGTTCTCTAAGCAACCAATTAACTTTTAAACTGAAAATATTCTATTAAAAATTAATCAAGATCAACAAACCATTATTCTTTAATGTCACACTTAACACCTACAATTAGACTGTCTCCCCTCAGGAACCAGAAAAATGTTAAATTTGCAAACAAATACTTTTAATTTAGAATTTGTAACTTTAAAATTATCAAACATGGGCATTGAAAGAATAATCATGCCAAAACCGGTTTGGCTCAGTGGATAGAGCGTCGGCCTGCGGACTGAAAGGTCTCGGGTTCGATTCCGGTCAAGGGCATGTACACATGTGGATGTGGGCACATCCATAGTGGGGGTTGTGCAGGAGGCAGCTGATTGATGTTTCTCTCATCTATGTTTCTGACTCTCTATCCCTCTCTCTTTCTCTCCGTGAAAAAAAATCAATAAAATATATATTTAAAAAATAAATAAATTGAAATAAAAAAAAAAGAAAGAATAATCATTATCCTATTATCATTTCATTAACTGCCACGAATAGTGGTTTTAATAGAATAATATAATAAATATCATCTTCTTTAATATAACATTCTTTCTTTTCTTCATTATACTTTGTACCAGTAAAAACTGCAATGTATTAATGTTTATCTTTGAAATACTTGCATATCATCCCTTTCTTCCTCTTCCTACCTTGTTTCAGAGACACTATGCACTCCAATGGAAAAATTTCCTTTTCGTTTTGTCCATATAATGTGAGTAAAAAGTATATTAAATACCAATAACTTTTCCTTAACATTTTGGCTGTAGTTTTTCAGAATATCATAAAAAGACGGAACTAAGCACAAGTGGGTTATGTTCACCTCAAGAGAACTACTCACATTCAATTTTAATTCTGGATTACAAACACATTGAAAAGTTACAATTCAACAATATAGTTTGTCTCTAAATATAGTTAATTGTATCAGTACACCCCAAGATTAAAGTATGAGTAGTTTGATAAATAACAAATTCTTAGAGATGACTCACAATAAAAATCTAAACTTCAAAATACTTAGAAGTAGGTAAAACAAAACAAAACAAACAATAAAGAAACATGGTATCTCCATCATTTAGTAATTTACATTTGAAAAATGATATGGCAAAAATGGAGAGCTAAATTATACAGTATAGCCAAAATTTAGAAAGTGAACTATAATTCAAATAGGTAATTTTGCATATATAAGTAGAAATTACTTAAATATGATACATTCTTTCAAGTCTCAGGGCCTTAACACAAGCTGTTTACAGTTGCTTGCAATGATCTTTAACTTGTTACTTAGGTAATTCTTTTTCTTCTTAGCTTAAACAATGCTTTATCAAACACACTACTTTCTTTTTTTTAAAATTTATTTTATTGATTTTACACAGAGAGGAATTGAGAGGGATAGTTAGAAACATCGACCAGCTGCCTCCTGCACATCCCCCCACTGGAGTGTGCCCGCAACTAAGGTACATGCCCTTGACCGGAATCGAACCCGGGACCTTTCAGTCCGCAGGCCGACGCTCTATCCACTGAGCCAAACCGGTTTCGGCCACACTGCTTTTTTTTTTTTTTTATAAATACATTTTATTGATCTTTTACAGAGAGGAAGGGAGAGAGATAGAGAGCTAGAAACATCGATGAGAGAGAAACATCGATCAGCTGCCTCTTGCACACCCCCTACCGGGGATGTGCCCGCAACCAATGTACATGCCCTTGACCGGAATCGAACCCGGGACCCTTCAGTCCGCAGACCGACGCTCTACCACTGAGCCAAACCGGTTTTGGCCCACACTGCTTTCTTAAAAAGACTTCATTAATCTTTGCCTCTAGATGTCTCTTTTGCTTACCCAAGTATCCCCAACATCATGAACAAATGTCCAATGAAGTTTTTATTCAATGAATGAATATAAAAACAACACAATTCTAGTGCCATTTAAAGAATTTGAGCTTTTAAAGGAAGGCTTTAAAATAGTTTTGTTTTTTTGTTAATCCTCACCCAAGGATATTTTTCCCACTGATTTTTAGAGTGGAAAGCAGGGAGAGAAAAAGAGAGAAATGATGATGTGAGACACACTGACTGGTGGCCTCCGTGCCCCCCAGCTATACACCCATGACTGGGAATCAAACCCTCAACTCTTTGGTGCTCACTCCAGTGCTTATCCACTCAACCACATAGGCCAGGGCTAAAATAGTTAGGTGACACAAGCAACCAAGAACCCTCTGTAGGTGTTAATATAAAAGTCTTTACAAATTTGTCTCATAATAAAATGTAAAGAATACACGTTTAAATCAAGCCTAAGTTAGGGCTGTGACAATGGAAATGAACAAAGAAAAGAGGATGAATATAACATATACTTCAAAGGAAGAACTAATGCACTAACTTGAAAATTCTGTGATTCTATACTTTAAACAATTAATCTAACTTCTGAGAATTTATTCTAATGAAATCAAAAGTATGAAGATCAGTGTATTAAGATTGTTTGAACTGCAGTTATCCTTAACGAGGGCCCAATTCATGAAATTTGTGCACTCGGGGGTGGAGGGTGGGTTTGAGAGGGAGGAGATGTCCAACTGACACCCTCAGTGCTGTCACGGGGGTGGGAGAGGTTCCCACCATTGCTGCTGTGATTGCCAGCCGTGAGCCCAGCTTCTGACTCCAGGGGGAAGCTACTGCATTGAGCATCTGCCACTGGTGGTCAGTGTGCGTCAGTGACCAGTCATTCTGCCATTCGACTGATTTGCATATTAGTCTTTTATTATCTACTAGTGGCCTGGTGCATGAAATTAGTGCACATTAAAAGGGAATTAGAGGAAATATTTTAATGGCTGCTATGTGCCCTTTCTCTATAATAGAGGTGTCAGAGATGAAAGAAAATCAGTAAAATGTATATGAAAATATCCCTCCTGTCAGAATCTGGAGCGTGCCACAGGACCCAGAGTCAAGTCCTCGTACACACCTCAAAATCGAGCAAGACCCAGACCTGGCCGGCCCCACCCCCATCAAGCCCCACAAGGCAGGGAGGTGAACCCCAGGTCCCCTCGTCCAGCAATTGGGCAAGGGGCGCAACCTCAGGTCCCCTGGCCCCAGTGCAAGAGCATGATGACCATCTGCATATTAGCTCTTTATTATGTAGGATAAAAAAAAGGGTAATATGCTAATTAGACCGATAGACTGGCCATCTTCTGGTTGTCTGACTTCCTTCCTGACAAAGACATGGTGGTGGGGGCCAAGGCAGAGGCAGTTAGGGGCAACCAGGCTGGCAGGGGAGGGCAGTTGGGGGCATCAGGCAGGGGAGTGTTTAGGAGCCAGTGGTCTTGGATTGTAAGGGAATGTCCGACTGCCGGGACCGGGCTGAGGGACACACTCCCCACTCATGCACAATTTCCTGCACTGGGCCTCTAGTAAAGGATAATAAACATTTAGATGAGTGGGGGAAAAGGAAGTAAATAAAGCATTTCTAAACGTATTGTAATATTACTGTGTTAGGCTACAACTTCCTAATGCTGCATTTTGTAAATTGTAAAATTCAAAAATTATGCTATTCTATTAAAATACTGATTTTTATGAGGGAAAAAAGGAAAAAAAAACCATAAATGTAGAACAGAAAGAATCTTCAATCACTGTGCTCTTCAGATTATATAACTTGTCAATTCAACTTTTAGTTCTTTTGAAATCATTGTTAGAATGTGCTTTTATCTTACCTGTTCTTTCTTCTAACTTAGCATACTTTGGAGTATTACACATGTTACACTCTGATCTTCTTGCCCAATTCACATTACTGCAACTTTAGAAGTTAAAAATACCAAGTTAGTAGATAATTACAAGAGAAATAATAAATTTTTAAACATTCTAGAATTTCAAAGTAAAAACTAGGATGAAATAACTACCATAATTTACTAAGAATATTGCAAACAAAGAAAATGTACCATTGAACTTTTTTCCTGAGAGAATGTCAGTTAATTATTTAAGCAGAGAAGCAAAAGCAATATAGTACGGTGCCTTTCTCAATTTATGAAAAAGAAATGACATTATATTCAGGGATTCTGATACTTTAGGGGGAAAACATTTTAAGTCAAAGACTCTACTAATTTCTGCCTCTGAATTCACCTCAAAAAAGGGTAATTTTTTTCCTTTTTGAGGAGTCAGTTTAAGAACTGAATTCCAAACCCAGTCTTAATCTGTTGCTGGAAAGTTCTTCAGCACAAATTACTATCTATAGGATCAGAAATTTATATAAGACCTCCTTCTGATGAAATCCTTTGTATATATTTGATTCATGTGCATAACACAAAATAATGGAAATTGGAAAAATCAATATAGAACTTAAAAATATTAAGAAATATAACTAATTAAGAATAATTATATGGCACACGATTCTAAAATTACTTTGAAAATAGGCAAAATAAATTTTGTGGTGCATTTCACATTAATAATATTTTTTTTTGAGATTTTTCAGTAACTGACGTAGACTTTTTTGGGATGTCAGCTCACCTTAAAGCATGTTTATTGGTATACATACCCTATCCTTGTAACAGCTAGTATCACCATTAAAAAAAGAACTTAATAGTTCTTTACACTATTGTTATTTAGTCTTAATAGACTAAATAACAATAACAGACCTTTGATTTAAAGGTGACCTTGGCTTATTAATGTGACTAATAAGAGTTGGTAACAAGTAATGAGATATATTTTTATGGAAGAAGAGTGGATGATAATAAACACATACGTTTTACACTGCCAGTCATTAGCACTAAATAGACCTCGGCTCTTTTCTGCAAGTGTCTTTCCTATTTCAGTGCCCCCTGCTTTCATCATCTTAGCCTCAGTTGTTTTCTCTGAAAATAGAAAAATTATGCAATATGAATCTGGGGAAATAATGAAATTATCTGTATATACTATCTTAATAGAAGCTTCCTTATGCTTACCCCGACCACATCTATTACAGCTGGTTCTTCTGGCAAAGTTTACATTTCCACATCTGAAAATAAAGTGAAAAATATTTAATTTTAACTCAATATAATTTTAAAAATTCTATATGCACAACTTTCAAACGTGTCCTCCCTCACCATATACCTGGATCCAGAAATTCTAATGCCATCTAAGTCCATTCTAAAGCCATGTAATTAATATATTTTTTAAAAGACTTCACAATTTAGTGGGAAAATGTACGACTTAAAGTCACAAGTGCAGGAAAAGAAACTCAGTATCTCACTTTCTACTTATGTAATCCTGGTAAGTCACTCAGGATCTCTATGACTCTGTCCTGTTAGTGCATGTCATTACAGTTTTGCGCCAAATAACATTTTGGTCAAAAATGAACAGCACATACAGCAGTGGTTCCATAAGATTATAATGGAGTTGAAAAATTCCTATTGCCTAGTGACATTACTGCAACCCAAGTGGTGATGCTGGAGTAAATAAAACTACTATGCTGCTAGTAGTATGAAAGTTCAGCACATACAGTCATGTATATAGTACATAATACTTGATAATGACAATAAATGACTATGTTACTGGTTGATTTAATCTTACGTTGTTTTGTGCACTAACATGCTATATAGGCTGGTAGCCCAGGAGCAATGGCTATGTATCACATAGCCTAGGTGTGTAGTAAGTAGGCTATACCACCTAGGTTTGTGTACATGTACTCTTTATTTGCACAATGACGAAATGGACTAATGACATTTCTCTGAACATTGTCCTGTGGTTAAGTTGCGTATAACTGGATTTTTAAAATTGATTTTTAAAGAGGGAGAATGAGAGGGGGAGGGGAAAAGAGGAGGCAGAGGGAAAAGTATTGATTTGAGGGAGATACATCTACCGGATGCCTCCCCTACGTGCCCGACCTGGGGAATCAGACCTAAATCCCAGGTATGGCAGAGTTCGGACCTGGAAGCAAACTGTGAACAGGATGAAGCACCAACCCACTGAGCCAGGCAATATAACTGTAATTTTAATAAAATCCCCTTGCAAAGCTGAGGTAAGATATGACTCCACTTACAATTACTGACAAGGAACCTGGGAGTTCCAAAAAACTTTAAAGTAATTCCCAATACAGAAAATAAGATACACATACACAAAGGTATTAATTATCACACAAAGTCCTAAGGGTGGACCAATGGAGAGAAAATAAATAAACCATAGAGGGCTTCATGGATCTTGATAAACACACTCTTTTTACAAGTAGAGGGTGGGATAGCAAGGAAAGGAAGATAGATGGATTCTACTAAAAACTTTACATAGGTTCAATAATTTAAGGAAATGGGAGTTTTTTTGATTACCAAACCTCTGAAAGCTAACTTTAAAAAATTATAATCATAACCAATAACTTCAACACATAGATTGATACTATCACTTCACACTTATCTATAATAAAAGGGTAATATGCTAATTAGACAGGATGTCCTTCCTGAGGAAGCCAGGGCCCTAGGGAAGCCAGCCCTAGCCCCAGGTACCAGCAGAGGGGGGGAGGCCTAATCTTGCACAAATTTTTGTGCATCGGGCCTCTAGTAGTCTATAAACTTAAAAACAAAAAATATATTGGATTCACTAACATGGTCTGAATAGTGCATATACATATCAGTAACAGAATATTAAATGTCTTAAATAATTTTAAAAACGGTTTACTTTTTTTTGCTATTATACGGGAATAAAATAAAGATGTAAAGTATGGAATCACCACTAAACCAAAGCATTCCAAATAACTTTTTGGTTTTCCCCTCCAATGCCCAAGAATATCTGTTCTGACCCAATCATATTTTTGAAGTGTTCCCTGGGTTTATATCGATTGTTGAAATAATATTCTAGCTGAAACGGGTTTGGCTCAGTGGTAGAGTGTCAGTCTGTGGGCTGAAAGGTCCCGGGTTCGATTCTGGCCAAGGGCATGTACCTTGGTTGGGGGCACATCCCCGGTAGGGGGTGTGCAAGAGGCACCTGGTGGATGTTTCTCTCTCATCGACGTTTCTAGCTCTCTATCTCTCTCCCTTCCTCTCTCTAAAAAAAAAAAATCAATAATATTAAAAAAAAAGAGAAATAATATTCTAGCCACATGTCTGTAACTGAGAGACCTCCTTAAATATCTGGGAGAGTTGCATTAATGTGGCTATCAAAAGCACACTATTCTACCAGTGACCAATACCACAAGAGAGACATTGTTGAATACCCTTTGAATGTTTTCCAATAGTCTTATCTCTAGGAGCAATGCTATGCATAACACATCCCTCCTGTTCTTGTTCGAGACTGTCAAGCAGACTTGAAATCCTTCAGGTTACCTTAATTTTTACGCAGTTGCCTTTAAAAAAACAACACTTTTTCATCTTACTCTATTTGTTCAACATCTTGCTTGGAGACTCACTGATGATTTTTCACGTACACTTAGATCCTCTGTTTACACAGTATACTATTCCACTGTATAAATATACCAATATTTATTTCAATTATAGATTAACCTTTTGAGTTCTTTAGATTGCGGCCACCATCAAGAGCATAGCTACGAATATTATGCAACTGAGAACCATCAACTTATTATATAAGTAAAAACCCTAATGTTTCACTAAAACTGCTTCTTCACGTATGGGCAGAAAACAAAAGCTGGGGAAAATAAGGCCTTAATCTCCTTGAGTGACATCCGGTGACTTCATTTTCTAAAAACTACCACCCATCGCGCTACCATCCATCGACATTTGCCGCCCGCCACCGCTCTCCACCCACTGCGTTATTATTTCATGTATTTACTGTTCAGGAAGCCGTTCCATCCCGGCTTTTACTTCCAAGCAAAACGAAAGAGCCCACGTGAGGTCAGCTGCATGTAACGGGCCACGGGGCTCAAACGCAACCCCAGGTCTGTTTGCTTCCACGCTTCCCCCTCTCCCACCGGGCACTCCGGTCTGCGGCACAGGAAGCCAAAGGTCTTTATTCAGACATGAGCGGTGCGTTCCAGACTCCTCACCACGACTTTCCACAGCAACCCCCACATGTCCATCTGCAAACGGATACACCTATGCCCGGGCCCGTGAGGAAGGCCACCCTCGGATGGGAGCACAGTGACGGCAGCGGCGCCGTCCGGGGCAGAGCCACCCCAGCACGTGCTGCCCTCCCGGCGGCAGGCCTTCCGCGGGGGCCTCAGGCCTTGGGGCTCGGAAGGCTTAATTCTTGTGGGGGGGCATGAAAGGGGAAAAAGCCAGGGCGCCCCACCCCAAAGGACAGCGTTGTTATTGTGTATTTTATTTTTTTTGGAGGGGGGAGGGGTTATAGATGCGTTACGAAGAAACGTTTAATTTTTTCTTTTTTTAAAATCCAAAAAAGGTGAAGTATGAGAAGCCAAAAGAGCGAGAGGCTGCCCTCGGCCAAGACCAAGTTCTGCGGGGAAAGTCACGTGAGGGAGAGCCCGCACCGGGCGGGCGGGCCGCGCCGGGGAGGTTTCCGGTCGCCGAAACCCGGCCGCGGCGGGACCGGAGACCGGGGTGCGGGGTGCGGGGCGGCCGGCCTCGCTCTCCCACAAGAGGGGCTGACGTGGAGCCCCGAGAGCGAGGAGCGACGGCCCCGAAAGCCCTCCTCGTGAGGAGCCCGGGCGCCTCCTTCCCGCCCGGGAGCCCGCGATTCGCCGCCTCAGCCCGGCGGAAGGCAACGGGGGTCGTGGGGGGGGGGGGAAAGGGGGGGAAACGCCGAGCCCATCTGAGGAAGACGTCACCGAGAAGCCGCGCTCCAGCGCGGGGCCCCCTCGCCGGACTCACTTTTTGTCAGGGCAGATCCAGTCCCCGTCACTGACTCGGAAATTCTTGGTCGACATCTTGGCCGCCGCCGCCGCCGCCGCCAGCACAGCCACCCGCAGCTACGTCTTCACCGGAGGAAGGCGGGCTGGGGGCTTTCGGCGCTGCGGGGCTGTCCGCGCGCCGCCTGACTCCTCCGCGCCGCTGCCTCGGGGTTTGGTGACGTGGGCGCGCTGCCGGGGTTGCGTTTAAACGTTCTTGTCCAGAGTAAGATGCCTGTGCGATTTATTTGTTTTTCCTCCTGGCCCCAGAGAGTGATAACGCAGATGAAGTTCTCTCGAGCTAAACTCACAGGCGCCGCAGGGACAGCCCAGGCGGGAGGCGTCGAGGCCCCGGAAGCCTTGGAGAGCCCCCTACAGGCGGGAGGACCCAAAAGCACAGGACGTAGCTCGGGGGGGCGGAGCCACGTCGGCCGAGGCAGGAGTGATGGTTTTCAGCCTGGGACTTGAAATAAATAGCTGGTTGCTCAGCCTCCTTGTTAAAGGGTTAGGAACAGCGTGTTCCCCGAGTTTCTCTTACTTTAATAAAGGCTGAAAATGTTGTTCTATCATGCACACATCTTGTCATTTAGAAAATTATTGTTTTTTTGATACCTAAATACAGATAAGCAGCGTACAGATGGAAACGGACCATTAATTTTTGAACAAGCATATTGCCAAAATTAAAAAAAATATATATTTTATTTTGTTATTGAATTTGTTGGGGCGACTTTGGTTCGCAAAACTATTCAGGTTTCACGTGTACTACTCAATAACGCCAACTGCATACTGCATTGTGTGCCCATGGCCCCAAGCAGTCTATTTCCTCTCATTCTCCCTACCTTTGCCCACCTCCAACTAACCCCGACCCTCCACTTCCCTCTATCATCACACTGTTGTCCGTGTCTATGTCTGTGTATAGATAGACAGACAGATAGATGATAGATAGATAGATAGATATAGATAGGTTGCGTGAGATCATAAGCCATTTGTCTTTCTCTGATTGGTTTATTCTTTCCCATCCCCTTTTCCTCCATAAGTAACGCTCTTCTGTATTTTACTTTTACTCTTTTGCTTTTGAAAGTTTAGTTTATGCACATTTAGGTTTAATTTGATAAACGATTGAGCTTTACAAGGATAGTTTTGTAATCAGATGTTAATTTTTTTCTCTCTCTCAACAATATGATCCTAAATTCATTCCAGACTGTTGCATATACTTGCTTGTAGCAGTTGTTTCTTTGCTGTATCCTAGTAATATTCCTTTGTGTGACAGTTCAGCTCTTTTATTTCCCAGGTTTTGTTATTACAAACAGTGCTGGTGGAAACATTGTTATGCATAGCTTAGGATACAAAAATACAAAAAAAAAAAGTTTTTAGAGCACAGCATAGGCCTGAAAGAGAACGTTTTCAACTATTTTATAGTTATAATTACTTTAAAGTCTATTTCTGATCATTGTAACATTTTGCTCATCTAGGGGTTGACAGCTTTTGATTTTATTTTTCTTTAAGAATCGATCATATTTTTTAATTCCATGTAGATTGAGTAATTGAGGTTTTTATCCTGGACAACTTGAATGTTATGTTGTATCAGCTCTGAGTCCTGTTAAAAGCCTTTGGGGAATGCTGGATTGTTTATTTTATTTTATTTTATTTTATTTTATTTTAGGAGGCAGTCAATCCAATTTGATTCAGATTAGAAATTTAGTCTCACCTTCTGTGGATGCTGGGTCAGTGTCAGGTCAGTTTTCAGAGGCTTTGCTTTGTTCTGAGTCTGTCCTACATATACTAGCACAACACTCAGGCATTATTTTGGAATGTAAACAGTAGTTAGAATTGTAGTTTAGGTCACATATCTTTTGCTATGCATCTTTATGTCCTGCAGGTGTTCAGTTTAGGGAGAGCACAGAGCTTATGTGTTTTCACACAGAGAATTATGGGTCCCCTTTTCCTGGCCCTTTTGCCAGGAAAATTAGAGGTTTCTCTTGGAGTTTCAGCTGCCTGCATAGCTACAGCAGCTGATGAAGGTCCACACTTGGCAAAGAGGTGGGAAAAGGGGGGGGGGTGGAAATTGTATTTACCTCTATACGCTTCAGTCCACGGGGGCCCACTTTCCCACCTCTCTTGTCTAGAAAGATAGGGTTTCTTTTGGTGTTGGAACTGTCCGATCCCAGGCCTTAACTCCTAAGTAAAAGCCCAGAGGGGAAAAAGATGGAGAAAAAGCCAGGAATTTCCCACAAACTTTGGCTCACAGAAGCCCCCTTCCGCCATTCAACTGGCTAGAAATATGTTGGGGGTTTTTATTATTTCTCAGATTTTCTGCCTGTGCTGCCATCAGTTTCAGTAGGTGCCAGGGCTCTTATCAAAGCTGTAGGAGAAAACAGGAAAACAAAAACAAACAAACAAACAAAAAACATGGGGCATTTCTCCCAAGTTTTGATTCTCCCCAACCTGTCTGTTTTTTTGTATTCTCTTCAGAGTCCCCAGGTAAAGCTAGGCTGAAGTAGTCTTACTGCATTTTGGCTGGAGCCACTTACCAATACCTATCCATCAGCATGATTAAATGGAAAATTCAGACAATACCAAGTGTTGGAGAGAGTATGGAGAAACTAAAATTCTAACACACTGCTGGTGGAAGTGCCAACTTACACATATGTTTGGGGAAATATTTGCCAGATTTTATTGAATTTGAATATAAGCAAACCTGAAATTCCACTCCTAATACACTCCCAACAGAAATGCACATAAGTTCAACAAAAATGTGTATAATAATGTTAATCGCTGCACTATTCACAACAGCCCCAAACTAGAGGTTTCCAAATGCTTATGAATAAATAAACCTGGTAAATAAATGGTTATATAGTCACACTGTGGAATACTATATACAACAATGAGAATAAACAAATTGCAACCACATTGAACGGTATGGATGTGGCTCACAAACACAATATTTAATTGAAAAAGCCAGCCAAACTAGTACATACTTTATGATTCCATCTATGTGAAGTCCAAAAGCAGCTAAAACTAATCTAGGATAATGTTTACTAGGGAGTGGGGAGGACATAGTGACTAGAAGGGAACATGAGGGACCTGTGAGGGTCTTAATGATATCCTTTATCATAATCTGGGTTTTTAGCCTTCTAAAAATTAATTGAGCTGTACACTGTCAACCTAAAAAATAAAGGCCAAAGTGAGAGGCAACAAGTGTTTATTTGAGATCAAAGGATAGCTCCTTGGAAAGCACTATTTCAGGCAGAAACTCAGATAGTGTTCTGATTATGGGGTGAAGGCAAGGAGGTTTTATGAGAAAAGGAAGGGGAAAATTACATGGACAAAAGGGTAAAATTTCTATTTGTGCTAACAAGCTAAGTTATTCTTTAGCTGTACATGGCTATACACTGGTTCTGAAGAATGTCTTTTATTATGAGTTCTTGTAACCAGGAGGTCTGCTTTCCTGTTACTTTTACAAACAGTTGTTGGGAAGACAGTGGCTCAGTCTAAAGGTGATTTTGCCCACTTAAAACTTTCCAAAGGTTCAAGAAATAAGGTGTGCAATGCAGTTCCCTGCCCAGACTCGTTAAAATACTTTTTATAACACTTATAATTTGGCTATTATTTTCAACTTCAATAAGAAGTTTTTTTTAAAAAAAAAACACACAAATAGTTAAATATACCCATCTCATCATATCACACCTATCTTCTCATTCAACAAATACTTGCTAAATATTATACCAACTTCAGGGCGAAGGCAGTAATCCCAGGCCCGCTTGTGCCCTGAGTATCGTTCATACCTGGGTACCTTCTGACTCTAAAGGCGAGTGAGGTTTCTTACAATGAGGTGGTAATGTTGCATCTGCCCAGGGCTCCTTGCCTATCTTCACCATCATCACCATCGGTAATGTGCACGGGATGCAGGGCTGCAGTCAACGTGAAAAGGGTCACATTGTACCAGTGCAGCGAAGACATTGCCCCATGTCTTCTCTTGAACTTACACAGTTCAAGAGAGGACATGGTTGGGAGATGTGTTGTTTTATGTGAATGCTTTACATGCTATAAGTATATGCTATAAAATTCTAAATGATAAATTTAACGTGACCATAAAAGAGATTAGTTCTTTACACCTTCCTGCGTTCTCTGGGTAAAGACTTCCATTTGTGGTCACACCAACAAAGCACATTAACAACATTAGAGAGTCATTGGAAGCTTCTATTGATGGGCAGCACTATGGATGTTGCCAGATGAGTAATAATGTAATCAGCATTAAATTAATGGCATTAGGGAACTGCAGAGGCAAGAAGATCTATACTGTTTCAATTAAAAACATTCCAAATTTTTTTCCCCATAGAGCTATAACATTGTGAATAATAACAGTGTTGCTCCCTTTTCCCGTGCAGTGGGATCTATGAAATTAGCTGGGAATGGTATCTTTAACCATCAGTAACCCATAGAAATGGGTCCTGGAGCCGAAACCGGTTTGGCTCAGTGGATAGAGCGTCGGCCTGTGGATTGAAAGGTCCCAGGTTCGATTCCGGTCCGGGGCATGTACCTTGGTTGTGGGCACATCCCCAATAGGGGATGTGCAGGAGGCAGCTGATCGATGTTTCTCTCTCATCGATGTTTTTAACTCTCTATCCCTCTCCCTTCCTCTCTGTAAAAAAATCAATAAAAAATATATTAAGTCCCAGGGGGCAGTGTGCCCCGGGTGAGCCGTGTGTCCCAGGGGGCTGTGCGTCCCAGGAGAGCCATGTGCCCCGGGGAAGCAGTGGGACCCGGGGGAGGGGCGGTTTGAACCAGAGGAGGAGCGGACTCTATTTGTGTGGTCCTGAGATAGTCACCATAAAACAAGCAGACTGCCAAAAGAGGAGCGGATTCTATTCAAGTGGTCCTGAGATAGTCACCATAAAACAAGCAGATTGTCAAATGACAGCGGGGAGGGGAAGGAGACCTGGGGGGAGATAAGAGAACAACCAAAGGACTGGTATGCATGCATATAAGTACAACCAATGAACACAGAACTATGGGGAGGGAGGGCATGAATGCGAGGTGGGGTGGGGCAATGGTAAGCTATGTACACATATAATACCTTAATAAAAAAAATATATATATACGTATATTAAAAAAAAAAAAAAGAAATGGATCCTGGAGACCAAGGAAATGTTTCTTGTGTGCTGATGAGACATCTATGTTACTACCTTTTCCTTGCCCCCAAAACGTATCAATACATCACATGGGCCCATGCTTTTTGTTAATTACTTTTATAATCAAATTGTTGCTATAGATAGCTTCTACCCTGCCCACCCTGAAATGTTTCTCCCAGGATCTTATATATGCTAGAGGCAACTCTGGACAGAAGATAGTGTTACTGAAACATCCATGGTTATGTCTCTCTCTCATTCAAGAGATTCTGATCAAATCTTGTAGCTCCCACTTTATATTTCCAGACAAGGGCTCCGGTTGTGCTAGCTTGGGTCAGATTCAATCAGCCACGTCAGGTGTAATACACAACCCTGACAGCTAGGAGGCACCCCTGTGGGAAAAGGGTAGCATCCGAGAAAAGAAAAAGCAGTTCGTTCCTGTATTAGTGTTCCAGTGCTGTGTAACAAATTACCACAAGCTTAGCAGCTTAAAGCACAGCTTCGTTATTATCTCTCCGTTTCTGAGGGTCAGAAGTCTGAGCATGGCTTATTTTCTGCGTAGGGTCTCACCAGACAGCAATCAAGGTATTGGCCGGGGTTGCAATTCCATCGGAGGCTCAGGGTCATCTTTCAAGCTCACTCCGATTTTTGATCCAATTCAGTTCCTTGCAGCTGGAGAACTGAGGTCCCTGTTTTCTTGCCAGATGTCAGCCAGGGCTTTCTCTCATTTCCCAGAGATTGCTCTCGGGTTCTGATCACATGGCCCTCTCACAACAAGTTTACTTCTCAAGAATTCTGCAGAATTGCTCTACAATCTGTTTCTGCTGCTGCCGCCGCTGCCATTACTATCACTGTTACCACTGCTACCGCCACCATGAGCGTAATCTTATATAACGTAATGAAATCATGGAAAAAGTGATTCCATCACCTTTGCTGTGTAATGTAACCTACTCAAAGGGGGGGGGGGGGGCATCCCAGCATGTTCACAGGGCCTGCC
Source organism: Vespertilio murinus (assembly GCA_963924515.1). Lineage (NCBI taxonomy): Eukaryota > Metazoa > Chordata > Mammalia > Chiroptera > Vespertilionidae > Vespertilio > Vespertilio murinus. The sequence continues at coordinate 48,995,239 of OZ004706.1, forward strand.
CACACTCAAAGGGAGGGTACAACGCAGGGGGTAGGAATCTTAAAAGGCATCTTAAAATTCTGCCTACCATGGCTATTGAATAGATGGATATACTTCAAGAGTCGGCCACTATAGTGGTCACTCTCTCAAAGCATTGAGAAATCCTTAATCTTGTTAACTACTACCCTTTAATCTAATCCCCTCCTTGCTTTCCCCCACCTCCATGTCCACCTTTTTCTCTTGGACATTCTTTTAAGAACGAAAGGAGTTTATTACAGTACTTGGGATATTTGTGTGGATATTCCTACACATTCAAGTCTCATGTCCTCCCAATATTCGTCTCTGAGAATATTTTATCACAGATTCCTTCTACAGTCCAAACTAAATGTGCTAAAAGAAGTGAGAAAATAGTATTAAGCATTGTTTCCTTAATACACTTTACTATTTGGCATTCTTGGAAATTCAGTGGATTAAAAAATGTGAGTTTATATATATATACATACATATATATATATATATGTATGTATATATATATAACAAATTTCCTACAACTTCAATGTTCTTTTTGTTCTGTGAAAACCATTAATAGGAGATTTTGCCACCTGGTGTTTCAGAGTCTTTTGTAAATTAATTATAGTATTTAGCAGCCAGGAGGGAGTGGAGAAATCTATTTAGGTCAAGAAGCCTGACCCTGCTGGAGACTGAAAGGCAAAGCACATATAAGGTGTCAGCAGTGCTTTCTTGAGCACATATGTTAAAAAAAAAAAGAACAATACTGAGTTTACATGCAAATCTTTGGGGAAAACCATTATGATTAAAAAAAATTCTTGAAATTTGCCATCAATGTATGGCAAAGGTTAAAATTTTAGCTGACACCTGATTTCACATATGTTTCATGCCATAGGAACAAGGATGCTTGTTCCATGGATGCTTGATGCTGACAGCACATTCATTCATTCACTTGTTCAACAGGACAGAGCTAGATATCAACTATGAAGACAATATCATAGTCTCTTTCTTTAAGGAGCTCACAGAGTGCTGGTGGATACGGCTGTGAAAGAGACGGTTAGAAAGCAGTGTCGTTAGTGTAGGCATAACTAGAGGCTATTATGGGTGTTCCCAGGAGGAACAACTCTCCCAGTTCATGGGTGGGGAAGGGAAATGCGTCAGGGTTATTTCATCACCAGTAACAAAACTGGTTAACAAGTCTGGTTACACTTCATCCTTCAGGACTGGGACAAGAGTGAGGCAAGCAAGTCACAAGAGGTGTGAAATTTAAGGACAGCACTCTCAGGTGCTTAGCATGCAGGTGTCACCTGAGAGTGAGTGTCTCTTAAATTAGTATATTAGATGTCTGGCTCACCCTAGCCCTGACCCAATTGATTCCTTCAGTCCATGGATGAAAAAAGGAGGTAACCTCAAATAGGTGATCTGATCATAAATTCCTAACTGGGCAGGTCGTGGTGGGTAGTCATGCCCCAGGCATATAACTTTTTATTAAAGGTTTATCTTTGCCTTAAGCAAGCCCTGTCTATTGTTTCTGTGATTCTAGGTTACCTCAAGTTTGAAATAACCTACCCTCAAGACAACACATAGTCTTGTTAACTAATCTAATCCCCTCCCTATCCTCCCCCCCCCCCCCCGGCCCCATGTCCCTGTAATCTTCCTTACATTCCCTCCTTAATTTCAAATGCATAAAAGAAACTTAAAAATTATTATTCTCTGGAGCATTTTGAGATCTTGTTCCCTGGCATATGTTGTCAGTTTGGCTAAAAAAAACTCTTATTATAAAAACTTTCTATAGGTTTGGACATTTCTCATGTTGAAAAGTCCTACCCTTAGTCAAAATCTTTAAGATTTTCTTTTAGTTTTCTTTCCAATGAAAAACAGTTAGAAATTCATTCACACTCATGTAAATGACTAAAAACAATTTAAAGTATACATTCTTTTATTTATTTATTTATTTTTTTAATAAATCTTTATTGTTCATATTATTACAAATGTTCCTCATTCCCCCCCCCCCATTGCTCCCCTACACCAAGTTTCCATTCAATTCTCTGCCCTTTCCCCATCCCCCATTGTCCTCATCCATAGGTGCAGTTTATGTTCAGTCTCTTCCTGCCCAGCTCCACTCCCCATTTCCCCAAGAATCATTAGTCCACTCCCCTTCCATACCTCTGATTCTATTATATTCACCAGTTAATATTGTTCATCATGATTTTTACTTCCCTCGGTTTTTAGACTCACTTGTTGATAGTTACGTGTTTGTTCATAATTTTTATCTTTATTTTCTTCCTCTTCCTAAAGAACCCCTTTTAGCAATTCATATAATTCTGGCTTGGCAGTGATGAATTCCTTTAGCTTAAATTTATTTGTGAAGCTCTTTATCTGGCCTTCGATTCTGAGTGATAGCTTTGCTGGGTAGAGTATTTTTGGCTGTAGGTTCTTGTTATTCATCACCTTGAATATTTCTTGCCATTCCTGTCTGGCCTGCATGGTTTCTGTTGAGAAATCAGCTGACAGTCTTATGGGTGCCCCTTTATAGGTAACTACCTGCTTTTGTCTTGCTGCTTTTAATATTCTCTCTTTGTCTTTAGCTCTTGGAATTTTAATTATGATGTGTCTTGGTGTGGTCCTCTTTGGATTCCTTTTGTTTGGGGTTCTGTGTGCTTCCTGGACTTGTAAGTCTATTTCTTTCCCCAGGTGGGGGAAGTTTTCTGTCACTATTTCTTTCAATGTGTTTTCGGTATCTTGCTCTTTGTCATCTTCTGGGACGCCCATAATTCTGATGTTGGTTCGCTTGAAGTTGTCCCAGAGGTTTCTAACACCATCTTCAACTTTCTGGATTCTCTTGTCTTCTTGCTTCTGCGGAGGAGTGTCCTCTGGCTCTTTGTGTTCCAAATATTGGACTTGATTCTTGCAATCTTCCATTCTATTTTTAGGACTCTGTATAATATTTTTTATTTCAGAGAATGTATTCTTTATTTCTAGTTGATCCCTCTTCATATTCTCATAGGTCTCATTTATTTTATCTGCCTTTTCTAAGAGATTGTTGAACAACCTTATAAGCGTGGCTTTGAACTCTATATCCAGTCGCTTTTTGTCCTCCATTTCTTTAGTTTGTGATCTGTTTCCTCGTTTCGGCATTTTCGCTGCTTCCCTGAGTTGGTAGGTTGGGAGGATCAGCTGTGTCTATGCCAGGAAGACAACCTTATTCCACTAGACTTGGAAACCTGCAAAAGCCTCTCTGATTTTAGCTTGGAAGGGGCAGAGTTTCAGGGTGGAGCCTACAGCCTTGGCTTCCGGTTAGCCCCGCCCTCGGAGGTTCCTGAGTCTCAGTGTACCTCAGTGTCCTTTGGTACTCACTGCAAGCACCTCTGAGAGAAAGGCACCTTAGAGCTTCACCCACTACCAGACAGTGTACTCTCTCCCCCAACAAGCCCACAACTGGGGTTCAGAGCAGTTGGAAGTGGGGTTAAGAACAGTCCGGAGCTTATGTCTCCTTCCCGCTAGGACAATCTCGTGGCCCAAACAACAGTCTGTCCTCTGTGCGAGCAATGTGGGCGACTCAGGGGCTCTGCCGCTCCCCTAAGCTTCTGTCTTACAGCCCAGATTCCTTCTGTATGAGGCTGGGGCCCGGGGGTCTTGCCCAGGACTGGGGTTCAGTGCAGTCAGAACTGGGGCTCAGCACAGTCCTGAGCTTTTGAGTCCTTCCCGCTGGGGCAATTCAGCAGCTCAGGGAACAGTCCGTCCTCTGCGCGCAATGTGCGTGACTCTGGGGCTCTGCCTGTCGCTGCTGCTCTGCTGAGCTTCCGCCTTACAGCCCAGATTCCCTCTGTGTGAGCCTGGACCCCAGGGTCTCGCCCAGAACTGGGGTTCAGTGCAGTCGGAGTTGGGGTTCAGCACAGTCTGGAGCTTTTATCTCCTTCCCGCTGGGGAACGCCAGCCAGGCACTCAGCCGCCCCTCCTCTCCGGCTCCGTCCTCTCCCCGCGTGCGCACGCACAAAGTGCCTCCGTACCTTAAGCTTTTACAGTTCCTCTGGTTTTCCTTCTGGTTTTCTCTTTCCTTCTAGTTGTAGAATTTCCAGTCAGTCAACTTTCCTGTAGTTCTGGATAGTGTCCATTCTATATTTTAGTTGTATTTTTTGAAATTGTTGAGTGCGGCTACAGTTAGGCTTTTACCTCTGCCGCCATCTTGTTGTCCCCTTAAAGTATACATTCTTTTAATGAAAATTTTCAGTTTAGCAGAAATCAAGTTCTTAAACTATGATTCAAAAACTGAATTGTGGCCAGCTGACATGGCTCTGGTTGAGTATCGACCTATGAACCAGAAGGTCACGGTTCGATTTCCAGTCAGGGCACATGCCCAGGTTTTGGGCTCCATCCCCAATGGGGGTTGTGCAGGAGGCAGCTGATCAACTATTCTTTCATCATTGATGTTTCTATCTCTCTCCCTCTCTCTTCCTCTCTGAAATCAATAAAAATATACTTAAAAGCAAATAAAGAAACAAAAAGCTGAATTGTTTACAGGGACCACTGAAAGGGTGAGGCTAGAACCCTGCCTCCTTGTGGGGCAGGGCGGAGCTATCCTCCATTTTGTGGCCGGACCCTAGCCCTCACCCAACCAATCAGGGTCACATGACTTCCCCCCCTCCTATAAAACCCATTGAGATCTTACATTCTTGCTCTTTGTCCTCCATGTGGTCGGGTGTGAGTGGGATGGAGCCCATGCTATCATGGAAAAGATTCTCTTGCTAATTGCATCAGATTTGGTTCCCTGGTGGTCTTTGGGGATCACTTAATCTTGGCACAACACCACCAGGCAATAGCATAAATGAAGCAGGGCTGAGCAAGGTTCTTGGCCAGTGGTCAGCAAACTCATTAGTCAACAGAGCCAAATATCAACAGTACAATGATTAAAATTTCTTTTGAGAGCCAATTTTTTTCTTCATTTAAAAAAATTTATTAAGGTATTATATGTGTACATAGCTTACCATTGCCCCCTCCCCCCACCTCCCATACATGCCCTCCCTCCCCAGAGTTCTGTGTTCGTTGGTTGTACTTATATGCATGCATACCAGTCCTTCGGTTGTTCTCTTATCTCCCCCAGGTCTACTTCCCCTCCCCACTGTCATTGGACAGTCTGCTTGTTTTATGGTGACTATCTCAGGACCACACGAATAGAATCCGCTCCTCCTCTGGTTCACCCCGCCCCCCCCCTCCGGGTCCCACCGCTTCCCCTGGGCACACGGCTCTCCCGGGGCACATGTCTCCCCCAGGGCACACGGCTCTCCCGGGGCACACAGCTCTCCCGGGACACACGGTCCCCCTGGGAGAGCCAAATTTTTTAAACTTAAGCTTCTTCTAACACCACTTCTTCAAAATAGACTCCCCCAGGCCATGGTATTTTGTGTAAGACCCACACTCCAGGGGCCAAAGAGTCGCATGTGGCTCAGGAGCCGCAGTTTAACTAGAGCAGTTGATCACTGCTCTAGGCGATGAAGGGAGATTATGGTAAGCTGTTCAAAGACCTTTTGTTATCAGAGAATTGCTTGGCTTGCCCTTCTCCTTTGCTACAGTAGTGGTAGTGGGGTTCTTGGGTCCCTCTATAATAAACATTTCCAGAGGCCCCCATGGGAGGATAAGATGTGGTAGGAAGTTTTATTTCCATGGACTTACATCTCTGGGTATCAAAATTTCCATACCTTTAAACCATTCCTGGAAAAATGTGCAGCTGGGGAGTCAGCAGAGCTGAAAGCAAATTCCAGTGTCCAGAAACTCTGTTCCATAGTGGAGCTGGGTCTGGCACAGCACCAGGCTGGTGCCAGTCCATTGATCAATTGTGTGTGGGGTCCTCATGGCTGTGGGCCACGTGGACAAGTGCAGAGCATGAGAGCCACAAGCCAGGGGTTAGGCGCCAGTGGCAAGAGGGGAAACGCCTTTGTTTAGGAGCTTATGTATCTCAGATTTCATTCTCTTACAGTGGCCACACCTACTCTGGCCAATGACCTGCTCCCAGAAGTGACAAACAAGTATGTTCCCTATTTCACCCAGACTTTACTGGGCGTGATTTCTGTCACTTGCAATCAGGAATTCTGACGCATCTAGCTGGAATTTGGTATGGGCCGGACTGGAAGGAGGGCCTGGGAGCTCAGGAACACACAAGGCTGCTAGAATAGTCCTCAGATAAAAATCGGATGAGAAACAATTCATATCATGAAGCCTTTTGATTTGTTTATGATGAATGCTATTAGGCATGTGGCTAACAGTTGCTGCAATAGACAAAGAAATGACTACTTTAAATTGTTTCACAGTTTAGAGTAGTGGTTAAAAATTGTGGGCTTTTGGCGGAAACCGGTTTGGCTCAGTGGTAGAGCGTCGGTCTGTGGGATGAAAGGTCCAGGGTTCGATTCCGGCCAGGGGCATGTACATTGGTTGCGGGCACATCCCCGGTAGGGGGTGTGCAAGAGGCAGCTGGTCGATGTTTCTCTCTCATCGTCATTTCTAGCTCTCTATCTCTCTTCCTTCCTCTCTGTAAAATATCAATAAAATATATTTTTTAAAAAAAGGGGGGGCATGTACCTTGATTGCGGGCACATCCCCGGTAGGGGGCGTGCAAGAGGCAGCTGGTCGATGTTTCTCTCTCATCGACGTTTCTAGCTCTCTATCTCTCTCCCTTCCTCACTGTAAAATATCAATAAAATATATTTTTTTAAAATCATGGGCTTTTGGAACTAGAATTCCTGCTCTGCTGCCTGCAAGCTGTGTAATGTTGGTCAAAGTGCTACCCCTCAGTTTTCTCATCTGTATAATAGGATAATACGTTGTATTGTTTTTGTCAGTATGAAATGAGTGCCATATTTAAAACTCTTTATAAGAAGAATGTCTAGCCCTAGCCGGTTTGGCTCAGTGAATAGAGTGTTGGCCGGGTGTTGGCCTGTGGACTGAAGGGTCCCAGGTTCTTTTCCAGTCAAGGGCACATGCCCAGGCTAGATCCCCAGTAGGGGGCGTGCAGGAGAAAGCCAATTGATCATTGATGTTCCTATTTTCCCCTCTCCCTTCCTCTCTGAAATCAATAAAAATATAGTTTAAACAAGTCACTACTTTTAAAAAAATAAAAAAGAGTATCTAGCAATAGGAAACACCGTGTATTTACTCTGGTTATTATTATTATTGTCCTCCAAACCTCAGTTTTATCACAGTAAAGTGAGGATAATATACTATATGTGTGTGAATTTCAAATGAGATAATGTACTAGCATGTAAAATGCTTGACAGTGAGTGCCCAATAAAAAGCAAGTACTAATAACTATTAGTAGGAGAATTAGAGCAATTGAAAGTTATGTGCTAAATGTGTATTCCCAATTTTCAAAAACAAAGTTATGTGACTAATTTACAAATAAAGTGCACAAACACACTTCTAAGTGGTACAACGTTGGGATTAATGGTACGGGCACTGGCACCAGTGTGCCTGGGTTCAGATCTTGGTCAACCCTAATAAAATGAGAACAATGGTAGTATCTACTCCATAATGTGGTTTTGATGATTAATTGAGGCAGTCCCTCTTACGTAATAAAAACCGTGTCAGGAAAATAATAAACAATCAATAAATGTTAGTTCTTATTATAGCTCTGAGTCTCAATCACATTCAGCGGTGAAAATGAGGATAATAACATCCACCGGACTAGGCTGTTATGTGGATAAAATGTGATAGTGCCAGTGAAAATGTCTAGTAAATAGTAGGTATTTGATAAATGCCAGTTTTATTTCCCATTTTTATGATTCAGGAGACTACTTGGAATTTTACAATGCCTTCAGGTTATCACTATAAATATCAATTGGATTTCTGTGTGTGTGGATATAGGACAGAGAGGATTAGGTAGAATTTGATCAGTGACACACATTAAATGTTGATTATTGAATACCTGTCATTCAGCTGGTGTACTAGCTGTTCTTTTCTTATAAAAGTAGATTGTGCCAGAAATATCCCTCTTTATTTTTTTTTTGTACATTCTTTTGATCCAGGTCACAAATAAAATGGCAATTCACTCAATTCAGAGAAGGAGAGAAAAGCGGGCTGGTATTTTAGGTTGTTGCAGCGAACACTGGTGCATAATCTGCTAGAACCGAAGGAGGATGTTATTAATCAAAAAGTGCCCAAGGAAGCAAAGAACTTCATTATGCTGTTTTGCTCCCACAGATTGCACCTGGAGCTTTTTAATGAATGTGCCCTTTGGAGACAGGTGGCACTCTGCAAAGTGTAAACCTCTCTAAACCTCTTCTTGTCTCAAACTGACACGTCTTCACGGCACCGTGAATAATCAATCGAAGCCTTAAATGATGTGAAAGGCTTTGATAGAACTATAATTAGTTGAAACGTGTTTTGTCCCCCCCCCCCCCTTTGGTCTTTAGGAGTACACATGGCTAGAACTAGGGAGAGAAAGAATGTCAAGAAACAGCTGTGGGGGGAATTCACTTATTCATTGTAAAAGGCAAGCCTGTAAGAGATGATATTGTGTACTGGGTGAACAAGCACAGTAGATGGCAGTTTAGTAACATACAATATCATTTTCTCATATTTAGAAGTCATCTCTTTTTTTAAAGGATATATAGGAAAATATGTATCTTAAGTATTATCAATTTATTGTCATCTGTTTTGGGGAAAGGTTTTGTGTGTGACCTGTGGTGCTTTAGAGAAAAAGGATTGTTCCAAATTTGTCCCATACCACACATTTTAAAAGGGACATTGGGTACTCGGGGATTTTTCCACCATGTTTGGCTAACAACTGATTCGTTTTGAGCACATATAGATGGTCTTTGATATTTGAAGAGATAACGCACTTGGGTATGACTCTCCAGTACAATAACACTACAAACAAGACTTGAATCCTCTGCAAAACAGGCTGTAACTTTATAATTTCATGCATGTTTTCTTTAATTGCTAGTTAAAATGGTTAGCAAGTTAGGAGAGGTATGAAAAGGAGGCAGAGACAGAGAGGAGAAGAGAAGGCAAAATTTCCACAAATTCTTGGATGTTAAGGGGAGAAAAAAAATAAGAGCCTCACCTCCTCTGAAATAAACTCAACATTGCGTCTCTTATTGCGGAGGGGGTCACCAAAAATGTCCAGGCATTAGGGAAATTTTGATCCCAGAAGAGAAGGTTGACAGTTCTGGCTAAGATGGACTCAGACCATTACACAGGCTGTATTGGTTTAATTGAGCATACATTGTACCCCTCAGCAAGAAGTCTTCCGCTGCGCTGCCCTATTTTCTTGGACACCAGGGCTTGACAGATTTCTCACACAAGTAGGCAGTTGAGTGTGATACAATTTTGACATGCAATGTGCTTATACTTAGAAAGCCATTAAACAAGACTTGTTTGCTTATAATTTTCTAATAAAATAAAAGGCCTTCTGTGGAAAAGCAGTTTTAAAAACACATCATAACATTTTAAGTGTGTAGGTCTTGCAACATTTGTTCCAATTTCCTAGTGACAGACACGGAGTAATAAGATTTCCCTAACAGATGCTTAGTGCTGGGTACTCACATATCACTCAAGCTGACAAGGTTTTAGAAAAAAAAAAAACCCACACCACTTTCTTCGCCGTGTTACCATTTGGAAGGATCAACTATTGCACATAATTCAATTTTGCTTAATTGGAAAGTATAAACTTTATAAAATGTAATTTTTTAAAAGTTAATATGATAGAATTAATTGGATATACGCCCTAAACAATCCACTAGATCCTATTCTACAAATGTATCTGTTCCATATGAGATTGTAATCCTGCATGCCTAGAGAAAAGCTTTAGCCCAGAATTTTGGAGTTGGGAAAGATACTTAGAGGTCATATGTTTTAAATTTATGCCTACTCAGTGGTTCAGCATCAACCTATGAACCAGGAGGAAATGGTTTGATTCCCAGTCAGGACACATGCCCAGGTTGTGGTTCAATCCCCAGTAGGGGGAGTGCAGGAGGCAGCTGATCAATGATTCTCTCTCTTCATTCATGTTTCTATTTCTCTCTCTTTTTCCCTTCCTCTCTAAAATCAATAAAAATATATTTAAAAAAGAATAAAATTCATGTCTTTGTTTATTGACTTTTATTTTCTTGCAATTCATATACCTACAAAAGTCTTTGTACAAAGCAGATGTACAATAAATATTTATTGAGTAAATAAAAAAAGAATAAAATTCTGCATACTCTTAAGAATTTTCTTTTTTTTATGCCTAAAGGGTTTGATTTAATTAATATTTAAGTAATATATAGCAAGCACTATTCAAGTTCCATGTTTTCTTCATTCATTCATTCGTTCATTTGTTCATTCATTCATCCTCTCAATAGACATTTATTGAGCATCTCACATGTAATTATATATTCCAGGGACTATGTTAAGGACCAGTGATGCAAGAATAAATATTTAACCACCGTTGCCTCTATGCAGGACCTCAGAGGATAGCTGGGAAGATAGGCAAATAAATTAATAACTACACCATCCTATCTAATAAAAGAGTAAAATGCAAATTGACCATCACTCCAACACACAAATGGCCACCCCTATGTGGTCAAAGATGGTCACCCCCATGTGAATACAAGATGGCTGCCACAAGATGACCAGTAGGTGAGGGCAGTTGTGGGCAATCAGGCCTGTAGGGGAGGGCAGTTAAGGGTGACAAGGCCAGTAGGGGAGGGAAGTTGGAAGGGGCCAGGTGTGTAAGGGAGGGCAGTTGGGGGTGACCAGGTCTACAGGGGAGGGCAGTTAGGGGAAACCAGACTGGCAAAGGAGGGCAGTTTGAGGTTACCAAGCCAGCAGAGGAGGGCAGTTAGGGGCAATCGGGGCAGCAGGGGAACAGTTAGATGTTGATCAGGCTGGCAGGGGAGTGGTTAGAGGATGATCAGGATGGCAGGCAGAAATGGTTAGGGGCAATCTGCCAGGAAGGCAGGCAAGTGGTTGGGAGCCAGCAGTCCTGGATTGTGAGAGGGATGTCCACCGGGATTAGGCCTAAACAATCAGTTAAACATCACTTGTGGGTCCCAGATTGGAGAGTGTGAAGGCTTGGTTGAGAGACAGCCCCCCCCCCATGCATGAATTTTGTGCACTGGGCCTCTCGTCCTATATAATAAAAGTGTAGTATACAAATTGTCCCCTTGACTGAGAGTTCAACTGGGAGTTCTTCCAGGGGGTGGAACTGGCTGGAGGAAGGGAGGGAGAGCCCAGTTGGCAGCCAGCAGCCGCTAGGGACCCTATCAGAGCATGAATTTCATGCACTGGGCCTCTAGTAGTGTGGTATTGTGACAAAGGCTGTGACAAGTTTTTATACAGTCTTGTGGAAAAACAGATGAGGGAGCAATCCATGTCACTTGTGGGTTCAAGAAGACAACAGAGAGGAAATCACATTTGAGCTGGAGCAGGAGTTCTCAGAGGAGAAGTGGGGGCTGAGGATGTAGGAAAGGAAATAGATAAAAAAAGGCAGAGAGTATGTTTTGATAAGGACAGTGTAAAATATAGGGAAGGGTGGGAAATGATGTAGAATCAGATTGAAAAGGCAATTTAGGGAAAGACTGCAAATATCAGATTCTAAAGAAGTTGACATTTCTTTTTGTAGGACAAAGTAGACAGTTGGAAAAAAAATTGAAGGTGAAGACCGGGATGTGATCTGATTTATTTTTGAAAAGCTATCTCTGGCAATGGTGTGAAAGATGGTTTAGACTAGGTTAATAACAGGTGCGTTGAAGTATGCTTTGGTGTTATACTAGGGCAGTGGAAGGAACAGTGGACAAAACCATACATTAAGATACATTTTAGAAACTGAATTGACAGAACTTGGTGGTCAGTGGCTTGGCAGAAGCAGGTGCTAAGGGAGAGGGAAAAATTAAGGATGGCTTCAAAAGGTCAAGTTTGCATGATTAGCTTTGAGGGTTTGGAGAGACATTTATTTAATCCTCTTCACAAGCTTTTGAGATTTGCCACAAATGAGCAAAACTGAAGTTTTGAAAAATTAAGTAATTTGCCGAGGTTACTATATAGGCAGTAATTTATGGAGGCCAAATTTGAGCACATTCTGTTAAACTGATTATAGAACCAAAGCTCTTAGCCATTGTACTGACTTTCTTTCTAGACTGACTGTGTGGGGAGTGATGCCATTTACTGGGTTGGGAAATGCAGGAGGAAAATCATGTTTTGAATGGAAGGTTATCAGTATGTCTTTTAACATTTTGAGTTTGATCTACCTGAAAGGCCAGAAAGTTGAGAAGATAATTGGAAGTAACAGTATTGAAGCTCATTAGAGACATGAAATAAAAAAGTTGAAATTTGGGTGGTATCAATGAATAAGTGACAGTTGAAGCCATACTTAGACTCAGATGACCCGGAGAGTAGGCACAGGGAAGAAGATTACGTAGAAAGATTTCATTGGCAATAGAATGAAAAGAATCAGGGAGACTATTGAGAAGGAGTAATTCAAATGGCTGAAAGGAAAACCAGCATAACACAACTTCCACCCAACTCTGTGAAGCAAAGACTTACTTTTTCTCACTTAGGCGTACATTGGGCAGAAGGTTAGATGATTGTATTCTTATTAGTTCACCATGGCTTTATGAGTGATGTTATCACTTGGAAAAACTGTCACTCGGCCTCTCCTTTTCTGAAGTTCACAATCTTTCCATTCAGGATCACTGTTTTCCACGCCACACAAATTCCTGTCATCATGCCAGGCCACAAGTCCACATCCTTGATGATGCACCCAGTCTCTAGTCAACTGCACTTCAGTAAACTTCACCTCCAAAACGTTTTTACATTGTTCTAGGAACTGCTCCACTGTGAAATATTTAACCATGACATTTCAGTGACTGAGCATAGTGTCTTTCTCCCTTCCACTAACTCAATTTAGATTTGATTTAGTTCACATCATTTATTGTGTATAATAATCTATAATAATAAAAGCATAGTACGCTAATTAGACCAGACAGAAGAACGGCCTTTTGGACATCATTCGGGATGTCTTTCTGGACGTCCTTTCAGATGAAGCCATGGTGGTGGGGGCCCAAGGTAGAGGAAGTTTTAGGGGTGATCAGGCAGGCAGGCAAGCAGGCAGAGGCAGTTAAGGGTGATCAGGCAGGCAAGCAGAGTGCTTAGGGCAGTCATTTAGGCAGGCAGGCAGGCAGGCAGGCAAGCAGTTAGGAACCAGTGGTCCCACATTGCAAGAGGGACATCCACTGTAGGGTCCTGGATTGCCAGAGGTTGCAGGCTGGGCAGAGGGACCTCCTTCTCCCCCCATGCATGAACTTTGTGCACTAGGCCTCTAGTCTATTATATGATGTATGCTTGGATTTAGAATTTCACAGAGTTGGAAGGGAGCAGATATGGGGAACATTTTATTTGCAAGCCTATTTTGAAAAGTAAGACAATAGAGGTACAGTAGTATGATATAGTGAGCAGTTGCACTTGAGTTGAATATGGGAAATATAATATTTATCTATAATTGCATAACTAAATCCTCTAAACTTAGTGGCTTAAAACAGCAGTGATATATTCTTTCTCATAAATTTGTGGGCTGACATGGTTCCAACTACATTTAACTGGGGTTTGGGATGGGCAGGTAGGGCCAAGAAAGTCTTATTCACATGTTTGGGATATAAGTGCTATATGCCACCTCTTCTTTTAAAGCCTTTATCTCCACATATCTTCTTGTAGCCTAAACTTTCCTTTTATGGCATGGTTGTTGGGTTAGGCTAGAACTGGCAGAGTGCTAATGCAGCAGCATTCTATTAATTTGCCCAGAATCAACGGCTTTAGTGGGATATAGCTTGAGTGTACAAGAATGGGATGAAAATTTAGCAACATTTCTTTTTTTCCTGCAGACAAATCACCAAAGAAGACCTTTTTTTTTTGTCAAAGAAGACTTTAAAGAGGAAGAAGTTTTCGAGTTGAATCTTGAGGGCCGAGAACTTTATCAGGTGGGCGGGGATGTAGGAGAAGATGAGGAGGAGCTCTTTGGGAAGAATAGCAATGACATGAAGGCATTTGTTCTGTGTGCCGGGACATGTAGGATGCCTGGGGACACTTGGGGGAAAGAAATGAGAAATGAACTTATGGAAAACCTGGTTATAAGAAATAAATTAAACTTTATTTCCCAGGCTGCAGAATGCCCGTTAAGAGTTTGATGCAGAGGAGCACTGCTCTTCACTTCCATTGCTTCTTCTATGTGGCTGGCTTCGTATGGTCTTGCTCAATAAGCCTTTGACTTCATTTCCTTATTCAATCCAACTGACAACCCATGGTCATTCAGTTAAATCTCTCTCTCAACAGCACCCCTAGTTCCCAACACTCTCATGACCTCCTTTTCATCCCATTACCCTAATAAATTCTAGAATAAGCTAACCAACTGCTTCTGGAACCAGGCATTGCATAATATTGGAGAAAAACATATTTGTCTGCCTTATACATTTATGATTTCCAACCGCTATTGGACTCTCAATATGATTTAGCAAATACTTACACACCTTTGTCCATTTCTTATACTGATAAGTTTTTACCACTATTTTCAAGCTTTGTACTTAATACTGCACTAATTTCCCTTAGCAGATTACCTTGTCTACTTTTCAGAGGAAATAGCTGTAATAGCTTTGAAAAACTTTATTCACATCACCTCTTTGAAGTTCATTTATTCTTTCTTGTTCTGGATCATTCCCTTCCTTTCCTTCCAAATTCCTGTCATCATACTAGGACTTATTTTACTTCTACACCTCTGAATTGATTTAGTCTCATTGATCCTTATCTTCCCGCCTTCCACAGAAAACAAGTCATTCTTTTTTCTTTTCTTTCCCTGAGCTTATGAGCCCACTCCTTCTACCTCTTGCAAATTCTTGCTAAATAATTATACCCGTTCTTAACTTGCTATCTCTTTCCACAACTTTCTTTTGAGTCTAAAACATGCAAAAATATGCTCTATCCAATAAATATTTTCCCCAGCCTTGTTTCCACCACAATCAATATTTTTCACTGTACGCCCAAATTATTCTTTCTTATTTCATATTTACTCCTTGCAGCCTACAACTTGGCTTGTCTTGATCAAATACCAAATACAGTGTCTGACACATAGCATACGTGTAATAAATATGTATTACTGATCAATTTCTAATTGCCAATATTATGATCTCTTGTTAGCCCTCATCTTGCTTATGGTGGGAGGAGGGACAGGTTCCATTTTAAAGTCCTGCCCTTGGCTCAATGGAAACTTATTGTAGCTGAGACTCTGTACTATATTGGTTTCTTCTAAAATCAATCTTATTCTATTTGCATTTTGGTTTGTTAGAGCCTGTGCTGTACCAATTGGTATATATATTGGCTATTGCCATTGATTACATATGAATGTTCTTTATATCATCACAAAGTGATGATGATTTTTATTACGTCTCTATTGAAGTGTGGTGCCCATTTAACACCTGATAATCATAGATGTTTAGAGTAACAAGATTTGCTTATATGATTTATGAAGGCAAAGTTCCCTGGTGCGTGATAGATAATACATTTTTGTGTCACGAATGGGTGAATGTTCCTTATATGTAACCCAAACAAATTTTTAAAAATGAACATCAAAAATATAATTCTGATTTTTCAAATTAAATATACTATCCATTGTTGATGCTTAGAGTTTTCACACATTCTAAGGTGTTTATTGTGCTATTGATAGCATTGTAATTAACCTAGTTACTAATACCAGGAAAGGAGCTAAGGGAAGGCCAGATATTACAGGCATGCCACTTGGGCAGCTTTGCCAGGATTCTAAAGCATTACACTCTCCAGGGTACCACAGTCTATTACCCACAGATCACCGGGGGAAGGGACTGGACAAGGGGAGAATAGACACATGTACAGTGAAGTTGGGGTGACATTGGGAAAGCACTTACCTGTCAGTCGCCCCGGAACAAGTCATTGGCCAGAATGGGGGTGGCCACTTCAAGGGCCAAAACTTTGAAATATTTATTCCTCTAAGCAAAGGAATTCCCTCTTTTGGATCCCCTTGGCCTCTCTTTGTTTCTCTGGGCTTTTTTGAGACTCTTGGTTTAGGAGGTGCATTCAGTTGGCTCCCCTGTATTCACCCACATGGTCCAGGGCCATATGGCTCCCACACACAATGGACTAATGGGCTGTAACTAGGTTGATGCTGAGCTGGCCACAGCTGCAACATGGAATGGAAACTGGCTTTGCTTTTAGGTCTACTGAGACCCAGCCTCAGTACTTCCAGGACTGGACTAAGGGAGATGGGACTTTGAAAATGCAGATATATAATTCCATGCAAATGAAAATCACTCATCCCCCCCCCCCATGCTAGTCTCAGAAAATTCTTTTTCTCGAGATGTCATAAGGACACTATCCTCAGCACTCAGCAGCGGAATCCAAATCCCCGGATAACACTATTGTTATCGAGAGGGAAAAAACTTCTACCAATCAGTACAGATACATTTTGTTTTCTCTTTTAGAGAGTTGTTTTAGATGCAGTCTTTCCATAGAAACACACATAAACTCATGTGCTTATGAGTTTGAACTTAAACTACTGCCATAAAACTAGGTACTTATTTGCCTTCAATTTATCTAACTTTTATCTCACAGACTGTGAGCTCATTTAATAGCATTAAGCGGAGGAAGCTGGAATAGCATTCCCTGTACTGCGTACCTTTGGGACCTTCCTGTGTAATGTTGACATTCAGTCTCAACCAACTTGACAATAAAATGATCCATTTATCCAACACAAGCAGGCAGAGGAGGAGGTACTGCATCTTTTCACTCGGCCTCCCACTCCCAAAGCTAGTCCGATGCTTCCTTTGGGCCAAACACATGCACACATAAAACACTTCATCAACAATTTTTCATGCTTTCTCTTAAATTGGGCTTACTCTTCTTATGTGAATTTTCCCCAAGATACTTCCTCCAAATAGCACTGAAAGTATTTGAAGTGAACTAAAACTTTTTAATAATAAAATTTGCTGTTATAAAGCCTTGGGACTAAGAAACACTTATAAACAAACGAAAATGACCAGCTTTATCATTATATAGACAAGACTACTGAGGAGGTTAGGAGAAATCACAGACACTTAAAGAAGAGATGTATTAGCCTTAATCTTAAAGTCAAACTTTTCAAAGGATCCATGTTATCTAATTAAGGACTTTTATAAATTCTTTGCAATCATCATCATAAAGTAATTATTTTAATCACCAAAAGTATTGAATACAATGTTTACTTCATTCCAGTCCCTGGTAGTTCTGTTGTTTCTTAAACAACAACAACAACAAAACACACACACACACACACACACACACACACACACACACACATCTTTTTACCTAGTCGATGACTAGTATGGTTGCTTATTTAGAGATCTTCTTCTTTCTTATTGAAAATAATTTGTTTGTTGTTGGGTCTTGTTTTGTTGCCACTGTGAAATTCTAGAATGACCAGAAAATTTGAGGCCTTAAAAATCCAGACTATATAAAATTATTATAGCCATAGTGTAACTATTTGAGGGAAATCCAAAGTGCCAGTGTCCCATCAATATCTTTCTATCAATTTGTCAAGGCACCTAAAATGTTCTTTTAAAGCCTTCATTTTCTTGAATGCTCTTATTAAAATAAAAAGATGTTATTAATAGGCTGTTAAAATATATATTAATGACAATGAATAGGATTTTAACAACAACAACAACAACAACAACAAGAGTCCTGAGCAGAGAGATTTTGTATGAGAAATGGTAGCAGAAAGTCTGACCGAAAACCATGCAATGCTCAATGAAAAACCTTGTTGGTACGAGGGCAAGGTCCTATCAATCTTTCAATTGCAACATTCAGGAAATCCAGCAGAAAGTGTCTAAAACCAGAAAGGAATTTATTGACTCTGATGACCAATACTCACAGCCTGTGTGCCACTTGTCAGTTTATTGCCTCTCAGCTCCAAATTCACCCTTCGATATATGTCCTGTGATAACAATTTCTTTCAGGGTTTCTCCTTTAAAGAGAGACCTATGTTAAGTGTCCTCAGTGGAGGGCTCTGGGGGGACTCTGTGGAGGAAGGAGCTCTCCTGCTTTGCGGAGCTGCTGCTTGCTGAGCCAACAGCGTAGGTGTGAGGTCATCTGGTGAAGCTCTGCCCCTCCAAGCGCCTGAAATGTGGTCCGTCAGCAACCTTGCAGCCCGGCAGTAACCTTCCTGCTGCACTCTTGACATGGGAATTAGCACACCCAAGGTTTCCTCTCTGCACCGGTGCCTCATTTCCCTTTGCAGGTCCCCTGTGCAACCAGCCTGTATCACAAAGGGTTGCCATCAAGCCAGCTTTTGTTCTCTCTGAAAGCCCTGCACGCTTTGCCCGCTGCCCAGGTTTCTACCTGCTACCAGTTGTTGCTTGTCTGCTCACCACCTGCACTCCCCAAAGAGTTGCTTCCTGATTGCTCAGCACCTGCAGAACACTTGCAGTATAGGAAACCCGGTTAAATTCTGGGCTAGCCAGTGGTAGAGCTGAACTACACCTTCTCCTGAAAGGTCTTTTCATGACTTTGGACATTCCGACTGCAGCTATTAGAACTTGTTAGCCTGCATGATCACATGAGCCAATCCCTTTATCATACATTCTCTGTATACCACACACACACACACACACACACACACACACATACACACACACACATACACACACACACACAGTTGGTTATGTACACACATCCTGTTGATACTGTGTGGGTACTGAACTCTAAAAGGGAAGGGGAGGGAGGAAGCAGAGAGAGTGGGAGGTTGGGGGAGTAGACAGAGACATGAGGATTGGAGGGAAATTGGGAAAGAAACAGCTTCCCTTTCCACAGTTTTGTCTTGGATTGGTAGTGTATTTACCAATTCCAGGCTTTTAGACTGTTCATCTCTCACCTTTGGGGTTCAGTAAGATACAAAACACTGAAACATTCATCTACTGGCTTGTTGCTACGAAACAAGAGGACACTGGGAGACTTACCTAAACTCCTAGGCTGGGATAAAACTTGGTCCATAAGGTCCTCTTGGAGGATTATAAATGGTTTATAGGGCACTGATTCAATGGTTTATTTGCTTGTCCTTTTAGTTACATGCTTATCTAGTTATCCACTTAGCAACATATGCGGAAGTAATGCAAGGAATTCCTGGTTATCCTGATCCATACCCTTGTTAGATAAGAGATGTTTTAAAATATCTGAAATACAGGAATTTATAGGATCAAACTCATAAGAGAGGTTCAAATCATAGAGGTTCATAAATGAGTTTATTGTTGCAACTCAAGGAGGGAAAGACAACATCTGCTGAAGTCAAAAAAGTCTTCATAAAATGGTATATTTGATATTTGAAAAACACATAAGTTTTCAAGATGAAGAGATGTACAAGATAATTCCCAGTGAAAAAAAGGATGAACAAAAGAGCAGGGTTAAAAAGAATAACAGAACCTGTTCTGGGAATGAGTGAATAAACCAATATAGTTTGTTATGGACTATCTGTTTGTATCTTCCCAAAATTTATATGTTGAAACCTTAACCCCCAATAGGATTATATTTGGAAGTGGAGACTTTGGTAGGTAATTAGGTCATTCTGAGGGAATTCTCATGATGGCATTAATGCCTTTTTAAGAAAATATATGAGAGATCTTGCTTCTACACAGCAAGGAAGTGGCTATCTGAAAACCAAGAAGTGGATCCTCGCCAGACACTGGATCTGTTGGCACTTTAACCTAGAACTTCCCATCTTCCATAACTGTGAAAAACAGTTTCCTGAAGAAAACTATATTGACTTTTAACCATGTGCTGTCTATTTTTGAATTCAATATAAATGTCATTAGATAGTGTAAATTATTTTGTGTATAACTTCCTTAACTCAACATTGTTGATGAGATTTTTTAAAAACAATTTTTTTATTGATTTCAGAGAGGAAGGAAGAGGGGGAGAGAGATAGAAACATCTATAATGAGAGAGAATCATGGATCGGCTACCTCCTGTAAGTACCCCACTGGGTATGGAGCCCACAACCCAGGTATGTGCCCTTGACCGGAATCGAACCTGGGACCTTTCAGTTTGCAGGCTGACTATCTACTGAGCCAAACTGGCAGGGCTGTTGATGAGATTTATACATGCTGTTTAGCATATCTATAGTTCATTTATTTTCACTGCTTCATAAGTATTCCAGGGTATGAATATACCATAGTTTATCAAAATCACTGTTGTTTTTGGGAATTTGGGGGTTATAAGATATACACTTGTTCAGCTTTAGTACATTCTGAGAATCAACTTCCCAAAATAGTCCTATGTATACACTTCTACCAGCACAACATGAGAGTTCTTCTTCTTCTTCTTCTTCTTCTTCTTCTTCTTCTTCTTCTTCCTCTTCTTCTTCTTCTTCTTCTTCTTCTTCTTCTTCTTCTTCTTCTTCTTCTTCTTCTTCTTCTTCTTTAATATATCTTGATTGATTTCAGAGAGGAAGGGAGAGAGAAAGAGAGATAGAAACGTCAATGATGAGACAGAACCATTGATTGGCTGCCTCCTGCATGTCCCCTACTGGGGATCAAGCCCGCAACCGGCATGTGCCCTTGACCAGAATCGAAGCTGGGACTTTTCAGTCCACAGGCTGACACTCTATCCACTGAGCCAAACCAGCTAGGGCTAGAGTTCTTGTTGCTCCACAACTCCTCCAAAATTTTATATTTTCAGATTTTTAAAAAAGTTTTAGCCTAGAAAATTTAAAATTAATCTTCTATGCACTGGTGATCCACTGAAGGATTTTGAATTGGAAAGTGGTGTGTACATCTGGTAGGGTTGCATAGATTAGGGTGAAAGATCTGAAGAAGGAGGCCAGTTCAGGTGCTATCTTAATGGTGTCAAAAATAACGTGAAAACAAACTGAGTATTGACAGAGAGGCTAAAAGGAAGAGACAAAAGCAATTACTCCTGTAGTGTGTGCCATACTAATAAAATTTGTCCATTAATAAATTGTAGGATAATGGAAGCAAGGGTGATTGAGAATGAGCACATGTTTGAGCTTGAGTGACTGACATAGTGATAGAATCTTAACCAACTTAAGAAAGCTTGGGAGAAAATTTCTATTTCAGGGAAATTGTTTTTAGCCACATTGAGTAATTTGCCTTGTTTAACTATTTCAGCAGACCCTTGGTTTGAATTTGTGACTATCTTTTTCTCCAACTCTCATTTCTAATCATTGCAGTGGGAGATCATTCTTGATAGAAGTTGGATCTGTCAGGCAAGAAAGAACCAGGACTACGGTGGAATAAATTGCCTCTCTCAGTGATCTCAGTGTCCAGAGAAAGCAACAGAAGGTTTTCTGTTATTCAAAGCTGACAGCTTTGGTATAAGGAGTGATAGTAGCTAGGAGAATGACAGATTTGGGACTTCTGGGAAGTCTATGTCCATATAGCTTTTAAAGTATGAGCTATTCTGTGTGTGTTCACTTCCATTAGTGATTTTGTTCTTTACTCTAGACATTTCCCACCCCCCCCTGTCATTGACATAGCAATGGCTTCTTCCATTTTTGCAATACATTATTTAAGCGTGTATTCCCAGGAGTATGGTAAAAATGTAGATGTTTCAGGACCAGAACTCCACTGCCTTCACCTGCACTGGTATTGAGATAGTAACTCCAATTGCTTATTTTAATTTTTGAGACACTTTTGCTTGGATAAACAGTTCAAGCATTAGTGGGTTTACTTATGAGTTCCTATTGAATGGTTCTCATGGGCTCTAGGTCTGTTTTAGCACAGCCTCTCTAGTAGAGGCTTATGTTTCATATCTTTGATAATATTTTACCTGCTATTGTACCAAATCAGAAGACTACCTATTAAGCTTATTACCTCCAATGAAATCACTTCGACAAAAGTTTTACTGTAAATTTGTACATTCGGGCCTGTAACTGTATTGTGATAGAGTACAATGTGGCACTAACAGGAATCAAGTAATACTACCTTATATTTCTAGGCCACTTTAACATTTAAAAGGCACATCTTCATCTATTTTATATCCCTTTACTCTCCCCAGCAGCCTAAGCGGTGTTATTACTTTCATTTTTTGAGATGAAGAAACATAAGCTCAAGGACTTAGGTAGTGTTGTCAGTCAGGACTTATATTAGATCTTCTAATGCTAAGATCAGTGCCTGTGATGGTTAATTTTATGTGCCAAATTAACAGGGCCACTGAATGGCCAGGTTAAACATTATGTTTGGGTGTGCCTGTGAGGGTGCTATCAGGAGAGATTAGCATTTGAATGGGTGAATTGCGCAAAGCAGATTGCCTTTAGCCAATGTGGCTGGCATCATCCAAATCCTTGAGGGTCTAAGTGGAACAAAATGGTGGAGGAAAGGCAAATTCTCTCTTCCCAACTACGTCAGCTGAGATAGCAGTCTTTTCCTGCGCTTGGACTGGGACATCAGTGCTCCTGGTTCTTAGGCCTTTAGACTTAGACTGGAGTTTATTCCACTGACCTCTCTGAGTTTCCAGTTTGCAGACTGTAGATAGTGGTACTTCTCATCTTCCATAGTGAGCCTATTTTTTATATTGTATCTCATTTTTCTATTGGCTCAGTTTCTATGGAGAACCCTGACTAATACAGTGATCCTTTGCAGTGCTTCTGCCCTGATTACCTTTGGCATCTAGCTATAGATTTTTCTTTTTGCCCTCAACTCTTAATCAGGAACTATATTTTTGCCAGTATATTGAGATCCTATACTTTTGTATTAGACAACATTAACAACTCTCAAAATTATCAGGTCAGTTTAGTACCTGAAACCAGCCTATATTCAGGAGTTAATCATGTGGCATAAGATTTACCTCTTATCTTTTTTTTTTTTTTTAAATTTGCTTTAATCAGTATCACCTCCTATGTGAGTAGGGTTCATATTAATAGCCAGTAAGCTTTTACTACAGGCCCATTTTACATTTGATTTATTTCTGGCACCAATAAAAACTGTCAACTTCAGCATAATTCTGTTGTCAAGAAGTTGATTTTCATAGTCTAAGAACTAAGTCATTGTACATGTAATGTTTTTCTTGAGAAAGATGAAACTTTTTTTCTGGATATGTTATATAGATCATCAGAAGGTATGAATTTTTGGCCAAAACTGGTTTGGCTCAGTGGATAGAGCATCAGCCTGCGGACTGAAAGGTCCCGGGTTCGATTCCGGTGAAGGGCATGTACCTTGGTTGTGGGCACATCCCCGGTGGGTGGTGTGCAGGAGGCAGCTAATCAATGTCTCTCTCTCTCATCGATGTTTCTAGTTCTCTATCCCTCTTCCTTCCTTTCTGTAAAAAATTAATAAAATATATTTAAAAAAATAAGGTATGAATTTTTGAAGAGATTGGTCATTGGTAGTAAACATATTAAAAAATATAATCCAAACAAACCAAAGAGACAGAGGACAATACTAGTATTAGCTAAACATTAAGTTTCTCAGTACACAAATGAAAGACTAAAGAGCAGGTGAGAAGAGATATAATACTTGTTGATTTATTAACACATGCAACTCAATCATGCATGGGAAGCTATTGACTAAGATCAGTGTCATGGAAAAGATAACTCTCTCTTGAGTGCTGTTCTTCTAGGCTCTTCTAGTGAAAAGATATTTTTAGGAAATACTATGAAATTCAAAGAACTGTATGAGGTATTGGAAAAGGTAATGAGGTATTCTCACAGAGCAGTGTACCATATCCATGCTATCACTGAAAAAATAATGGCATGAGTCAGAAAAGCTGAACACATAGACATTGAAATTTCTTAAAAATGATGTGGGTGTGCAGTTATTTCATTATTTGGATGCTTTGTCAATGTTTACTTCCTGCTTAAAAATTGAATATCTCCACATTCAACCATGTCACAGATTTATGAGCATAATTGAACTTTCCTGCTTAATGGAGATTGGAAAATGATCCACCAATGTGAAACAAGTTGGAGAAAATGAGTTAGGTTCCAGGATGAAGAGAAGTAGGAATCCTAACTAAAGACTCTGAGGATCCTGTGAGCCAAAGGAATTGAACTTCAAATTTTAGAGGTCAGAAGAAAGAAAGGACATTAGATTTGCAGAGCCACATATTAGGCCTTTTTTTTTTTTTTTTTTTAGCCAAAAACTAAAGGCTCGTGCGCGCGCATATGCGCGCGCGCGCGCGCACACACACACACACACACACACACACACACACACACACAAAAGAAAAAGCAAAAAAAAAAAGAAAAAAGAAAAAGAAAGAAAGAAAGAAATTTCAAAAGCCATTTGAGAGAGAACAGATGGTTCCTCAACAATTTCTTCATTTGACAATGCTAGAAGATAAGATGACTGAGGTGTTTTTTTTGTTTTTTTGTTTGTTTTTTATGGAACAGTGGTAGGCACATGATAAGTGGAAGAGGTCACACTGGATAAAAGGGCAGAGAAATAAGCAGATGATTCTCGATTTTTCTTCCCTACAATAGGCATTACCTAGTCTTCTCAGACACAATTTAAAAATTTAGCACCCAAAAGATGACAAATTTAGTCAATTATTTCGTTTTTCTATAGAATTCTAGTTTTTCTATAGGACTGATTTTTAAAACCGAATTGGATGATTTTGGAATTCAATTAGTTATATAGAGCCACAGACTCAAGATAGGAGAACATTTTCCAAGATTATCCAATTGCTCTTGTTGTGGGGATTCTTGCTGTAGTGTTTAAGTTGAATGACAGTCTAGTGTTTGGTTCTCTGTTGACAAGGTCATGCTACTTTAGTGGCACCCCCATTCCATTGTGTATAGCCTTATATGTGTAATTATTTTTGGCTGCCTAGACAACTTTACTGACTTCTAGCAGCATTTTAATTTGTGTGTATGAAAAAATCCTCTTCTCTATTGGATACAGTGCACCAGAACTACTAATCATGGATACCAGCATGACCAAGGTGGACCAGAAGTCACTCTCTTCCTCAAATTTGAATCTTGAGCACAGTGACAAAGGTTTGGTGTTGTTCCATTACCAGCAATGGTGCCCTGACCAGATATTTGTTTTCCCCTGAGATTCTGTAGTGCCTGCTTTCTCACTCTGTGAATGAATCACCCCTGGCTTTTCTTATTTTCAAAATTGATTCTCCAGTTTCCTGTCAATTCTGTGCATGACAATAATCAGGGGAGCCTATTAAAATTGAAGATTCCCAGACCTCGCACCCCTCAAGTATGTGATTTAGTAATATAAGATGGGGGTACAGGAAGTTAAATTTAACGCCCACTCTGAGGGTCACTGATGCAGTCAGACTAATGAGATGACTTTTGGGAACCCCTGTGAAGACAGTATAACTTATATTTGCACTTCAATAGAAAGTGTTTGAAAGTATAAAAGGCTTGCTGGCCAACTCATTAAATGAAGAATCCCAGTTCTTTCATTCATTCAATAATTCAACAAACAGATGTTGAGCATTTATAGTGTGTCAGGAACCATAGTGTGTCCTGGGACACATAACACTATTAAGATTAGTTGAGACTGGCTATACTAGCTCATTATTGGTGGCATTGAGGCACTTAAAAGAGAACAAAGAGTATTTATCTGCAATTCCAGGTCTTACATTCAGTAAATATTACCAATAATATTCGAAAGAAATGGAAAAGCATTTACTTTTGTATTTTTATATAACCCATACTTATAAATGTAGCAATGCAGATTTTAAATTCTAGGCATGTAGATTCATCTATCAAAAAAAAAAAATCCAGGTAAAACTGGAAATAGCAGCTCTAATTAATTAGTGTTAGACACAGTAATAAAATTCAATCATACCGATTTTCTGCCAGGTTTAATAAAACAAGATTTTCTTCTTTTATTGTGCTACTAAATTGCCTCACCGTTACACACAAAATATATAGCAAAAACAACTATGTAGTTGAACAGGATATGCAAATGTTTAGAAGCTCTTTCAGCTAACAAAATATAAACTCTGATGTAAAATACTTGCTGTGAAATTAGCTAATATTTCATATTATTTTGGAGGGTATTTTAGGATTTTAAATCAATGGTCCTAAGTAAATTTTATTTTATTTTTATTTTTTGTCAATTCTCACCTGAGGATATTTTTCATTGATCTTTTTAGACAGAGTGGAAGGGAGGGGGAGAAACAGAGGGAGAAACAACAATATGAGAGAGACAGGTAGAGCCTACAACTGAATCAAATGTGTCCATTTGATTCCCTCCATAACCCATATTAAAATACATGAATGAACTAATTTTAACAATTGGAAATTCTTTATTTTATCTCTCTCTGAAATCCTATTTCCAAACCACTTTTCCAATAGAATTTTGTTCTAGTTTAATATATTTTTTAAATGCCTTAAAATCTTTTAGTGATCACTTTTTCATACCATAAAAATATGCATGCACATTGAAAAATAATTGAAAGTTTGTAACCATTAAACTCCAGGTGCTAAAACTTCTTCTGAATTGAATTTTTATTATACTGATTAATACAAAATTAATCTAAACAACATTAATAAATGCACATTTAGGTAATAAACATAAAGATAACATTTATTAGAAATGTATCCATTATTTCAATGGCTGTGTTATTTTTTGTTTAATGAATATATGTATCTGTGGCTGCATATTATTTATTGCTAGAATGAGACAAAACTCAGTACCAATCTATTCTATTTTTGCTTTTATGGATGAAAGAGCTGAGAAAACATGTTCCCGTAAATAAGTAGAGGA
The DNA here is from genome assembly GCA_963924515.1 of Vespertilio murinus. Taxonomy (NCBI): domain Eukaryota; kingdom Metazoa; phylum Chordata; class Mammalia; order Chiroptera; family Vespertilionidae; genus Vespertilio; species Vespertilio murinus. The sequence goes on from OZ004706.1 coordinate 49,021,935, forward strand.
GAATGGAAAGAGTTTTGTTTTTAGCAATGTCACACAAAGATTTGAATTCCTTCCAAGTTATATGCCAAAATTACATAGTTATCTATCATTAAAAATTATTTTAAGTGATCTACCAGCTGTCAACTTAATTAGTTTTTTCAACTTCATTAAAGGCAAAGTATCAAAACTAATTCTAGATTTTATGACTTAGTTATTAGTCATTTACTTTCTCAACACTAAAAACAATATTTTGAATTGCCCTATTGTTTGGATATCTGGAGATTTTTTTTTATACTCGGGGTCAATGTACTATAGTGAGATGATAAAATGGATGACAGCCATAACTCTCTTTTAAAAAATTACCAACTGGTGTGACTATTCTCAGACAGACAAATTTTGGAAAAAGTACATGTGAAGCTTAGAATCTGAAAATTATTTCCTTAAAATTATTCATGCCTCCAAATGCATATATCCCCATCTGAAATCTACTGGTCTAGGCATTTCTCCTTTAGAAGATCATTACTGGTTATTCAACTTTATGTGAATGTGAATTTTTCAACATTGGAACAAAGAGAACAGTGGCAGATTATATATATTTATATCAAAATAGCTGCAAAAAGATCCCCTGTCCCACATTCTCTTCTTACAATGTGACATTGACACTCCTCCTATTGTGAAGTGGAGATCTATTTTTTATTCCTTTGGATTTTAAGGGGATTGTGACTATGGAGGAAGTAACACTATGTGACTTGGGTGATTATGTCACAAAGGTGGTAAAACTTCTTCTTGTCCACTTAGGATATGGACTTTTATAAAAAAAATATATATTTTATTGATATTTTACAGAGAGGAAGGGAGAGAGATAGAGAGCTAGAAACGTCCATGAGAGAGAAACATCGACCAGCTGCCTCTTGCACACCCCCCACCGGGGATGTGCCCGCAACCAGTGTACATGCCCTTGACTGGAATCGAACCTGGGACCTTTCAGTCCGCAGACTGACGTTCTACCACTGAGCCAAAACGGTTTCAGCTGGATGTGGACTCTTAAAATTCAACTGCAGTGCTGTGAGGAAGCCAGACCACAGGGACCGGAGATGAGTAGCTATGTCATCTGACAGCCTTATGTGACGTCCCAGCAAACTGCCAGCCTCAAGGACTGCACGCATGTGAGGAAGTTTCTGAGATTACTCTCACCTCAGCTTCCCTCTTCATCTGAATATAAATGCACGAGAGATTCCTAGCAAGAAACCCAGAACTAAGAGAGATAATAAAATGATCACCATTGCTTTAGATCACTATGATTTTGGATAATTCTATATGTAGTAATAATAATCAGAACAGGACCTAACAGATGCCTTAGTAACCAAAATAATTTGACATCCATATAATTCAAAATTTAGAAAAGTTTCATCTGATTTGGCCTGAAATATGTCTTTGTGTATTATAAAAATCACAAAGAGCATTAGCAGTGCATAAAGTCAGGGCATTTATTAAACAGTTATTGTTTAATTTTAATAAAGAAAATATAGCTTGACTTTCATATGTCCCAATGTGTTAGAGTACTGTATATGTTACCCAAACTCCTTATCTTTTATTTTACTGACTTAAAAATTAATTATTGTTCTCAAAGTAATATTTAGGTTTGAATTTAAAAGCCAACCAGTATAGCAAACCTAAAACAAACAAGTAAGCCTAAAAAACAAGCAAACTCCTGTCCTCTTATTCTGTTCATATAAACATTTACATTCAATCTCTTTTAGCTGTTTACCTCCCAATTTCTAATACTATACTTTATTGCTAGTTCTGTGCATTTTTGTTTTCAATTTTAGAGATTATCTATTAGCTTTTTTCTATGAAAGGTTAGAATTATCTCTTACACACTGGTCTCCTCAACCCTAATTTCCATGCATACATCTATTTTTTTCTCCTCTTCTTCCACTATAGTTATATGATGCGTTTCTGATACATAAATATTAGAGTTTAAATTTGTATTGTACTTTGATTACATCTTTCTTCTCCTCTTCTTTACAAGTTTTTGTAAAATTATATCATAGGTTCCTGTGACTATTTTAGACCCAAGCTGTCTCACGGAACTGTAAGACAGTTTTCTATAAAGTTTATGCCTTTGAACATATGCTTTCCTCCTCCCTCCTTTTCTCTATCTTTTATTCTCCTCCTCCCCCCCCCCCAACATTAAATTCATTATTTCTTGGATTTTATTTCTTCCTCTTACTTGGTCTATTTCTTTGTCTTCATGGAGCACATCTTCTAGAATTTTTTTTTTTTTTTTTACAAAGCTCACATACAAGATAAAATGTTTGGAGATCTTACATGCTGAGAATATTCTAAGTCTACCTTTGCATTTGATTAAAGTTTAGCTGAAGACAGGGATTTAGTTTGGAAATCACTTTCTCTTAGAACTTAGAAAAACATTGCTTTGCTAATTTCTGTTGATTTGTTTGTTACAATTTGTAAGTCTAAAGCTACTTAAATTTCTGATTTTTAAAATATAGTCCTAAGCCTTTTTGATGATTTTCTACTTGAATCTTTTAGTTCGGCTTTCTGAGCTCTGCTAGTCAGCTTCCATTGGTCCATGTCCTTTCCATCTTTCAAAATTGTGTTTTTATTTCTTGTCTGCTGTTACTGCCGCCCCATTCCCTCTTCTACTTTCTTTGTGCTTGTGGTTTTATATATTTTTCATTCTTTGGTTCTCATTTTAGTGGTATTTCAGAACTGAATGTGTTTAATTCATCATGTTTAGCCTGGATTCTATACATTTTTAATGTTTTTTACGTTAGAGTTAGTAGTACTACCCTCTGTAAGTTACTTTTACATCATGAAATTGTTGCACATTTATCAAATATGTATAGGCCTACATAAAATTTACAAAATATATATCTGTTATTTTCTTTTGATTCATTAGTCTTAAGAGAGATAAAGAAGGTGTACTATCATTAAGTGCTAATTCAGAAAAACTAGGTAACAATATAAGGAGTTTGTCATAAATGGCTGGAAAGACTAAAGGAGGGAAGAGGGGAAGGGAAGTTGCCTACCTACCACCTGTCTGGTTGGAGGCGCAGCAGGGCAAATGGGGTTTTCCAGAACCTAGGACTGCTGTGCTCAGGAGCCTGCTGAGTTTCTACTGCGGCTCTTCTGCTGTTGCAACTATCACGACCCTTTGCAGGCAGCGAGGAGTCCATGCCCCCACTTACATTGCAGGAGCCCAGGAGCCCACTGCCTCCTGCCGCAGAGGCTTCACCTGCTGCCGCTGGGTGGAGCCATGGCCACCAGCACCCCGCTGCCCAGCCGGTCTCTGCCACTGCTGTGGAAGGGCACCGCCTGCGCAGGAGCCCGCGGCCTGCACTGCCCCGGCCTGCTGGCTGATGATGCTTCTCTCTGCCACCAGAAGCAGGAAGAAAAAAAAAAATCCACACCTGCCTTTCTATTCCCTGGGAGTGCCTCCCGTTGGCAGAGCCTCACTAGAAAGCAGCTGGCAAGGAAGTCTGTGAGATGTAGTTTACAGGCTCCCAGCCATCTTGCGATGCGGAGGAGATTCCAGAAGGCTGGGGATAATGCAGAGAGCCAAATGACAGAGAGCCAGCCCGAGGGTTTAAAGGGAAAGCCAGTAACTGACTTGTGAATATTTTTTTTGTGTTTTTTTTCTTTTTTTTTGTGGGGGGGGGGTGGGTAGGCATATCTATCTAGCATATTTTCGAAGTGTGATATATATATATATAGTAGGCAATGCCTTTGGGAATAAAATCAGAACTGCTTGTGGCAAAGAGGTTGGATAATTCTCCAACTGTGAAGGAAACCTTAATGATTACGATATTTCATTGATTATTTTGGCATTTCCAGAGGTTACGTCTTACAAATTGCTGTTCTCCGCCTCTTCCCCTTGACATTTTACAGAAGAGATTGTAAGTGACACGTTTTCCATTGTCTCGGATTTTTGGTTGAGGCCAACACCCGAGCACAAGAGATGTTAACTTTCTCACATTCTCTAAAGGCTGCTGTGAAGACAGCCAAGCTGAGGTTCAGAAACTAAATCCCGAGGGCCAGCTAAGAGAGCAGGGCTGCACCCACCGCCCCCAATCTGCCCCCTTCCTCCCACTTTTCCTTTCCTTGCCCTGAACACACCCGACTAGAATGAATGACTGGACACTTTTGTTTTAAAGCTTGTATCTTAGAATGAGTATGATCTTTCAGGTGAATCTGGCTATTTTTGCTGCTAAAATTGAAGATGAAGAGATTCCTGTTTGACTGGTCGGTGTATAACTGCAGACAATAAAAGGGTGTCTGCCTTTCAGGTTCTAGCACTAATTCTGCCAGAGATACTAGGAGTTCAGCCCTGCTCCCTAATTATTTGCTCATGTTTTAGAAAAGTCAAAGGGAGGATAGATACATTCATTACAGGATAAAACATTCTCATTTACTTGTTCTTACATTTCTTAGGCAGAACTCAGAATAAATGAATGGGTATTTGATAGGGTTGATGCCAATGTGGCGGTTGGATGGCGTGTAGCCAGAGGACCCACGAGTGCCCAAACCCTTTGCTGCCTGGACTGTTCTTCCCTGAGCACATGTGCAGGGCACACTGACTGACAGGATGCAGTGACATCACACTGTGAGAACGGCCAGGACTTCTTTTCCAAACTCCAAAGCGGAACAAGAAGAAACTTGTTCCCAGGACTCCATGGCAAACCCCTGGCATATATATATATATACTGGAATCCCTGACCTATGTATAAATGGCCTGGAAGCAAATGGCTGACTTACAATAGTACGTTAATTTCAGGTGTGCAACACGGTGATTCAGTATTTATATACATTACTAGAGGCCCAGTGCACGGATTTGTGCATTGATGGGGTCCCTTGGCCTGACCTGAACCCTCTCAATCTGGAACCCCTCAGAGGATGTTGGAGAACCGGTTTCAGTCCTATCCCCACAGGCTAGGCTGAGAGACCCCACTGGTGCACGAATCTGTGCACTGGGCCACTAGTATGCATATAAGATCTTTGGTTAATCTCTTCCTGCCTCTCCCCATGCACCTTCCCTCTGAGATCCATCAGTCTGTTCCATGGTTCCATGCCTATGATTTTCCCTCCTGCGTTGAGCATCTGCCCCCTGGTGATCAGAGGATGTCATAGCTACCAGATGGTCAGCCAGTTGGCCAGTCTATTGGTTGCTTAGGCTATTATATATATAGATGAGGTGATCACCAAGGTATCTTCAGTGATCAAAGGCCATGTCTTTTAAACTAAAGTAGTATCTGAGGAAAGAGCAATAGAAAGCTCTTCTTTTGAAATGACTCAGCCCAGGGGGTTGAAATAGGAAGCTGGGGTGAATCCTAGAAGGATAAGTTAAATTATTTTTTCATTTTCATTATACCTGTGGCTATTGCTTTCTTTCTCTGAGCAAAACAGCAATTACAATGAGAAATTATAAATGGGAGAAAAATAATGCAAAGTGATTATATTTTCCAGATAGTCAACATGCTAAGTTATGTATATCAGATCACTTAATCCATTCAATGACTTTATTAAAAACAGTTATTGTCTGTGATTTATAAACTAGAAATCTAAGGCTCAGAGGATTTGAGCAATTTTCCTAAATCCCATTATCAGTCATGGCAGAGCTGTGATATGAACACACCCTCATCTATCCCATGACCTTGGCCCCCAAAATTGACTCTCTTAAAGGTGAAGAAGTATCCATGGGGAAAAAAAAGGTGGAAACCTTTGAGAATAGGAATGGCCTGTGTTTCAGACAACTTTTGGGAAGTTGCCCAAATCATCATAAATTTGAGCTTCATATTTTATGAAAATGGCAATCAGGCCAATTGAGGGTTTTGGACACACACATTTACTGAAGTTTAGAAGTTGCCAAAGATATTTTAGGCTGAACTTTAAAATTGACATGTTTTGCTTTCTGTTCTGCATGATAGCCATTCTCTGCTGAAAAAGAATGATTTACTTGTATAAAAAAATGACCTGTGATTGGTTTATTGTCAGAAACATATAAAAAAAAGTTATAGTAAACCAAGACAGGTTATTTTGAAGGTCTTAAAAACCTGGGCTCAGGTGCAGTATTAGTTTTTATTTATGTGTACAATTTCATTTACCTTGTCTATAGCAAGTGTTTTTGTGGGGTATTTTTTTTTGAATAATGAGTGGAGTTATTTTAACTGAGTGCTAATGTGGTGAGTGCCAGGTGAAAAATTCAATTGAAATGCTGTCACAAGACTCTTTTGTTTTACTGACAAGAAGTGTCATGTTCTCTTGATTCTCGCTATATGGAGAGTGAACTGATAAATAGTTTGGAGATGAAATTGTCAGTCACCATTATCACACTCAAGCAATTATCTTTTCAGGTGGCTTGCACTGCCATAAAATTCAAGTTCTGGGATTTAGAAGCAAAGAGAAGGAAACAATAATATGGATATGACTATATATTGGAGAAGTGCTTGACTTAGAAAAATAAGATTCCAAAGGGACTTAGGGGGACACTTTGCTGCTACTATGACTGCAAGAGGAAGGAAGCCACAAAGAGGTGGTGAATGGGAGGAGGATAAACCTTCAAGGTCCTTCCATGACAGAGACTATTCCAATGCCTTGATAGGGACCCTCTAGCAATGTTTTCACACAGCCAAACACTATTGTAAAATTTATGCAAGATAGTTATTTAACTGCATCAATTAAGTATCCTGTCTTTTCCACTCAGTCTTCTCTTCCATTACATTCCTCCTTCTTTGGGGTGGCTTTGACTGACCCCAGATTTTTTGAGTTCTAGCCAAGAAAATTTGAGTAGAGAATATATTTTTAATTTAGTGGGATATATTTATGTGACTCACACCATCACTTCCCACATATTTAAGTTACTGCTTCCTCATTCTGACAGAGGACTAGCTTCCAGGAATAGTCCTATTGCCCACACTGCCAACATGATTGATGTTATAACTCACAGATATGTGGCCAGAGTGATATGAATATGTCTTAAGGTGTCTAGCATCTAAAGTGTGTGTGTAATGAAACAAAAACAAAGTTTGAAATATATGGAGCCAGAAATTAGTTTATGGAAAACTTTTCTAATCATTAGATATTTAAAATTATAATGGGAGTATTTGGTTTCTATCAACATTCTCACCTGTCAGGTATATACTTAATAATACAGTATATGAATTAATCACATTTTTGCTCTTTGGGAGTAGAAATTGTGTGAAAGAGAATTTGTTAAAATTCCTGCATTTGTAGGGGAAATCCCTAGTATTTCTCCAAATAGTGATTAGGTTTATAATTCCATATAGGAAAGGAACTTTAGAAAAGTTGTATCTTTTATTTTTTTACTGCTGTATAACTATCCTCCCCAATATTTACTAACTTAAAACAAAAATTATTATTCTGTGGTTGCCAGTTTGGCCTGGGCTCTTCTAAAGTGTCTCATCTTACTCCAAGTGGTGTTTTTCTGAGCATGGGCATAATTCTGGGATCTCAAATGGAAGGACTAGTGCTTTTGTTTCTAAATATATTTTTAATGATTTCAGAGAGGAAGGGAGAGGGAGAGAGAGACAGAAAGATCAATGATGAGAGAATCATTGATCCCACATGGGATTGAGCCTCCAACCTTGGCATGTGCCCTGACCAGGAATTGAACTGTGATCTCCTGGTTCATAGGTCAATGCTCAACCACTGAGCCATGCTGGCTGGGCATTGTCTAGTGCTTTAGATTCTCCCCACAAGATATCGGAAGTCTTGACGAAGCAGCCAAGGTTTGTTTACATTCACAGAGTCATAGAATCGGCAAGGTCTCTTAACTCATACAATGCTGCCTCTGCTGCATTTTATTAAACAAAGCAAGTCACAAAGCCATGTTAGAGTAAGTCATGGAGAGGATGTGACTGTCCTGCTCTCTCCCTGTCTTGTCCTTGTCATGTACATTCTGCCCACTGTTCCTGTACCAGGAGTTATTTCAGGGATGGAGACGGGGGAGAGTAATGTGTTGTTGAAATAATCTGACCTAAAAATGTCACTGAACCCAGTTAAGGCCTCTATCTAAATTTTTAAGATTCTGGCAGGCAAGTGAGGAGATCTAAGGGTTTTGTGGTGACCCAAGATAAACATGGTAAGTAGGTCTCTTACTTATTAAACCTGCCAACTACCGATCTGGAGTAATCTGCTTCTTTCTCTGATCTCTACTTGCCCACTGCATGGGGGCCAGTTTCAGATTCCAACTGGGAAGTTCCCAAGGTTGTGAACTGGCAATTGGCGATTCAGCCAGGAGACTGAAGAAATGGGCTCTGGACCTCTATGTGGGGAGGGGTAGCCCATGTGTTAGATGGCTGTGTTCCATCGAGTGAGTTTTAGGATGCCTGGAAAATGCCGGCTGCCTGAATGCATCTGTTTGAGGAACTGCACAGCATGCACTGTGGCAAAGAAGGACATGAATGGTTGGCGTAGTGGAAATAACCTCTACTCTGGGCAGGAGCTGGGCACTGATGAACAACGAGAGGCTGAAACTCAACTTAGAAAATTGGAGGAAGAGCTGAGGTTAGAGAAGTTGTCTACTACTCTAGGGCTGGGGACAAGGTGGGTGAGCAGGATAAGTTGGAGAACTTATCATGCCTTTCACAAAGTTAAGAAGGCACCAGTTGTCATGGATTAAGGTTCAAGGGCTTATGACAAAGCTTGATTGGTACACTCAAAGGTGGAATTCCTGGGAAAGTGAGGAGGATACTGTCGTGACTGAGAAAGAAATGGACATCCCTGTGCTGTCTGATCCCTAATGCAAAAGAAAGCAAAAGCATGACAACAATAACCTCAGCCATTAGGGCTACCCCAAATTCAGGGAATATTCCATGGTGAGAGAAGATATTCCTGTTGAGTTTATTGATGTAGCTGTCAAGTTCCAATAGGCCAGGGAGAGTATCCAGGCATGTTTAGTCTGGCTATAGGATACAAGGGGTGGTGGCATTTCTCTGACCTGGTAGGAGGCAGAGAAAATGAGCAACATCACTCCACACCCTGCTCTCTGGCGGTGCCTGCATGGCACTTGGGGGAGGGGAGGCATTCAAGGCACTCACTCCCTTATAGATTGGATTATTCTAGCCTGCAGAGTGACTTGGCCCAATGAGGGGTTCTCCCTGGGCACATGGGTCCCTATAAGTCTAGAGAGGGGGTACAACAAATTCCTAAGGAGTTGGAAATGAGGCAGGCAACCTATGCCCCTGTCTTTGAAAGCCCTGATAGGGTCACACAGAAATGCACTGCTATGGGACCCTGATACCCATGCTGACCCCAGTCCTGGGACAAGACATTTACAGTGTTGGGCAAGCCACTGCTGATGTGGAGAAAAACCCAACAAACTCTGAGAACAGGTCTGAGTTGTAGGAAACACCCCAGACTAAAATCTTGGAAAGCCAGATGTCTATCTCAATCTGCCTTAACGTATCCAATAAAAGTAACCGGTAAGGCTGAAACAGGTTTGGCTCAGTGGATAGAGCGTTGGCCTGTGGACTGAAAGGTCCCTGGTTCGATTCCGGTCAAGGGCATATACCTTGGTTACCGGCACATCCCCAGTAGGGGGTGTGCAAGAGGCAGCTGATAGATGATTCTCTCTCATGGATGTTTCTAACTCTCTATCCCTCTCTCTTCCTCTCTGTAAGAAAAATCAATAAAATATATTTTTAAAAAAGTAACCGGTAAGCAAATGTGGTTTGATCTCATTATTGCTGGGATTCATCCTGCAAAGAGAGACGTGGCAACCCAACACTGTGTTCCTCAGCCTGTGGGAAACTGAAACCTGAACAACAATTCAGACCTGACCTGCCCCATCTGCCCCTACTATCTCTGCGCTACCTGCTCCAAGGAATGCCTCAGGGATACAGTCCTTCCTGTTCAGGGTGGGTGCCTCCATGTTCCTGAGTCAATTTCAGATTTCACCCAGGAAGCTCCAGAAGTTGTGACCAGCCCAGATTCAAGAAGTGGCAGATTGAGTTGCTGCAAAGAACTTATGGCCACGTTTTGTACTCCATCCAATAGAGTTTTTCAATTTGACAGAAATCTTAAACATTAACATAACAATACTTAGAAATCACTACATTTGCAATAATACAAATATTAAGTCAGTTATGCTAGAGGCAAAGCTGAATTACTATTCCATTTTCTTTATAAAATGATATAGAAAATTGTTGTCATATGGAGAGGCAATCCAAGCATGGAGCCAAAAATAAGGTGAGCATGGAGAGAAGGATCAATGAATTGCATCTTTGAGATCCAGTTGAATCTGCATTAGTTTTATTTATGCCAAATGTCAGCACCATGCTTGGGAGCTCATAGGCCTGGGTCGTATACTAGTACATTAACTGTACTTAACAGTTGAGAGATTCTAGGAAACTTCCCTATTTCTTTGAGAATCAATTTTTCTTTTCTTTTTTAAAAATATATTTTATTGATTTTTTATTTTTTATTTTTTATTTTTTTATTTTTATTTTTTTACAGAGAGGAAGAGAGAGGGATAGGAGAGTTAGAAACAGGATGAAAGAGAGAATCATTGATCAGCTGCCTCTTACACACCCCCTACTGGGGATGTGCCCGCAACCAAGGTACATGCCCTTGACTGGAATCGAACCTGGGACCTTTCAGTCCACTAAGCCAAACCAGTTTTGGCAGAGAATCAATTTTTCATCTGGGAAAAAGAGTAATACCTATGTTTTTATGTACTCTTGTGTGGAGGATATTAATATATTCAGTAATGTTTAAAGTGCTTATTTTTATTCTGGTATATAGTAGGCATAGAGAGATACGTTGTTATTGAACATGCCTGTGTCCCAGCTCCCGTGCTAGGAACTGGAGTATAATGGTGAAAAAGAAAAAAAATTCAATAGATTCCTATGCTCAAGAAACTTATTTACTCTTCCTGCCCTGACACCCAATAAGAGTACATTGAGTTTCTTCCATTAATTCTTTTTTAATTCTTTATTAAATTATTAATTAAAAATTATATTTTTAAATTATAAATTAAAAAAATAATAAATATTATTATTGAAAGTACTACACATGTCCTCCTTTCCCTGCTGTCCTCTCCCAGCCTTCCCCCAAAGCTTACTTACTCTTGAGAAGCTTATGTTTGAGCCTTCAACAATTTTATTTCCCTTCTTAGTTAGCATAAAGACATGAATAAAATTATAAGGAGAAATACTTGAAGTGATAGTCTGTGGAGATTTTGTACATTTTCTACTTACAAGTTTATTAATTGATCAAAAAGAGTTTAAAGAGAGGAGATACTGGGAGCTCACCTATAATGAACTTGCTCAAACTATAAATGGAGGCTAAATTATTTAGGATTACTCTAATCCAGTTAGCTACAAAAATTGGAGCTCTCTCTGTCACATTTGAGAGAAAAATTCTTATCAAAGGCAAGCTGTTCCTCTGTTTCTTTAGTATCCTGGAGAATTTAAAGACAGTCTAATTTAGGAAAGATTTTCTGTCTTTAAAAACCAACAACTCAGTGTGTGAATCACGATCATATTGAAAATATCAAATATTGAGTTTGTATGCATTTTCTTTTACCATCTACTCTTTCTATAGAAAGAACATTATAATATGCATTAAGCCTATTAATTTACTTTTATCCTAGAGATGAATAAATTATCTATATATAGTTGCCTTTATGGGAGGGAGAAAAAGCTTTCAATTTTTATTGAAATTATAATTTCAAAGATGGACTCATTATAAATCTTGTCTATCTTTAAACTTTGGCAAATGGTTTTGTGCTTGTGATTAAATATAGGTTTTTTTTTTCTGAAAACACCAGGGAATATTAGGAAAACATAACAACCTCTCACTTTATTTTTAATTTAGCTGTAAAGCCTATTAATGCTCTAAGTAGGTTTTTTAAAAATTTTATTTCCTCAGGTTTTACAACATGAATGAAAAGTGAAGAAAGGCACAGTTATTTTGTCTACACATGCATAGGAGGACATGGAATGTTAGCTTATTGACTGGTATGAGGTATTAAAAAATACAACTTATAATTAGAAAAACCCATTTTCAAAAGGTGTCTCCCTCTAAAAGTAGTTAGGTATTTGTGTTTATTGCACATATGATCCAAACTTAATTGTGTACTGGAATTAAATTTGTGTTTTCATTTAAAAAATAGACAGTTTTCTGCCTTTCTTATCCAGAATATAGTTTAATATTTCAGCTGAGCCAAACTCCAAATTCCCCTTTCTATTACTTTTCCTACTTTTTTTCTTTATTAAAAAAGAGTTTTTCTCCCTTTACTATTCTTAATCATTAAGAGCTGATTCCCTCTTGCTTTGGGCTTTATTTTGAACAAGGTTTTGAACAATGATAAGCATGTTTGGCTTCACTTCTCTACACTAAGACTAAACTATTTTAAAATAGTAACTTCTATTATAGAATTGATCTTTTCTTTTCTTCTATCCTAAATCAAATACCTTCTCAGTCAGGCATTATGAGCCAGGTTGTGCAACATTCTTTGTATTCACACTACTCTTTTTTTTGCAAGCAGTCCAATTCGGCCAAGCAAATAGATGGTTTAAATCTCTGAATTTGAATTGCCCTGGATAGACCGATCAATCTATCTCCTTAACCTTCCAGTCATTGTAGAATCCTTTTTATATAACTTTTTTTTTCTATAAAGGAAAATTGCACAAACAGCCCAGACCATTAAAAATAGATACATTGAATTTCATCACAAATAAAACTTTTGCTCATTGGAAGACATTATAAAAAAATAAGATAATTTGTGTATTTCTGACAAAGGACTTGTATGAAGAATACATAAAGAGGTCTTAAAACTTAATAAGAAAATCAAATAAAAAATGGGCAACATTTTTGATCAGATGCTTCACACACAAAAACCCATACAAATAGTATCACTAGTCATCAGGTTAATGCCAATTAAAGTCACCATGAAATACTGCTACATAAACTGAAAATGACCAATGATGCTGGTGTTGGTGAAGAGGCGGAGCACCTTGAGCTCTCATACATTGTTGCTGGAAATACAAAATGCACAACCATTTTGGAAAACAGTTTGACAATTGCTGAACAAATTAAATATATACTTACCACAAACCAAGAAACCCCACTCCTAGTTAATTAGTCCAGAGAAAGAGAAATGTATTCAAATATTCATAACCACTTTATTCATAATATCAAAAAAGAATAAAGAAAACTCAAATGTCTATGAGCTGCTGGATTTACAAAAAAAAATGGTGCTGTTTTCATACAAAGGAATCCTACCCAGAAATAGGAAAGAGAAGACTACTGATACACACAATAACATGGATTCATCTTAAAAACATCACCAGGACAAAGAAGCCAGTCATGAAAATACTTCATACTCTATGGTCTCCTTAATAAGCAATTTTTAGGCAAGACAAAACTATAGCAACAGAAAGCAAAACAGAGAGCAGATTGGATGGACAAGGGAATGCATTTCAAAAGAGCATTAAGAAACTTTTGGGGAGATGAGATGTTTTACAACTTGACTACGCTGGTGGTTACACAACTTTATATATTCAAACTATACCATTAAAATGAGTTCATTTTATCTAGGTAAGTTATGCTTCAGAAAAGCTGCTTAAAAAGGGCCTTGGTAGGTTTTTCTCAGTATTTAAGGCATTGGCATGTGGACTGAAGAGTCCCTGGATTTGATTCCATCATGGGCTCCTGCCTTGGTTGTCCCTGGCCCTGGTTGGGTAGCATGCAGAAGGCAACCAATTGAGTTATCTCTCTCACATAGATGTTTCTCTCCCTCTCTCCTCCTCCTCCCTTCCACTTTCTCTAAAAATCAATGGAAAAATATCCTCGGGTAAGGATTAACAAAAACAAATAGCAATAACAACAAAAAGAAGTGTCCCCTACTAGCTGGATTTCTCTATTTTTCTGATGAATTTGGGGAAAAGTGAGTGAGTGGAGGAGGATACCTGTGTGACTGCAATTGTTGAGCAGGGAGGACACTAGTATAACCACTATACTTTTTCTCCCTCTCCATCCTTCCCCCCCCCGCCCCCTAACCCCACTCAATGTAGTGGTTATAGGGCCAGGGCTGCAATTACAAATGCTCATAGCAGGGATAATTCCTAAACAAAAACTGTAACTATGTTTTTAAACCTTTTTGTCAGAATTCCTAAGGGCCTGATGGGGTGGTTGTGCCTTCACTGTATCTGACAAAGTTGGTGTTAACCGTGATTATATTGCCTGGTGGTAAAAATAGACAGACCTCTAGTTGTTCACCTATGTAACCTTCCCTGTATGATGGAGTAGACTGAGAAACTGTGGAACTTGCTAAACTGGCATTGCTGCTTGTAGTTAAACAAGCACAATGGCCAAACCCAATGTTACTCCCAAAGTTAGAAAAAGCCTATCTATTAAAAGAGCAATATGCAAATTAACCATCACTCTGCTACACCCACAAACCACACCCACCAGCCACGCCCACCAGCCAATCAAGAAGCAAGTATGCAAATTAACCTTAACCAAGATGGCTGCAGCCACTAAGCAAAGCAGGAGGGAGGCTTGGGTTTCCCTGGCAATGGAGCAAGCTCAGCTTTCTGCACACCCTGGTGGGCCCAGGCCTCCACTCAAGGCTACAAAGTTTCAATTATAGAAGATAAATCCCAACAGAAATGGTGGCAGCCACGGAGTTAGAGAGAGCAGGAGGGTAGGGTTGCCCCCAGCAATAGAGGAAGCCAAGCTTTCTGCACATCCTGGCGGGCTCAGGCCTCCGCTTAAAGCTACAAAGTTTCAATTATAGACAATAAATAAATAGCAACAGAAATGGCTGCCACCACCCAGTAAGCAGGAGGCTTGGCTCCACTCCAGGCTACAAAGTTTCAATTGTAGAAGATAGATAGATCCCAGAGCCTCCACTTGGGTTGCTGGGGGATGTGGCTGGCCTGCAAACCACCACAGGCCCCTCTCCCAGTCTGCCCCACGCCCCAAGGAAACCCCCACCTTGATCTGGGACACCCTTCAGGGCAAACCAGCTGGCCCCCACCCATGCACCAGACCTCTATCCTATCTAATAAAAGAGTAATATGCAGATTGACCATCATTCCAACACACAAGATGGCTGTCCCCATGTGGTCAAAGATCCTGCCCCCATGTGGACACAAGATGGCTACCAAAAGATGACCAGCAGGGGAGAGTAGTTGGGAAGGACCAGGCCTGCAAGGGAGGGCAGTTGGGGGGTGATAAAGCCTGCAGGAGAGGGCAGTTATGGTGACCAGGCCAGCAGAGGAGGAAAGTTGGGGGTGACAGGGTCTGCAGGGAAGGGCAGTTTGGGGGGAGGACCAGGCCTGCAGGGGAGGGAAGTCAGGGGTGACCAGGCCTTCAGTGGAGGGCAATTAGAGGCAAACAGGCTGGTAGGGGAGCAGTTAGGCATCAATCAAGCTAGCCGGGGAGTAGTTAGGGGGTGATCAGGCTGGCAGGCACAAGTGTTGGGATAATCAGGAAGGCAAGCAGGTGAGCAGTTGGGAGCCAGCAGTCCTGGATTGTGAGAGGGATGTCCGACTGTCCATCTAGGCTTGATCCCAGTGGGATCAGACATCCCTCAAGGGGTCCCAGATTGGAGAGGGTGCAGGCTGGGCTGAGGGACACCCCCTATACCCCGTGCATAAATTTTGTGCACTGGGACTTTAGTTTGAGTATAAATGAGGAGAAGGAGGAATAGTAGCTGAGTGTGAAAAAGTGAGTATATGGGTATTTAGCTAGGCAAATCCAAAAATACATTAACAATTTAAAAGAGGTCCAGCAAAAGAAATGCTATTGTCTTTTATTATTATTATTTTTTAAGATTTTAAAATTGATTTTTAAGGAGATGGGAAGGGAGAGGGAAAGAGAGTGAGCAAATCGGCGTGAGAGCATAGCATCGATTGGCTGCCTCCTGTACATTACCTGCTAGGGAACCTGCAACTTGGGTATGTGCCCTGATCAGGATTCAAACTGGCAACCTTTTGGTACATGGGATGACACTCAACCAACTGAGTTGCACTGGGTAGGACATGATGATATTGTCTGTTAGCTCCAATTATACCAGGTGTCTGAAAGGGTGAAATCATGTTGATTGCTCCGGTTTTTGGAACTAGAGGAGATTGCACAGAAAATCTTGAAAACTTGAGTGGCCTTGTTCTGGGATACATTATCATATAATATGATGATTTACTGGACTATTATAATTATGAATGACTGAGTGGGATTCTACTAATGTACCATTATCTTTGGACTTTTATAATCCCTTGCTATAAGAGGTCCATAATCAGAAACCAGGGGATGGACTGTGATAATAAGAAATCTATACTTGGTCTCTGTCTCTGTTTTTAACACAGAGCCTCTAAGGTCCTTGGAATCTCTAGTGTGATGTCTTTTTGTATACTAATGAGAAGACTGGTAGCCAGTGGTGCCTAGATAGCCTCAGGAAGGGGGCTGGTTGCCAGAAAGCCCAAGACATGATTAGAATTTTGGAATTTTAGTCCCACTTCCGTCCTCCTGAGAGGGAGAAAGGGTTGGAGATTGAGCTAATAACTAATCGTGCCTATGAGATGAACTCTGTAAAAATCTTCAACTGAAGGGTTCAAAGAGCTCCCTAATTGGTAAATACATCATATTCTGGAAGCATGGCCCACTTAAACTCAATGAGGACACAGAAGCTTTTTCATCATGAACCCTTCCAAACCTCACCTTGTGCATCTCTTCATCTGGCTGATTGTATGCCTGATTAATCCTTTATCTCTATATATAAAAGCCTAAGCGACCATTATGGTGGAATGACCAGAACAACCAGAACAACTCATTATTATGATGTGCAATGAGCAGACAGGCAGGCAGGCGAGCCATTAGGGGCAAGCAGTCCTGGATTGCTATAGGGATGTCTGACTGCTGGATGTCCAACTGCAGAGATCAGGCCTAAACTAGCAGTTAGACATCCCCTGAGGGGTCCCAGATTGCAAGAGGGTGCAGGTCGGGCTGAGGGACCCCCCCAGGCTCCTGTGCAGGAATTTCATGCACCAGGCTTCTAAACTGGCAAATGTAGGTAAGTGTTTTCCTGAGTTCTGTGAGCCATTTTAGCAAATTAATAAACCTGAGAAGGAGGTCATGGGAACACTCAATTTATAAGCCAGTGGTCAGTGGTATGGGAGACCCAGACTTGTGATTGGCATCTGAAGTGGGGGCAAGTCTTGTAGAATTGAGCTCTTAAGAGATCTGATGCTAAATCCTGGGACATAGTGGCAGAATTCAATTGAATTGTGGGGTATCCAGGTGGTGTTAAGAATTGGCTGGTATAGGGAAAAACCCACACAGCTGTGATTCCTTTTATTCTATTGTCTCTCCAGATTTTACAGTGGTGGTTTGTTTGCTCAGAGACATCATTTCTATGAAAAGAAAACCCAAGAAAAGTTGTTGATTTTTAATTTGTTCAGCTTTTTTCTTGTAAGGATGGGAGTAACTTTCAAGCTCTTTATGTGTCAGAGCTGAAACTGAAGTCCACAGATAGCAATTACATCTATTGTTTCTTCTAAATTTTCTGCTAGAGCTTGCTTATTTAGGCTGCAATGTGGATGACCAGAGATTTGCCTGTGAACATGGTTATATTAGTTGGAAACATGTTAGAGCCTGTAACTTATTTTAGCATCCCTTTACAATCTTAAATGTTGCTCAGTTTGGATGTAAATCATATAGTCACCCTTGCTATGTAACAACCTTGCAAATAATTAAAGACTTCTCTGACAAAGGCAGTTCTGTGTGTGTGTGTGTGTGTGTGTGTGTGTGTGTGTGTGTGTGTGTTTGCGCCCAGATAGTTAGTTACTGGAAAACCATACGCTACTTTTCCCCTTTCTTTCCTCCCTTGGTGTCTCTCCTTTTTCAGCATTTGTGTTTATTTTTGTT
This sequence comes from Vespertilio murinus, assembly GCA_963924515.1. Lineage (NCBI taxonomy): Eukaryota > Metazoa > Chordata > Mammalia > Chiroptera > Vespertilionidae > Vespertilio > Vespertilio murinus. The sequence continues at coordinate 49,039,830 of OZ004706.1, forward strand.
GTTTTCGCAGAGAGTCCTGTTGAAGTAACTAGAACATTTATCTATCTCACATCAATGTTCTTCTCTCTCTCTTCCTCCTCCCTTCCACTTTCTCTAAAAATCAATGAAAAAATATCCTTGGGTACAGATTAACAAAAACAAATAAACAACAATAACAACAACAAAAAATGTCCCCTACTAGCTGGATTTCTCTATTTATCTGATGAATCTGGGGGAAAATGACTGGAGGAGGATACCTGTGACAATTAAGATCCTGTGCAGCTGTAGAGCTTAACTATCAGGACCCAGAATTGAGAATGTTTATCCTGACTTAACTTTTAGCTTGCTCAGGCTGCTATTATAATACCAAACATTGATACTTTTGATCAGCATTTGATATCATGTTTCTCCGAAAATAAGACATCTCTGAAAATAAGACCTACTTCATGGAAACATAATACATCCCCTGAAAATAAGACCTAGCGCATCTTTGGGAGCAAAAATTAATATAAGACACTGTCTTATTTTCAGGGAAACAGGGTATTATTATAGATATTATTAAACAATGGAAATTTATTTCTCATATTTGTGGAGGCTAGAAAGTCCAAGATCAAGGTGCTCGTAGATTTGGTGTCTGGCTTGGATCTGTTTCTTAGGTGACTGTCTTCTCATTGTGTTCTCTCAAGGGAAAAAGGCCAATGGACCCCTCTGGGGTCTCTTTGAGAAGGGCACTAATCCCATTCTCTGCCCTCGGGACCTAATGGCCTACCAAGGCCCCACCTCCAAATACCGTCACATTTGGGATCAGGTTTCAATGTATGAATTGGGGGGGGGGCACACAAACAATTAGTTTATAACATTCTGACTCTAGACCTCCCAAATCTATGCCTCTCTCACAGGAAAACACATTTATTATGCCCTAACTGCTCCCAAAGTCTTGGACTCATTCCAGTACAATTCTAATGTCTAACATCCAAAGTCTCCTTTAAATATCATCTAAGACAGCTATGGATAGTATGATTCACTGTGAGGGAAATTCCTGTGTGGCTATGAACCTGTGAAATCAAACAAGCAATGTGTGTCTCAAATATAATGGTGGGACCAGCATAGTAGACCTTCCATTGAAAAAGAGAGAAATATAAAAGAAGAGAGGGGTAACAGATATCAAGTAGTCCAAACTGTAAGGCAATCTCCATGAGATTTTAGTGCTCAAGTGTAATCCTTTTTGGCCCTAGCCATTTTTGGCTCGGTGGATACAGCATCTGCCTGGGTTTGATTGCAGTTAAGGGCATATGCCGGGATTATGGGCTCGATCCCCAGTAGAGGGCATGCAGGAGGCAGCCCATTAATGATTCTCTCTCATCATTGATGTTTCTATCTCTCTCTTCCGCTCCCTTCCTCTGAAATCAATGAAACTATTAAAAAAATAATCCTTTTGGCTTAATATTCTGTGTCTCCAGGAAATTTGCTTGATCTACAAGTTATTCTGATGGCCCTGGACTCCTTGTAGTATTAGAATTTTTTAAAAACAATATATTTTATTGACTTATTACAGAGAGGAAAAGAGAGGGATAGAGAGCTAGAAACATCGATGAGAGAGAGACATCGATCAGCTGCCTCTTGCACACCTCCTACTGGGGATGTGCCCGCAACCAAGGTACATGCCCTTGACCGGAATCGAACCCAGGACCTTTCAGTCCCCAGGCTGACGCTCTATCCATTGAGCCAAACCGGTTTTGTTATATTAGAATTTTTGAGCCAAGTACATTGATTAGACTCCATTGTAATCCGTAAAACACTGGACTCCCCCTCTTGAGGAATTAAACCAGGTAGAAAAGACAGGCACATATTTTTTCTTTAGGTTTCATTGCTTGTCTCTATATGGCCAGACCTTTATTTCACCTATTCCCATAATAACGACCATTAATTCTTACACATTTCTATGAATTAAGAATATTCTTACCGAAACCGGTTTGGCTCAGTGGTAGAGTGTCGGTCTGTGGACTGAAAGGTTCCGGGTTCGATTCCGGTCAAGGGCATGTACCTTGGTTGCAAGGCACTTCCCCAGTAGGGGGTGTGCAAGAGGCAGCTGGTAGATGTTTCTCTCTCATCAACGTTTCTAGCTCTCTATTTCTCTCCCTTCCTCTCTATAAAATATCAATAAAATATATTTTAAAAAAGAGAATATTCTTATCTCAGCTCTACAAGTTGGGAACGTGGGAGAGAGGCTAACTGACTTGCTCAAGGTCACTACATGAACCAAAAACCTGGCCGAGATGCAGTCCAAGTCTCTTGACTCTCAGATCATGCTCTGTGCACCAGATGTGCTCTGCCATCACTCTGCCATCAGTCAGCTCTGGCCTCAATAAGCTACTGACCTTGTATACTTCTTTGCTGGCAGAGGTCTACCACATGTGCTAATATGATTTCTGTAGTTTATACCTGAATTACTTTTCTGCCTGGCCAACTTTGCAGTGTTTCAGCATTTTTAGAGTATGGCAAACACACTGTAAAATAATATAAAAAATATATTAGATATAGAAGTTGGAGAATACATAAGATATACCGAGTCTTACAATATATAGCTTCCTACTAATAGAGAAAAAACTCAAATAGGTTTCAAAATTGAGCTTTGCTTGTAGGTAAGATCTATGTAGCCAAACCATATACTATATCCTTCAAAAAGAAAATGGGTAAACTAATGTTGCTTTGTAGCACCTAGGATAGCTAACAAATCATAAGTTATACTGTAAATGCAATACCCCTTATGAAAACCCCCTTGATTTAGGCAGGCCATCGTTGAATTATAACCTTCTTTCCATTTCTATCTTCACAACGTGTTTCCCAAAATGTCATAAATTGAAATGGTTTGTCTTCCAATAAATTCCACTTTCTTTGTTTTATGTCCCCTTTCTCCATTCATTAGAATCATATTTACTATAAAGCTGCCTCCTTGATTTGTTTCTTTGGAGGCCAAGCCTGATCCAATAGACTGTTACATTAAGGCCTACTGAGGGCTGGATCATTCCCACTCACCTCAGAAGGCGTGGAGACGTCATAAATCTCATTTTAAAGAAGTTTCTGAAGCGTTGCCAGTGATGGCGAGAAAGCTCTTTCAAGGAACAAGAAGTGAGTTTACTCATCTAAAAACAGAAGCTCCTGAGAATCCGGAGTAGCTGCTTCCAGTTAACACAAGCGCTTGGCGGCCTCTTTACCCAGAACTCAATTAGGACTTGTTGCAGAATTCCTGGGACCTCAAAAGCGTACCTTTCCTATTTTAAAGGGGAAGGCCGATTCTTCCTTAGTCCCTTTTCTCAGCATTGCATGAAAAACGTTTGTTTTGAAAAGTTGCTACTGTTTATTTTGAGAAGATAGGTACAATTCTTGGGCTGCACTTATGTGAATCAGAGATAATATCTGGATGAAAGGATTTGGATGGCAGCTGTAGGAATAGGGGATAGAAACGAATTGGTCTTGAAAGTAAATCCACAGGAAAGATAGCAACAGTAGGCACCAAGGGAGAAAAGGGTAAACAAAGCGTCTATGTTGATCCAGGCACCTCCATGCCTTGTAGGGCCGTAAAGGTGATAAACAGCTCCTGCCTAGATTTAACTCCGTGGAGAATACGTTTATACAAACAGGCCACCACAAGAACAGTGAAGTGTAGAAACAGGATTCAGCTAAGCCAAGGAGGACTTCCTAGATGACATGATATTGGAGAATAGTTTTAACTAACTAACCTCTCATATTTAAAATGTCTATTGGTTTGCTAGGGCTGCCATAACAAAGTACTACAAACTGGGTGGCTTAACCAGCAGACATTAATTTTTGCAGACTTGTGGAGCCCAAACTCTAAGATCAAAGTGTCTGGCAGGTTTGGATTTCTTCAGAGGCCTCTTTTTTGACTTGCAGATGGCTGCCTATTGTGTCCTCACATGGCTTCTTCTCGGTGCACCCCCATCCCTGGTGTCTCTCTCTGTGTAAACCTCCTCTTCTGATAAGGACACTTGTCAGATTGGATTAGGGTCCACCATGTGACCTCATTTATTTATTTTTTAAAAATAAATCTTTATTGTTCAAATTATTACAAATGTGTTCCTTTTTTCCAACCCTCTCAATTGCTCCCCTCCACCAGGTTCCCAGCCCACCCTGTGACCTCATTTAACATAAATTATGTCTTTAAAGGGTCACATTCTGAGGTACCCGTAAGCATACGTATCATATTGTGTAATTTTATGCCCAGAAATTGTTACTATCCTTTATACTTGATACTTATACTTGATGTTTATATATGCCAGACACTACGAAGGTATGTTATACTGTATGTATTCATTCATTTAGATTTCACAGCAACCCAATAGGTAGTTATTAACATCTCCATTTCACAGGCAAGGACGTTGAGATACAGAGAAGTCAAGCACCTGGCCTTTGGTTACTCATCCAGTATGGATCTTGACTAAGGTGTTGAAGTGCTGAAAGCCAATAGGTTAAAACAAATATACAGCAAAGACTGTATTCATACTTGCTCCAGAACTTATGCTCTTAGTGGTTATGCTATGTTGAGCAAGAAATCTCAGCCCTGACCTCTTTTTTTTAATCCATCAATTCTCAAGGCTTCTCAGGTTGTACCTTGTAGGATTTCAAAGGCATCGCCGATATCTTCAGAGGAGCAGAGATGGCATGACCCCTTGTCCTTGTGCAACTGTGCAGGCCTCTGGACCCTCCTGTGGTAGTCTCGGACCTGCGCTGAGCTGCGTGCAGCTATGCTGCTAACATGTGCTGAGTAGCAGGAGGGAGGTGCGGCGCGGTTTGAAAGATGAGATGTAGTTAATATGCTGCACTCTGCCTCCCAGGCCCTTGGGGCGCATCTTTTGTTATTCTGCTTATTTCTCCTGACAAGGGCATGATTTGGCAGTTTGTTAGGGAACAACATTACCATTTAGTGGAAGAGCATTTTTTCGTTTTAAAACTTTTAACTTGAATTAATGTCACGTAGAGTATATTTGTTTTAACCTATTGGCTCTTAGCACTTAAACACCTTAGTCAAGATCCATCTATGTGTACAGAACCTGAGACCATTTGCAACTTGGGAATGTGTCTCATTGTAACATTTTTAAATTTTCGCTATGAATTAAATATAGTAGTATCATCCTATATTCCATTTTAAGATTTTGACATTGACATTAAGTTTTTGCAAATAAATTCGAAGCAAAAATTGGCATAGCATGCTTTCCAGTGTACACATTTATGGTATTTTAATCTTTTCATTTAAAACCCTGAATAGTAATTTTGGAGACTATTTTTTTTTTTAGTCTTAGAGATATATTAAGAATGAAGAGATATATTAGGAGTTATATTAAAAAGTTAAGTAATAATGGGTACATTCAGGACTGTCTCCAAATAAAATATCAAGATTAGTGGAATTTGACCTGAGCTAAAGCTTTCTACTATGCGTCCCCTTCCTCTGGTGTCCATTGTCTTTTGGATGACCTTTTACTTTGGCTCTCTTTTATATATATATATATCTTTATTAATTTCAGAGAGGAAGGGAGAGGGAGAGAGATATAACAAACATCAATGATGAGGGAGAATCATTGATTGGCTACCTCCTGCATGTCCCCTAATAGGGATCAAGCACACAACCCAGGCATGTGCCCTTGACTGGAATCGAACTTGGGACCCTTCAATCAGCAGGCTGATGCTGTACCCATTGAACCAAGCCAGCTAGAACAGTGGTCGGCAAACTCATTAGTCAACAGAGCCAAATATCAACAGTACAATGTCTGAAATTTCTTTTGAGAGCCCAAATTTTAAAACTTAAACTTCTAATGCCACTTCTTCAAAATAGACTCACTCAGGCCAAGGCATTTTGTGGAAGAGCCACACTCAAGGGGCCAAAGAGCCGCATGTGGTATGCGAGCTGCAGTTTGCTGACCATGGAGCTAGGGCTTACCTTACCTCTCTTGCATGTGCCTTTTTCTATGCCTCCAGGAGTGTGGGTCTCCGCATCACCCAAAGCCATGACGACTCCTTCCTCTGAAAGGGTTGAGGACTTCTTGATGGAGTCCAGAAGGAGCAGAGAGCAAACACATCCCCGGCCCTCCACTTCTAGCTCAGCCTCCTCACTCAGGAGGGCTTCAGGCTTACAGGGAATCCTCTAAAACCATTACTTTTAGTTTGACACATTGTAGTGTAAACTCATCTTGAAGAAAAAGTGTTGCCTTATTGCATTCTCTGACCTTGTCTTTTTAGAAACACTGAGTATCTATAATTGGCCTGAAGATGAATAAGATAATTTTTGCTTGATAACTTGGTAGTAAACTTTTCTTTAGTGTTTATGGGCTACTTTCTTTGGGAAATGACTTTGGGAACCAGATTCAGCCTCCTAGATTCAGAGACCAATTTTGACTCATTCATCTAAACAATGTAACTGAGTGCCAATTATATGATAGGATTTGTTGACCCAATGATGAGCAAGGCAGACAAATTCCAAACTCTAATGAAGTGAATGTTCTGATGGAGGTGGGGAGACAAACAAAAACTTTATAAGTAAAGAAGGAAAATATCAGGTTAAGTGTTTTGCAGGGTTAAAGTGGAATGGTGTGAGAGAGTGATGGGAGCTCCTTTCAGGGAAGGCCTCTTTGAGGAGGTAATGTTTAAGTGCTAGCTGAATAACAAACAGCAGTGAGCAATCTGTGATTTAGAGGGACAAGCCTTTTTGGCAGGGCAAAGGCCCCACGGTGAGCATGAAGGTATGTTGTTAGTTTAGCAGTGATTTTCAACCTTTTTCATCCCATGGCACACATCAACTAATTACTAAAATTCTGTGGCACACCAAATATATATATATTTGCTGATCTGACAAAAAAAATCCTATATAATAAAGAGCTAATATGAACATAGACCAAATGGGTGGAACAACCAGAACTGAACTGGTTGCTATGACATGCAGTGACCACCAGGGGGCATGTGGAGAACATGGTGGGCCTTGGCCATGGCAGGATGGTGGAGCAGGTGAGCAGGCACCAGACCATGGCGGGGTGCTGGTCGCTGTCATCAGGGTGAGCCTCTGGTGGTTCCTGAAAATTCTTTGCTCCCACGTGCCATAGTTGTGCCTGACGCTCGCACCTGCTGCCAGGGCCTGGTGCCAGTCCCGATCACTTGGTGCCATCAGCAGGTATGAGCCGCAGCTTCTAGCCCCAAACATCCCTGAGGGCTTCTCCACTCCCTCCTATTCCTGAGGGGTGATTGGGGCTGGCAGCCACCTCTCACACCTACTGACAGCGCCAGCCCCGCTTGCACCCACTGCTAACACCAGCTCCAATCACTCAGTGCCAATGCCGTCAGCATGTGGGAGCCGTGGCATGGGAGCAGTGCTGCCGGCAGACAGGGGACCAGGGGCTGCAGTGGAAGAGGTCGGGCGGGGGCACGGAGGATGGGCTGAGACCCACTCTTGTGCCTACTGTAACCTCAAGGCCCACAGTTCCTTTCAAGGTGCATGAATTCATGCATTGGGCCCCTAGTATAGGCATAATTTTGGTTCATTCACACTGGGTGGCTATTGTTGTGTTGGCTGCTGTCATTTTTTAATTTGACAATCTAAGGGAGAATAGGTCAGTGCCCCTGACTAAAATAATCAGGTATTGAATGTTTTAAAAATTCTTGCGGCACACCAGTTGAAAATCACTGGATTAGAGGATTTAAGATGGCTGAAGAGTTCCAGGCAAGAGGAAGAATGACAGGAGAAGCTATGAGAGAAGTAGGCAGAGGTCATATCATGTAGGGCATATTAAGGAGTTTGGATTTTATTGTAAATCTATGGGAAGTCACTGGAGCTTTTATGCAGGATAGTGCTATTTTAAGAAGATCACATTGGTTGCTTATGATAGGTCAAAAGATGCTAAAAACTCACAAGAAGAAGACAGAGGAAGAGAACTGGCTAATAAGCAGGTTTGTTCCCTTGGCAGGCTTCCTTTTTTTCTCCTACTTGAGAGTTCTTGGATCTTTTGCCTTTGGATACTTTTTATAATCGCTGAAGCTTTTCTTGAAACCTTGCCTCAATGATATTGCTTGGTTCCCAGCATTAATACATTCCACAAATACCAAGATTTCCTATGCTTTATATCAGCTAAGGGAACCATGAAGAAAACACATTTTAAGGTAGAGGGATTACTGACTATGACCAAGCAACTACATTTAATACATATAAAAAAATAGAGGTGATAGAGAGTTGTGACATTGCTTAGACTCAGAAGAAAATGGGTAATCAGAGGTTTAATTGGAGTGATTTGGATGTGAAAGTCCTGTGTCTTAAGTAAGAAGTTATAAATAACCCCCCATGGACCAATTCTGCTTAAAATTTCTCATAAGGCTGCTGGTGAGGATCATTAAAGTATTGTTCATAATGCTTTCATTTCACATTTCAATTTGAATTTCTTCCTTCCTTCCTGCCTCCCTTTCTTCTTTTACTTTGTTGTTGTTGTTGTTGTTGTTGTTGTTGTGATTTTACTGTTTATTAGGCTAGACTGAGATATTGTTGAGAACAGTATAGTCATGGAACTTGGAATCTAGGAGAGAACAATATAAGGCATCGAACTTGGAGTCTAGAAGAAACAAGACCAATTAGCATCGTTATTGACTGTGAATATGATAAGTGCATGAGTTTTTCTATGTGCTTCTCTACATTTAAAAAAATTACTAAAGCTAACCAGAATCTCTGGGTAAGACCATAGGCATAGTATTTCTAAAATCTCTCCAGATGATTCTATTGTGCATGCAACATTGATCATCATTGTCCTACTAGAAGACCATTGCAGAAAGGTTCCTGCAATAGGGCTTCCTGCAGCAGTCTCCATTGCCCAGCCTGCTTCCCTCCCTTCTCCACTGCCCCGCCCATTTCCCTCCCTTCTCTGCTGCCTCACTTGCTTGCTTCTTCGCAACTTCTTTCCCTTCTGCAGAGCTTAGCTTTCTTCTATGCTGTCTTCAGTCTTCTCTCTGCACCTGGATATGCAAACTAACCACCATCTTGATTGGGTTAATTTGTATACACACTCCTGATTGGCTGGTGGGCATGGCTGGTGGGCATAGTGGAGATATGGTCAATTTGCATGTTTCTCTTTTAATAGATAGGATAGCAGGATTTCTCAGTCTCAGCACTATTGACATTTTAAGTGGGATAATTTGTTATTTGGAGGCTGTCCTGTGCATTGTAGGATATTTACTGGTAGCAGCATTCTGGGCCTCTACCCACTAGGTGCCGATAGCACTCCCTGCAAGTTTTAACAACTCAAAATGACTCCACACACGGCCCAATATCATGAGGGGTGGGTGGGTGGAAGCTGGGGACAAGCCATCTCTCCTTCTTGTTTAGAGTCACTGATCATAGGAAGTAGTTCCTTGACTATCTCCTTGGCATACACTGTACCACTCTCTCCCTTGTTGATTCAGCAATAATAGCTTCTGAATGTTACTCGAATCCCACACTTCCATTCAGGCTTTCAATTACCACTGGCAAGGTTAGAATCTGGCTAACTATTGAATTCATGATTTATTCCTGCCATTGTTATGAACAGAGAATTTCCAAGGGACTCAAATGTAGTAAATTCTTTTGGAAGGGAGACGTACACAGTCATAAGTGTGAGCATGGACTTGCCAGGAGCCGTGAGACCACATCAGTGGGTACTTGGCAGTCAGGAACACTCTGTGCTTGGACCTGGGGACAGAATATAAAGTAGGAGGGGAATTAACTACTGTGTTCTCTTTCCTCTTATTTTATAGAAAAGAAAATCAAAGTTCAGAGAGATGAGATAAATTGCTACTGTTTCAGAGTTAAGAAATCTGAAGGATTTGAGCCATGTTCTAAAAGAATGAAAAATCCATGTTCTAACTGCTGTATCACATTGCCAAGACGGAAAGAGGTGATAGAGACAAACTTCGTCACTATCACAATGTTGTGTCATTAATACTAGCCCAACTACACTCTTTCATTAGACCAGGCATAAGGAGTAATAGTGGAATATAATGTAAAATAAGATATATTTGGATCTAACAAGGTAAGTCACACTGTCAGAACTGTGGAAGTCACTGGAGTAGGGGTGTGCAATTTGCATAAGAACCTCAAGTGTTTTTGGGAGAAAAAAACAAAACATTACAAATCCCCAAACTAGCTGGCAGCACCCGACTCAAGTAGATGCACAAGTGTGTTTATTACACTGGTAAAATAAGAGAAACCAAACCCGAAATACAAACGCTGGACAAGTGATCCAGGGAGACTGTTAGGACAACCTTGTGCTGAGAGTTCAGAGTTATATACATCTGAATGTTAAAAGAAATATGACCTAAAATGTACTCACAAGGTGGTAAGTGGGACATCACCTGAAATGGCTAGTGGACTTCCCTTTTTCCTCTAGCATGCTATATTTCCCCTTGAGAATATTGTTTCCTCTCTATTCTACTCTTGAGGGCATTTCAAAGCTCTTTATTCCTATATTTTAGCTAGTGCCACCCAAAGTTCTTAGGGACACCCTAACACTTTGGAATGTTTCTCTTAAAACTTTTAGTTTGGGGTTGGCTAAAACTAACAGTACCATTAGGAAGGAGTACTCCAAGGCTGGATCAATACCGCATTGAATCTGGTCCTATTTGTGGTGCTTTCAAACCTTCTCTGACCCCCTCATATGGTCTACCAGATGCCTTAAGGAGCTCTGGGACTTATACCTGTGAGATCATCCCAGGGTTCTGGACTGAGACTAGGAGTCAGGAGGGTGGCATGCTAACTAGAGTTGTATATCTTTCACAGGATCACAGGAGATTTTGGATTATTTTTGTTTACATAAAACATAGAGTGAGTTTAGGGTTCTGGTTATGGACAGTCCAACCCCAGCCCTTGGCCTTGTGCTGCATGTGTCAGTTCTTGACTGGATCCCAATTGTGGTGCCACCTCTGGTCCACAGCGCTGAAGGGCTGTACTGATGGCAGCAGATGCCTTTAACCCTGTATATACCTCACCACTGACAACCAGGGTATCATCCTAACTCCTCTGCAGGCTCCATACCAGGTAGTATGTAGTCTTTCTGGGGTGAACTCACCTACTTCCTCTGAGACTTTTTGGGACCATTGTTCTGCAATAATGTTAGACCCTTCTAATCAATCTCTTTTCCTGCTTCTAATGAATATTAAAATTCTATGCTATCCCTGGATAATCTTAAATTGTGCCTGCCAAAGGATGGCAATTCCTTCAATGAATGGAATCACTCTTTCACTATGCCCATGGGCTCTTTTTGTATTCTCCTAGCTCAGTGTTTCCCAAACTTCTCTCATGATGATAATCACCCGGTGGAGTTGTTAAAATACAGATTCCTAAATCCCAACTAAGAAGTGCTAAACTAGAATTTTTGGGAACATATAGGTAAAATTGTGCACTTAACTAGTGCTCTAAGCTTAGAGTGGTGTGGGAGAGAGTGATGGGAGCTCCTTTAGAGCTTAGAGCTTAGAGCACTAGGTAAGTATACAGTTTTACCTATATGTTCCCAAAAATTCTAGTTTAGCACTTCTTAGTTGGAATTCAAGAATCTGTATTTTAACAACTCCACCAGGTGATTCTCATCATGAGAGAAGTTTGGGAAACACTGTCCTAGCTGGTGGTAATGTGGAGGCAGGAGTGGTCAACATATAAAAAGCAATCACATTTTAGGAATACAATTAAAATTGTTTAAAGTTGCTATAGACTGAATGTCTCCCTAAAATTTATTTGTTGAAATTGAATCTCCTATATGATAATATTTGAAAGTGGGGCCTTTGGGAAACAATCTGGGTGAAGCCTTCATGAACAAAATTAGTTCCCTTCTGAAAGAGACCACTGAGAGTTCCTTATCTTCTCCACTGAGTGAGGACAGAGTGAGAAAAAGACCATCAATGAACCAGGAGGTTGTCCCTCACCAGATATCAAATCTACTAGCACTCTGTCTTGGACTTTCCAGCCTCTGGAAACATGAAAAATAAACATTTGTTGTTTATGAACCTGCCCCCCCCCCCCAAGCTGCATATTCTGTTGTAGCAGCCCAAATCTACAAAAAGAGAGTTCAGGAGAAGACATGATTGGAAGAAGTAGTTTCCTATGTTTATGTTATAAAATTCTAAGTGGAAAATTTAATAACCAGAAAATTAACTATCATTCAGTTTCCTCATACTCTGAATAAGAACTACATTAAGGATCATCATTGATGAAACAGAGCAATAACCTCTGAAACTGCCATCAGAAACCAATATTCATGGGTGACATGATGAATAATTATATCTATCTATATATAAAAGCCTAATATGCAAAATATCCCCTCAGGAGTTTGACCAGGAGACTGGGAGTTCAATCGCTTGCTATGACATGCTCTACCAGGGGCCAGCACAGAATGAAGAAAGGCTCTGGCCAGCAGCTGGCAGGTGGGAAAGGGAGGCCCTGGCCAGCAGCCAGAAACAAGGCCCTGGCTGGCAGCCAGACAGCCCTGATTGTCTCTGATCGCCGGCCAGGCCTAGGGACCCTACTTGTGCATGTATTTTGTGCACTGGACCCTTGTGTTATTATATAAAACGAGGGGCCCAGTGCATGAATTCATGCACCTTGAATGGAACCGTGGACTGCAAGGCTGCGGTGGGGCATAGGGGTGGGTCTCAGCCCATCCTCTGTGCCCCTGCCTGGTCCTTCCTGCTGTGGCCACTGGTCCCCTGTCTGCCTGCAGCCCTACTTCTGCCACTGGCTGATGGTGCCGGCCCCACTGGCACCTGCTGATGGCACAGAGTGATTGGGGCTGGCACCAGCAGGGCCAGTGCCTTCAGTGTTGTGAGTAGTGGCTGCTGCCCTGATTGCCCCTCAGGAGCAGGGGGGAGGTGGAGAAGCCCTGGGGGGCAATAGGGGCCAGAAGTTTCCACTCACACCTGCTGATGGCACTGAGCAATTAGGGCTGGGGCTGGGCACCAGTGGTGGGTGAGAGTGGTGGGTCTGGCACCAGCAGCTGGTGTGAGTGGGGTCAGCACTGGCAGCAGGTGTGAGTGCTGGATGGGATTGTGGTTAATTGGAACAAAGGATTTTTAGTAACCACCAGAGGCTCACCCAGACGATAGTGACCTGCACCCCACCTTGGTCTGGCATCCCTGCTCATCTACTCCACCATCCCACCACAGCCGACGCCTGCTATGTTCCCTGCTCTGCCACTTGTTGCACAGGCGGTGGTCAGTGTGCATCATAATGACCAGTTGTTCAGTTGTTCCACCATTTGATTGATTTGCATATTAGCCTTTTATTATATAGGATAATGAAGTAACCAGTATTAAATATATGGCATTAGGGAACTACAGAGGCAAGAAGATCTATCATGTTTCAGTATAAAAGGTTTCAAAGGGCCATGGCATTGAGAGTATCACAGCACTGCTACATTGGCCACTTAGCAAGATATATTAAATCAGCCAGGAATAGAGTATTGGCAATAAAGAACCCAAGGCGATAGTTACTGTACCTGAATATAAAGAGATAGTAGCTGGACACTATATAGAATCTTCACTGGCATGGATGGGACAATAAAATATATAAGCATTTCTTCTCTACCCACTATTCTAAATCTTTATTCAGACAACTCACTACACCTATAGTAGGCTTGTAAATTTTTAAATACACTTTAAGCTCAAATTGTTTATAGTGTATATAAAAAGTATTTTCCCAGGGTCGGTCCTGCATAACCTAGGGATTCTGTGGTGTTAGCAGAGGAAACTAAAGGCATCAAAAGATGTCTCCATTGTAAAGAACCTGAGTGGATCCATCAAGTTATGAAGCAAATCCTTTCAGAGAAAATCAATATGTGTATCTAAATGGCAGGCTGAGGAGGCAGCCATGAAAAGGGGAATCTTCCCAAAACATTAATCAGGAAAAAAATGAATAGAGTACTTCTTGTGCCAATAAGAAAAGTATAGCAACAACATGAGCATTACATATCTCCAAGCGTTAAGTGTTAATAACAGGGAGGGATACGGTACAATAATAGGCTCAGCTCTTGATTACTTTTCCTAATGAGAGTGAAGCACAGCATATGAAAGTGACAACTTGAGATAATTCAAAATGTCACATTAGCTTTGAGTATCAATCTCTTCTATAACCAGTCTTCATAAAAACTGCTAATGAGTAGTAAATTGGACTGATTTGAGTTTTACTTCAATTTGCTTCTTGTGCTAGTCTTTGGAGAAAGGGTGTAAGGCAGTGGGATGTTATGGATAACACATGAGAGCAGAAGTCAAGCGACCTAGGTTAGAGCCTGCATTCTGCAATTAACAATCTGTATGACCCTGGGCAAGGAACGGGGAGGAATCAGCTGTTCATCAACATCTGTCAGGTGCCATGAGCTGTGCTAGGCCCACAGAAGACAAGTGAATAAGGCTGGAGCCTCTCACTGTCTAGTGGTGGCTCTTATTACTCCAGTGGAGTAACTAATTCCAAGTCTCTTATAGAGTTATGAGAAATGGACTGTGGGAGCCCAGAATACAATGCGATTAACAAACAATGGAAAACCAATCTGGATGCATGCCAGTCTGTGCTGCCTAATAGTAAATAATGAAACTAATAATTAAAATGTATAATTTTATTATTTCTAGGAAGTACATTAAAAAGATTAGACACACACACACACAAAGATTATACACAGGTGGAATTAATATTTTTTATTTAATCCAAATATTCAAAATATGCTAACATACAATAGATATAAAGCTATTTATGAGATAGTTTTCATTCTGGTTTTATCTAAGTCTTTTTGTTGTTGCTGTTGTTAATCCTCACCCTAGGATATTTTTCCATTGATTTTTAGAGAGAGTGGAAGGGAGGGGGAGATAATTAGAGAGAGAAACAATACCCCAACCAAGGCAGGGAAGCCTTTTTTCTTTCTTTATTTTTTTAATATGTTTTATTGATTTTCCACAGAGAGGAAGGGAGCAGGATAGAAAGCTAGAAACATCGACGAGAGAGAAACATCAACCAGCTGCCTCCTGCACACCCCCTACCGGGGATGTGCCTGCAACCAATGTACATGCCCTTGACCGGAATCAAAATCGAACCTAGGACCCTCCAGTCCGCAGACCGACGCTCTATCCACTGAGCCAAACCGGTTTCGGCGAAGGTAGGGAAGCCTTGACCAGAATATAGAGCCCCCAACCGAGGGCATAGAGCCTACAGCCGGGATACATGCCCACGACCGAATTGAACCTAGGACCCTTCAGTCTGTGGGCAGATGCTCTAGCTAGCCACTGAGCCAAACCAGCGAGGGCTTAACTAAAATTATGTGTTACTCCCAAGTGATGGACCTGTTCTGACAATGAGAATGAGGAGCAAATGAGAAAAGGCCAACAGATATGAATAGGGCAATTATGTATCTGGGTCTGTTTCTCTGCTCTAGAACAGTAGAATCTTCTTTCTCTGCACCAACCCTCCTGCCACAAGATTGGTTAGTCTAAGGACACATCAGAATGCCATGAGTTCAGGCCATCCTGTGCTATGATAAAGACAATGTGTTGTTATGGTTACTGAGTGAAAACTGACAACAGTCAGCTGATCATACTCCTCCTCTATTTATTACTATTCCTTGTTTGTGATATTTTTAACCAAGAGCATAACCATATGTTTCAGCACTGTGCAATCTCTGTGGAATGTAAGGTGAGTTCTTGATACCACCGATTTTAGACAGAGAGCTCAGATTAGCATTTATTGAGCACCTACTTGTGTCTGGTACTATATTAAGTGCAAGGGATTCAAACATAAATAAGCCATGGCCCCTGCCTTAGAAGACCTCACATGGCAGTAGAATTAGGGTTTGGGATATACTATAGACTTAGCTGAAAATAATGATAATCATAGTGGTAATAATAACCACTATTTAGTTAGCATTTTTCTTAAAAGAAAATGCTGTGTGTTTTTTGATATATTGCCATAAATTCTTTCAATAATAGTGCTGTAAAATGCAACTTATTTGCATTTTAATTAAATAACTTCTTATTTTATTCAGATCCTAGCCAATAAAGACGGAATATGCAAATTGGCCATCACTTCATGACCAAGATAGCAGCACCCACAGCCAATAAGGAGGGAATATGCAAGTTGACTCAATAAAGATGGCAGCGGCCAGGCTGAGATGCTTGTGTTGTCGCCATGGTGACGATGCAGGCATTCTTCCCTGCCTGCCTCTGGGCAGTGTGTGAAGGTGGAAGGTGGCTCTGGGCTGGAACAAAGGAAGCAGGTGGCCGCCAGAGCCAAGACCCAGATCCCGGGTGCCAGCAGCCAGGGGAAGGAAGGCCTATTCTTGCACTAATCTTTGTGCATTGGACTTCTAGTACATATATAAAAGGCTGAAATTGAACCCAACCCTGTCTGACTCTCCATTGTAACAACTTATCTAGCCATTAAGTATGCCTTGGCAAAAGCAAAATATAATTCATAATGGGCTCAGAGAAGCCAAGGAAAAAATCTGCCAAAGAAACCGTCTTGGTGTGGAAAAGAACACTTTGAGCAGGACTCACACAATTTCTCAAGACTAAAAGAGGATGGAGCTGGAGCTGCCTTTTCTATTTACACACAGAGAAAGCAGCATTCACTGAGGTGTTGGGTTAGTGGCTGAAAGACACTCTCAGTGGCTGAAGTGCATTATGTGTGAGCTCATCTCCATTTGGAATATCACAGTTCTTTGGTCTCTGAGTCCAATTGTGTCCAACCTCCCAACATTAACCAATTCAAAATATAGTGATATTTTTTACTTAGATATGAATTAAGAGAACCAGTAGCTATGCTTATTAAGTAAAGCAAAGTAAGTTTTACTTTAGGTTTCTTACATCTTTACAAAGTATGCTATAAGGATTCTTTTGATAGTCAAATGCATCTACTTATGTATCCAGTAGATGTCAGCATTGGGCTATTTCTGACCATTTAATGTTTCTATATTAATTTGAAAGAACTATAAATATTCAGTATGAAATATACTGAGATGTAAAATAGCAGGTGCAGCAAATCTGTGGTGAGGATACATTTAATGGGTGAAAGATTCAATATTCCATCTACTGAGCAAACAACTGTATATAAAAACCCCATCTGTAGCTTTTTTATCCATGTCCATTTAAAAAATCAATTTATTTCAAAAAACCAGCATACTATTTTGTAGAAGATAGCTTTATACAATTGACAAAATGGATTAGAGTCATTGTCATAAATATAAATATTTGAGTAATTTTAGGTTGCATCTGCTTAAAATCAGAAAGGGACCCTGAAAGGTTTTTTTTTTTTTTTTTTTAAAAAAAAAAAAAAAACCTCAGTAGGATATAATTTCAACCACAAGTTTTTGGCAAAGGGGTTTTTGAGTTACTCTCTTTTCTCTTAAATATTAACTTTTCAGCTCCTTTGGAGCACCTTAAAACTCCTCCTGGTAATCTATCCCTGTGAAGCCAAATGGATGGGTGATCAACATTAAATGGATAAGTATAATTCATGTCTCTACTAGATTCTAAAATTGACATGAATATTTTAGGTTCTTGACATATAGAATTCCTAGGAAATTCCTCAGTTCTGTGGCTGAGCTAAGTAGATCAGGCCAGTGTCAAACAGAAACTGATTAAGAAGTGAAGACAGCCTTTGCCTGTTTGGCTCAGTGGATAGAGCGTTGGCCTTCGAACTCAAGGGTCCCAGGTTCCATTCTGGTCAAAGGCATGTACCTTGATTGCAGGCACATCCCCAGTAGGGGGTGTGCAGGAGGCAGCTGATTGATGTTTCTCTCTTATCGATGTTTCTAACTCTCTCCCTTTCCCTTCCTCTCTGTAAAAAAATCAATAAAATATATATTTTTAAAAAGAAGTGAAGACATTTTTGTTTCCTGGAGAGTAGAGTCTGATTTGTCCAGTCTTTGTCAATTCCTTTTATGTAAATATACAGTAGCAGAGAGATGAAAGATGAAAAAAAACACAACAAAAACAAACCACCAGAGAAAACATTTAGCACAGCATCTTCATGAAGACATGGAAAACCAAGAGATCTTTCTTGAGATATCAGAGATAGTGTTTGAACATGTATCTTCTTTAGTTTATTTAACAATAAAGAAGTATATATTTTGAGAATACATGCAATACTTGATAGTAGTCACCAAGAGGAATTAAAGATTGTTCTTAATCTCAAGGACTTTGGAAGATAAGATAATTGATAAGGAATCAGACACCTTCAGTGAATATCAAAATACATTTTAGCAACTTTAAAGATGAAGTGCAGATAAATACACTTAGCTCAGCGAGGTAGGGTCTTCATGATTTGTAGACAATAAGCTATTTCTTACTTGAAAACTCTTCCAAGAGTTATGTTACCAAACTAGGAATAGGCAGCATCATTCTTTGATGGGACTGCACACGGGGTCTGAAGATAGCTTGATTGACCTACTACATTTTCTCCCCTTCTGTGAGGATTTGTCTAGTCCAATAGTACACAAGTGCTCATAAATGCCTGTATAATAATCATCTCAGAGATTAAGATTCAGAAGTTTAGGCAGCCTAAGGAACAGAAAAACAAAAATAAAAAGAACAGTAATTTTGAGGCAAAGCCAAATGAAGGAACCACTGATCTAGCCTATACTGAGCTGCCCATATTGGCCATCAGCAAGAAATTTGTCATTGAAAGGAACAGTCTTTGGTCCTATAAGAGGTTCATATAGAAATCAAAAGTATAAGTGTAACCTCATTTATGCTCTATTCTTCTTATTTATTTATTTATTTATTTATTTTTAAATCTTCATTGTTGAAAGTATTATATAGGCCCCAGTTTCCTCCCCTGTTGACCCCATCTAGGATGCCACCCCCCTCACCCCCCACCCCGGGGCCTTCACAACACTGTTTGTCTATGTCCATGGGTTCTGCATATATATGCATACAAGGTCTTTGGTTGATCTCTTCTCACCCACTCATCCATCCTTATCTTCTCTCTAAGATTCTGTTCTTACCCATAAAACTCCTATGTTACCACGTGTGATAACTACATTCAAAATGAGTGAGTGCTTTCAGGTTTTGGTAATATGTGTATCTGGTCACATCAGTACATTAAAAATGACATTCAAAGAATGCTCTATTTCAAAATAATTTAGGTGAGTTTCAATGGTCACACAATGCACTGCTCTCTGGAAATGAGAGTTTAGCCGATCTTTTCCTTGCTTTTTTTTCTGAATGATGGGAAGAACACCTCTTTTATGAGCACTATATAATATTTCCAGCCACCTTTTTTCATCTCTTTGGGACAGTGCAAGGAAACACATTAGGTCATAACTCAGTACTGGAGAAATATTCTGATGATGAACCTAGCTTGTTCAAAGCCTCTTTGACATTAATCTGCCGTATGCAATCACTGTGTGTGAGATTGAAGATTGTATTTCAGGCCTGTGTTCCCGAACACACAACCTTATCATACACTTCAGCCAAATCATTGGAGAGGTATTCCTCTCCAGAAAACAAGTCTAGCAGTGAAAATATGGACAGATTCCAGGGAACACAATGACCTACTTTCTCAATTTATAGACTACTTGATATCATGATCAGTGACAAAAGTTATTGTGTATTCCCCTGAGTTTCTGTGAACTGGAATTATTCACACCAGTGAGAAGAAAATGTGCTTTCATATTCAAGTACCTTTTTATTTGGATTAAGCACCAAACATTCTAAATAATACCTTTGGTATATACTCAACACTCCCTGTTTCTGTATGCAGAGGAGGAAAGGGAATTAGGGTGGAGGGGAAATGGTTATGAGGGTGCTGTTCTTAGAAATTGGGCATAGCAGTTGTTATACTTTGTGCAATTTAGAAATAAAAGTCAAGTTTGCATCTAAATTAATTTATCTCAAGTATATTTAATTTTTTTCAAATTTTATTCATGAAGTTTAAGGATTCAAAGCCCAGGTTTTCACTCTTAAGATTTTAATTTATCAATTTCCAAGGTAAGTTATTTTAGCATATTAATCTATCTTCTTTCATTAATCTTGATACTTTAATTTGCTCTTATCAATCAGTTGCCACTTGCCCACACTCCTTTCTGCCATGTAAGGAAGGCACTTTCTTTGGTGTTGAAGACTTAAGAAATTGGGGTGAGATATTAAAAGAGTATTTGCTCCCCCCCATGAGTATTCTAGAAATTTAATATTTTTTACTTGAGGCCAGGTATTTTGATTTCAATGGTTAACCTTTGATCACTGTACAAAATACTATCTCACTGATGGGCATTGATTATGAAGTTAATTAAAATGATTGGCTCTAATTAACCACAACCCCATGATGAAAATTTAGATTTTGGGGTTCAGTTGCTGTTCAGAGAAATAAATATCCTGGTACCTGCTGCTGTTGTTTAATCTCCAGGGGCAGTATATTTATTTTTGCCAGTGAGCCAATTTAGTCTCAGAGGATTTTAGTGTACTTCCACTGGTGTTAACTGAGAAATGTGAGTGTGTGTGTGTATCTTATTTGAATTTTATTCATCATGATAATAAGAGAGATCTGCACACCTTTTAATTCAGGGTTAGCTTTTCTGCTTAATTTTCCCTGCAGTCTGTCAGTGCTTCAAAAACACCAACAACTGATAGATTTCTATACAGCTGCCCAGGCAGCTGTGGTAATGAAATGTGAATGTGCTTTCACAATATCTGGAAACTTGTGCTTGAGATTATAAGCAGAAAGAAAGAGCAGCATTTTAAGAAGATGTTGGCATATTCTTCAAATGTTGCTCTGAAAATGATGAAACAAAATAATTTATTATTCTAGGGCTGCTGTAGCTTTATTGATTTTTAACAAGATACCCTCCCATTATAATCCTTTGTGTCTTTGTCTTTCTCTCTCTCTCTCTTTAGGGCTCATTATAACAGAAGTCTGGAAATCTGGCTCTCAAAGATGCCACAGTAATAAGCACCAAAGGTTTAGGCTCAAAGAAATGAGATACAATCTTGCATGGGTGAAACACTAGAGAAAAGAAAAAAGGCCTTTTTTTAGTGTCTTCATGCATATACTCTTATGATATTCAGTGATTTAGAAATTATTTTCTATAATTTGAGTGAAACAGGTCATGTCTCCACTGAATATGAATACTACAGATTCCCTTTTTTGCATTATATTAATCTGAGCATGAAATAATGATTCCTAAAAAATAAAGATTTAGAATCTATATAAAACCAGTATTTTCAGATTGCATTCTTATTATTTTTCTTAAATACTTAGAACAGGTGTTTTATTTTATTTTGTATATTGAAATTAACAATTGCTGGTCATCCAAAAAACAACCAGTGATAAATAATGTTGAGAAGTACAAACTCAACATGCTGACTCTGTCTCAAGCCTAAGGCAGCCCTGTGTGAGGCTTGCTCTCAGATCCCAGCCAGAGAACAAGCTAGCGGCCCAAATGTCACTGCTGGAAAAATGTAGTATATTCCAGAGTCATTCATTTGGGGGTTCTGAGGCTGCCAAGAACTCTGCACTTAAGTTGGCACAGAGAACATTTCAGCAATGAGGGGGTAAGAGGTGAGCATTTCTGCCCACCAGGAACAAAAGGAGATGACTCTTATTAAAACATAAGATATAGATTTTAGAGGCTATAACTGGGGTGTCTAGTTAATGAGGTATTTGTTAAGAACCATAGGCAACTAATACTTCTTCACCTCGAATTATTAGGACCCTTTGAAGTGAACATCTACACAATACCTTAAAATCTTAAATTTCCACAGGAAATTTTGTCTCAAAATATAACTTAGGAGGAAATATAAACAAAAGAATTATTGAGAAATACACTCGAATCTTTTTCCTTTACAAAAAAAATCCACAATCTTTCAGACAACATCAAACATTATGAGAAATTCATATTTTTGATTGCCCTACAATATAATGTATTTCTTCCTTAACCTTCTAGCCTCAAACTTTATTTCAGGAAGGTGGCTATGAACATACCTATCTTTTTGAAAGTAAAGTTTTATGGAATAACATGCAGGAATAACATAACATATATATAACTTTCCTCATGTGATATAGAGTTTTACTAATTTATCTATTTGGTTTATGTGAGTATATGCGTCAAATTTAAAAGTCTGTAATCCCAAGGAAAGTCTTAAGTATATAACTTAAGTTAGCTTATGCAAGTACATTTTATCAGAAGTTATTAATAATCAATACCCAAGGATCAACTCACTTGCCATCTTAATTTTTAAACATTTGGATGTAGGGTCAGAACAGATAACAATACTCTTGCTAAAAAGCCTAAGTATCTCCCTAAGCACAGAAAACATAGTCAATAAGGTCCAAAATTTTATCTTTTACAGGTAAATGGTCTCAGGTATCAAATTAGACTTGGTTTCATTTGGTTCAGATCAAATTTTGTGCCAGTATCATATGTTTGTTATTTTTCTAGGCATAGGGGTTTGGAAATGTTATGAAGATTGTGTAAAACCAGTGTCTTATTTTCAAAGAGCTGATGATGGTTGGGGCGTGAAGGAATAAGATCCACACCCAAGACACATGCATTAGGCTGCGTTCACTGGAACAGAGCCCAGCCCAACCTGCGTGTGTGAACACGCAGCTTCTCCCACTGTTCACGTTAGTGATTTTTGAATCGGATGCTAAGGGCCAGGATTCTGTGTGCTGTGGTTTGGGTTCCTCCAGAAGCCAACCCTGAGACAGGATTCAAAGGCAATTAGCTTCTCAGGAGGGATGCCAGGAGTACTTGTAGGAGAGCGGGGAAGAAGGACAGGGGATGAAAGAAAGCAAATAGAGGCTGAGACACTTGTCTGTTATACCTACTTCTGTCTCCCCAATCTCTGTAGTGATGCCTGGCCACAGCTATAGAGATTGACCATAATAATTGCGGTCAATAAATGATTATTATGAATGGTGGATGGATGAAGGTGATTTCCTTCCTGGTATCTAGCCAAGTCCATGATTTCCAAGTTCTAGGAACCGCATCAGAAGGCCCTTTAGGCCTGTCCATAGGAAACAGGGTTCAGAGGTGTTTACTAGGGTGGGAAGACAGGGTTAGGGAAAGTCTCAAAGAAGCTAGCTGCAGTATTATGAAAAGTTTCCATGAGTGAAAAGGGACATCATTGGCATGATAATTACCCTTTTCCCTCTTCTGTCTCATCAGTGGGGATAGGCAGTGGAGAGAAGGATAGAACATGGTCTGTGGGCACCTGGAATCCCATGAAACGGGGATGCTTCGTGTATTCTCAGAGATACATGGTGGCTTTCACAGTCTCTAACTCCACAGCTCTACATCCCCGAGGACACGCCCTGAGGAGTTTGGCTTTTGTATCCTTAGCTCCCAGGGATTTATTAGCTGACTGAGAGGATGCCACTATGAAACTGCCCTGAGCGCTAAAATCTGAATGTGAACCACCTAGTACTGAGGGATGATTAAACCTTGGCATCCGTGTTCAGTTTTTTGACCCGGCTAACATCTAGAAGCTAGGAAACATTAATTCTATCCCGTCTCAGTCAGTATTTGGATTTATGACCAGAAAAGAACTACTTTAGTTCCTTGAAGCATTTACCTCATCTATAAAATAAGAACTATGGCTTCCTATCACTTACAGTTGGAGGGATTTACTGACCTTAGCCAAATGGTTAGTCTTGTATTATACTTTGCATTCTTAGAATACCTTATTTTTTCCCCCAAACATGTTATTTGATCCTCTCAACAACAAAATGACAAAAGTGAGACAGCTATTACAAATTCAAGTGGCAGGTTAAATAAAAAAGACACGGAAAGACCTTTGTATTATTTAATTCTTATAGCTGGCTAATGACAGAGCCACATGATTTTTAATATATAGACAGGGCATTCAGAACATTTATTTATCTCCTAACATGCACAAGTTCTGTGTATGATACACGGAACTTACTCCACCTCACAACAGCCCTCAGTGGTAGGGTGGTGGGCTGAAATTTTGGCCTGATTTTTAATTCCTCCCCATCTAATTCTTCACATCATTGTCATGGCCTCATTGTGGGAGAATCATATTTCTCTTCCCCTTGACTCGGCCTTTTGAGCTACTTTGTCCGGTTACATGTGGTCCTAACACAGTGTATTAGTTAAGGTTCTTCATAAAATCAATAGGGTATATATTATCCTACTTATCATAAATTTATTATAAGGCACTAGAGGCCCAGTGCATGAAATTTGTGCAGGGGTGGAGGGGGGTGTCCCTCAGCCCAGCCTGCACCCTTTCCAATCTGGGATCCCTCTCATAATCCAAAACTGCTGGCTCCCAACTGTTCACCTGCCTGCCTTCCTGATTGCCTCTAACCGCTTCTGCCTGCCAGCCTGATCACCCCCTAACTGCTCCCCTGCCAACCTGTTTGCTCCCAACTTCCCTCCTCTGCCAACCTAACTGTCCTCCCCTGCAGGCTTGATTGCCCCCAACTTCCCTCCCTTGCAGGCCTGGTTCCTCCCAACTGCCCTCCCCCGCTGGCCATCTTGTGGTGGCCATCTTGTGTCCACATGGGGGCAGGATCTTTGACCACATGGGGGCAGCAATCTTGTGTGTTGGAGTGATGGTCAATCTGCATATTACTCTTTTATTAGATAGGATTGGCTCACATGATTATGGATGCTAAGAAGTCTAAGACCCTATAGGCAATAAGCTGCAGACACAGGAGAGCCGATGGCTCAGTTTTAGTCTGAGTGTGTAGGCCTGAGAATCAGGAGAGCCAAGGGTATAAGTTTCAGTCTGAGTACAATTCCTAAGGCAGGAGAAGACCAATGTCTCAGCTCAAAACAGAGAGAGTGAAGTCAGCCTCCCTGACTTTTATTTTCTATTAATTCCTTCAATAGATTGGATGAGGTCCACCCACATTGGGGAGGGTGATCTGTTTTGCTCAGTCTACTGAGTTCAAAATGAATCTCATCCAGAAACCCCTTCAAGTACATACCCAGAATAATGTTTAGCCAAATATCTGGGCACCCCACAGCTCAGTCAAGTTAACACATAAAGTTGACATCATGCTCTGATTTGGGAGGTGGTCAAGAAGTCTTCTCAGAGGAGATGATGTTTATACTGAGTTTTATCTAAGAAAGAGTATGTATATGTATATGTATATGTATATGTATGTGTATGTGTATGTGTATGTGTATGTGTATGTGTATGTGTATGTGTATGTGTATATGTATATGTATATGTATATATATATGTATATAGCATTAGCCTAACATATATTAGACACTTATGAAATGTTAAGTTATTTTTTTTATCTCCTTCAAAAGTCATAAGGACAAATATATTGCTTCCTTTGTCTAGTGGAACTTTTCAGGCCATCAAGCATGAGAGATTTTTTTTCCCCCTCATGTGCTGAACTAAAGAAATGCTGACTCTCTGGCTGATGATGAGGGTCACTGGCATAGTTCACTTGTAATTGCACAACATAATTCCACCCCCAAATCGAATGTTTTTTGATGGTGTTTTAAAATCTCCAATTGCTTTTTACTTATGAGGTGAATTTACAGTGAGTTATGTTACAAGGTAATTTAACCTGACAAGACACACCGTACTAAACGTTCACAGACACAGTTTTGTTTCTCCCCCGAGAAGAAGCTGTTAGAATAGAGTGGTAATCGCTGTAACATGATCAGCATGGGGGAGATTGATCACACCTAGGAAAGTGACCTCTTGGAGTTTCTTTGCAAAAGGCACACCTTTCCTGTTGATTGATTACACATCATGGTGACCACTCCTGGGTGGGGAAACCCAGTGTGGTCCCTACCTTCTGCTGGCACATGCATATTTTTTGTGTGCTGGAGTTCATGCAAGATTGATGTGCAGCAGCTGTACTGTAGGGTCCCAAATATTCATGCCATGAAAATCCAGCTAGTTCTGGAGAGGGAGAGAGAAAAAGATGCACTCTCCACAAATATAAACACAAAAAGCCCATGCAAGACGGTGATTCAATTTGAATAAACCCACGGAGGGTGGTCCTTTTCAGAATTGCTGAGGAGGGGATGGAGATGCATTCATGGAAGGAAAGGCCACTGCCCTTTACCTTTTGTATCCAACATGCCTTGGGGTTAGTGGTGTACTCGTAGTTTTCACTTTTGACTTTTATTCCAGGTCATTACTCTTTCACTTTCATACAAAATCTCTGTTCATTGAGGCTTACTCCATCCTTCACACAAGATTGTTGGTGTCATCGCTTGCCTAACCAGTTATTTTCCCCTCACTCCTCAAAGGAATTGACACTGGCTTTACGGCCCTTTACTTCATGCCATTTCTCTGCACCCTCCTGAGTACTTACTTCAAGGATAGCACATCCATTCCAGGCTCTCTGGGCCTTTAGCTACCCCCCTTCAGTGATCTTGACCTTTATTGACTCACTCCCCAGAGCAAGCCAGCATCTGTTGTCATCATCTGAAACTGCTTCAGTTTTGAAATCCTAATTAAAACCATTGTTGTCTCTGACCACGTCTTCCCATCTTTGCCTCTTCCTCTGCTTTGTGACTAGCTCTGTTCCTCACATTCTTAGGGCTTCTAATCCCTTGATTATTTTACCTTTCCTCTGTTAGCTCCCTGCCACTGTTACTTTCTTACCCAGCCTAAACCCTCTCATCTATTACTTCAAACAGTTTTTATTTGTGCTGTGATCCTCAAGTCTCTTACACTATTTTATGTCTCAGCCATTGGGAAAAATTCTGAACTTTACTTCAATCTGATTTTTCCCCCCTCTCCTCTTTATCCAGGATAAACATTACTTTAAAAAATGTCAGTCATGCAACTCTGAAAATTAATGCCACTTAAGTGCTATTAATTCCAATTAAGTTCATGATCTCCAACCTCAGATGGATCAATGCCACCTATACTTTTTCTATAGATCCCTCATTACTTTTTCTCCTATTCTGAGCACCAGCTTTCTAAAATGTCTTCAGTCTCTTCAGATATCCACGCTTCCTATCTCTCTTCCTCTCAGCAGATGGCTTTGCCTCTGACTTCATCAAGAAAAGAGAAATCACTAGATTGAAACTACTTCAAAGTTCTGCCACCTCACCCACAAACTTATTATATCCAGGCAGTTCTTCTGGTTCTTCTATCTCTCAGTGAAAGTGGAAAATGTGATTTTTGTTTTAAAGTTAGTCCTCTTTGACTCCATATTTTCCCCCTCTCATCATTGCTTGCTTACCTAATATACCAATTTCTTACACTAGAAACTTGTTTCTCACCTTTGACTCTTCATTTTTCCTCATTTTTCATATTAGACAACCACTAAGACTTGTCAACACTATCTCACAAATATTTCTCAAATTCATATTTTTTCTTTATCCTGCAGTTACTGGCTTGCTACAATAGCCTTTTTTATGACCAACCATTTGGCCTCCTGTTGTACCTCAATCCAATCTGTTCTCTGTATCTCAGCCAGAGTGATTTTTCCAAATGCCAGCATGATCCTGTGACTTCCCAGTTTAAAATATTTCTTTGCTCTACATTGCCTTTAAAGTTCAAAGTCTTTAAAGCAGGTTTCAAGTCTTACCTTATAAACTTACCTCTCTTGCTTTATTTCTCACCAGTGCCTCCTACCTAACCTAAATCAAGCTAAGCTGTAAGTCAACTGGATTTTCACAAATCACAAATGTGGAACACCTGGTCTTATGGTCATGGCACTTGTGGTAGATTTTACCTTTTTTTAAAACCTGTTTTTTATTTTAGGTTTCAACTTGGTACCTCCTCTATGATCTTCAAATTTGACCCTCTCTTCAAGATAGAGTGAGATATCTTTCTTGTGTTTTTCCATTGCATCTTGTATTTTCACTATTTTAGTTCTTATCCACTGCATTGCAATTGTTTATTTTTCTGTGCTCTCCCATATTAGCCAATGAGTTCCTGGGTATGGGGGTGGGGGAGAGGTTGTCTTTTTCACTGGGCTATCCCCAGTGGACTCGACACAAAATAGAGGCTCAGTCAATCTTTGTTGACATAACGGATGCTAGTAGCATACTTAGTGACATGTGCTATGGTATTTCTCTGTAGAAAGATAAAGATGGTTGGAACCATTGGTAGTCACCTTGAAGAAATAAAGAGAAACTGTGGGCAACTCATTCACCAAAGTAAGGAAGAGAATCAAGAAATATAATCATGACACATTTAAAAAAATATATTTTATTGATATTTCACAGAGAGGAAGGGAGAAAGAGAGCCAGAAATGTCGATGGGAGAGGAACATCGACTAGCTGCCTCCTGCACACCCCCCACCGGAGATGTGCCCGCAACCAATGTACATGCCCTTGACCAGAATCGAACCTGGGACCCTTCGGTCTGCAGACCGACGCTCTACCACTGAGCCAAACCGGTTTCGGCATCATTACACATTTTAAAATTCATGTTCATTTAAAAATAATTCTTGTTTTTTGGATTTGCATGGGCTTCTGGACATTCATTTTCATACACCTGTCTTTGTTATAAATGAGATGATCATCTACAGAGTTTTTTAGAGGGGAGGTTAGGGGAGTAGGGAAGATAATATTTTGGTTTTGTAGTGATTTTATGCCAGAAAAAAATTTCAAACATGATGCTAAGATGTAGAAGTTTGTTTTCATGTCAGGTGTAAGGCTTCTTTCTTCAATAGTGGCATTTTATTAGGAATTGGTTATCACAGATAATTTCCAGGAGGACATTCGAAATGGACTATTATATGAAAAGTAATTTTCAAATAGCCAGCTTAAAACTCTTGGATGAGCCTGACCAGTGTGGCTCAATGGTTGAGCGTCAACCTATGAACCAGGAGGCCAA
Organism: Vespertilio murinus; assembly: GCA_963924515.1. Lineage (NCBI taxonomy): Eukaryota > Metazoa > Chordata > Mammalia > Chiroptera > Vespertilionidae > Vespertilio > Vespertilio murinus. The sequence continues at coordinate 49,068,591 of OZ004706.1, forward strand.
GGTTTGATTCCTGATCTGGCACATGCTTGGGTTGCAGGCTCGTTCCCCATTTGGGACATGCAGGAGGCAGCTGATCAATGAGTTTTTCATTGATGTTTCTCTGTTTTCCTCTCCCTGAAATCAATAAAAATATTAAATGCATGTGAGGATGTGCGCGCTCACACATACACAACCCTCTTGGATGAAATAGTAAAAGGGTGGTGGATGTAATGGAACTCTTTGTTACAAATATCATTGCTAAAGAAAACTTTTTAGGTCTTTCATAATTCTGGGTTGCACCCACTTACTGCTAATTTTAGTCATGTTTCAGGGAAGGTATTTGACAATTGAGTACTAATGAGGTTTGGTGTACAAATGTAACCTTCTATCAGGTAGGGCAATTAAAATGTTACATCTGCAAAAGCACATATTCTGATTTCTGCTTAGGGATGTATTACATTAACTTACATTTGGACATGCTTTTGCTTTATTCTCTTCAATTAATGACATCTCCCACGTTATTCCCTTGTTCAGGCCAGCTCTTCTCCTCAAGAGCAAATGAAAATAAACCCCAGACCAGGGATTTGATCTCATAAAGGATAGTCGGTACTCACTGAACAGAACATAAAAAGACATGCCTTGCTCATGTCCACACTTTAACTAGCTCCTTTTAAATTATGATTAAAAAAAGAAAAGTGCAAAAGTGAGATTGGATAGATTTTTTCCCCCCAAGGACATAATTTTCCTCCTGAAAAAAATAAATCAAAGCAGCCTGGTCAAGAGGGAAATATTACTGTTATCGCTTCCCTTTCTTGGATACTCTGTTGTTTTTTTAGAATTCCAGGGTAAGGTAAAGAAAAATGGACCGGTCTGGCTCACAAAACCCTAGGGAACTTGTCTTCATAATAATACCAGGATCATAAAAACAAGCAATGTAACAAATTAAGCCTAATTCTAAGGCAGAAATTTTTTTCCATCAAGTATTTCAATTATTTATTTAAACACGAACATGTAAAATTAAACAATGATAATTAGATATAAAAGTACAGACAGAACAATCATGTGAGTACTTAGGACAGAGAGAGAAAAAAAAAGGAAGCCGGATATGCTATGTCTTCTCAATAGCACAGATTCTTATTATTAGAATTCAATTATCCCATTAACACAATCATGTCAGTCTGTGAACTATAAATTACATGGTCTAATTATTTGGCAGGTTTTGGATCTGACCTTCAATTTTGGTCCTGTATTAATCTGCTTGGGCTGCTATAAACAAACAAACAAACAAACAAACAAACAAACCCACAGATTATGTGGCTTAAACATAAACATTTATTTTCCCACTTTTTAAAAGGCTGGAAAGTTCAAGATCAAGGTTCCAGTAGGGTTTGGTTTCTGATGACAGCTTTTCTTGGCTTGCAGACTGCCACTTTTGTGCTCACATGGCCTTTTTTTGAGAGTGCCCAGAGAGAAGGAGATTTCTCTCTTCTCTTCTTCTAAGGCCACCGATTCTATAAGATTAAGGCTCCACACTTATGATTTCATTTAACCTTAATTATCTCCTAAAGACACTATCTCCAAATACAGTCACATAGAAGGTTAGGGTCTCAACATATGGAATGAAGAGCAGGGGGCACAATTCAGTCCATAGCAGGCCCTGAAAAAAAGACTAAGAGAGATTATTAGAGTTTAAGAACAAATGTACAGCTCATATGCAGTGACAGGGCTATGAATGAAGAGTATGGAGCAGTTGGAATTAGAATCCCCAAATTTTAATCCATAACTGCTGAAATAAAAAGGAGATAAATTGTGTGGTACAAATAAGATGCAACATCTGTTCCTCCTTCAAGAAAGAACCTATTGCCGGGCTATTGGGAGTGCTGTTTCCAGATAGATTTCAATGGTCAGCTCTTGCATTTTAGAGAGCTCCTTGCCTAAGGTTACAACTTTCACAACACTGCCAATATGCATAGACTGATCAAGGTTGGGGGTTAAGAGATTGATATTTTGACACAGCAAGTGACTGCTCTTGTGGGCCAGTTTAGCTCCAGAGTGCCCATGGGGTTAGCTGAAGCTATCATCAGGCTGCTTCCCCTTTCTCTGTTTATGGGCATTAATCTGATGGCACAGCCTAATAAATATTCTGCATATCCTTTTTCTCTGTTCTGTGGATGTTAATCTGATGGTACAGCCTAATAAACACTCTACTATATAATTATATGTCCTGTCTCAGCATCTGCTTCCTGAAGAACCTAACCTGAAACCTGTTATGATCCAGTTCCATATGACTAGTCAGTTTAGACTTTAGAACCATTATAAATCACTAGAGGCCTGGTGCACGAATTTGTGCATGGGTGTGGTCTAGCCAGCCCACTCTAGTAGGGGACTCGGGGAAGGGGCCACAGCCAGCCAGCCCTGTTCCCTGGTCAAACTCCTGGTCAAGGGGATAATTTGCATATTAACCTTTTATTATATAGGATGATTAAAAGCAAAATCATGAGCTGACTTTATGTATAATGAAAACTAACTTTACAGCATGATTCATTTGACCCATCACTGTATCCAAGGATTTCTATTTTTTTTGTATTTAGTGCACAAATGTGTGTGTATGTAATTTTTATGAAGTTCATCATTAAAAATATTCATTTGTTTATGTTTGTTTATTATTAGGTCTTTCTTCCATGTCAGTATCTAAGCCAGTTTCACAATACATAGACAGTTTCAACTATCCCTCCCAATTTAAAAAAAAATCTTTTTAGGGTTTGGGTTTATTTTATTTATTTTTGTTGTAATATACAAAATAAATCTATTACCAGATTGTAGATATGCAATAGTTACCCATTTACATGCAATAAACATTAATATTTCAAGAAAATGATTTAAAATATAATAATATTATCAAAACTGTACTAACATAGTATAATATCACAGAAGTTGTAAGAAATATGCAAATAACAGAATTATTTCTATTATATTTTAAAATATTTTTTTTCCTCTGGCTCTATTTTTGTTCATCAGTTTATGTTGTTCATTATATTTCACAAATGAGTGAGATCATGTGATATTTATCTCTCTCTGACTGGCTTATTTCTCTTAGCAAAATGCTCTTCAGGTCCATCCATGCTGTTGTAAATGGTAAGAATTCATTCTTTTTTTAAAGCAGTGTAGTGTTCCATTGTGTAGATGTATCATAATTTTTGTTTTTTTTTGTTTTTTTAAAATATATTTTATTGATATTTTACAGAGAGGAAGGGAGAGAGATAGCTAGAAACGTCAATGAGAGAGAAACATCGACCAGCTGCCTCTTGCATACTCCCTACCGGGGGTGTGCCCACAACCAGTGTACATGCCCTTGACCGGAATGGAAGCCGGGACCTTTCAGTCCATAGACCGACGCTCTACCACTGAGCCAAACCGGTTTCGGCTGTATCACAGTTTTCTAATCCACTCCTCTGCAAATGGGCACTTAGTCTGTTTCCAAATTTTAGCTGTTGTAAATTGTGCTGCTATGAAAATAGGGGTGCATATATCCTTTCTGATTAGTATTTCTGATTTCTTGGTATATATTCTAGAAGTGGGATTACTGGGTCAAATGAGAGTTCCATTTTTAATTTTTTGAGAAAACACCATACTGTTTTCCACAGTTTGCATTCCTACCAGCAGCACATGAGGGTTCCTTTTTCTCTGCATCTTCGCCAGCACTTGTCATTTGTTGATTTGTTGATGATAGCCATTCTGACAGATGTGAGGTAGTATCTCGTTATTTTGATTTGCATCTCAGAAGATCAGTGACTTTTAGCATGTTTTCATAGGTCTCTTGGCTTTCTGTATGTCCTCTTTCCGAAAGTGTCTATTTAGGTCCTTTGCCCATTTTTTAAATTGGATTGTTTATCTTCCTTTTGTTAAGTTGTAGGAGTTCCCTGTAAATTTTGGGATTAACCCCCTATTGGAGATAACACTGGCAAATATTTTTTCCTATGAAGTGGGCTTTCTAGTTGTTTTGTTGATGGTTTATTTTGCTGTGCAGAAGTTTTTTATTTTGATTTATTTTCTCCATTTGTTTATTTTCTCCTTAGTTTCCATTGTCCTAGAAGTTGTATCAATAAAGATATAACTATGACATATGTCTGATATTTTGATGCCTATGGATTCTTCCAAGATTTTTATGGTTTCCCATTTTATGTTTAAGTCCTTTATGATTTTGAGTGCATTTTTTTGTGTATAGTATAAGTTGGTGGTCTAGTTTCATTTTTTTTGCATTTATCTGCCTGATTTTCTCAACACCATTTATTGAAGAGACTGTCTTGACTTCATTGTATGCTCTTGCTTCCTTTGTCAAATATTGATTGAGTGTAATGGCTTGGGTTGATTTCTGGGTTTTCTGTTCTGTCCCATTGATCTATATGTTTGTTCTTGTGCCAGTACTAGGCAGTTTTGAGAACAGTGGCTTTGTAATATAGCTTGATATCTGGTATTATGATCCCCCCAACTTTGTTTTTTTCAGGATTGCTGTGGCTATTCAGGGTCTTTTTTAATTCCATATAAATTTTGGGAGAGTTTGTTCTAAGTCTGTGACTTTCTTCTAAGTCTATTGGTATTAAGATACCAATAGCATATTTCATTGAATCTATAGATTTCTTTGGGTAGTATGGACATTTTAATGATGTTGATTCTACCAATTCATGAACTTGGTATGATCTTTCATTTGTTTATGTCTTCCTCTATTCTTTTTTCAAAGTCCTGTAGTTTTCTGAGTTTAGGTCTTTTACTTCCTTAGTTAATTTTATTCCTAGGTATTTTAATTTTTGTGTTGCAATGGTAAATGTTATTTATTTATTTTTTAAGTTTCTCTTTCTGTGAGTTCATTATTGGTGTATAAAATAGCCATATATTTCTGGGTTTTAATTTTGTATCCTGCTACATTGTCAAATTCATTTATTAATCTAGTAGTTTTTTGATGGCGTCTTTGGGATTTTCTATTTGCGATATCATGTCATCTGCTAATAATGGCAATTTTACTTCTTATTTTTTTTCCATTTGGATGCCTTTTATTTCTTCTTGTCCAATCACTATGGCTAGCACTTCCAGTTGAACAGAAGTGGTGAAAGTAGGAATCCCTGTCTTGCTCCTGTTCTTAGGGGAAATTGTTTTACTTTTTACTCATATGATGTTGGCTGTAGGTTAGTCATATATGGCCTTTATCATGTTGAGTTATATCCCCTCTATTCCCACTTTGCTGAGAAAATGGGTGTTGGATTTTGTCGAATGTTTTCTCTGCATCTATTGATACGATCATACGATTTTTGTCTTTCAATTTGTTTGTGTGATGTGTCATGTTTATTTATTTGTGAATATTGTACCAGCCTTGCTTCCTTGGAATAAATACTACTTGATCTTGGTGTATGATCTTTTTAATGTATTGCTGGATATGATTTACTTATATTTTGTTGAGAATTTTAGCATCTATGTTCATCAGTAATTCTCTTTCTTTGTAGTGTCTTTATCTGGTTGTGGAATTAGGATAATACTGGCTTCATAAAAAGAGTTTGGAAGTGTTTCTTTCTTTTTGATTTTCTGCAATAGTTTGAGAAGTATAGGTGTTAGTTCTTTGGATGTTTGGTAAAACTCCCCCATTAAGCCATGCAGATCTGGGCTTTTGTTTGGTAGGAGGATTTTGTCTTCTGCTTCTATTTCATCAATTGTTATTGGCCTATTCAGGTTCCTCCCAAAATTTTTAATTTGAGTTATACCAATCCTTTAAAAAAGTTGTGAGACTATTCTTTATTTAAATAATCAATCAATCATAGTTTGCCATGTTTACTGTCTTTCAGCATGTGTGTGCATAGCCATACACACACATGCGCGCGCACACACACAGACACATATATACATCTCTATATATCTATATCTATATCTCTATCTCTATCTATATCTATCTATCTATCTATATCTACATCTACATCTATATATTTAACTGTCAATTAAGAGCAAGTTGCAAACCTCAGGACAGTTTACCCTTAAATAGCTTTGTACATATTTTCTAAGCATAAGAATTTTCACTTAATATAACCAAAATACAAATAATTACTGTACTTGAAATATTTAATATTGTTATATAATCCATCTTCAACTTCTACCATTTATCTCAAAACATGTGTTGTTGTTTTTGATTTGATGTCCAATAAAATATGATATACTGAATTTTAGTTGCTTGTTTTAGTATTCTTTAATTTTTCCTTTTTTTAAAATAATATTACCATTTTTGAAGAGTTCAGGCTGGTTATTCTGTACAATCATATTCCATTTACAAACATGTAAATTGTTTGTTCAGTGCACAAACATGTCTGAGGGATCCATACATTACAACATCTAGAGGTGGGTAAGTGGGATTAAACTAAGTGGTGAGGTGAGAGGGGAGAAAAACTGAGCTGAGCTACCATCCTGGAGAGGAGAGGATTCAGCTGGAAGAGTAAAGAGATACAATGAGCATTCCTGCATAAGTGGGCAGGACTAGCTAAAGCTGAGCCCAGTGACCTGGGATGAAGAGAAGTGTGGTCACAGTTGTGTGGCAATTGGTATTCCAGACAGAGAAACAAAGCCATAAAACTTGGCCACCATCCTTGAACCTCCCAGAGCTTACTTCCCTCACTCATCAAGTTGGGATGCAGAGCACATTATCTGCAAACTCAAGAAACATCACTACAGAAACGTTTCTATTCCTAAATGAAGGGTAACTAATTGAAGGGTTGTTGGGGGTCCACTGAGGTCCAAGGTTGCCATTGTGGGAAAAGCATAGCAACAAAGGAAGTGGCTGAGTTCTCCTAGGTTACCCACCCCCACACATAGGGGCTGCACTGTCAGTGGCATCTGACTACAGGGTCAGCACTGGGATTTCACAGTTTTGGAAGCCTCATTGCTCAACACATTCCTCTGTGGAGTTCTTCTCCTGGAACCAGAACAACCAGATCACAAGGGAGGCATCCATCTTCCTAGGGAACACAGGCCATTTTCCACCACCCTGCAGAAACCTGAAGAACCAGGTAAATTGCAAGAGAGCTAAAAAACAAAACAAAACCCAAACTTGTGATTCAGCGCCACCTACTGGAAAGCAATAGAAAGACTTCTTATGAATAACATTGACATTAAGATAGACATTTCTTCAGTAGATTTACTAGAGAAATGCCACCCCTACATAGATGCATAGACAGAGAAGGGGTCCACTAAATACCACGGATAACTAAGGTAATGAGGCTCAGAAAGAAAAAATAATCTCCATAAAATAAACTTAAAGACATGAAAATATATGATTTAAATGACAGAGATTTCAAGGTTGTATTTCTGAAAAAACTCAAAGATGATACTTAGGTAGATAGTTCAATGAATTCTGAAACAAATCAGAGAACAAAATGAGTACTTTACCAAAAAGACTGAAATTTTAAAAAAGACACAAATAGAAATTCTGGATATGAACAATTCAATAAAAGAGATAAAGAATGAACTAGTAAACATAGAAAATAGAGCTGACCAGATGGAGAAAAGAATTAGTGACATCAAAGATAGAAATCTAGAAATGATGCAAAGGGAAAAAGAGACTTGGTAATGAAAAAAATAAAAGAACTTTATGAGAACTATCTAACTCCATCAGAAAGAGCAATATAAGCCGAAACTGGGTTGGCTCAGTGGATAGAGCATTGGCCTGCGGACTGAAAGGTACCAGGTTCGATTCCAGTCAAGGGCATGTACATTGGTTGCAGGCACCTCCCCAGTAAGGGGTACGCAAGAGGCAGCTGATTGATGATTCTCTCTCATTGATGTTTATAACTCTCTATCCCTCTCTCTTCCTCTCTGTAAAAAAACAATAAAATATATTTAAAAAAGAAAAAAAAAGAAAATAGCAAGTATTTGTTAAAAAAAAAGGAAAAAGAAAGAGCAATATAAGAATAATAAGCATACCAGAAGAAGAAGAGAGGGAGAAATAATCACAAAAGCACTATTTAGACCACCAATAAACTCACAGCATAACCAGGGATAATTTGTGATAAAAAAAACTACAACAACAAAACAACCATGAAACGACAGGTAAAAGTCTGAATGTGTAAAAAAAAATATGGAGATGAAGTGTATTTAAAAGAAAAAGGACTACTATGTATTTGAAATTTCTTTTCATAAACCTAATGCTAACCACCCACAAAAAAACCCCCAAAACAAAACAAAACAAAACAAAAAAACCCTAAAAAACCAACCCAAAATTGAGACAAATAACTTTAAAAAAAAGGAAATAGGGAAGAAAGGAGTTATACCACTAAACAAAAACAACAGACAGAAGTGCAAAAGAAAAGAATCAATGAAGGCACAGAACTGCCAAAAAACAAAAGATATAATGCTATAAGAAATCCTTATACATCAATGATTATCCAAAATTTAAATGGACCGAATTCACCAATAAAACTGCACAGAGTAGCAGTTTTGATTAAAAAAAAATTAACCATATGCTGTTTGCAGGAGATACATTCAAGCTGCAAAGACAAAGAGAATCAAAGTGAAAGGGTAGAAAATGACTCTTCAAGCAGATAACATCTACGGAAGTTTTTATCATTACAGGCCTATCTCAAGAAACAAAACAAAAAAATCTTAAGTAAACAATCTAACATTACATCTCAAAGAACTAGAAAAATAAGAACAAAAGAAGCACAAAGTCAGCAAAATAAAGAAAATTAAATTAGAGCAAAATTGAATAAAATTGAGAACAAAAAAGGCTACATAAAAATTAATAAAAACAAGGAGCTGGTTCTTTGAAAATATTAATATAATTGACAAACTCCTGGATGGACTCACTAAGGAAAAAGAGAAAAGACCTATATAAATGAAATCAGAAATGAGAGAGGAGAACTGACCACAGATATCACAGAAGAACAAAGGCTCATACTAGAGTACTAAGAAAAACTAAATGACACCAAATTCAATAACTTAGAAGAAATGGATAATTTCCTAGAAATATATAACCTTCCTAGACTGAATCATGAAGAACTGGAAAATCTAAATAGACCAACCAACAATGAGGAAATTGAGACAACCTGAGACAACCATAAAAACCTTCCCTGGGGGGAAAAAAAAAGTCTAGGACCAGATTGCTTCACTGGTGAATTATATCAAACATTCAAAGAAGTTTTGATACCTATCCTTCTCAAACTCTTCCAAAAATTGAGTAAAAGGCAATACTTCCTAACACATTTCATGAGGCCAACATAACCCTGATACCAAATGCTGGAAAGGGTAACACAAAAAAAAGAAAACTGCAGACCAATATCTCTGATGAATACGGATGCAAAAATCATAAGTAAAATACTAGCAAATAGAATACAACAATACATTAAAAAAATAACACACCACAATCAAGTGGGGCTCATTCCAGGAGCACAAAGATGGGTCAACATATGCAAGTTGATAAATGTCAGACACCACATTAACCAAATAAAGGATAAAAATAAAATGATTTTATTAAGAGAATCAGAAAAGGTATTTGATAAGATATAGCATCTATGTATGATTAAAACACTCAATAAAATGGGTATAGAGGGAAAGTATCTCCACATAATAAAGGCCATGTATGGCAAACCTTAAGCTAATATAATCAATGGTGAAAAACTAAAAGCTTTTCCTCTAAGATCTTGAACAAGGGGGAAAGTCCACTCTCACCACTCCTAGCCAGAGAAATTAGGCAGGGAAAAGAAATTAATGGCATCCATTGAAAAGGAAAAGGAAAAAGTAAAAGTATCACTATTTGTAGATGATATGATTCTTTATATAGAAAACCCTAAAAACTTACTAAGAAGTATTTTAAACAATAAATAAATATAGTAAAGTTGCAGGGAAAAAAATCAATGTACAATAATTCACTTCATTCTTCTATACTAACAATGAAATTTCAGAAAAAAAGAAATGAAAAATAATTCCTTTTGTAATTGCAACAAAAAGAATAAAATACCTAGGAATAAATTTAACAAAGCATGTTAAAGACCTACAGAGCTTTATTAAAAGAGATTGTAAAACACACAATACAATGAAAAGATATATTCTGTGTTCATGGATTGGAAGAATCAACAGAGTTAATAGTTCCATATTATCCAAAGCAATATACAGATTTAATGCAATTCAAAATCCCAATGACATTTTTAAAAGAAATACAATTTTAAAAAATCATAAGTAAACAACCAATTTGTATTTTGTTTAACTACAAAAGACCTCAAATAGTCAAAGCAATCCTGAGAAAAATGAATGAAGCCATAGGTATCACATTGCCTGACCTCAAATTATACTAGAGCAATGATTATCAATATAGCATGATGACATTGGCAGAAACAGACACACAGACCTAGGGAACAGCACTGAGAGTCCAGAAATAAAACCACATGTGTATGGGCAAATACTTTTTGACAAAGGAGCCAAAAACATACAATGGAGAAAAGAAAACCTCTTCAATAAATGGTGCTGGGAAAATTGGAAAGCCAGATTAAAAAAGAAAAAAGGAAAGGAAAGAAGGGAGAAAGGAAGGGAGGGAGGGAGGGAGGAAGGAAGGAAGGAAGGAAGGAAGGAAGGAAGGAAGGAAGGAAGGAAGAAAAAAAAAGGAAGGAAGGAAGGAAGGAAAGAAGAAAGGGAGGAAGGAAGGAAGGGAGGAAGGAAGGAAGGAAGGAAAGAAAGAAGGAAGGAAGGAACGAACGAAGGAAGGAAAAGAAGCTAGACTATAGTTTGTCCCCATATAAAAAATTAATTCAAAATGGATCAATGACCTAGTATAAGATCTGAAACAAATTACACAGAAGAAAACATAGGTACTAAGCTTATGGGCCTTGGTCATAGAGAACATTTTATGAATTTGACTCCATAGGCAAGGAAAACTAAATGAATGGGACTACATCTAACTAAAAAGCTCCTGCAAAGCAAAGAAACTGCCAACAAAAGGAAAAGCAAATGGGAGAAGTTCCGCTAAGGGGTTAATATCCAAAATATATAAAGAACTCATACAATTCAATACCAAACAAACAATCCAATTAAAAAATGGACAGAGGACATGGACAGACACTTCTCCCAAAAACACACACAAATGGCCAAAAGATATATGAAAAGAGGCTTAATTTTATTAGTTATTAGAAAAATACAAATAAGAACTGCAATGAGATACCACCTCACACCTGTTGGGAAAGCTATTATCAATATGACAAGTAAGAAATGTATTGGAGAGGTTGTGGAATAAAAGGAACCCTCATTCACTGCTGGTGGGGATATATGCACCCCTCCTATGTTCATTACAGGATTATTCACAGTGTCCTTTGATAGATGATTGGATAAAGAAATGTGTTACAACCGGGTGGAAGGAAGCTGAACTGGGTGGAAGGAAGCTATGGGGGGAAAAGGAGAAACAATTGTAATAATCCGAGCAATAAAGATTTATTAAATTAAAAAAAAAGAAATGTGGTACATATATACAATGGAATACTACTCAGCCATAAGGAAAGATGAAATACTGCTACATGGATAAAACTTGAGAATATCATGCTAAATAAAGAAAACCTCAGTCAGAAAAAGCTAAGAACCATATGATTTCACTCATTTATGGGATATAAAATGGGAATTCATGAACACAGACGATAGTATAGTGGTTACCAGAGTGAAAGGGGTGGAGTTTGGTAAAGACTAAAGGGAGTCAATTATGGTGACAAAAGATGATTTGATTTTGGATAGTTGGCATACAATGCAATATACTGATCATGTATCATAGAAATGTACACTTAAAACCTATATAATCTTATTAACCAATATCACCCCAATACCTTTAATAAAAATATTATGATACATGTAAAAAAAGATTTGGAGGAAGTGAACTTGTAAATATGACACTCATTCTCAACTCAAAAATGTCCTTAGAAGTATCATTTAGGTATCTTCTTCTTGTGGCCTTTTGTTATTTTATGACACACAGTATCTATCCAAAAATACTTAGGAAATTTCCTTCATGGATACAAGCATTCTTACCCGCTTGCCATCTAAGATGTTGCTTGATTTTTCCTCAGTGTCCTGTGAAACTAAATTAGATCAGATGAACATCAACATTACATAAATCCTATATATCAAGAGGAAGAAAGGTGAAGGTAAACTTTAAAGACATACTGTAATACAGAAAGTCACCAGAGGCCTTCTTCAAAGTTAGAAAGGAAAAGGATATTTGAGATCATACTGATAAAGAAAAAGAAAAAGAAAAGGGGGGAGAGGCACAAATATAATCAAATTGTCTGCAAATTACTGTGAATCGTTCATTCCAATCCAAGTGGAGTTTTTCTCTTTTAACATTTGAATGAGACAGTTTGGGTTTAAAATTTTTGCTCCTCCCTTTTATAATTGTTTGATCCAGGATAAAATACTTAATTAAATTCCATACACCTTATTTTCCTCATTTATTTAATGGGGATAATAACACCTAAATTGTATACATTTTATCATAAATATTGAATGCTCAATTCCTAACTTTCAGTAGGCATTAAACAAGTGGTATCTACTATTATAACTATTACTAATGAACCCTTTTATGGTGCTTTGAAGTGTATGGCAGCATTCACATCAGACACTCTATCATTTGATTCTTGCAAAAAAATTTTCTTTTTTACAGACAGGAAGTGGAGGCTCAGAAAGATTAGCAAAATTAGCAACTTGTCAAGTCACAAGATTATAAACATTAAAGTTGAAACCCAAAACCAAGTCTTTTAATTTTTAACTTGTATTCCTTTCACCATACAACATTAAATGAAGAATAAAGCAATTGTGCCATCTTCCTACACAAAGAAAATATTTCTTTTTAATGTCTCCAAAGTAGATTAATAAATAGTAGACACCTCATCTATGCAATGCTTATATTAATAAAAAATGGTAGACTTGAAATCAAAGGAAACAAACCATTAAACAGACTGCAATAAACAATGTTTCTTAGGAACAAAACAATTATCACAACATTTCTTTAGAGAAGCTATCATCCCCAAATGTGTTCCTGAAGACCCAACCACTGTTTCTTTATCTTTTTTTAAGAGCTGCAACAAGATGAGTATTGGGAAGACGATTATTAGATATTCTAGCACCATTTGGCAGAAATTCATGCTTGTTATACAATCAATTATTCTTTTTAGTTGGCGTTGTGGGCAATTGTTTATACTCTATTGAGTTAATTAATTATTCAATCAATTAAATAACCATTTAAATATGTAAGCTGTGTACTGGCTTGTGCCTACATAAACTGGCTTATGTCTACTAGATTTTTAATCTATTGGAAGACAGGCAAATAAATACATATATAAATAAATAAAATAAATACTCATTGAGCTCCTATTATATGCCTTGTACTATGCTAAGCCCTGGAGATGAATAGCAACAACAGAAGACTCACTATTGCCCTCAACGTGATTGCAGTTTGTTGGAAGGAAAAATGCAAACAATGAAATATGTAATGTACACAGAAGAAGTTCAGTGACAGCTAGTTTGTGAAATAAGTCACAAAAATAACAAAAACACCCCATGTCAGGATTCCATAGATTTAATTAGGGCCTTTGTTATTTTTCTACAGAGATCTGAAGGGAGTCAGTGGAGATTATCCACTTTCAGAACAGGTTCAACCACAGGGCTGAGCCATGGCCCTTTCGACATTTCCCTGCTTGGAGTTATATTTTTTATGGAGTTGGAGTTTGCTTCCTGTAGAGTCAGCAGAAATGACTTGGCCTTTATATGACTTTTGAATGAACTCCGTCAAATTATATGGCATGGGTATAGAATGGTGGACTGATATACATGTATAATTTTTTTTTCTTTTGGTTTCCACTGGATTGCTTTCCTCACAGAATAAAGTTGTGTTGGGATGAAGGTGCCAAAGAAAATGAGGCTGATATTCAGAGGCCATCAAGATGTGCTCTGATACCTGGACAAAAGTGGCCTGAAGGTATGACTTTCTCTCTGACCATCTGCTTTGTTAGGCAGTTAGAATCATAGGAGTCCTAAATCATAGCTCTTTTGGTTTATAAAGCATTTTTATGGGTCACTTCATCATACAAGAACCCCACGAAGTAACACAGGCAGTACTTTATCCTTCTCCGTCAGAGGGAAAAGTTGAAAGAGAGCAAGTTTATTCACATATAGTACAAAGGTTGAACTGAAAGTGCAACCCTGCTATTCGGGCTCCAAAGTGTTTGCTTTTTTTACTCCAGCACACCAACTTCACACTGTGCAATCCCAAATATTATGGTGTCTTACTTTTTGCTCTTTTTTTCTTCTTCTATTCTCTTCCTCTTCTCTTTTGCTCTTCTCTCCCTACCCCTTCTTCTTCACTCCATTCTCCATTTCTCATTATTTGCCTCCCCTATTCTCCCTTCCCCGCCCTTCCTCTCCTTTCCCCCCTTTCCTTTCTTTCCCTATCCTTTCCATTTTTTCCTCTTTCTTCTTCTGCTCTCTTCTATATTCTTCTGCTTAAAATGTAGAACTAGACTGACATTGGCTAGCTGACGGAACCTTCATCCAACTGTCCCTGTCCTAGAGGTTTAAATCAGGAGGGCTCTCTATTTCAAAGAAGTATATTGAAAATATTATGTTTATAAACTGTAAACCTGGATATGTAGGCTACTTGGGTTGGAATGGAATTTCAGTCATTTCTGATTCTTCTTCTGGGAGTTGATCTCCCTGAGTCCTAATATTCAAGCCTGTAAGTGGCAGAGGGTTGGTGACCAAGGCAGCAAGGAATACCTTTCTTGGAAAAGGGGGAGAAAGAAGCAATAAGGGTTTTTGTACACTGACAGCTTTTGCAAACAGTCCCAATGTTATTTCTGTTCCTGCCCATTTCTGGGAGATTCGAAGCAAAAGTAGACCAGCTAGAAACATCTGTGTATGAAGCATAACAAACATTATATGTACACATATGTGATGTGGATTATACAAGGATTACTTTTTTTGTGTGCTGGTGCTCTGCAATTAGAAGATTGGAAGAATAGCTAGGAAGTAGGAGATTGAACAGAAAAGTCATCCTAAGCACAGTATTTCCATTCTTCCTTTTTAAAAAAATATATTTTATTGATTTTTTATAGAGAGGAAGGGAGATGGATAGAGAGCTAGAAACATCGATGAGAGAGAATCATCGATCAGCTGCCTCTTGCACACCCCCTACTGGGGATGTGCCCGCAACCAAGGTACATGCCCCTGACCGGATTCGAACCCGGGACCTTTCAGTCCGCAGGCCGATGCTCTATCCATTGAGCCAAACCGGTTTCGGCTCATTCTTCCTTTCTAAACATGAAATAATAAGCTTTCCATTTCCTTTGCCTATTTTGTCAACGCCTCTTTAAAAATAAAGCACTTGTTGAGATTTGTATTTGCAACTATTTTTGGAAATAACTGGAGCATGCAATCACTTGAGTAACATACTAAACATTTGGTTCTTCTCTTTCCAGAGCTCTAGAATTGCCCCTTTTGGAATTTGCAACTCATCCACCCATCTGTGCATTTGGTCCCCAAAGACCAATGCAAAGGCACAAAAGATAAAAATCCTTGGGAGCTTTTAGGCTTTTGGACATTAAAACCAGGATGAAAACAGTGTTGTCCTAGATCTTGGGTCAGGACAATTCTAGATTCTGGATCCAATATCTGCCTTTAGCACTCTGTGACCTTGGGGAGGGAAGAAAAACTACACTTGATTTCTATGCAATTTTCTTATCTGCAAAATGAAGAGCCTGAACTAGGGCAAGCTCTTATTTTTAAAAAATATATTTTATTGATATTTTACAGAGAGGAAGGGAGAGAGATAGAGAGCTAGAAATGTCAATGAGAGAGAAACATCGACCAGCTGCCTCTTGCACACCCGCTACACCAGGGATGTGCCCGCAACCAATGCACATGCCCTTGACCAGAGTTGAACCCGGGACCTTTCAGTCCGCAGACCGACGCTCTACCACTGAGCCAAACCAGTTTCAGCGGGCAAGCTCTTATTATTTTTAAAAATATGTTTTTATTTATTTCGGAGAGAGTAAAGGAGAAGGAGAGAGATAGAAACATCAATGATGAGAATCATTGATGGGCTGCTTCCATGATCCTCACAGTGGGGATCGAGCCTGCAACCTGGGCATGTGTCCTCACCGGGAACTGAACTGTGACCTCCTGCTTCATGGGTCTATGCTCATTCACTGAGCCATACCAGCTGGGTGAAGATCCTCTGAATGTATGACACTGTAAGAATAATCTGTGTTTTCAAAGCCTTAAAATGTCAAAGGAAAATTGGAGACCACTTGGGTGGTTGAAAATCACTTTCTGATTTATCTTTCATTGACTTTTACAATAACATTATAATAGGACAGATGCTTTTGATATTTAATGAGTGATTGATATAAATTGCCATAATAATATTGCCCTACTGTTTTCATCCTGGTTCATTAACTGTCATTAGAGACATCATATGACTTTGTATTGCATATGTTGTGATGTAATCATCCAGGAGCTGCATTCTTTCCCCAAGTCTACCATTTGAATCAATGATGGTGTGAAATTCATTTCCAGACCATATCTTTAGGAGATCACAAGGTCATTGACTCTCATCAAGAACAGGAATAAGGAAAATGAGATACTGGAATAGAGCAAGAAAGAGAGAAGCCAATTCCCACTGCTCCCTGAAGTTTATATAGTTCCCCCGTGGTTTTAAGTTCAATTCTGTTCTGCTTTTAATTTAAAACCATTCTCTACCAGGCAACCGATTTTTGCTAGTCTCTTGGGTGATTTTCTAAGACAGATTTCACTGTATTCTACCCTAGTGTGAGCACTTAGCTCCCATTAGCAGTAATGGGTGTTATGCATGTATAGCTCCCATTAACAATAATGGAAATTATGCGTGTGCATCCAGAGGAAAGTATGCTCCCCAATGTTGGAAATTTTTTCCGGAGGAAAAGTACTCCTTATGCAGCATTTGGCTTTTGTTTTAGTCTCTTTATTGTAGTGACAATTTGTGCTGCAGAGAATGAACACTGTATGAAAGACCCTCCCCAGGAGAAATCTGTACAGTATTTTAAAAAAAGATCTTGGCTTATAATTTTTTGCCTGACTAAAACAACAGTCATGCAACACTTGTTAAATAAGTAAAACAGATTCCAGATCATTTACCACAGGGTCAGGGAGGGGGCTAAATAAGTTCCTTAAAGCCAGGAATTCTGGCTTTGATGTTACCTGTTTCAGGCTAACGCATAGAGTAGACTTGAGCAGATGGAGAAAATAATTCTTCAAAAATAACTGAGTGTTACTTATGCAGACCAAAATGTAATTTTTCCAGAAGAACATTCTTTAACCAAAAGAGACAATTTCTATCACATGACGGTGATGAAAAATGATAAACCAAAGGTGATATTACAAGAGGTTGTGAATCACCAGCATATTAATTTTGGAATAAATCATGCAAAAAAGGATATTTAACTTTGATACAGTATCAAGACTATGATTCATCTTCATTGTTATGATTGGCAAAACACATTTGACACTTAAAATGTTTTTGGCTTTTCAAAGCGATGGTCTAAGTATTAATCTCTCCTGAGAGTATTATTGTTCATCTGGAAAAGAAACTGCTCTGGGTTTAGTCTCAAATACCCCTGGCACTGCTTGGAGCAGTAGAGAGTCAGATCCTGGGTAAGGCCTGGGCTTTGGTTGTAAGAGCGAGGCACATAAAACGCCCTGGAGTGATTAAGAGCACAAACCTGGGGAGAGACCCACGGAAGTCCAAATGATGACTCTGTCACTTGGGAATTATTTTACTTCTCTGAGCCCAGATTACCTCACTCGTAAAATGAGGACCATAATTCTCATCTTGCAGTTGTTGTAAGGGCTAAATGAGGTCTAAAAATTGCATTCGCTGAAGTACTACTAAACTATTAAAGCAATTTCTAGATAATACCAGAAATTAAAACATTTTTCTAGCCAGATCATGTTGACTAGATTCTAATTGTCTGTTACCCATTGTGTATTTTAAATACAAACTTTATTTTTTTCATAACCTAAAACATACCTGCACTGTTATTTTTAGGGAAATATAAATATAACAATATTCCCAAGAAAAGATTCCCAATTGACACCTCCTTTATGCTTCATATTAACCAAAGTTAAAACATTATAAACTTTAAATTTTTAAATAATATACACAGGAAACTAAATTTCTTTTTGAGGATGGTGAGGACTCATGTTTTCTTTACCTTGTTGATTCATCACTGTGCACTGAATGTGCAAGAAATTTGTAAACAGCGTAATTTTTTGCAATGCTTTTTAAGTACATCCTGACCATTACTGGCTTAAAGGTACTAAAATATTATGTAAAAATCTAGGTCTTACCATTCAATTGGTACTTTAGCTGGTCACATAGCATGTTACATTGAAAGGAGAGAGAGACTACATGTATGATCACAAGCATAAAACTTCATCTCCATAAACATCAGTTTTTGCAAAGTAAAGCTCGCTGAGTTTACTTCATGACATTGTGTTGAGGAGTAAGTAGCAACATGCAACATGTATAAAGCGCTTCATGTGGTGCCTAGTAAGTATTGTTTCTCTGAGCAAAGTCTGAGAATGGAGAGAACAGCCTTAAGAAGGCACCCCAGTTGTAGGCTGTGGACAGCAAGCATACATAAGGTACTTTGGCCCCATGAGAAAACATTGGGATGGGAAGAGTAAGTACCCATGTGAATGTGGAAGGCTCTAGAAAGTGATGAAGGATATATACATTTTGCAGAATACTCAGGTGTACCTGGGCCAGCATCACCAGCTGTTATAAGGGCATGCCTAGTTATTTTTCAGAGGCTGAAAAGGCAAAGCTTATCTCAAAGAGATACCAGGGCAGAGATCCCCTTTGTCTTATGATGCATGGTGAATTTCAAACTTATGGGGGCCAAAGACTACTTTGTACTAGTAAAATCCTTAATTTTTGGAAGGGTTCTTTTAAAAAAAATTCATATAAATGTAATTTATTCAGTAGTGACTGGGGTCCTCATTTTTATGACATGTATATCTGTCAATTAGGATTTATGATTAAATCTAGTCTGTGATTCCACAGAGTTGATATAACCTGCAAGTTAAAACAAAACAAAACAGTTTCCATAGTTTTCTCTTAGTAAATGCTCAACTTACTCTTTAATGGTTCATTCGTTTATTTATTTGTTGGAAAAACTGAATATAGTTTGTAGACCTCTAACGATCTGGGAACTTGAGCTTGTTACTATTGCTTGCAGGTCATTGCAGATCAGATCTGTACATGCTGATTTGCTCAGACTTGGACACAGCCACTGGGTGACCAGTATCAATAAGTGCTATCTCTAATACCCTCTGTACTCCAAGCTTACTTTATATTTTCTTTTATACTTTATTTTTCACCCACATGTACATGTTATGTTTTCATTTATTGTCTATCTCCACGAGGGCAGCAACTTTGCCTGTTTTTCTTACTGCTCTATCTTTATGACCTATGCAATTGCCTGGTATGCAGTGGGCACTCAGTACCTATGTGCTGAATGAAGTGGTTGATGAACAAGTGCCTCCTTTAAATAGATACATTCTTCTGCAAAGGTGCAATGGAGAAATGGAGAAGATGTTTTTATGGCATTTTAGTTGAAACAAAGGCAGCATGGGACTGGGAACTGACTCAGCCTCTTGGACAGAAGATGCAGGTGTGAGTTCTACCTTTTCCATGAGCTCTTTGGAGATGTCAGTTGATTTTTTTTCTGAGCCTTGGGTTTTGAATCTGTGAAAAGGGGATAATAATACTACCCTGATAGAGTTGCAGGAAAAATCAAGCATATATGTCCTATTGTTTTTCAGATTGCAAATCTTTGTTATTATTAGCAGGTCATCACTGGAAAAAGTAAGATGTTTTGGACATTGTCCAAATAGTTGTGCTCTGCCTCAAAAAGCTAGATGAGCTAGTATCAAATCTCTGAACTTTTCTAGCTCTCAGTTTCTTCACCTGGAAAGGGAATTGTTATTATAACAATCCTGAACATACCAGCCAGCTATAAAAGGCCTATGTCACTAAGGACATTATTTTTATTTTTGTGTGTCTTCCTGAGGTCACTGGTGTAGTGTCCTCCAATTTTTATGAAAATATCATAAAAGAGATTTAATGTCAGGTGTTGCTTCATTTTCTTTATCACTATGAGGCATTGCTCTACTTAGAGGGACAAATTCACCACTGAACAGTACTCAAGTTTCCAGTATCTTTTTCCGTGACAGCCCACAGTGGCTATAAGGAGCACCTTTTCTCACCTAATTACCACCGTTGACATGAAACTCAGAACATTGGACAGAGGCGGCTTGCTGTAGTGGCAGGAGGGGTACTGGGTCACACTGGAGTTCAGCTTTCATGTTCATATTATTCTGGCTTTGGAAAGCATACCCTTTATTCACCTCTCCTTGCCCACCCCCACCCCCCCAAAAAAAAGGGAGAGAAAAACTGCTTTGCCTGTAGAAAGCATTCTATTTAAAGATATTCTTAGAAGATCATGATCACCATGGGATGAGTTTATAGGTGAACCGTACATACATGATTATATCTTACTAGAGGCCCGATGCACCAAGATTTGTGTAAGAATGGGCCTTCCTTCCCCTGGCTGCTGGCACCGCCTTCACTCTGGCTTCAGCCCAGAGCCGCCTTTCCACCTTCCCACACTGCCCAGAGGCCTGGAGGGGCTGGGGCCATGTGGAACAACGCAAACGTCCCACCCTGCCCCCAGCTGCTTGCCTATTTATGAAAATTAACCTGCCATCTTTGTTGGGTTAATTTTCATACTTACTCCTGATTGGCTGGTGGGCATCACAAAGGTACAGTCAATTTGCATCTTTTATTGGTATAGATATCCTAGGCCCATGAAACCCAAGGTTCAAGGTAAGGCATCTGGGCTCTCTACATGGCAGAGCCCATGCCTTTCTCTAGGATGAAGGCACAGAGGGGCAGGTCTTCCTACTGAGGAATGCTGTTGTTAGGAAAAGAAACCTCTTTTAGGGCAACACTTTTTTATGTTCATATAAGGGATATGGAACTGCCCTGTACCTGTCTCAAATCCTAGTTGGGGTTGGTCAATAGCTATCGGAACCAAAGCTATTGGTAACTGGTAGTGAAGGTAGATAGAATGTTACTAAGTCAGCGTCTGGGTGGGCAGTTACATACTTGGGTTTTGGTGAGAAAAGTGGAGTGACAGAGTGACTGCAAAGATTAACTGGAGTTCAAGTACCTTGTATTTTAATTAATTAAAATGTTTTAAAGCTTGCTGTAATTTCATTCCAATTTATAGGTCTAATGCTTTCCAATTTCTCCTCAGAACCTGCCCTTAATTCCAATCAGGTAAATCTTATGGCCTTTAATAAGTAACATTGAACTCCATCTGTATTGCTTTGCTCAGGTGATACTTTTAGTTTAGAGAGCTCTCTATCCTTTGCCACCATTCATCTAATTTCTGTACTATCTATTCTTAAGGTATAAATCAGGTCCTGGCTGCTTCACTTGACCCTAGGAGCCATATAAATTCACTCGCATTCTGAACTATTACTACATTTTATGTTCTCTTGTCATATTTAACTCCTTCACAGATTACATGGCCCTCTGATGTCAGAGCACACTTTTTTAAACTTCTTATGACCCTTTATGAAGTGTTGGAAATATAATAATTCTACAAAAGTTTATTTATTGGTTGCAAAGATCTAAACTGTGTTAATAATTGTTGTTGTTTTTTTCCCCTCTAAGGTTGACCCTCAAACTTTCTTACATTTGTTTTAAACTCTCTTCTTTCCAAATCTGTAAAGAGCCATGTAAAGAGTCCAGCACAGATCCTGGCATATACTAAATACTCAATAAATGTTGGCTTTGTCAATGTCACCTTCACTGGCTTTGTTTCTCACGGCTCAGGTTGTAATGCCAATACAGAATGGTTTTCACTCTTAGGCCTTCCTAAGCACACACACCCTCACATCTTCTCCACGTTCTCAAGCAAGCAGAATAATTCTAATTCATCCTTGGGGGGCAGTCACTATCCTTTTTCTCCCCCTCTCTACCATCATAATACGTTTTCCTGCTAGTCAGTATTATTTCCAGTATCTTCTAAATTTATTTTCTCCTTTAACCATTACACTGACCTCTTTCCCCATGGACTCTTTCATAATTCATGAACTATTTGTGCTTAACCATAACATTAAAAATTCATTTATAAAGCTACCATGAATTATAATAATTTGGGCAGGTTTTCGTGTGTATTTCTTTCTAAAATAGTAGCAAGATCCCTAAAGTGACTCTATTTCATATACTTTATAAAAAGCATGCAAAGTCTTATGCTTAGATCTTTTTCCCGAATGCTTCCTAAAATCATTTTAAATTAATTTAAATGTAAACAATGAGACATCTTTTCTGTTTAAAGAAACATCATTTACAACAAAAGTAGAACATGCAACAGCTGGTTGAAAATAACCCAAAATGAAGAATGATAACATCATAAACAAAAAGATTAATTATTTTTTCTTTTTAACTTGTTTTGGTATTTGAAACTAGCTTGCATTTTTTTTTTCCTAAAAGTTGGCTAAGAGGGTCGGAGCAGAAGAACATAAGCTATATGTCTGTATATTGGAATCAGATTTAATCACTAGCAATTCTGGCTGTGCTATTTTCTATATGGATGAACTTAGACAATTTATTTAACTTCCTTGGGCTTCAATTGCCTCAAATATATTTAAATAGAAATATGATCATATGTAGAATGGGAAGAATATAGTTGCAATAACTTTGTAAGATTTTCATATTTTTAAAATTAAATAATGTTTGTAAAAGATAACTCAATGTCCTGGCATATAGTAAGTATATGTGTTGCAACTCTGCAGTGAGTGACTGAGTCAGCCAGGGAAAAACTTGGCTTGTTCATAGTCCATCAATAATCTCCCAGGCAGCTACCTTGGCCTGACATTCTCTGTAGCTTTGAATTCACCGGAACCACCGAAGCTATAGCCCTCTGGGGTGTGCAGAGCTGAGGCTTCATTAATTTAACTATTGGCCAATGTCTGGAGGCTTCCCTACGAAAACAGGGGAGGAATATGAGGAGGTTCAGTTATAAACAAAATTATGAAGGAGAAAACTCATGGTGTTTAGTATCTGAGCATTTACTTTTCCTATGCCCATTGTTTAAAAAACTGTCACATGCCTGGACATGTGTGGCAGAAGCTGCAGGTAATGCTAGACTTGTCAGTGACTCAGTGTATGGGCACAGCTTCAAGCAGAACATGGTAACTGGAGGCCATGGTGATAAATGGCAGGGGCCGTTCAGCAAGTAACCAGGGAGTTCTAACACGGAGTAGACTTTTATGCACGATTTATTCATTCATGTATTCATTCATTTACTCAATATTTATTTAGGCTCTTCTATGTTCTAGGCAGTGGTCCAGGCGCTTGGGATATTTAAGTTAACAAAACAAAGACAGGATGTCCCATTTCAGAAGCTTAAGACCCAGAAGAACAGATACACAAAATAGCAAGGGTACACAATAAAATGCTAATTGAAGGGTTGAAAGATAGAAGAGCATAAAGGACTTTGCTTTAGATTATGATCCAGAGAAGACCCCTATAAAGAAGTGTTTTTCAAGCTGAGTAGGCAATAGCATGGGGGAATCAACCTTGTTTTAGGGAAAGGAAATGCCATATGAAGAAGCAGGTGACCTTGCACGAGCATGCTGAAAACCAGGGCTAACACTTTGTCACCCCTTGAAATGGACATTTGAAAAAAATGATTTGTTTAGTATTTATTTCTTGGGACCAAGAAAAATTTGATATTTTTATTGCAAAAATTATATGCAAAACACATTCTCTTATAATTCACTTAAACTAGGTCAAAGCAGAATCAATATTGTAGAATTATTCAGTGAAATGTTCCCTATTTTCTTCTCTTTCTTCAGTTTGTGTGTGTTTTGAACCAGAGAACTTCTTGGGAGCTATATTAAAAATATAACATTTAGAGAATAACATAAACTATTCGTTTCTAAAAATTAGCTCTCTGCCACATATTACTTGGTTTTGTACATTCAACTTGCTGCCCACTTTCAGTATGTCTCGAGGACAAGGAGACTAATTTTATTTTCTTTTTAAAAAATTCATTTATTGATTTTCAGAAAGACAGAAAGGGAAAGAGAAAGATTGATTTGTTGTTTCACTGACTTATACATACATTGGTTGATTCTTGACTAGGGATTGAACCCACAGCCTTGGTGTATTTGGACGATGCTTTAACCAACTGAGCTATTGGACCAGAGCACTCTTTTTATTTTGCTCTGTGGGTGCTGACTTTTTCCCCAGGAGCAACACTAGCATAAATTTTTGCTAGTTAAACAAGGAGTTGGAGACTCAAGTTAGCCAACCCAATATTCTTAATATGCTTCAGTGAGGTGAGCATCCCAGCTAGTCCAGTCCCTAATAAAACTATTAAATAGCTTGGGTGACTAGTGCATAAAATGCAAAGGAGAGGGGGTGTGAGGCAAGACTGAGAAGGCAAATGGGGCCTTGAATGACAGAGGGGGGGGTTGCAGTGTGTCTATAAGAAATGGGAAACTATCGAAGGGCTTTAGGTAGGAAAATGACACAGCAAAATTCTTGCTTTAAAAAGATATTTCTTGCTGATCCAAAGCATTGGAGGGAAGCAAGATTTGATAATGAAAGATATGTCAGGAGAACATTTAAATAATTGAGGTGAGAAATCATGGTAGCTTGAATTATGAGGGTGTTAGTAAGAACAGCGAGATTGTAGAGTTAAGCTGTGTCTTGCAGTGGGGTAATTGGAAGCACTAGAGAAGGCATTATCAAGTGATGGCATATAACTGTTGGCATATAACCAAGCCCCATCCCTTAGACTAGAGTTCAGGGGGAGGACTCCAATCCATGGGCATAGGGCATGAGATGTAAGAGTGAGATGAGGCTTAACTAGGCAAGGTCTTCGGGTAAATAAACCTCCCTCATTAAAACAGGGATACTGGAGATGGAACTGACATGTCTGGTAGAGGCTTTATTATAAGAAAAAGACACGAGAAAAAGTACAGGAGAGATGTGTAGAGAAAAGGACAGTTCAGTGAATGTGTGTATATGTGACGGCTCTCAGTCTGAGGGTTCTAATTGTCATACGCTGGCATCAACAGTACTTGGAAAGAATTTGAAAGACTAGGATGCTAATCACTGATAATGGCATGATGTTTTACATATTCAATCTTTGCCTCCCTCCAATTCATTCTCTGCACAGCAGCCAGAATTTTTAAATAGAAATCTGATCACTTATTGCTTTGCTTAAAAAACTTCAGGGTATTTTTGATAAAGATGAAAAATCTTTGCTGTGTTTTACACAGCTCTGCAGACTCTAGGCCCTGCTTACCTTCTGATGGCCTCACTTTGAGGCACTTTCTCCCACGCTGAGGGTTCAGCCACCAGAGTTGTTTTCTTTGTTTTTAATCCTAAATAACATAGTGTTTATTTTAAGGCCTCCAGGCATGCTATGCCTGATGTTTTGCTTTGGAACCATCTTCTCCTCTTCATTTACTTATTTAATTAAAAATATGTTTTTATTGATTTTAGGGAGAGGAGAAGGGAGAGGAAGAGAAACATCTATGGAGAGAAATATTGACCGGCTGCCTCCTGCATATCCCCTACTAGGGATAAAGCCTGCATGTGCCCTGACTAGGCATGGGTTGAACTGGTGACCTTTTGGTTCCTGGGTTGATGGTCAACACTGAGCCACACCAGGCAGGCCTCTTCGTTTATTTTTTAAGTTTTGGGCTAAATGCTGCTTCATCAGGAAAGTTCCTCTGTTTCATACTCTCACAGCTACTCCATTTCTGTTCATGGCCCTTATAATTGTAACTAGAGTCCTGGTGCACGGATTCATGCACTGGTGGGGTCCCTCAGCCTGGCCTGCACCCTCTTGCAACCCAGAACCTCTCGGAGGATGTTGGACTATAGTAGTTACTGAAGTGGCAGGCAGCCAGGGAGGAGTCTGATGGGGCACTGTGGCGCTCCTGCTCATTCTGGCCCCAGAGGCTCACACCACCACAGCTGCACTTGCCAGCCCTGAGCCTGGCATCTGGCACCCCTCAGTCAGCTGCGTGGCACTCCTGTTATGAGAGCACACTGACCGCCAGGGGGCAGCTCTTTCTGCACGTTGTTTTTGAGTTTGACATGCATCTTCATCCAATAATGCTTGTGATTGTTGGTCTTCAAACTTTTTCAGGTGACCTGGACAGTCTTTGTCTTTCACATCGGAATCATCACTTTTAAAGCATTTAAACCAGCATTCACAAGTATCTTAAATTGGAGCATGTTCACCACAAGCTTCCTGAAGCATATAACTTTTTTCTTCAAAATAAGGTAATGAATTAAAACTTCCCACAAATGCTATTTTTTTGGCACAAAATTCGACATTTTTAAGCCTAAAAATATCTATGATGTTAACACCTTCAGCAAATTTGATATACAAAGTTTTGAAGCTTGATGTCAATACAACAAAATAGGATACATATCAAATTGCGTATATATTAACATATGTGAAACTTCATCTATTGAAAAAAAAATACACATTATTAACTGGTACACCAAGTATTTGTTGACTAAGTAGTTGAATCCATGGTTTTTAGGTACCCTGTAGCTATGTCCCAGTCCAAAGCATTGATTTTTCTAGAGGTAGCTTCAAAGTCATCAGCAAAAGAGAAACCATCTTGTAATGGGGATGAGCCTTCCTATTATCCCTTAAATTACACTGCTTAGGCAGTTTCTACTTTAGTTAAACAGAATGTTATCTTTGTTGGGTAAAGAACAAATAAATAGGACAGAAAGCTAGCATTTTGAGGAAGGAGAGTAGTGTGTGTGGAAGCAATGAAATCCCTAACTATATGCTTAGAAATATCAGAAGGAAGATGCTTGATATTTGCTAACATGAATTCTTTTTGATATATTAATTGAAATTTTGAGACATTCATTTTTCTCCTTGAATTTCCCCACTTGTTATCCTTCATTTCAACAGATAACGAGTTCCATACTTCCTTGCCACATGGAAAGTTTTTGGCAGGGTTTCCTGGCTTCTCACAGAGGATAAGAGAATTTGAAGAAAGAGGAAGTTGATACCCTTGTGTGAATCCAGGAAAGACAGAAGGTTCCCCAAAGGGGGAAAATAGCTTTCTTTAGGTCTTGAGGAAGATACAGGTCTGCAGATTCTTAGAGAGAGGCGACATTCATTTCCTATCTGGAAACATCCAAGAGTGTAATAGCACTTCAGGGGAAATCTCCAGGTGATGGGGTGAGCAGGTTAGATGCCAAACTTAGGGTTTTAGCCTTAATAAAGAGTCCCTGCCCTAAGCATGGCATAGAAAGGGCACACTGGTAGGTTTGATGGGGTCATGTGGCTGTAGCAAAATCCAGCTGTTATGGAAGCCTACTGATCAGTGTTCTAATGCTTGGAACTGGGTAAGATTTTTAGAACCTCAACACAAACCTGAGGGTGGAAGAAAGCCTAGAAATAACAACTGAGGCTGAATTTTTCACTAACACCATGGGACTTAATTCTCAGAATAGAAACAAATTGATTTACAGATAATAATAAAATGTGGTTTTTTTTCTTGTTCACCTGGTTAAGAATTATACCTATTACATTAAGCAAGCTAACAATAACAATAAAAATGCTGTACTAGTCTTTGCTTCCTATTTTGAGGGAATAGTTAATCTTTACTTAACAAAGCTAAAAACAATTTCTGAGTTAAATGCTCAAAGTATTACAAAGAGCTAAGCACTGAACTATCTGCACTGAACAAACTGATGTCATCATCAGTAGACAGAGCTTAACAGTACTTTGATGATAAGAATATGGTAGTCTTTCTTTATCCATAGTTTCACTTTTCATGGTTCAGTTACCTGTAGTCAATCACAGTCCAAAAATATTAAATGAAAAATTCTAGAAATAAACTATTTACAAGTTTTAAATTGCACACTATTCTGAGTAGCATGATGAAATCTCTTGCAGTCTATTTCATCCCATCCTGGATATGAATTATCCTTTTGACTGGCATTTTATCTATGTTGTACTGTAGCCACTTAGTAGCTTCCTTGATTATCAGATTGACTGTCTCAGTATCATAGAACTTGTGCTTTTGCGCGCATGAGAGAGAGAGAGAGAGAGAGAGAGAGAGAGAGAGAGAGGGAGAGGGAGAGGGAGAGGGAGAGGGAGAGGGAGAGGGAGAGGGAGAGGGAGAGGGAGAGGGATATATATATATGCCAATCTATTGGAACAATGGAACCAAAATGACTGGAATGACCAGTCACTATCAGGCATATTGTGGTGATCAACTAGCCTGATTGAGGCTCCAATTGGACACCCTGCAACCTCCCATGTCCCCTCCCCCTGGCTGGCCCCCCCCCCTTGATCAGCCCCTCCACTCTGATCAGGGGCGGGGCTGGCCAGCCAAATTCTCATGTCCCCTCTCCCTTGCTGGCCCAGTGGACTGGCCAGACCCACCCATGCATGAATTTGTGCACCTGGCCTCTAGTTTTACTTACTAATGGCTCCGATGCAAGAGTGGTGATGCTGGCTATTTGAATATGCCTAAGAGAAATCATAAAGTGCTTCCTTTAAGTGAGAGTACAGTACACTAAAATATTTTGAGAGAGATACCACATTCACATAACTTTTATTACTGTACATTGTTATAATTGTTCTATTTTATAATTAGTTAATGTTGTTAATCTTTTAGAGTGCCTAATTTATAAATTAAACTTTATTATAGGTAGGTATAAGAAAATACAAAGTATGTATAGGGTTTGGTGTTAATTGCAATTTCAGGCATCCTCTGAGGGTCCTGGAATGTATTCTCTGTGGACAATAATACATAAAATAAAATTTTGTAATTCATTCTAATAGTGATATCATGCTAACAAGTCTGTATGGCTACCATCATTATTTTCAAGAAAAAAAGTAATAGTGAGTTGTTCTATTATCAGCAAAGACTGATTATTTCAGTGAAGCACAAAAGAATTATCTTACATGACTAGCAAACCTCAGAAGGAAGGCAGGGAATGGTGTGGTAAGAGCTCAAACAAAGGACTTGTATGCATGCATATAAGCATAACCAATGGACACAGATAATAGGGAGGTGAAGGCATATGCTGGGGTGGGGGTGGGGTAGGAGCGGCCAGGGGGAGGTCAATGGGGAAAAAAGGAGACATATGTAATACTTTCAACAATAAAGAATTTAAATTTAAAAAATACCTACACATCAAAAGACATCAGTAAAAATAAATATGCAAGCTACAAACTAGAAAAAAAATAATTGCAACAAAATAATCTGAATATAAAAAATAGGATACCTAGCAAGCTTCTAATGATCGATTATAAAAAGATGATCCAAAAATAAGGGAGAATTCATTGATTTCACAAAAGAATATGTGATTGGTCACAAAGTTCATGAAAAGGGTATTTAACATAATTAGTCATCAAGTAAATTAATCCACAGTGAGATACTATTCATAGTCATGAGAATGGTCAAAATAAGAAAGTGATTGACATTTCTAAATGTATGTCATTAAAATAATCTTTTTGGTTTTGATTTTATTTTCATTAGAAAATAAATTGTTTTACTGTGTGCTCAACCAGATTTTTAAGCTTTCCTTCTTTTCCATCAATCTCAGAGATTCTTGTCACCAATAAACAAAGCCAAGTGAAAATAAAATAACAATTATCTTATATGGAAGAAGGCAATCAGTCATGTGCTCCCATTATAGGAGGACGATGCACAGGCAAAAGGTCCACTGTAAGAGCATGTTGATGATGGCCAGGTAATGCCAAATTGATATTGGTGAATTGATGGCAAACAAAAAAGGAAATTCAGAAATCAGAATGTTGACTACTTATTTATGTGACTTTATATTTTAAGACTAGAGGCATGAATTTCATGCACAGAGGGTCCCTCAGCTCAGTCTGCACCCTCTCCAATCCAGGAGCCATCGGAAGATGTTTTACTGATGTCTTAGGCCCCACTCCCCGTGATTCTCTGCTCTCTGCTGGGCCTGGGGGCTTCACCACAGCCATGGAGATGGAGCCCCCATTCCCTGCTGTCCATGCTCTGTCTCTATCTGCTGGGCCTGAGGGCTTCAGCGCCATCACCGTGCGAATGAAGCCCCCATGTCCTGCTGTCCACCCTGTCTGCCGAGCCTAGGGTCTTTGCCGCCACCACCGTGCAAACAAAGCCCTCATACCCTGCTGTCTACTCTTTGTCTGCTGGGCCTGGGGATTCCCCACTGCCGCTGTGCTAAGGAATCCCCCATGCCCTGCTGCCTGCCCATCATCCCCCCTCTCCCCATGGGCCTGACAGGACCGGGAATTCCCAGGGGGACGAGGGGACTGGGTGCAGGAGAGAACAGTTAGGGGTGACCAGGCCTGTAGGGGAGGGCAGTTAGGGACAAACAGGCTGACAGGGGCATGGTTAAGGGGTGATCAGGCTGGCAGGCAGAAGCAGTTAGGTAGGCACGCAGGCGAACGGTTGGGAGCCAACAGTCCTGGATTGTGAGAGGGATTGTCCAACTGCCCATTCAGGCCCCATCTCACCAGGTCCCAGATTTAATAGGGTGCAGTCAGGGCTGAGGGACACCCTCCCCCCCAATGCACAAATTTCATGCACTGGGCCTCCAGTATATTTATAAGTCTTTCCTTATTCTATTTTTATTCCCTGACTTAAGTATTCTAGAATTGGCTACCCAACCAACTCCTTTTATCAGCATTTTGGAGGGCAAACTGTCTGAGAAGTAAAAGCTCTCTTTCCTAAGAAATTATAAAGACTATACAGGCTAAAGATATCTAATATTTCAAGTGGAATGATATACAATTAGTAGAAACCAGCAATATATGGATGTCTTTGAGAATTTGCATAAAAGTAACCTTTAACTTTTTATTTCCATGGGCACTGCAGTCAACATATAACTTTATTTCAGATAGGTTTGGTATTGAAATATAGTGGATACATACAAATATTTATTAGCTCAATATTACTGTTTCAATGTAACTATTCAGTTAGAGAATGTCAGATAGTATTTATAAATAAATGTTAAGAATCAGAATGTTTTCAAACCTCAAGAAGTTTAGGAGGAATAATTTCTGCAGGTAACAGTGCCTGGTTCCACAAGACTCAACTCAAAATAGACAGCAGCATATTGCATTATAATATATTTCATATTCAGTGTTACATTTAAATACCTTTAATCAATT
Organism: Vespertilio murinus; assembly: GCA_963924515.1. Taxonomy (NCBI): domain Eukaryota; kingdom Metazoa; phylum Chordata; class Mammalia; order Chiroptera; family Vespertilionidae; genus Vespertilio; species Vespertilio murinus. The sequence continues at coordinate 49,099,865 of OZ004706.1, forward strand.
TATTGATAATTCTAGAAATTTTTGGTCCATTTCAAGTTAAAAACAGAAGTTATTAACTTTTAGCAACAGAAAGTTTCAATTCATATATATGAAATATGAATATATAGAAGTTATATCTATGCATAGTATGCCTATGTTCCCAGATTGGAAATTCATGTCCATCAAATGATCCTCCAAATATAAATAGCCAATTACTTTATTCTTAGAATTTGGTCAATTTAGCCTTATCCACAAATGTTGAAAATGGTTTTGCCAAGATCTTGACAGGCTGACTAGGCATTGAGCTTCCTGCTTTTGGCTATGATCAGAAATTTGTTCTTAAAATTCTGTGGTTTATTTTAAATTCTTCACCACCAAAGATAGTCATAGGAAATGAAATGCTTCCAAGTTGACTATCCTCTGTCAGGAACCCTGTAAAATGATAATCTCTCATTTTGTATGTTCAGTTAATATCCGAATAACTTCAGGACATGATGCCATTTGAGGGTCTTGTGACATCTCACACCCAGTTCATTCAAATGTCACTTCCACAAAAGACTGCTGGCCTTCCCTCCAGTCTTCTGGGCCAACTGGTGCTGTTTTGTGGTACCAGTTCTCAGCATGTGGCTGTTCCCCTGTTCATTCTTCTCCCACATTCCTGCAGCTAGAATTACTGATATTTTATTAACATTCATCCATTTTTAATTTCCTTGTATAATATGTATTTCCTGTGCTCACTGTTATCCATTTGATAATCCCTCCAGTCAGTCTAAGTAGGAAAATATTTAGATAGACATGTCTGAAAAATTGACATCTATAAGTTCATTTCCAGGATGATACATGGCTTCTAACAATACTGAATGGTAATATTAACATAATTCATCTAAAGAGAATAAATAATTTATTCTCACAGACATAATTATGTTTAAAAGAGATGACTCTCTTAGACTGGGCCCAATTGGGATAAACAGGAGATTGACATTGCAGTTGCTTTCCCTAAGCTTACAAATTTGGGGGAAATAATTTTCCTTTCTCTTTTCATCCATTTTTAAACAGGTGATTTAGAATTTCAATGTAAGGTTGGCATTTCTTAATAGAAAAGGGATGGATGTTCATCCTTGCAAGAAAAAGTGAATGATTTCAAAATATGGGCTCCAAACTATGGACAGTGAGCAAAATTTGGCATGCACCCTAGTTTTGTATAGCCTGTGATCTAAACATGGTTTTTACATTTTTAGAGTTGTAAACACGCACACTCACAGAAGAATATGCAACAGGAATCATATTTGGCCTAAAATATGTACTCTCTGACCTTTTACAGAAAAAGTTACACACCTTGTTTTAAAATAGCTTTAATAAAATCCTATATAAGAAAAGGCTAATGTGCAAATTGACCAAACAGCAGAACAACTGGTCGCTATGATGCCCACTGACCACCAGGGGCCAGAAAATCAATGCAGGAGCTGCCCCCTAATGGTCAGTGCACTCCCACAGCGGGGGCACAGTTCAGCCGAAGCCAGGCTCATGACTGGCAAGCGAAGCGGCGACGGTGGGAGCCTCTCCCACCTCTGTGGCAGTGTTAAGAAACCCTCAGGGAATATCTGCCTGCTGGCTTAGGCCTGCTCTCCATGAGAGGACACAGGCTGGGCTGAGCCCCCCCCCCCCCCCCCCCCCCCCCGTGGACAAATGTCATTTACTAGGCCTCTAGTGATAATCTAAAATACTAGGGGCCCAGTGCACTAATTCATGCACCTTGAAAGGAACTGTGGGCCGAGAGGCTGACCATCCTCTGTGCCCCTACTTGGCCCCTCCCACAATGGCCCTTGTGGTCCCCTGTCTGCTGGCAGTCCTGCTCCCACCACCACTGCTCCCACATGCTGATGGCACCAGCCCCGCTCACACCTGCTGAAGGTGTGGAGCGATTGGGGCTAACACTATCCACAGGTGTGAGCAACAGCTGCTTCTCAGAAGCAGGGGGAAGTGGAAAAGCCCTCAGGGGCAATCAGAGCCAGCAGCTGCTGTTAGCAGCATCTGCTGATGGAGCTGAGTGATCAGGACTGGCACCAGGCATGGGCAGGAGGTGCGAGCGGCAGCTCCAGCACTGGCTACAGGTATGAGTGGAGCCATTGCTGGCAGTGAGTGTGAGTGGTGGCTCCAGCCTGGGTTGCAGGTGCAAGTGGGGCCTGCACTGGCAGCAGGCATGAGCACCAGGCGGGACCATAGAGCACGGGAGCGAAGAATTTTCAGTATCCCCGATGGCAGCGATTGGTGCCCACTGTGGTCTGGGATCCCCACTAACCTGCTCCACTATCCACCACAGCCTATGCCACCATGTTCCACACTTGCTCAGTGGTGGCCAGCATGCCTCATAGCGACTGGTTGTTTGGTTGTTCTGTTGTTCCAGTTGTTCTGCTGTTCAGCAGATTTGCATATTAGCATTTTATCATATAGGATTTTTTATGTGACAGCACAAAGAATTTTGTATGTATCGACTTATTGAAATCTCAAGGATCTTAAGTATGTTGAAAATTAAAGTATTGTCTCCATTTTGGAGATGAGAAAATTGAGGTATGAAAGTTTAATATTATGTAAGTATTAAAAATAATATTTGTACTAAGGCAGCTGGGGACTAAAGGCTGTGCTTATAAACCACTCTAGTACACTGCCTCTGAATGTGAGCTGATGTTTTTTATTTTAGCTATGTGTGTGGTGTGTGTGAGAGAATTTCATGCCTGGCACCAATCTACAATGAAACAAAATAGGAAGGTGATATGATTGACAGAACATTGCTCACACACAAGCCAGCCTATACAACTCCTTTAAGCTTGTAAAGACCATAGTTACTACACACAAACTGGCTGTACAGTGCCATGAACACAGCAACATTATCAGTTGCATGAGTAAGACCTTCCTACTTTTAAGTGCCTGAGAAGTTGCCTGACTACTAATAATGTTACTTGGTTTGGGTGATGATTCTTCAGGGCACTGGCCTTGACATCCTCAGCGGTTTTGGAGCTTGCTGGTCCCTTACAACTCTCCCTTTAGAGATTTTTGCTATGTGCCTGTCTGCCAACATTTGAAATGACTGTAGTTGCTACATTTCCCAAAGCATCCCTCTGTACTATTGTAGACTGGGGAGATTAAAGGTAAAATCTAGGCTCCCACCTTGTTGGCAGGTTTAGGCTTCAGGCCTGCCCAAAGCGTATTTCTACACAGCCAGTTTGCTGCTTTTTTCAAGTATCTTTTCTGTTCTTATTTTTGGTATCTCTACCTATAAATTCATGGAGAGATTTTTTAAAAATTTAATAAATCTTTATTGTTCATGTTATTATAATTGTTTTTCTTTTTCCCCCCCATAGCTCCCCTCCACCAGGTTCCTACCCCACCCTCTGCTCTTAACTCCCCACCACTGTCCTCATCCATGGGTATACGCTTTTTGCTCAGTCTCTTCCCGCAACCCCACTCCCCTTTTCCCCCGAGAATTGTCAGTCCACTCCCTTTCCATGCCCCCGATTCTATTATATTTACCAGTTATTACTGTTCATCATATTTTTTATTCCCTTGATTTTTAGATTCACTTGTTGATAGATATGTATTTGTTGTTCATAATTTTTATCTTTATTTTTTTCTTCTTCTTTCTCTTCTTAAAGAATACCTTTCAGCATTTCATATAGTTCTGGTTTGTTGGTGATGAACTCCTTTAGCTTTTTCTTATATGTGAAGCTCTTTATATGAGTTTCAATTATGAATGATAGCTTTGTTGGGTAGAGTAATCTTGGTTGTAGTTTCTTGTTATTCATCACCTTGAATATTTCTTGCCACTCCCCTCTGGCCTGCATAGTTTCTGTTGAGAAATCAGCTGACAATCGTATGGGTGCTCCCTTGTAGGTAATTAACTGTTTTTCTCTTGCTGCTTTTATACTCTCTCTTTGTCTTTTGTATTTTAATTATGATGTGTCTTGGTGTAATCCTCTTTGGATTCCTTTTGTCTGGGGAATAAGCCAGCCACATATTTAGCTGCCTGCCCTTTCTGCATGCGGATCTCTGCACCTCTGACCTCCACAGTTCCTCTGAGTCACCATGTTCTTTTCTTTTTCCTTCTAGTTGTAGAATTTCCACTCAGCCAGTTTTCTGGTGATTCTGGATGATGTCCTCTCTGTCTTCCAGTTGCAGTTTTGAAATTGTTGTGTGAGCAACAGTATAGGTGTTTACTTGTGCCACCATCTTGGTTTCTCAGGGATAGGCTTTGGTTTGTTGTGAGATGAGTTTCCTATCTCTGCTGCAATGTTCTCTTATGTTCAGACTGAGTTCTGGGTCCCTCAATTATGGTGTCTTTTTTAATTGAATTTTACTTGCCTTTGGTTTTGCAAGTATCTGTTAAAATATTTAGCTTACCATTATATTTTCACATCTTCATAAATTTATTTCTTTTATGATTTTATAGTGTTATTTTAAGAGGCTTTTTTTGGGGGGGGGATAAAGGGAAAGTAAACATATGTACAGTCTTCACCAATCTGAAATAGAACCCATTAAAATTTAAGTGACAAGAAAATGCATTTGGAGATATACTGATAAGTTTCTTTTCATTTTACGCATCATTGTATTTCTTCTCTTATATTTTAGGGGCCTTCTCATTAGTTCTGGAATGATGAAAAAAAGAGAGAATCTAAGAAGCAATTATTGATTTTTAAGTTAAAAAGTCCATGGCGTAAGATAAAACATTTGGACAGATACATTATTTTCCTATCCCTGGACTACATAGGATTCCATGCAATGGGAAAGGGAAGAAAATAAGGACTATGTGGACTGAAGTGATGTCAGCAGCAAGAAATGGCCAAGCTCTGTGCAAATCAGAACCTTATGTTACTATTTCCTGTGGGATGCCAGGACCTGAGGTTATTTTTGGATATTATCCAGTCTCTATTCCAATTAATAGTATTCATTGCCTGGATTGAGAAGATGTTAGGAGTTCTTTTTGTTTCCACTGATGAAGTTCACCCATTAACAGCAGTCATCAACTTGTTTGTTTACCTTCCAGAAGGATGGAAGCCTTGAGATTGTGTCTAACCTTTAAATTTTCCAGTGTAAATAGCCTTATTTCATGGCCAACAATATTTCTCATCCCAAAAAGTAAAGAGTATGCCTTCATGTACCTAGTGAGGAAATTGTGGGAAGCTGTGTCTAATCGTCAGGGACCTTGTAAGAAAAAGTCAGTACTTAACTGGGTAATTTTAGAACAGTTTAATTGCCTTTATGAAGGTTTTGACAACTTTAGGAATACCAACAAAGGTGGTACAATACCCCATGGCTAGCTATAGTTGGGATTTACCTTCCTAGGACCTAAAGGGTCAAGTGAAGAGAGTGGTTCCCCGAAGCTAGAGAGGGTTCCTGCATGAAGAGGAATTGTAAAATAAATAAGTAAATAAATAAAATAAAAAGTATCAGTCCTTCTCAAGCTTATTTGACTAATCCTCTTTTCAGGTAATATTTATTACCTTATTGTGGAACTTTAGGGAATGCTAGTATAGATATATTCCTGCCTAATGAGGTAAACTAAATGATTCTTCCTGACAGTAGTCCTAATTTTATGGTTCTATGAAACTTTCAAAATTGGACCTATCATCCAATAAGGCCAATTTAAAAAATAACCTAAGCTAAACTTTCTGTTTCTGAGTTGTTATTCTACACTTTCTAGTTACTCTTTATTGGAGAAAAAAGAACAGTGTCAAAGATTCACCGATAATGAAGCTATTTCTAATTTTATATTATCCTTTGCTTTTCATGTCTGCTTTTCATGTAGTTTCCTAGAAACTTGTGATTTAGAGGAAAACTTAGAATATATTACTAAATACTTAGCTATTACAGTATCTCATATATCAAGTTCTGAAAATTTATAATTATTTCATAAATATCTTTAAACAACAGTATTGTATAGCATTAGTAGAAGAAAATAATTCACTTTTATTTCACTGACACATATTAGCATGACTTAACTATGCAAAATAAACTGTTAAATTCAAATGGGAATTGAGAATAAAAATTTTGGCTTTTGTGACTCTTATAACTACATTCAAAATAAGATACAAAATGCAGTGGAAACCAGAGGTTCTTTTTGTCCAAATTCCACTAGTTACTTCTTACTTAAAATATAAATTTTCTGCAGGCAAAGAATTTATTTAAAAATTATTTTATATGTATCTTTTGCTGTCAGTAGTCTAAACAATAAGTTCTATCTTTTGTATTTTTCATTTCCTTTTCCAAATATTAAATTTCTTCCTTTGCTCAGAAAGGTCATTTAAGAGGAACAAAGATCCATCATTTCATTGATACTTGCTAAATAAGTGATGCATTTAATATATTGGGCATCTAGAAGTCTGAGGATATTGGATTTTGTTCTTTTCCTATTACTGTATGATGTAGAACATTTATATACCTACCCTAGTCCACAATGTGTGGAATATTTAAAGATACATATAATCTTTAGTTTAAAGGGGTACAGGATTACATGGCACTGATAACACTAATTATTTAATATATAGGTTATGTTATAACATTTCCTTAGAGAAATAATCACTGTTTAAAGGTAGAATATAGTGTAATAATAAAGATAAGGGTGAAAGGGTAAATATTTGACTACCAGCCCTAGTGGGGTAAGGGAGTTGAGGTGATAGCAAATTTTTGGACTGCAGCCTAGATTTTTTGCTGCCAGAATAGAAGAACGAATCCAAGAACAGAAAGTGGTATAGCAGAGATGGAGATTCATTGAAGAACAAGTACAGACTCCCACGTGGGGAGAGGGAAAGAGTCCCACAGAACTGATACCGAAGAAGGGAGGGGAGGAGAAAGAGTCCCACTGGGTTCCCTTTCCCTAGAGCTTATAAAGGCTGCAGATCCTGGTGCCTTGATATCCCCTCTGATTGGTCACTATTCCCTTAGACTGGTTACTATAGTAACTCCTGGGCTCACAAGTCCCATGTGAGGTTCTCCTGGACTCCTTCCTTATTGTTTTCCTATTCCCTTTTGGCTTTCTTCTTCTCCTTCCTAATGAAGGACTTCCTTCTCTTTATTCTGTAAATATAGAACTCTCTTGGCTACTTCCCGTTCCCCAGTCTTATGTAAGTGCAATTGTTGCTGCTTCCTTGTCTTATGGAGATATAGCTGCACCTGGCTTCTTTGTGTTATGGAAATGTACCTTCTCCCACTCTCTGGCCCTGTGTTTTTTCTATGGACCCCAGTTCTAAAAAACTCCTAAACCTGGCTATGTTCCCCCCAAATTCCTGCTTCAGAGGGAAGCCCTGATTTCAGTGCTGCTAATTTCCATCATGTCCACTTTCAAATTAGGAATATGACTTCATAGAACAATGAATTGGAAAAATATGTGCAGCAGCCCACCATTATTTAGTGTTTCTACCATGAAGTATAACAAGACATACATAAACTCAAGAGCATTGATAATAAGGTAGTTAATGTATTTTGACTACTTATTACCTTTGTCTTTAAATAATTTATTTAAGTGTGAATTTATATAACTTGTTTTTACCAATGGCTATATTTAACAACCAATTAAAAAAAGTTCCAATAATTTAACAATTGGCTTTCATGAGTTACTACAAAGTGTCTCTCATACAACACTGGATAAAAGTATGAAGTTTTGTTATGCCCAGACTTCGTGATTCCCAAGGACCACCAGGGAGCTGAATCTGATGCAATTGCAGAAAGCCTGAATTCCATGCTAGCATGGGCTCTGTCCCACTCACGCCAACAGCATGGCAGACTAGAGACCGAACTTCGGTAGGTCAAGGAGTTTTTTAGGGGTGGTGATGTCACTGCTTTGGCTGACCCTGATTGGTTGGGTGAGCGCTAGGGTCCAGTTACACAAAATGGAGGATAGCTCTGCCCTGCCCCACAGTACAACATGGAGTCAGGAGTTAGCCTCGCCCCGCCCTGCTCTCTCAGTTTAAAGTTAGATAGCTGTGAATTTTATTACTAGCTCTAATAATTTATTACACTCTGCCACTTACAAGCTATGTGGATATGTAAAGTCTATATTTATTCTTAAACCTTATTTTTCTCAAATGAATGGCAGAGGTAAAAATTCTAGCCATTTCAATTAGTTGTGATGACTAAATAAGATGATAATAGCTTCACCTCCTCTGGGGAGTAAGGATACCTTGGCTAAAAACATCACAAGTTCCCTATTAGAACATTGTTTTGTAAACTAAGAGAGAACCATAAGAAGAACATGCGAGGCTCCATGGAGGTGTAATTTGCATAATTCAAGGAAAGATAGTCAGGCTTATTTAAGGATTCATACTGAGATATAACTGAGAATGGATGCCGTTTCTTGTTATATGTGTAGGTAGTTCCAACAAGCATCCTTCCTGCCTTTAATGGTAAAATTCTATTTGTGGAGAGTTTGCACATGCCCTGGAGTGTTTTTTGAGATCTTTAGGCCAAAGCCTCCTCTTTGGTTCATCCTTTACAGAGTCAGTGGAAGATGGTAAAAATGGGTGAAGACTCACGTGGGTTACCTTAGAAAGGGAAGGGAATGATTTAGGAGACTGGCAAATTTTTTTTTTAAATTTATTTTTATTGATTTTTTACAGAGAGGAAGGGAGCAGGATAGAGAGTTAGAAACATTGATGAGAGAGGAACATCGATCAGCTGCCTCCTGCACACCCCCTACTGGGAATGTGCCCGAAACCAATGTACATGCCCTTGACTGGAATCGAACCCGGGACCTTTCAGTCCGCAGGCCGATGCTCTATTCACTGAGCTAAACTGGTTTCGGCAAGACTGGCATACATTTGAGGGTAGATAATAAGACTGAAAGTGTTATTATCAAAAAGGCCAGCAGTAGTTTGCCTTGATGAAGTCATTGAGTTTAATAAATATTGTGATCTTTCATTATGGACTGCTCCACTGAAAAATAGTATCATTCAACACTTTAATACAAATAGTTTGTTTTGAAATTGTTTTTGGTAATTTTACAGAGAATTAAACAGAACATAAAATAGAAAATAATGTGACCTGAGTAGATAGATATTCTGAAAATACAATAAAGTGATAAAACTGTTTCAGATCCTGGCTTTATCTATTCTAAGACTAAAAGGTTGTATCTACTGTTTGGTTTAAGCTATTTTTAACAAGACAATCATTGCTTACAACAGATGAATTTCCAGATGTGTATAAGAACCCTTGAAAGTTGTAAAGATTCTTAGAGAACAAGAAATTTATATTTACTTGGATTATAAGTAAATCAAATGCTTTTATACTAATGTCTTGAATAACAGTTAAGAAAGAAAGAATACTTAGTGCTATTTTGAAGAGCTTAACAAAAGTAATTGGTATTATTACATTTTCTAAGTGCAAGACATTTGCCCTTCAGAGATCATAATAAAAACTGTCTTTCTTCAAATTGCTAAATTTGATCCATATTTACAAGAACAGTTGGGAAAATGTCAAAATAAAGAAAGAAAATGCGACATATGTAAAATAGTTTTAAAAGAACTAACTGTGATAATGGGAAAATATGTGCGAAATGAAGCAGTAAACAAAACTGACAAAAAGACACCCAATATTAATCATTTTTCTAAACTGGAACAACACCAATTAATTAGTAATTATTGTGCCTTAACAACAACAACAAAAATTGATGAATAATTTTTAACATTTTTTATCCATTGAAAACCATCCACATTTTGTGACTTTAAATAAAAAAGAATGAAACAAGTATGGAAAATGGTAACTAACAACTGAAAAAAATAGCAATAAATGGTATGACAATGCAGCTGCTATGAAAAGTGAGAACCAAGGCTGCAAACACTCTTTAAAAAAAACTTTAGTAAGTAAGCAGAATATATGTCATGCCAGTTCATCGCCTTAATCTTGTCAGAGAAAAAGCTGCTGTGACATTAACGGAAGTTGTTGACTACTTCAGTATCTTCCAACAGTGATGTTTTCTTCCCAGATCCATCATAGATAATCTGCAACAATGGGGTATTTTTAAAATACAAGCAACTTAGATTTTCATTAAAACGTATCTGCCGTACCGAGGCTACAGACTCAAGTTTTCCTTATAATTATTTGCAGCAGCCCTCCATGCTAACAGCCTGGCTTCTGGAGTCAGACCACCTGAATTTGTGGCTACCACTTAATAGCTATGCCAACTCGAGCAATTCTGAGTTTCATCTTTTTCATCTGCAAATAAGGATGGTAATAGATGGACCTCTTTTAGCTGTGGTGGGGATTAAATATAATGAGGAGCACAATATATATAATTTAATGAATGAAAAACAAGTAATACAAAGACTAGGGTGCAGGACAGAGCAAAAATTCAGGAAGGCAGATCTATAGGAGGAATGTGGACCAAAAAATGTTATGATAAGAGGGCAGTGAAAAAGAACTGGAGGAAATAATTGTTGTTTTTTTGTTTTGTTTTTTTAAATCCTCACCCACCAAGATTAAGGCGATGAGCTGGCATGACTTTTTAGAGAGAGTGGAAGAAAGATGGAAAAACAAAGAAACATATCGATGAGATCCATGCCCTTGCCTAGAATTGAACCTGGGACCCTTGGGTTCACAGGCCAACCCTCTGTCCACTGAGCTAAACCATCTAGGGCTAGGAAGAATTATTCTTAAACGGAAGCCCCATATTCCCGAAATTCTTTATTCAAACTCAGCCTAAGGACATTGACCATTCTTTGACTAACAAAGCTTCTAAAACTCCAGTGGTTGGTGAGTACTGTTACTTATAAAACTCTAAATCTATTGATTCTCGAGTTCTTCAGAATATTACTGTCCTTTTCATATGAATTCTTTCCATTGGGTGCCAGAATGACCATACAGTGATAAACCTGTTTCATTTTTCTCAGGGGATAGCAGACCTTTCTCTATATTCCTTCAGTTGTGAGAGAGCATTGGCAGTCGGCTATCATTCCAGCAGCTACTGAGGGACCTTTTAGAAATAGGATATATTTGCTCCAAAACACACTGTACTGGGAGCATATTAAGGAGAGCAAATGACTAGCCCTGTTATGGACTGACTGTTTGTGTCTCCACCCTCGATTCATGTGTTGAAATCTTAATTTTTAATCTGATGGTATTTGGTGATGGAGCCCTTGGGAGGTGGTTAAATGATGAGACTGGAGCCCTCGTGATGGTATTAGTGCCTTTATAGAAGAGTTAGCAGAGAGCTTGCTTCCTCTTCTGTTATTCACCATGTGAGAAAGTGGCCATCTGCAAACCTGCAAATGTCCCTCACCAGACAATTGATCTGCTGCTACCCTGGTCTTGAGTTTCTCAGCCCTCAGAATTGTGAGAAATAAATTTCTGTTGAAGTCATCCAGTCTACAGGATCTTTTTATAGCAGCTAGAATGGACTAAGGCACACCTTTTCTAATGTATGGCCAGGACATACATTAGGCTTTTTGCTGTCCATTGGCTAGGAGAGCAGCCCCTTATAAGGAATAACCTTCCTCAAGCCACTCCCACTAATAATAACCAATAGGACTTAGCCATTATTATGTGCCAATCTCAGGCCAACTATTTAAATGCATCACCTGATCCATATACTACCCTGTTTCCCCCAAAATAAGACAGTGTCTTATATTAATTTTTGCTCCCAAAGATGCACTAGGTCTTATTTTCAGGGGATGTCTTATTTTTCCATGAAGAAAAATACGGTACACATTTATTGTTAAATGAAAATAAAGGAAATTTATTACCTGTATACGGTACGGTAGTACAGTAGTCGTCAACACAAACCAGACAAACTGTGAATCCTACAGTATCAAGAATTTACAAATTTATTCAGTGGCAATCATGTCATCATCTTCTGGAACATCATCATAACAATCCAATTCCTGAATTTCCTGGTGAATTTCTTGTGACTCCATTTCTTTCAGAATCAGTGGACCAAATCTTCCATGTTTAGCAATAACACTGTCTTGAAATGAGTACTTCTTGTCAAGGTAGCCTGCTCACAGTGCATTTGCAATGCAACTGTCAGTGATTTTCTCCCATGAATTCTTCACCCAAGTCACAACTTCTTGCAGTTCAGGTTTCACAAAGTTTCCACGCTGATTTCTCTCCATTCCCACAGCAGTGATGTCAGGACTCCGCGTAACGTCACTAGTTGCTAGATGCCAGCCGGGGCGGCCCTAGCGACCAGTTTACAGTAAATTAATTTTCATTCTGAGACAGAGTCTGGGGGCCTTATGTTCGGGGGATGCCTTATATTTCACTCAGAAGGAAACCTGTAAGTAGGTCTTATTTTCGGAGGATGTCTTATTTTCGGGGAAACACGGTAGTGTACCGTGCCCTTGTGCCCTTCTTTTCTCAGGGAAGCCTCCTCTGGCACAGAATGAGTGAGTGGGAAATTTTGATGCCTCCCTGAGTTATTCTTTTGGAAGATTCTCCTCAGTGGTGTGTGCTTCTCTCCAAAACTCCCACTTCTCATGAGCTGCCAGCACCATGTTTGTTATGAAACTTGAACACGTATTATGTGCCAGACATAGTTCTAGGTGACTGAGGCACAGCAGTGACAAAACGAAATACTGTAAATGCAATTTTTATTTGGCGTATATTTGGCTGGTGTGTTTCAAGTACTTTTTTAAAGTCTTTGTCAAATCCTTAACACCTCACAATCACATTCTTACTTACCTTGATATTAAATCATGCATTGATCTTAATTCTCGCATTGACTTGTAATGGAAACATTTCTAATGTGAATACATAATAGTTATAATCAGCAGTAATTTTCCTATATGAGGTCAGTTTCAAGTATGGATATGTTTTAATTTTATTTTTTAGGTTTCATAACGATTTACACACACATGTCATGCTCTAGAAACACCGGAGACTTGTACTAAGTGTCAACTAATGCTGCTTGGACGCCAGCAGTGGTTCTGGATGTTATATTTTGCCTTATGCTCTGTTTCTTATCAGTGACCATTACTTTCAGGGTAGTGGACAATCAGCCTTCAGGCAAAACTTAAAAATATGTTGGTTCATACATTGCTCCAGGCTCATACCACGGCAATCTGTAAAATCAAAATTTTCTTAATCAGGTTAAAAATATATATAAACAGAAATAACATGGCTATGGTTAATAATAAAATTTATATTGGTCTTAAACAAAACAACAGTTTTATTCAAATTCTTAGAACCCAGGGCATGTATCTGAGAGAAGAAAAAACCAAGGATACTGTAAAATTAATAATATGGACATAATTTACAATTGAGATAAACCTGCTAAATTCCTTGTAGTGTGGGTGTACTCAGGTATGAAAGTAATTAGGATTTCATATGGAAATTTCTGCAGACTCTTGGGATTCACATGGGAGACCGGCTGCAGAACTCTATATAGATAGGGGAAATATGTACACGTATCTTGTCCTGAATTCAGCGAAAGATTTGACAAAGTGCCTCCATATTGTTGTCACTAAGCTGGAAAAATGTGAGTGGAATGCGTTGTAGTTAAGCGAATCTTTGTGCACTGTACTCAGATAATCTATTTGACTTATAGATGTTCAGTAAATGTTTGTGGAGCTAAATTGAAATGGACTGATCTATGTTAGCCCGTATGGAGTGCAAAGTAGTGTACATTGCATCATCCTAAACCCTGCTCAGTATGCTCATCAAAGATGTGTGAAGATTTCCAGGACCAACTTGTTGACTCACATGCCTTCAGTGAAATTGCTTTAGCAGGCGCTTCCTAATACTTCAATCTAGCAAGACCTTTTCAGCTCTATCCTATCTGCTGCCTCTGTCCCATGGGATGCTGACTTCTACCTGTTTCTTGCTTTGACTTCCAAGGTACCATTATTCCAGTTTCTCTCTTTGAGAAGGAAAATAGGGGGGCAACTTTGGGGGCTTACAGCCTAGTTCAGTATCTAGTTAAACAGTAATCTTATAGTAGCTCTACATTCTGACTGACTTGGGTAGAGCTACAAAGCTCACCCTGAGGGGCCTGCCACAAGAATATATATATATCCCCCCACATTGGCAGTTCAGGCTTTGGATCAAAGACCCCTGGACTAGCAGCGCTGCATAATAAAGGTTTTATTTTCCGAATTCGTCCTGATATTGGCTGTTGCTTCTCTTGGGTCATTTGCCACAACATCTTAACTCTGTAAATATTCCTTCTCCATCCTTGATTTCACTCCTGTTGACCTCTTATATATTCATTCTATTTCATCTTCATAATTTTACCACACTGAATGATTTTATTCATAATCTTTGCTTTACATAACTATTTATAATAACCCCAAATCTGTATCTTTAGTCTAGACCACTTTCCTGGGCACCACAACCATATGTCCTGTATCATTCTTGGCATATTGATGCCTCTTTTAATTAATTAATTAATTAATTTTAAATATATATAGTTGATTTTTTACAGAGAGGACGAGAGAGGGATAGAGAGTTAGAAACATCGATGAGAGAGAAACATCGATCAGCTGCCTCTTGCACACCCCCCACTGGGGATGTGTCAGCAACCAAGGTACATGCCCTTGACCGGAATCCAACCCGGGACCTTACAGTCCATAGGCCGATGCTCTATCCACTGAGCCAAACCAGTTTCAGTGCCTCTTTTAATTTAATTAGTGCCTTGAAACTATTTAACATGAACTATTTCAACCTCACTTCTCTCAAACATAGTTTTTGATCATTGAAAAAGCATTGGCATTGGACAAAGAACCGTGTTTGATATTTTACATTCGTCACTTAGTACTTACACAAGTCAGACAAATTACTTAACCTATGTGTGTTGGTGTTCTATTGCTGCATAACAAATTACTACAAACTTAATGGCTTCAAATACACACTCATTTATTATTGTTTAGTTTCTTTGGGTACAGGATCTGGGCATGACATAGTTGGATCTTCTGGTTAGGATGTCTCATAAAGCTGTAAATCAAGGTTTCAGCAGGCCTGAGTTATCAGAAGATAGTCTACTGGGGAAGAATTCACTTATACACTCTATACAACTTATTTGTATGTTTATAAAATGGGGTTGAGGTATAAAACACAGGTAATTATAAACAGGTGCTTTACTTATACTAATATTTGATGTGACATGCAGAAATCCTGTGGGATGTGGGTTAATTTTATGTTATACAAGGTGGTCCTTCCTATGAAATTTTTGTCTCCATACATTAAATACCATTAGTGTCTCCTAAATGTTATGGTTGCCAAAAACACCTCAACAATTTAAAAAACATCCCTTTTGTATGATACTGCCCTACTGAGAGCCACTTGGTATGGGGTTTAAAATATTATTTCTAACAAACAAATGTGAATTCTCTTTTTTAAAAATATATTTTTATTGATTTCAGAGAAGAAGGGAGAGATAGAAACATTAATGATGAGAGAGAATTATTAATTGGTGCCTCCTGCACTCCCTCTACTGAGGATCGAGCTACAACTCTGGCATGTGCCCTTGATGAGAATCAAGCCTGGCCCCTTCAGTCTATAGGCCTATGTTCTGTCCACTGAGCCAAACCAGCGAGGGCTAAATGTAAATTGTTATTGAGTACCTTCATGTGGAAGGCACTGTTCTAAGTGCTGTATTATTCACATGGTAAATAAACATCATTGCCCCTTCTTTCATGGAGTTCATATAAAATGAAAGGGATACTTAATACTCCTCTTTGCGTCAAAGATAAAACTCTTAAAAATGTAGAACTTATTAGATACATGAACTCTTATTTTTTAACTCCTTGTACAAAGTTCAATTGAAGTTCATCAGGTAATGTAATGTTCTATTAAGAACAGGCATGTTTAAATACACAACATATTTTTTCAAAATATAACCATAAACTTTTCCCCCAAGATTTTTTTTCTTTTTCCCCCCACATGAATTTTCTTTTTCAATCAAATTGAACCATTGACTATTTTGTTGCCTACTCTTAAGCTCTTCCACTCCCATGCCTCCTTTACACTGTTATCACTGTCCAGATGTTCCTTATCTGGAAGACAAGGGAGGTGGGGAGCAGAGGGCAACTTTAGGTAAGGTAGCCAGTGAAGACTCAAAAATTTTCAATAAAAGCTATAAAAATTTTCACCTGTCAAAATTCTCTTTCATTTTCATAGCCCTTCCATGAAGCCATATTGAGTTACCAAAGCAGATAGGTTATGTGATATTTTAAAAAATATTCTATTCTCTTATGTTTGCTATAGGGACAGAGATATCAGGAGGTCAATAAGTATTTGCTAAAAAATAATTCTGCATTGCAGTATGGTTATCTGTAAATTAACTAATCTGTAATTCCTACTTTATCCTAATTTTTAAACACTGTAAGGGTAGGATCTCTATCTTACTCATCTTTCAGTTTCCCTGATAATGAAGTACAGTATTATATACTTACTAGTGGCCCAGTGCACAAAATTTGTGCACAGGAGTTGAGGGGGTATCCCTCAGCCGGGCCTGCACCCTTTCCAATCTAGGAACCCTCAGACATCCCTCTTGCAATCCAGGATCAGTGGCTCCTAACTGCTCACCTGCCTGCTGGCCTGCTCACCTCCAGCTTCCCATCCTCCCCTGGGCTAGCCTTCTCGCACCCCAACTGACCCCTTACAGGCCTGGTTGCCCCCAACTGTCCCCCTACTGTCCTGGTTGCCCCCAATTGGCCCCCCCCATGCTGGCCTGCTCACCCCTAACTGGCCCCCCTGCCAGCCTGCTTGCCTACAACTGCCTCCTCCCACCAGCCTGATCACCACCAACTGCCTTTACCTCTTGGCCTGATCGCCCCTAACTACCCCTGTCTCGGCCCCACCACCATGGCTTTGTCTAGTCTCCCAGTCTAATTAGCATATTACCCTTTTATCCATAGAGATAGAGGCCTGGTGCACAGGTGGGGCCCGGACTGCTCTGTCCTGTAGGGGGTCCTGGATGTTAGTGATAATTATTATGGTGGTGGTGATGGATAATGTACTGTGTACTGGGCACTCTATTAACAATTAGGGTTAAGAACTAATGTCTTTGGAATCAGACTGATGGGAGATCACATTCTAGCTTCATTGTATGCTGAGTAACCCTAAACAAGTTAATCAGCATCACTAAAGCCTCCAGTTTTTTTCAACTATTAACTGATTAAGTGAAGATAAATATGTCACTGCTTTTTATTGCCCATAAAATAAAATTCGAACTACCGGTACTTACAATGGTCTAAAGCCAACACCTAAATTATCTGGCTCCTCCCTATCCATCTAAACTCATGTCAACCTCTCATTTGCTTACTTCAGCGTGGTTAATTTTCTGTTTTCAAACAAGCCAAGCCCCTTCCCATGTTAGTCCTTCATACTGTCACATGAGAGCCTTGTTTTTATGTTTACTCAAATGTCACCTCTTCATTAAACATTTCACTGCCCATATTATTTGAAGTAGCCTTCTGCTCCCATCTCTCTCATCATCCATATATTCTCTCCAAATTTATCAATCTTGACAAATACATCATTTGTTGTAATTATTTTTATTTACTATTTGTGTTCTTGTGGGTCTGATTGGTGTGTTTTTTAAAAAATATATTTTATTGATTTTCCACAGAGAGGAAGGGAGAGGGATAGAGAGCTAGAAACGTCGATGAGAGAGAAACATCAACCAGGTGCCTCCTGCACACCCCCTACTGGGTATGTGCCCACAACCAAGGTACATGCCCTTGACCAGAATCGAACCTGGGACCTTTCAGTCCGCAGACCGACACTCTATCCACTGAGCCAAACCGGTTTTGGCCTGATTGGTGTTTAATAGCATAATTCATCTAGTGCAAGCTTTATCTACTGGGCCAGAGTGTGTTGTTTGCTAATCTAGTTTCTGTGTCTGGCCTATTGGTCCACCCAATAAAAATATCAAAAATTAGAATTGTTGTGCATAAATGGAAAAATAAATACTTCATAGGTTGTAAAGAAGATTAAATGTGTATACTAATTGGCAAAAATAAGTGATGAGTTGAAGTTAGTTACTATTATTATTACTAATTATATGAAGACTAATGGCCCAGTGCACAAAATTCGTGTGTGGGGGTGTCCCTCAGCCCTGCACCCTCTTCAATCTGGTACCCCCTAGGGGATGTCTGACTGCCAGTTTAGGCCTGATCCCTGTGGGCAATCTGGGACTGCTGGCTCCTAACTGCTTACCTGCCTGCCTGCCTAATTGCTCCTAACCACTCTGCCTGCTGGCCTGCTCACACTCAAAGTCCCCCCCCCCCCCTTGTTGGCCTGCTTGCCCCCACCTGCCTCTCCACTGGCCTGCTTGCCCCCACCTGCCCTCTCCACTGGCCTGCTTGCTCCCAAATGCCCCCTGCTGGCATGCTTACCCCCAACTGCCCCCCCCACTGGCCTGATCACCCCTAATGGTCCCCCAAGTGGCTGGTTCACCAACAACTGCCCTCCCCCTTTCACCCCTAACTACCTCTACCTTGGCCCCACCACCATGGCTTTGTCCAAAAGAATGTCTGGAAGGTCTCCTTGAAGGTCTCCCAGTCTAGCTAGCATATTATCCGTTTATTATTGTAGATAGAGGCCTGGTGCATGGGTGAGGCCAGCTGGTTTTCCCTGAAGGGTGTTCTGGATCAGGGTAGGGGTTCACTTAGGGACAGGGTGGTCTGGTCGAGGGGCCTGTGGTAGTTTGCAGGCCATCCATACCCCCATCGGGGTGGGGGTTCCCACTGGAGATGGTGCTAGCCTGGGTGAGGGACTGAAAGTTTTGCAGGCCCCTCCCTCAGTGGCCAGCCAGGGCGACCCATACCTCCCAAGCTCTCATGCTGGCTCCATGGCCACTGCCCACAGGCCCCTCCTTCAGCAGCTGGCCAGGGCAGGCAGGAAGCTTGGCTTCCTCTGTCACTGGGGGAAACCCAAGCCTCTTGTCCACTCCGGCTGGTTCTATAGCTGCCACCATATTTGTCCAGCTAATTTGCATATTTCCTCCTGATTGGCTGTGGGCGTTGTGGAGTGATGGTCAATTACCATATTTCTCTCTTACTAGTATAGATAGAAAAAGTTCATGCTTTTGTAAAGTTTGCAATGTCCACAGGAAGACACAGAAATGTAACAGGCCAAATATAATTATCCCAAGTGCTGCAAGAATGGTACTTTTGTGATATGGAAACATGTAAATTTGTTTAGGAAAGATTTGCTAAACTGTGATTTTTATGTTAATGTTAAAGAGCACGGTGTAAGAATAAGCACAGCTTGAGAATGAAGAATGGGGCCCATGCCAATCCTTCTAAATAGATTTAGCATTTTGTTACCTTTACAGGTAACGATCTGCTTGCTATCCAGTGTAGGCAATGGCCTTCTTTTATATTTGTTGACTTTACCATCTTCTCCATCATGGCTCCTGAATGTATAACATGTCCTAGTGTAGATCATATATGTGCTTTCATGACCTTTTCCCCTCATTCCTATTGCTGACATAAAAAAGGACTTTAGTTTTCCCATAATCTCCCCAAAGCCTCTCCAACACTGCCCAAAAGTAAGTTCATTCTAAGTGAAGGCATGCACCTGCTATATGATTTTAGCTTCCAGAACAGTCCTCTAGCATCCCCTCTTCCAACTGGGTTGCTGCTCCTAATTTTCTCCTATGTGGACATTTAGGGGTTGCCACCTCCCTCTTTACATCTTCCCAGCAACTGCTCTCCCCAACTCTATAGATTATATATTTATCTTCACATAATATTCTATATCTGCATCCCTACTCCCCTCACCAACTTTCAGTAATTACAGTTTTATTTTTAGAAAACACATTTCCTCCTATTAGAAAATTTTCAGAGCACAGTTGTGAAGCTAAGACTGGCCTCTTAAATTTTATTATTAGAACCACAACGTTTCCATGTTGATAAATTATAGATACAGCAAGGCAGTTACTTTTCCCACCAGGATAGCAGCTGGGGCATACTAAAACTGCCAAACAGTAAGAGAGAGACAACTCGATCATTTTTTTTCTTATTGGTTGATTTCCCACATCAGGGATATGCCCTAGCAGGGGTTGAAATAAAAATATTAATTTTATTTTAAAATGAAGAAATACATAAAGCAAGATCTTAGTATAATGTATAAATATGTGCTGCTAAGAATGGTTCCAGTGAATCATCTCTAAGTATTTTCAGTTGTTGATTTTGCAGACACATAAGTTCAAAGATCAAATAATGTCCTCAGAGTTTGATAAGACCCTAATGACAGTTAGCCATCTGGCGATACTCTCAGTAAGCTTGTTAAGAGGATCAAAAAACCCACTGCTGAACCTTCCTGAGGACATAACAGGTCCCTGGTAGGAAAACAGAGAGAGGAAGGACTGTGTCTGGGTAGATAATGATTATAATTGACCAACTTTTAGAAGGAACAAGATCCACAACACTTTCCTCTAGAGATTATCAGGAAATAGATTTCCTATGAGTAACATTTTCAGAGAATCTCTCTGCCTTAGGACTTTAACAAGAAGCTTAAAAGAAAATCCTATAAAAATGAATGTGTCCTGCTAGAACAAGATGTTTTAAGGTGGCAGTGATCATCATTATAATAAACAGTAATAATAATAATTATTATTGTTGTTGTTATTACAGTAATATACAGGACAGAAAACATAAACATATGCCAATATAAAACAAAATATCAGAGAATATTAAAACTAATGATGGCAGGTAAGAATTATTTAGCATCTAATGAATGTTTTTTATGTTTTTTATTTTATTTACTGACACAACCAACTGAGGTTTAAACAAAAGAATTCTGTTTCTGGGCCTAGGCCTTAACTACTATACTATACTATACTATACTATACTATACTATACTATACTCCTATTTCTATTCTATTCTATTATTCTATTCCATTCCATTCCATTCCATTCCATTCCATTCCATTCCATTCCATTCCATTCTATTCTATTCTATTCTATTCTATTCTATTCTATTCTATTCTACTCTATCCTATTATATCCTATCCTATCCTATTCTATGTAATTTTGCCTCTTCTGCACATTGTATTATAATTTTCTATGGACCTATTCTTATGTATGTTTATCTTTCTACAGTGACTGGGTCTGCCTCCTTTACCACCGAGTTCCCAGAACTGATTCCAATGCTAGGCACATAAGTATCCAAGAAGTATTTACTGAAGGACTAATGTCAACCAGCAAAACTGAAACACATCAGGCATTTTTATACTTAAATAGTGAAGGAGAAGAGGAGTATAATATTATTGTACATAATTCCTTTGAAAAACTGAAATTCTATTCATGTTTTCCTATTGCATGCCATAACTTAAGAAAGTAGATCAACAAGGATATCACCATTAGTGGGCAGAAGAAAGTGGGCTCAGGTAAGAAAAAAAAAAGAAAAATTTCTGAAAGGCTTTTGCTATATGCTAGTCAGGTTGGTTTTTTTTTTTTTTTAAGGCTAAGCAGATAGCTATGCATGGCAGAAGTTAAATGTCAGAAAAGGCTCTTTGAATCCTGAAAATCCATTCTATTTTAGTTATAATTTTATTTTTGAGAGTATAATAAACTAGACTAAGACATGAAGTATGAATTCTTCTTGGATCTTAGTCCCTCATACTCCTATCCTACAGAAAAAATTGTATAATCTGGATTGGAACAACAAAGTTATCTTATCTACAGGGTTTTTGTTGAGAACACTGGTAAGTGCAGGAGTAGTACTTATCACCCAACATTCTAAAATTTCACCAATCTATGGCTATGAATGAGGACAATTATATCAGTACTCACACTTTTCATTTGTAAGCTAATAATGTAAAGTTCCACAAGTATTTTGGGAAATCCTGAAGTTTCTTATAGAAGTTTATTAAATTCACATAAGCTTCCATCATTTGCATTTTGGCTATAATCACTAAGGCCCCTGCTGATTCACTCCAGTTATGATGCTCTTAATTTTTCTGTGCAGTAAAATTTGGAGTCATCAATGAGGGATTATATATATATATATATATATATATATATATATATATATATACTTGCAAATATTAAGTTATTTGTGGATGGATCGCCTTCTGTTCACACTGATGATCCTTTTTCTCCTTAGAACATATGTTGCCACTAAGGAAGCCAAGTTAGGATGAGGTTTCAATATCTGTCATCTCATTATATCTTTGCTGTCATCTAATCCTTAAACCCTGTTGTGAAATTGTCATTCCAGATTCTTTCTTCCCTTGGAATAAATTCTTTCTCAGGAGCTTTGCCATCTTTCTGTGCCATCTGGCAATCTTACTCTCTCCCTCTCCCAATCAAGTCCAAAAAAACAAACAAAACATGTATATTAATCTGAATTCCTCTTACCATGTTGAGAATCAACCCCCATGTAAATCAGTGCATACAAATAATGTGTAAGGTGTCATTTAACTCCATATGACAATCATGACTGATTCTGGGCCTTGGCCCAGCTGTGACCTCACCATGTAATAAATACACAGTAATCTATTTGGTGCTCAGTCACAAGTTATGTCTGTCAGTAGTCAGGGCTTCACTGGAGATTATATTCATGTATTCATTGGAATCTTTCTCCCCTTTGGAAGTGAATGAAAATATTTGTGGATTGTATCAATCAAAGGTCTCCAGAGAAACAGAATATATATATACACACACACACACACACACACACACACACACACACACACACACACACAAATAAAAGCCTAGTTAGCCCTCACCCTCATGTTATCACAAGATGGCCACTACAAGATGGCTGCTATAAAATGGCCAGCACAAGAGAACAGTTGGGGGTGACCAGGCCAGCAGGGGAGGAGTTAGGCACCAATCTGGCTGGCAGGGGAGTGGTTAGGGGGCAATCAGGCTGGCAGGCAGAAGCAGTTAGCAGTAATCAGGCAGGTAGGCAGGTGAGTGGTTAGGAGTCAGAAGTACCAGATTGTGAGAGGGATGTCCAACTGCTGGCATTTTGTGCACCGGGCCTCTAATATATATATATATATATATATATATATATATATATATATATATATATATGTATACAGATATAAAATTTATTATAAAAAATTGACTCATGCAGTTATGGAGGCTAAAATATACCAATATCTACAGTACAGTCAGTAAGTTGAAGACCTAGGAGAGCTGATGATGTAGTTTTAGTCCAAATATCAGCAGACTCAAGACACAGGAAAGAGCCAATGTTTCAGTTCAAGTGTGAAAGCAGAAACAAACTGATATCCTAGCTTGAAGGCAGTTAGTCAGGAGGAGTTACCTTCTACTCAATAGAGGATCAACTTTTTGTTCTGTGTAGGCCTTCAACTGATTAGATAAGGTCCATCCACATTAGGGAGGGTAATCTGCTTTAATCAGTCTACTGATACAAATGTTAATATCATCTAACACCATCACCAAAACAAACAAACAAACAAACAAATCACCTTACCAACACACCCATAATAATGGGTGTAATAAAAACCAAATACCTGGGTCCTCCATGGTCCAGTCAAATTGGTACATAAAATGAACCATCACAAGGATCATATGCCCTGACTCCCAGCCTCAAAAGACGTGTTTAGCTGCTACCCTGTTTCCCTGAAAATAAGACAGTGTCTTATATTAATTTTTGCTCCCAAAGATGCACTAGGTCTTATTTTCAGGGGATGTCTTATTTTTCCATGAAGAAGAATACAGTACACATTTATTGTTAAATGAAAATAAAGGAAATTTATTATCTGTATACTGTACGGTGGTACGGTAGTTGTCAACACAAACCAGACAAACTGTGAATCCTACGGTATCAAGAATTTACTCATTTATTCAATGACAATCATGTCATCATCTTCTGGAATATCATAATAACAATCCAATTCCTAAATTTCCTGAATTTCTTGTGACTCCATTTCTTTCAGAATCAGTGGACCAAATCTCTCATGTTTAGCAATAGCACTGTCTTTAAATGAGTACTTCTTGTCAAGGTAGCCTGCTGACAGTGCATTTGCAATGCAACTGTCAGTAATTTTCTCTTCACCCATGAATTCTTCACCCAAGTCACAACTTGTTGCAGTTTAGGTTTCACAAAGTTTCCACGCTGATTTCTCTCCATTCCCACAGCAGTGATGTCAGGACTCCGCATAACGTCACTGGTTGCTAGAGACCAGTCGGGGAGGCTCTAGTGACCAGTTTACAGTAAATTAATTTTCATTCTGAGACAGAGCTTGTGGGCCTTATTTTCGGGGGATGCCTTCTATTTCACTCAGAAGGAAACCTGTAAGTAGGTCTTATTTTCAGAGGATGTCTTATTTTTGGGGAAACAGTAAATAGCTCTAGACCTGGATAGAAGTAAATAAATCCTCAAAAAGCTACAAAAATGAAATCTTGTTCTTTGGATTAAAAATGATGAATAGGCTTATAATGTAGACTCTCTAATATAATAAATAAAAAATGAAAAAAACCATAAACAAAGACTCAGACAAAAAATATATCCACCAACAAAAACTAATAAGAAAAGGGGAACATAACACTATCAAATACTTCAGAATAGGCAGCAACGATGGAAAGAAACTAAAGTTTCTGGAGTGGATCATCCCATTACTGAAAAGCCATTTGGGAACGTTAACAAAGCCCTGAGAATGCTCATAAATTCTTCCAAAGCTAGAGAGAATTGAATTAGGAGCATACTCTTATGTTTTTCTTTCTCAACATAGTTGGTTGACAATATGAAACCATAGAAATGAACAAGTGCTGATTTTCTTTCAAAGAAGTTGTATTATTTAGGTCCAAATTAGGCTACAGATGACAGAGAACTGAAAATAGGAGCTAATCAAGGTAAGCATTATTTCTTTTTCCCAGAAGGTGACCCCAGCTTGGGTTATAATGCTTTCTTTGTATTATGGGTGGCCTGAGGCATCTTCTCTTTTGGTGATCCAATTAATAGTTGTTTTGACCTCATTGACATTCACATCCCAAGCAGTGGGATGTAGGAAAGGACAAGCATGCTATCTCTTAAGAAAGGCACCTGAAAGCTTTCACACACTTTCCTTGTATCCCAGTGGCCAGAAATTGACTACACTCAACTCTCAGGGAGGTTTTTGGTTTTTTATTCTGATAAGCAGTGAGCCTAGCTTAATATCAGGAGATCTAGCCTATCTAATAAAGAGGGAATATGCTAATTGACCATCATGCCATCGCAAAGATGATATCACCCACAGCCAATAAGGAGGGAATATGCTAATTGACTGCCACACCCTCAAATATGGCAGTGCCCACAACCACAAGATGTCAGTGCCCGGTCCCCTCAGCCCCACCGGGGCAGCAGATGCGTGGCAAGACCAGCCCGGGCTGGCCCTCAGGCAGGCCCAGTCACTCTGTGCACCTGCTTCCAGAGTCCCCCAGTCCCCTCACCCCTCAACCCTCCAGGGCCAGCCCAAGGTGCAGGCAAGCCTCAGATGTTGACTGCTCAGCCACCCAAGGCTGCCCAAGGCTCAGGTGACCAGGGGTGGTCAAGGCTTGACAGCAGCAGAGGTGTGATGGGGGCATCACCTTCCCCTGATCACTGGGTCGCCTCCTGCCCCTGAGGGCTCTCAGACAGTGAGAGGTGGCAGGCCAAGCTGAGGGATACCTTCCTGCCCCCAGTTCATGAATTTTCATGCACTGGGCCTCTAGTTACTATATAAAAGAGAACAGATGCTGGCAAGAGGCAATCCTAGTACATACGGATTTTAAGGACCAACCTGAAGTCTGAGACTATTACCTAATTGGCATGGTATTTTTCCACAATTAGAGGAATTTAGCTTTAGTGTAGGGCATTTAACAAATTCTAATAGAGCAGAATCAGAGATTATAGAAAACTGAAGATTAGTTTATTATGCCAACTTTGATTTCTTCACCTCACCCTTTTTGCCATGCCCTCAGGTTATGGAAAATATACAAGCAACTAGAAAAACTATAACAACTCAAAATTTTAGGTAGTTCATAAGAGAAGACAAACTTGGCATCAGAAAGTCTCTTACACTATAAGACAATTGGGATAAAATCAATGAAAGAAAATGGCTTGGCACAGCTACCTAAGCGATCTAAATTTTTAAAAATTTACAATGCAAAAGACAAAACCCAACTTTGAAGAAACAAAACCCCAAGGAACAGAAACATATTCTCACAAGAGGTTCATACTGTGAAACAACTTAATAAGAATATAATTAAATAAAACAAGAAATCAGAGAAGATGACAGAACAGTAGAATGAGATTAGAATAAAGATTATGTGTTAAAGGAAATGGAGTAAGGATAAAATAATATCATTTGGAACTACCAAAGGTGCTAGATCAAGACTTAGAAAGTATCAGTTATTAATAATGTATTTGCATTATAATGAATAGATGCAGATAATTCAGGGTTGGACCTCTGATTGTATTTCCATTTTAAGCATGATAAAAAAAAGCTTTGGGGCTTGTGCAGCATATATATCTTGATGACTACACTCAACTCCAAAGGGGTTTTTTATTATGAGCAGTGAGCCTACCTTAATATTGAGGAGATTTTTATAGTTATCCACAGAAAAACTATTTTCCCCCCACTGGATTAAATTTAAAAAAACAACAACAACAAACACACCCAAGATTGAAGAAACAAGTGTGGAGTGTGAAAATGTCATGCAACATTTGACATTTTGAGATTTATTTTCTAATAGTTTCATACAAAGAATAGCTTAG
The DNA here is from genome assembly GCA_963924515.1 of Vespertilio murinus. NCBI lineage: Eukaryota > Metazoa > Chordata > Mammalia > Chiroptera > Vespertilionidae > Vespertilio > Vespertilio murinus. Next base: position 49,126,490 of record OZ004706.1, read on the forward strand.
TTACCTCTGAATTCATATGATGCTTCCCTTCATATAAAGCAAAGTTATCCTTTACTTGATACAATGCTGGTCTGAGATTTAGACCACAAACAAAAGCTCAGTGGTGAGGTTAATTCCCTGCAAAGACTAGACAGAGCAATTTACTCACCCGTCTTGGTAGCCTTTGTTCCACCCACTCCTTTCATTGTTGGTTACCTTGAGATTGCTGCAAAAGTCAGGGAAGACACATATACAGCTTTGAGAAATGGTTTGCTCAATTCTTTCTGCTCGCACGAACTATATTTATCTAAACCAAAATTTGACTTGAAAAGGTATTTATATTATGGATAGGTCTGTTTGTTTGCATTTCTACAATTTACTCAGTATATGTTAATTACTTTTTAAATGTGAAAATATTTTGACAGTGCTTTTTATCATTTCTTTGACTTCTTGAATAATTTTATCCTGAGATTGGCTCTAAATCATATCTGCTCTCTGGGCTTCCAACCTTTTATCTAATGTATACATCCTTCACTGTTGGTGCTCATGTTTCTTGTTCCTGGAATCTTAAAAACATTTTTAGCTAACTGGAATATTGTTATGGAGGTGGCTTTAGTCAATCTTATTTTTGATGATTAATTCTGGATAGTCACCCCACCTGGATATTCAAAAAAAGTAAAGATACACCTTTAGACTAATCAAATTTAGATTTATCCATGTTCCAAGAACAAAACAAGATACTTAGTTTTGAGCTAGGCAGGTCAGTCAACAAAATTGGATCTGCCTGACCCTCTCAGAAGCTATATAATGTGTTTTATCTGTTGCCAAAGGATTATAAAAATATAACTTTTCTTTATATGAAGGGAAGAATCATGTGCATTCAGAGGTAACGCTTCTTATCTGCTCATCACTCTTAAAAGCTAGCTAAGAAATGCACAGGAGGAAGACATGTATTTGTGGACTTGAGAAATGGATTTTGGAAAGTTTCATCTCCTTAATCTAATGCATTTACAAGCTTTGCAAAATCAAATGTCAAAACCTAGATGGTGCCCACACTTAGGTCCCTTTTCCTGTCATTACCTAATGTACAAATCATGGTCTGTATCTCCGGCCTCCTCTGACAAAGCATCATTCTAATGGGCCATTTAAGTGATTGACGGAGAAGATGAACATGCAGTGCAGAAAGGCTCTTGTTGACTAATCACTTTTACACACAGTTGATGTCTTTATGGTTTTTGGAGTAGGTATTCCTGAAACATCTTACGAACAGTTACTATTAGGAAATGGTCACAGGTACAATAAGACTATGCATTACACTTTTTGCTGTTACTAGCTTGATATCTGGCATAGTAGAAATTCAGGAAAAAAATGGAACTGCAGTGGAGATTTTTCTTGGGGTATGTTTAAGCAGCCTTTGCTGTAGCTGTGAGATTTTTAAAAGTATTTTCCAAGACATCTATCTTGCACAGACAACACCATTTTAAATTGGACTCATTAAATCATTTGTTGTCACAGCCAACAAGCCTTGTGGAGGCTAGTTAACAAATGAAAAATGAGCCTTTCTAACTTGTTTACTTTACATGGATGCTTCTTTTATTTCAAGTTTTTTTTTTCCCTTCCTCTGGTAGCACCATTGACTTGGGGGATCTCGTTACAGTGCTGCCTGACAAAATTAAAAAATGTGAAGGCTGAAAATGCTATAGGTCCAATGCCCAAGTTTGCATAAAATATTGATGAAGTGGTTCCCACTTAGTGATACTTGGGCCCACCTTCTAGTTCAAGAAAGGGAGCTAATTAAAACCTCATTTACATTGTTAAAAAGGTAACAGAGAACCGCTTGAGAAACACAAAAAGAAAAAAAAAAAGATGATCCTAAATTTCTGTCTGAATTTTTCCTTCCAGCCCCTGTCCACCAACTGAAAGTTGTTTTCACAATATGACTAAAGTATCTTTGTTCATTTAGTCACTCATTCAGTCATAAATTCATTCATTCATTCAATTGCTCATTAATACGCTTCTAAATGTCATGAATGAGTGGAAGCCAGGTTTTAAAAGTTTGTGGGCAGGTGGTGTGGTTTTCTTTTTTTTTTTTTTTGCTATTGGGTATCAATTAATCTTTATTTAATTTCAATTTATAGATGTTCTCTTTCTGTTGTGGGTCAATATTTTTGGATTTTTTCCCCCCATAGCATTATTTTCTTAGCTATGGTATTTATTTATTTATTTATTTATTTATTTATTTATTTTTATTCAGGAGTTGTTGCTGTTTTACATTCTTTACTTTTGTTTATTCCTAATAGCTTTCACTGAATGCGTGGGCAAGTCTTAGGTGAAGAGGAATGCTATTTTCTGATTAGTTCTGTGCAATGCTGTATATTTCAGAGTTTGCAACAGGAAAATGTTAATGATGAAGAAGAACTCCAGAAATAAGTATATCAATGTTTAAATCTCCCTTCTACCAATTTTTCTTATATAGGAGAGGGCAAAGGTAGGTTTTCAGTTGTAATACAAATAAATAATATGATAATTAATAAATAATGCAAGAATGAACTATGTTTAGCATTATTATAACTGTATATAAAATGGATCTGCATACTAGGAGTTAGACTGAAGATAAAGTAAACCATACATAAAATTACTTGCACATAATAGGCAATAGATATCCCATCTACCCAGAAAACTCGAAAATAGACAAAAACAAAAACTGCTCTATTTTAATTGTCAAGTGATATCTAATTTCTGCCTAGTATCTAACACTGGTTCCTTTTAGCTCCTTAACTTTATTCTATTCATTGAATGGTTAGAATTAAATTTAAGTAAATTCTACACAAATATTTGTATTATAAAAGGTATTCAAATAAATTCTCAACTTGGGTTTTTGAGGTAGTTGGTATTACTTGAGAACTGGGTCATTACTAACATTTGCATCAAAACTCAATTTAGGATTATCTACAGTCCCATTAATACAACACATATTTTCCCCCAAATTTTAATAACTATGTTAAATAAGCAGAAATGTCACAACAACACTAGAAATACTAGTTAGAACAATCCTACATTTAATTTATTCCTATTCATTGTTGCTCTACTCTGTGATCTACTGGTCAGTTTGCTTTGTTCAGTAATATAGGATAAAGCACTTTTGAACTAATTCCTCAAGTTATTGTACTTTCTCCAAATCTCCCATTAACTTGTTTATTCTATTCTATATTATATTAACTTAGTATCTCCCACATTTACCCACATTTTATCTTTTCTAACTTTCTTTTCTGTTTCCAAGTTTGAGTTAGATGTATCTCATCTATAGTCTTGTATTTACTTAGTAAATTTGTACTGAATGCCTAATATGTGTCAGGCATTCTTGGCGCAGAAGAGAAAGCCATGAATAAAACATAGTCTCCTGACTTCTTGGGAGTTACATTTTAATGGAGGGTAGAGAAAGGCCAATGGTTATTGTGTAAGCAAGTGGATAACATGATTTAAAATAGTGATGCTTGCTATGGGGAAAATAAAATGTTACAATGGGATAAGGAGTTGGTGGCGTTGTGATACAGGAGCAATTATTTTAGCCAAGATGGTCAGGAAAGGCTTGCCAGAAGAGGTGAGACCTAAAGGATAAGAAAGGAAGAATGTTATAGGCAGAAGGGCAGCAAGTTGAAAGGTCCTGAGATGAGAATGGGTTTAGTACCTCTGAGGTATGAAATTAAGGCCAGTGTGATTAGGGTGAGATAGGCATGGTTGAAACATTGATAGGACCAAATGTGGAAGTAGTGGATAAGAGTTAGATCATGTAAGGTCTGGTTGGATATAGATAGGTGTTGAAATTTTCCCCCCTCTAAAGGTAGTAAGAGGACATGAAGGTTTTTAAGCAGCAGAATGGATGAATCTGCTTCATGTTTTCAGAAGATGATCTTGACTGCTGAATAGAGAACAGACTGGAGATGGTAAAACTGCAAGAGTTGAGGCAAGGAGACTTACTTAGGAGACTACTATAGTAGTTGAAGTGAGAAATAATTGGGGCTTGAATTAGGGGTGTAAATAATGGAGCTATGAGAAATAGTAGGATTTGGGGGCCATACCAATAGAAGCAGTTGAGAGGTTGAATGTAGGAAGTGAAAAAAAATGGCACCTTGATAGAGTTATCATTTGAGAGATTAAAACCTACATAGCAATTGTCCTTCAGTACTTAGTCATCCCTTTATATCATTTTATGCTTTCCATATAGTCTGGAACCTCCTTGAAAATTGTGATCCTTCTTATTTATCTTTGAATCACCAATATCATTACATAGTTATTGCTCAGTAAGTATTTGTGGAGTGAATGGAAGACATGAAGGTAACTCTAAAATTACTCAATTTGATAGAATAATAGCTGCTGTGTTAAAAAAACATTTATAGAAGATGTGTATGATATAAGAATAAGAAATACAGCCGAAACCGGTTTAGCTCAGTGGTAGAGTGTTGGTCTGCGGACTGAAGAGTCCCGGGTTTGATTCCGATCAAGGGCATGTACAGTGGTTGCGGGCACATCCCCAGTAGGGGGTGTGCAGGAGGCAGCTGGTCGATGTTTCTCTCTCATCGACGTTTCTAGCTCTCTATTCCTCTCCCTTCCTCTCTGAGGAAAATCAATAAAATATATTTAAAATAAAAGAATAAGAGATACAACTTTTTGGAACACATTTTAGGGAATGAAATGATTCCCCAGATTTACACAAGCAAATGTATAATTTAGAAAGGAACTTGAAAGTTTACAGGTGAAAAACAAGTGTGAAACATATATATCTTCTTATTTGAATGCTTAAAAGTTCAAAATTAGATAAAATGCAGGTCTTTCATTAATTGCTCAAAAGAAAAATATAACTACCTTAAATATTATGCTATTATTTTCAATATAAGGGAGGCATTTCTATTAATTAGAATACTTTTGGGTACAACTGACTTCCCAAACCCAAATGTTTTAGATAGAGAGAATATTGACCCCTGTAACAGAAATCCAGTAGAGGGCCTACTTAGAAAATGGCTTACAAGGGTTTAAATGATGGGTTCCTTTCCCTTATTTTATAGCTTTGTTTTTTACTCTTGCTTTAACTTTATTTTCAAAAGATTACAAGATGGGAACATCAACTCAAGAGTCACATCCTCTGATTTTCAGCAGAGACAGGAAGAGCTTCAACAGTGAAACAAATGTCTTGACCCTGGCTCCCACTGGCTCAGTTTGGATCATGTGTCCGGCACTAAATAATTTGTGTGGCATAAGATAAGGGGCTCCTCAAAGGAACTTGCAGAACTATTGGAAGGAAGGAATAGAAAATGTCAAATTCTGTCAAATTTTTAAGCATGTGTGTATGGCTGAAAAAAAATATTTTGAGGTACATTTGACTTTCAGCTTCAAGAATATAATACAAGAATTGGCCCTGGCCGGGTAGCTCAGTTGGTTAGAACATTTTCCTGCTATACCAAGGTTGTGGGTTTGATCCCCAGCCAGGGTACCCACAATGAATGCATAAGTAGGTAGAACAACAAATTGATCTCTCTCTCTCTCAAATCAACCAATGAAAAAACATTTAAAAAAGGAAACCACAAGAATCTTTAATTATTCCTGTGTCCCTGGGACTTAACAAGTGCATGATATAAAGTACATACCCCAAAATACTTGTTGAATGAATGAATCAACACAAGACATTGCTTAACCTTACAGAAATCTTTGCTGGGCTTCTTTATCAAATTGTCTGATAAAGCAAAATAATAGTTTGGAAAAATGATTTATGGACTACCAAAAAAATGTAAAGATTAAATTGTTAGATTCAACTAATTATAGTAACCTGAAAAGGTTTTATAAAGAGATAGATTTTGGCCTGTATTTTAAAATTTGGTTTCCTTTTGATCTCTCTCACCTTTTGAGTATAAAATAAACGCCATATTTCCTCTGGCATTTCAGATAACTGAACTTGATAATTTTGGCGATGCTCCTTTGCTCTTTCAAGACATTCAACAGCAAGCACTTGTGTGTCTGACTAAATGTCACTGTGCTTAAGGTTTCTGTAATTTGGATTTGGAAGCTGGCAAAAGGAGAGGGAAGATAGAACTTTTTTAGTTTCTTGTTAACCTATTCCATGATGTTCTTTATTCTTTTGATCCTAATGATTCCAACAGGAGTTGAAACAAAAGCTGGAGGATTGGACTACCACGGGTTAATTACTTAGTGCAAGGGCTATTTCTTGAGTCTGATGGTGGGGAATGGGTCAGAAAAGACTAATTAAGCCAGCTTCTAGTTCTAGGGAAGTGGTAGTGGAACAGGTGGAAACAAACTGGTGATAATTGAGGGGCTAATTATTCTCCACCCAGCAATTGGCCACCAGGTGTTCTGTAGTACATAAAAGAAGGGACTGGCAGAGCAGCAGAGACTTTTGTTTAGAGAAAGAAGGAGAGCTGGTGGAGGGAGAGGAAGGGGGAAGGCAAAAAAAACACACACACACACAAACAAAAAACCCAACAAAACAAAAACCAAACAACAAAAACAACAGAAACCACCAGAGGATTTAAAATCCATAATAACGTGTTTCTTATATTTTTCACTTGTTTCCTACTTCATTGGATAGAAACTGGGCCAGTGCTGGTATGTGCTGGTGTTTTGTTTTATTTATTTCTTTTTAAAGAACTTGTTACTCTTTTCATCTGTATAATCATGGTGTTATTAATGTTGGGTATACACATACATGTATCCTTGTAATTGAGTTTATTAATTATAATCTTGTCATTTAACAGTCTATATGGTGCATTTATTAGATGGAATTTTATTGGCATTTAGAAAGGCCAGTATTAATAACAGAATGGAAAACAACCTGTCTGAATTGTTATGAGCATTGGTTTTGTAATGACCAAACTTTCTCTTATTTATCCTATATCAGAATGTAACAAGTTCTTAGAATATTTTAGTGATATCAAAATATTTCATTAAGGAATACTTTTTTACTGTACTAATTTATCATTTGGAAAATGTCAATATTCAGAATTCAGTAGCTAAACAAGACTATCTTTGATGTAATATTTTATAGGTAACATAGTGGCCGGGTACACAAAATTCATGCACAGGTGTGTGTGTGTGTGTGTGTGTGCGCGCGCGCCGCTCAGCCCAACCTCCACCCTCTCAAATCTGGGACCCCCTCAGGGGATGTCTGACTGCCGGTTTAGGCCCAATCTCTTTAGGAGATATCCCTCTCGCAATCTGGGGCCACTGGCTCCTAACCACTCACCTGAATGCCTGCCTGATCAACCCTAACTACTCTGCCTGCCGCTTGATTGCCCCCAACTGTCCCCCCCCCCTGCTCTGGCCTGATCATCCCTAACTGCCTCCCCCCAGCCTGATTGCCCTCAACTGCTAGCCTTCTCACACCCAACTGCTCCCCATGCCAGCCTGCTCCCCCCCAATTGCTCCCCCCCCATTGCTAGCCAGCTCTTCCTCAACTATCCCCCTCCACACACACACACTGGCCTGATCACCCCTAACCACTTCTGCCTTGGCCCCACCACCATGGCTTTGTCCGGAAGGACACCTGGAAGATCTCACAGTCTAACTAGCATCTAATCCTTTTATTAGTATAGATAAGTCAATTGAAAGAGTGAATACATGGGGTTAATGATTACCATTAAAATAATATAATATCCCATTCATAAATAGACCATGACAAAGGCAGAAAATATTTTAAGATGGTGAAGTTGAAAAGTAGAATGTCAGAGAGTTTAGCTCAGACATATATGGCTTATCTTGTGCTGTCCTTGTAATGCACAGGCTCATTTGGTCTACAGTAGAGAGACCATTGTTCCTGTGGAGCAGGCAGTTCCCTATGGAGGTAAGACTCCTGTCCTACCAGACCCCTCAGTGCTCAGTGGGGGTGAAGCTCTCAATAGTGATACTGTGCTGGCCTAGGACATCTATGCTGCAGGTTTAATGATTGCTTTCAGGCTACGGTTTTCTTTTTCTGATTTCCCCGGCTTTGCTGTTGCCTTTGGAAGGCAGAGCGATGTAAGAGTGACTTTGGGACTGGATTTGAGTCATAGCTCTACCACTGACTAGGGCTGTGGCTTTGAGATTCTCGGACTTTTGCTTGTTTTCATCTGTAAAATAGAATTAAATGGTTACTGGCCTGCAGAGAACTTGCAAGGATTAAATAAAACATAAAATGTTGTTGTTGTTTTTTTATCATTAGGGTCTAAACAGAAAAAGGAAACTTCAGTGTAGTGTATAAATACCATGAGTGTACTGGAATTGAATGCAGAGAACATGTAACAAATGTAGTGGAGTCATCGAACAGCTAAAGAAGGAATGGTTTAGGCAACTTGGGGGTTAGTTGCAGCGGGAAGCAAGTCCCACTCCTGTGCCGAGAGGAAGGGAGGGTGGGCAGTGCTATTGGAACACAGGCATGATGTTGGGCTTGGCAAGTCAGAACTGCAGCTGATGTGTCTCCATGGAGGACACACTGGCAGTGATGCCCTCAGAAACAGAGAGGGGGAATACTTCGCTCCTCCTTTATCCATCCTATCCTCCAGTCTCCATCCCTTGCCTCCCATCAGCTCAACATAATACGAAGCTTACCAGGCACGGGAGGCAGCCTGAGAAATGCAGCTGCCCGTCAACTCAATTCCCCTGAGATACAGAGAGAACGGGATAGAGGCAAAGGGTGGCTCAGATAGTAGTAACCCAAGGACTGGTGCCCAGGACATGCTGCCTGAGGCGCGGTTAGTACTTAATGGAGGTGTCCATGGATCCATAGCTTTTCTTTCCCTTGGGCCCAGGAGTCTTGCAGCTCTCTTTCCTCTCCCTTACTCTGACCTTGTAAAGCCTGGGGAGGTCAGAGAAGAAGCACCAGCCCCTGGCTATGGGCTGTCTTCTCTCTAGTGCCTCTCCCTTTCTGTACTCCTGACCTCCTTGGAAGTCACCTCTTTCCCTCCATTTCTCTGAGAGAAAATAATTTATCCTTCAGACGAATACAAGAAGTGAGGAGTTTTTTTTAAGTCCCCTTTTCCCAGACTCCCAATTTGTCATCTTAAATCCAGGGAACCTGATTTACTTTAAAAGCACACATACTAATCATTTAATCACATGAGGTGCTAGAAAACCCTACTATAACTGACTTTGATGAATGTTACTCTTCAGAACAATGCCCATGCCTGATTAAAGGAAGAGCCATTTTTAAATAGCTGCTAAAAGTTGACAAACTTAGCTACATTTATTAAAGACAGAGTTCTTAATAGGCTGGTGTATCTTTCTTTCCTACGGTCAGCAGCTCATCATAACTGAGGACATTGGAGGGGGGTAAGGAGAATGGGGACAATAAAAAAGTACATATAGCCTTACAAGTAAGTCTGGATTTGGTGGAGAAATATCAAGAAAGGAAGATGGAGAGCCAAAGTGAACCAAACTGTATTCCCTTGCTGGTCTTGATGTGGATGATGATCTTGAATAAAGGAATATTGAATTATTTCCAGCATCTTCTGGAGGAGGCTGGATACCTCATAAAAGATTTTGAATAAAAAAAAATGTTAAAGACTCAGTAAGAAGTAAGCCTCAATTGTGTGAGTAATTATCTACTCTGGGTTATTTTGGTCTGCTTTTATATCATTTAAATGAGGTATTATTACATGGTAGAGCCTGCTTTTTCTCTTAAATAAGTTGCTCCACATAGAATCATCAAAGGTTTATCACTTCCTAAAAGCCCAATGAAGAACAGATAACATTTGTATTGTAAGATAGATGGCTTTTCAATTTTTCTGTGTTTACCGTGTATGCAGAAATTAGATATTAGAGATCAGAGAAAGCCTACAATCACCTTTTCTAAAAATTATTATTGTGAAAGTACCCGTCTTAGGAATCCTCATTCTTAGAACTAGGCATTAGGAGAGACATCTGTGGAGAAGGGAGTCCTGGGGATTGAAGGTTAAAGATAAGAGAACTCCAAGTGTGTACATTAATCCACTGGGGAAGTTATCAGCAGCATAATTAGAAGAATACGCTGCGAAGGGACCATTCAGAATACAGCTGCTAAACTACAAGTGTATGACAATTTAGAAAATCCATCTTTCTTAGTCTCAAAATAAAAGCTTTTCCCACATCAAGGACTGTCTGGAGAATATGTCTTCCGTAAACTCTGCACGAAGACCTATTTAAGAATGCTGAAATAAAAAACACAACGTATTTCATTGGGGACACATTCCCAAATTAGAATAGCTTCTCTTTTACAGTGCTCCATCTTGTTAACTCTGGAGTTGCTTGAAGCTCTTGATTTTGTATGGCTCATGTATTCCACTTTTTGAAAAGATGCTTTGCAAAAAATGTAAAATATTTCAGAAGAAGGGTCAGCAATGGCTTGATTTAGTCAGCTCCAATAGCCTCCAATTCCCAAGAGAAAGGCTAGGCGAATAAATCAGCTGAGCACTACACTAAAACATGTAGACAGGCCAAAAGATCTATTACCAAGAAAGCCAGCACATGTCAGAGCAGAGGGAATGGTGACAAAGAGGTGATTATAGATGCTAAGCTAAAGTAGTAAATTTTATAAACACTAGGATTTCAGGAAAAAGCTTTATGTCCCCATTAGTTAAGTGTTATTATTGTTGTTTGCAAGTAATAAAAATTCACTGAAGCTAGGGAGACAAAATAATTTATCGTAATATTAATTTTTGGCTATTTTTTAAACTTCTTTCTTTCCTCATTTCATACAGATAGCCAGCTCTTTTTATATCATATCATCTTCAGGGTCATTTGTGAGACCTAAATTAGAAGCTGCTTGAAAATGGTACTTTTTACCATTTTTGAAAGCCTAAACTCCTTGCAGGGATTGTGAAAGGAAGGTGGGGAAAGGGAATATAAGGGAACTTAGAAGGGAGAGGGTGAGAGTGAGGGCTAGAGCAAGGGCTCTTTCCTTCTCTCAATATGGTGATTGGTGAGGGTTCCATAGGTAGTAGTGACTTTTTAATGCTTATGACAGTAACATCAGAAGGGATGGAATTATGGTCATCGCAGGAGCTAGGCACAGGAGCCGCCAGCTTCACTCCAGTTTCATACACTCTACACTCTGCATGAAAGTTGCTGAGCCTCCAAATCCCAAAAAAATCCTAAGGACTGACATAATGTGTCTCAGATGTAACACCTCATGACCGTGACCGATTACTGAGGAGTCTTTCAGAGCCATTGATGATGTCCAAGATGCTAGAACTTTTATATAATACTTTGGGTGGATGTGAAAGTGTGACCAATGACAAATGAGGTCAAATTCCAGCCAATATGGTCAGATAAGAGCAGGATGATCGATGTAAGTAGATTTAGAAATAAAATTTGATATGTTGCATAGGTCACTGACTAAGGAGATTTAGACTCACTATACTTAGGCATAAATGAAAAGTTTATCTAAGGATAAAATGATATCCTTTCCTTTACTTATGCCTCCAAATCTATTTCATTCTATCACTCTCCTTCCTTCCTTACTGTGCTCCAGACACGCTAGTTGGTCACCAATTTGTCATGCTCCTTTATGCCTAAGTATCTTTGTACTTACATTTCCTTTTGCCTGAAAAATGCTCCTCCAAATATTTGTGTGTCTGGGTTTTTCTCACTTTCAGATCTTACTTTAAATCTCATTTCCTAGAAGAGGGTATCCCTAACCACCCTAATAGTAGGAGTCTTCTCTCACACCCACTTCTATGGCAAAGCACTTAGTATTTTATTTAATTTTATTGATTTGAGAAAGAGAGAGGAACACCCATTTGTTGTTTCACTATGCATAATAATCCACAGAAAAGTCAAATCACATTAAATTACTAGCCATCTATCTAGGTCCTTTCTTCTGTACTATTATTGGCATTTGTCAGTGGCTATTTTCTTTCATGAAATTTTCATTTTTATTTTACACATTTGTTCTTCCTTTATAATCCTTTTAATAGTGGCTAAGTGTACATATTCAATGTTTCATGTTTAATTTAAAGTCAGCTATGTTACTTTAAGCTTTGTTTAATATAACTTTAAAGTCCTAAATCCAGGAGAATTTCTTATTACTTATTGTGCTAAACTTCCATTCTTAGTGCTTCAATACATATATATTTTAAAATTAATTATGTAAGAAGGGGTGTTACTCAGGAAATTATAAATAGTACTAGGGGCCAAGTGCATGAAATTCATGTACTGTGGGGGTGGGGAGGAACGGACCCTCAACCCAGCCTGCCTCCTCTCACAGTCTGGGAGCCCTCAGGGGGTTTGGAGAAGGCCTAAGCTGCAATATGGCCTCCTACTGTGAAAGGTGACCAGGCTGATCGGGGAAGGCCCCATCACCCCGCTGCTGCAGCCACTGCAGCTGCAGGGTGATTTCATGAACGTGTTTTCATGAACGTGGACTCCAGTCCCTTCACCATGAAAAAATGACAATTTTCTTTAGGAATTTTCAAGATGTGTCTTTCATAGAATATGACATTTCTTTCTTTTTTAAAAATTTTATCTTCTCCTGAGGATATATTTCCATTGATATTTAGAGTGTGTGTAGAAGAGAGAGAGAGGGAGAAACAGAGAGAAATATTAGTCTGAGAGAGACACTTCTATTGGTTGCCTCCTGCATGAGCCCTGACCTGGGCCCCGGCCAAGGAGAAGCCTGTAACCTAGGTACATGCCCTTGATCAGAATCGAACCAGGACCCTGTGATCTGCAGGCTGAGGCTCTATCCACTGAGCCAAACCAGCTAGGGCAGGATATGACTTTTCTTAGCCCCTCCAGCAATGAAACTTTGTTTTTTCCTCCAGCAGTGAGGTGGAAAAACCCTAGATCACCTTCTTGGATTCTTATTACCCAAGTTACTAAGAACACTGTAAGTGTTGGCATACAGGGAGCTTAGCCAATGAGTGGTCAGAAAAAGTGTTTACACTCAAACTGGTTTGGCTCAGTGGATAGAGTGTTGGCCTGCAGACTGAAGGGTCCTAGGTTTGATTCCTCTTAAGGGCATGTAACTTGGTTGGGGTGACATCCCCAGTGGGAAGTGTGCAGGAGGCAGCTAATCAATGTTTCTCTCTCATAGATGTTTCTAACTGTCTATTTTCCCCCTTCTCTGTAAAAAAAAAAAATCAATAAAATATATTAAAAAAAGAAAGAAAAGAAAAGGTGTTTCCTGTGCAGCTCATAGGTCAGCAGCCAGCCCCATGTGTGGGCACCTGGCTGGGGGCGTGCAGATCTGGGCCACCACCTGGCACTGGTGCATGTGCAAGTGGCTGAGGGGCAGGAACATCCAGCCACATGGCACCTGCACCTGTAGGCCCGGAGTGGCTGGGGGTGTTCTGGGACCCCGGCCACTCAGGGCCTATGCTCAGACCTATAGGCTACAAGTGGCCTGGGATCCGAGGATGTCCCCAGGACCCAGGATGCTTGGCACCTGCGTATGCAAATTAACCTTCCATCTTTGTCGGGTTAATTTGTATACTCACTTCTGATTGGCTGGTGGAAATTGTGGAGGTATAGTCAATTTGCATTTTTCTCTTTTATTAGTGTAGATATTACCATTGGCTGTTATTGCTGTGGATATGGTGAAATTTTTACATATGAATCTGGGTATCAGGTTATATAATAACATTTACGTTGTTAAGAAGGATATTTGGCTCAAGGTAACCTTCAGTTTCAGTTCTCTTCAATTGCCTGGACAAACCCTACCTATACTACCGTGTTTCCCCCAAAATAAGACATCCTTCGAAAATAAGACCTACTTATTGGAAACATAATACATCCCCTGAAAATAAGACCTAGCGCATCTTTGGGAGCAAAAATTAATATAAGACACTGTCTTATTTTCGGGGAAACAGGGTAGTAGTCTACCAAAACCGTCAGCTTGTTGTTCTCCAAAGAAGCTGCACACATTTTAGCCTTTGTGCTCTTGTTTTGTGTATTTCTTCCTCTCAGAGTGGTTCTTTCTCACTTGTTATAATCCTTTTCAGTTTTCAAAGCCAACTTCAAAAGACACCTTTGCTGAGGCTCTTAACTGGATTCTCCTTTTTTTGTTTAAATCCTCACCTGAGGACGTTTTTCCATTGATTTTTTTTTTTTAAGAGAGCAAGTGGAAGGGAGGGGGAGAAACAGAGAGAAAAACATCAGTGTGACAAACATATCAATTGGTTGCCTCCAACACCTGCTCTGACCAGGGCCAGAGATTGATCCTGCAACCAAAGTACTGTGCCCTTAACTGGAATCGAACCCAGGACTCTTCGATACTTAGGTGGACACTCTATCCACTGAGTCAAACTTGCTATGATTCTGTCTTTCCTTTGAACTGAGTATTTGTACTTTTGGTACTTTCTTGACTCCCGTCAAGTTGTCAATGATCTTGTATTCTCTTTCTTACTAGACTATAATAGTCTAAAAGACAGAGAAAGTACTAGTCAGTTTTTTATGAGTGTCTTTCCATTTATTAAGATTTTTCCATTTATAAAAACTCTGTTTTTATTTTTTGATATTTATTTATGTTTATTAAATTTAAAATCATTAATAATTTTATATTTTACAGAACACAGATATAATGACCAACTTGATTTTAATTTAAATCCCAAGTTACAGTAACTTTTATTTGATTAGTATTGGGAAGTATAAACTTATTTAAATACTTGTCTCTACAAAATATAGAGCTATCTGTTAATACTTTTATGCATCCCCCCTGCCAAATTGAAACCAAAACCAAAACATTCTAAATTCAAAAATCATACTTAATTATCTTATGGCAAAGGTAATCTGGGTATTTTTTTCATTTTTTAAAATTAGGGCAGTGCCTTAAGAATGGATTACATAGACTTATAAGGAAAGGTTTTTAAACAAATTTCATGTAGGCTTAAAGACTTGCCAGTTCAGTGTAAAAGACCTAAGGAGTGTCTTTGGTTATTATTGGAATAACAGAAAATGAAGAAGACATCTGTTTAAAAGATATTCCTGCTGAAGCAAAATTGGAAGCAGAGATCAGTGGTTTAAGAAGGGAAAAGAGCAGAACTAAGCAGATGATACATGGAGCAGTTTTCCCCAAGAGGGTTGAGTACAGAGAAGTGGCATTTCCAATGTACTAAAAGCCCTTCAGGGAGTCAGGAAGCTTCAGTGCATTGATCTGTGCACAGAATTGGATATTGAGAGGCGTGAAGATAGGCCGGCCTCAGTAATTTCAAAAGAGTTTGACTTCCTCAAAAGCCACACACATTTCAATATAACAAATAGTATAACTTTTCAACCCTGCACAGCATTACTGAGTGATAGTGAATGATTTTTTCATTTTATTTTTTCCATGGCTATGTCATCAGGGAGAAAAATAAAGCATATTTTCTTCTTATGTATACTGTACATGTGACCAAGTAGTGGCATGTCACAAGAAAATGAAAATAGAGGAGGACATAAGACTTTCACAAATTAGGCAAAAGGAGTAGCTAACAGACCAAAGCTTTGTCACATTATAGGTAGGTAATACATATATGTTAAATAAATAATGGTTAATGCCTCAAATCTGGCCACTGAAGATTAAGTATTAATTGATAGTTTTAAGCTGATATGAAAGGAGTGACAAAAAGGAATCAAAAATATTTTTCTATATTGTGACAGCGAAATATGCTCCCTACATAGACCTGCAGCATGTTAGAACAGTTTATAACAAATATCTCATAGTTCCTCATTATGCCATTGGGAGCGTAGAGCATGTGTTATTGAAGTCCTGTCCAGTGCCCAAAGCTAGGACTAGAATTCCAGTCTCCTCCTTTTTTTGGTGCCTTTATCATGCTTCATCTACTCTTCATTCTGCCAAAAGCAAGCCAGGATTATTGAGCAATGTATGCAACAGCTATTCATTTACCAAAAAAGCACTTCGAATACTTTTTTTTTTTAAATCAGGACAATTTATATGATTCTTCACTTATCTTTGTGTGTAGTGGTATTTGTCTCCAACTAGAAGGAGTATCATAATCATATGCCTTCATTCATTCACTTGACCGATATTTATTGTACTATGTGTTAGTCTCAGAAAAACCTACTGGTTCAATTCATTGACTGTATATTCAACAATGATGGGTTTTGGATACAAAGAGCTGCATCCATGTGTTTTAAGGGGAAATAGCTTTATGAAGCACATGACCGTGCTTTATTTAAGATCCTTGCATTTGGTACCCAACCTGTTTTATTCTTGGCTATGACCAATTCCCTTAACCTCAGGCAGACATTTGTAAACCAATGACCTTGATTCTAGAACTATAGAGAATATGAATCATTCTACTTCAGTCTTTTAAATGGCAAATATATAGCAGAGTCATATTATTCTGGTCAGGGCTACGAGGAAACAGAACTGGTCTATACTGCAGATGAGATTTTCTTCCTTCCTTCCTTCCTTTCTTTCTGTCTTTCCTTCCTTCCTTCCTTCCTTCCTTCCTTCCTTCCTTCCTTCCTTCCTTCCTTCCTTCCTTCCTTCCTTCTTTCTTTTCTTTCTTTCTTTCTTTCTTTCTTTCTTTCTTTCTTTCTTTCTTTCTTTCTTTCTTTCTTTCAGGGCTATAGTACTAAACATAATATTATATAAACGTAAAGAAATCTTAATAGCTATTTAACTCTCTTCCTGGAACTTGGTCTTTGGGTGGTATTAAGGACTTTTTTGAGGGCATCTGTAGTAGATTTCTTTTTATAGCTTTCATGATTATTAGGCAAAAGCATGTCACAAGAATAGTAAAACCATGTCTTTTGATTCCTGGGCAGGTTGCTGTAAGCAATTTAATATGGCTCACCGAGAGAGGGTATGGTAGCTAGTCCATGTTAAACCTAAACAAACGGCAGTAGAAATTGAAATGGTTGTTCCCGGCTCAATTCATGCCACTGGATTAAACTGAAATATTACCCATGTCATGTAGGGATATTGAAGAGAGTTGTAATTCTGTTGGTTTCAACTAGGTACTGCCAGCAGTAACTGCTATATGAAAAACAGTGAAAACACATTTCCTGAAGAATTATTAGTAAAAGGTGAAACTCCAACAAGGAATGCAATTCAAAGTAGTAATAAAATGCAGAATAAAGAATTACTTGCTCTCCATCTAGAAGAGTAAAATTATGAAAAGCTGTCATCAGTGAAATTACCCTCCTCATTGAATTACAGAATTGTTTAGATTTCTTTTACAGCTTCTTTTGAATAAGCCGAGTTTACATTGTTTCAAGAGACACACACGTTCTATTATTTATTTTCGTAAGTGGTAAAATTCCAGCATCATAAATAACTTTTTCTACAGCCCTGTATAGCTTTATTTAGTGTGTACATATTAATGCCTTAAATTACATTTCGATAGCACATTCAATGAGCATACTAATAAAATCACAGCCGCTTCAATGACCTTGAGACTGAACCCCAGTCTTTCACATACAGAATTTTAAAGCTACAGACACAGAGGAGGCCTGGAGAAGATGCATAAGTAATTGTGGATTCAAAGCATATGTTTATCTCTGGGAGTATTTGCTCCCCAAATGCTATTAATATTTAAATATACTTTCCTGAAAGCAGCCACCCCCTAATAATGAGAACTCTTGCAGCTAACCTAAGATTATGTAGGCGCTGATCTTTCAGTTGGTCCCCTTACCAGTGCTGGTCTCTATAACAGGGATTGTCAGTTTGGCAATCCCTTCAGTCACCAAAGCTCTTCGCTCATATTAACCAGGAAATCTCACATAGCTCCTCTGAGATTGTAATTATCTTCCTTCTTAAAAAAAAGGAATGCCTAAGCATAAAAAACTTGTCCTATAAGTGTTAAGGAGAGTGAGGGATAAGACTGGGATTAAAATTCTGGGACCAGCAACTACTAAGACCAACAATCTTGTATTAGCGAAGCCATTTTGTATTTTGATTCCCTAATGAGGAAAGGAGTATAAAGACATGAAGATATTAAAAACTATTTAGTTAAGTGTATTCATGCTTTGCTCTTGCCATGTAGGTTTATGTTTCCTTAATTCCTAAGAGTGAGGTAAAGCATAATGAGTCTAACAAAACCCTAAAGTAATGATAAGCATTTTTTACAATACTGCAATCTAGAGCAGGGGTGGGCAAACTTTTTGACTCGAGGGCCACAATGGGTTCTTAAACTGGACCGGAGGGCTGGAACAAAAGCAACCTGACCATGCTGGCACTCTCATCTTGGGCTGCTGGTGAAGGAGCAGAGGGGAGAGCAAGAGAACCCTCCGCTCTTTCGGCTCTGCTGGCAGGATAGAACAGCTAAATGGGCCAGATCCGGCATGTGAGCTGTAGTTTGCCCACGGCTGATCTAGAGTAATCCCAAAGCTCACTACTACTCAACGCTCAGAAAATACTTGAAAATAATCTTTTCTCTGAGAATATTATGATTGAGGACATTCCAGGGGTGGGTAATGTAGATTTCCTGGTTATCAAATGGACTGAGTATTATACCTGTTATTACTCATATAATTTTAGTCTAATAATGCCATAGTATTTTATTTTTTGTTCTAACCCGAGCCCAAGGATATTTTTTTCCATTTATTATTTTAGGGGGAGTGGAAAAGAGAAGGAAAGATAGAAAGAAACATTAATGTGAGAGAAATACATCTATTGGCTGTCTCTTGCATGGGCCCTGACCAGTGCTCAGGCTAGGAGGATCCTGCAACTGAGGTACATGCCCTTGACCAGACTCAAACCCAGAACCCTTTGGTTCAAAGGCCAAGACTCTATCCACTGAGCCAAACCGATTAGGGCTGCACCATAGTATTTTAAAAAGTAGATTAAAAACACATTTTTTGGCCCAGCCAGCATGGCTCAGTGGTTGAATGTCAACCTATGAAAAGAGTTCACCTTTGGATTTCTGGTCAGAGCACATGCCTGGGTTTTGAGCTCAATCCGCAGTGGGGGGCGTGTAGGAGATAGCCAATCAATGATTCTTTCTCATCAGTGATGTTTCTATCTCTCTCTTCCTCTCCCTTCCTCTCTGAAATCAATAAAAATACATTAAACACACACATACACACACACACACACACACACAAGTAATTTTTGGATGGTTTGTTTTTACCTCCTGCTGCTTTGAGGGAAAATCAAAATTAAAAAATATTATTTTTCAAAACATTTATATTATACTTGGAAAATTTTATTAAAATTAGATCATCATATTTTTATTATGATTATAACATAAATTTATAAAAAGTAGGCTAGAAATATAACAAAAATAGAAAATCTATCAATTAGGATAACAATGCAAGAAGAAGATAGAAGAAAAGAGAGAGACATGAATAATATTCTGGGCAATTATTAATGTGCTCTACTTTTTACAAAATTTTAAACCATAAGCTTACTGAATATTTTAGACCTAAAAACATAGATATTATCTTTTAATATGATTTCTTCATTTAATACTGAATTCTTAATATTCATTTTTTTTCACATGTTAACACCCCTAAAATTGAAGTACATCTAACAATAGGAAGTACCTTATTATTGCTTTTGGTTAATGTTTCTAATTTTCCAATAGATATTCATCTTTGGAATTCATAAATGAAAAATCACAATTTCTGGAAAAAATTAAGAATTGGCTTAATTATGTTATTCTACATTTTTCATAATACATTATGTGTTTTAAATAATATCCAGTGACCATAATAATAAATAATGAATAATTTTTCTGTGATAAGATTATACTAAGAGTTTCAGAGTTCTCCTATTTAAAAACAGTAGGAAATGCATGGTTTATTGACATCATGAATCAATATATTGTAATAATACATAAATATCTACCTGATATAAACATCTCATAACATGACACATTTATGAAGCTAAATAAATATCATCCTATATAATAAAGTGCTAATATGCTAATTAGACCAAAAAGTAGAAAGACCTTCAAGACATCCTTCCGGATGAAGCTGGGGTTGCGAGGGCTGAGCCCCTTGCACAAATTTCATGCATTGGGCCTTTAGTTTAAGATATAAAAAGATTATACTAGATATTTAATATTTATGTTATTTTTAAAGTAAAATTATAAAACATAAAGCATTAATTACTCCAATTGATAATCTTCATTCTTGTTTTGTAACAAATATTCCAGATATAACTATTTCATTTTGTACTGATGTTGATCTGATTGAATTAATACTATATCCAAAGCAACCTCAACTTTGTCAAGTTTGTTGTTAAAGTATATGTTGCTTCACATGAACTCTTTAAAAAAAATGAAGAGAGCCTGCAATAGATAGGGCATCGGTCTGCAGGCTCAAGGGTCCCAGGTTTGATTCTGGTCAAGGGCATGTACCTTGGTTGCGGGCACATCCCTGGTAGGGGGTGTGCAGGAGGCAACTGATGGATATATTTTTTCTCATCAATGTTTCTAACTCTCTATCCTTCTCCCTTCCTCTCTGTAAAAAAAATCAATAAAATCTATTTAAAAATAAAGATAATTTTTTTAGTTGGCTTTGATTTTGATGTTGAAATCAACATTGCTTTTGATATTTCTTTAGACCAGTTTTTATTTCATACTGTAGTGTTCCACAACAATGTCCACATATTTTTGTAGCATTTCTTTTGTTAAACTATTTACATGGAACTGGACCTATAGCAAATATTAAAACACTATAAAATGTCAGTAGTATGATAATAGCATTTGGATGTCCTGGTAGAGTTAATAGTATTATACAGATTTACTTGTCAAAATTGCTGATTCAAGGATTCAAAATTTGTTAGTTTTTGGAACATCACACAGGATTGATATAAACATACTATGCTTATAAACATCCTAATACTTATGTTATTTTCAAGAAGAGCTCACTGTTAGCTTCAGAACAAGGTCACAAACTCATATACGACATGGAAATGACAATAATAATGATTGATTAATAGTGGCTTTCCATTGATTGTTGAGCTTTAATTTTTCCTGAGAATTATAATACTTTTCCTTTTTTCTCTAATGACTTTCTACAAGATTTTGGGTTCAGAGACATATAAATTTCCTGAGGAATTTCCTTGTGGAAATGCTACTGTCAGTCAGACAGCAGTTATGACACAGCTGTTGCCTTGGCAGGTGTACACATCAAAAGAACCAGCATCAAAGTTTATAGAATGAGTGACATCAACTTAGAAGAAAATTCCAGAGATAATAGTAGAGCACTCTTTTAATCCTCACTCTAAACTAAAGGGTTGGGAAGAAAAGATAGAGGAGGGGATGTATCATAAATGTTTGACAACATTGCTGAAGCGAGCTTCACAAGTAAGATAGTCCTACACAATTGTAAGGTGTGCTTAAAGCCCAACCCTAAAGGCTTTAGTTCTCTTAGCATTTCTCTTCTCTGAATGCTGCACCACCAATAATTTTGATGGCACACAACATGTTATATAGTGTGGGGAAAATGGACAGCAAATCACTTTTCTGAGTCAAAAAGTGACTCAGAAAAGCTGTAGTCAGAAAGTAGAGAACTTTTAGTAGAACTTTAACCAATTTAGATTGCTTAAATTTTTCTTTTTATGTAGGCATCCGATAAATGATAAAAATGTCATGCACAATTAAGTCTGAAAACTCTTACTATAGTATTAAAACATTTTCAAAAAGATAAAGTATTTTCTCATAGTTTAATTGGTAGTGTTTTACTTACTTAATGGTACATAAAATAATAATACATCTTATAATCAATGATATGTCTGATTTGATAAAATAGAGATGCAGGGCCCTATAAGGTTTGGCTCAGTAGATAGTGTTGGCCTGTCGACTAAAAGGTCCCAGGTTTGATTCTGGTCAAGGGCATGTACATTGGTTGCAGGCCCATCCCCAGTGGGGGGTGTGCAGGAGGCAGCCGATCAATGTTTCTCTCTCATTGATGTTTCTCTCTATCCTTCTCCCTTCCTCTCTGTAAAAAATCAATAAAATATATATATTTTAAAATAGAGATGCATGGATTGATAGAGAATTAGATGACTTCCCAAACATATCAATACATGTGGTGTTTTGATATATGTGCACACATGATGTGAAACTATATATGTACATTTTAAATGGATTCTAATATTTTTGAGGTCTACCTATATTATGTTAAATATATATGGATCGAGCACATTAACTTATTATTGAATCAGATGACTACATGAATATCCCACAATTTACCAAATCTCAACTGGTAATCTTTTCCTGTATTTCTTATTAACAATGCCACAGCAAGCATCTATATTGGTAAAGAAACAATAGCGACTCTGATTACAAATTTCCAAATGTGTCATGGCTTAAACATGATAGAATTTTATTCCCAGATCACATAAAGAACAAAATGCACGTGGTTGATTAGTGGAGGCTTCCCTCCAAGTAAGAGGGGCCCCGGTGTTTGCATGTTAAAATTCCACTATTTCCATCATAGAGCTCTCAAAGTCTCTGCTTGTTTGCTTCAAGCCAGTGGGAAAGGAAAGAGCCTGGGGATTATGCATGGCTGTCTGATTTTTTATGAGGCAGGTCTGGACGTGCTACGCAGCAAATCCTCACTTATTATTTACTACAGTTTATCTGCAGGGTCACATCTGATGAGGAGGAGGTGAGGAAATTTAGTCTAACCGTATGCCAAGGAAAAGGGGGATATAGGTTTAGTGAAGTACTAGTCAGCCTCTGTCCCATTGTGCTTATGCATGATTCCTCATACCCGCTTACGGGGTCTGTAGGGCATGTAGCTAATGGGGAACTGTTGCGTCCTAGTGGATATATCTGCAACTTATTCAGATATCAGTCATTGTGTGAGTGTGCTCCTATTCTCATATCTTTGTCAGCTCTTCAGCTTATCAGCTTTTAAAAGGTTTGTCAATTTTATAACCGTGAAACAATATCTAACCATGGCTTTAATTTGCATTCCCGTGATTGATAGGAATGTTGATAATCTAGTCTGATTATTGGCTGCTCAATAATAAAGCCCTTGTTATTATTATTTTTTGGCTCATTTTTATTTTCTCTTTTCTTATTATTTGTTCTTTATATAGTCTATATAATAATTGTTTGATGGTAATTTTCATTGCAAACATATTCTCCCAGTTGTGGCTTATATTTGTATTTTGTTTGTGTCTCTTGATATATAGAAGTTAATTTAAACTTATCCTTTTCTCTGTCTTTTGTGCTTTTTGTGTTTTGTTTAAAAATTTTTTTTTTCTTCTCTGATATCATGAACATATTTGCCTACATGTTCTTTTAAATGTTTAAAGCTTTGGTTTTTTTATATTTTAGCTTTTAAATCAACATAACATTTATTTTTAGAGAAGTATAAGGCAGTAATCTAATTTTTTCCATATGCATAGCCAGTTGTCTCAGCACCACTTATTGAATTATCCTTTCTTCCCCAACGCATCAGCAATTATGTTCTATAACATGATTTCCCATCTGCACGGGCTGTTTCTAAGTGCTGTTTCATTGAACCTACGATGTAGCCTTTAATATTTTTTCACAGAATTATATACCGATGTACCTGCACCCTTAAAATGGAGTTTGTGTTATTTTTAATAACAATGAGACACAATATAGATATTTCTCTTTGTCTTGCTCTTTTTGTTTTACAATCCTTCTCTGGACATTTTTTTTTTCAAGTCACACT
The DNA here is from genome assembly GCA_963924515.1 of Vespertilio murinus. Lineage (NCBI taxonomy): Eukaryota > Metazoa > Chordata > Mammalia > Chiroptera > Vespertilionidae > Vespertilio > Vespertilio murinus. Next base: position 49,150,037 of record OZ004706.1, read on the forward strand.
AATTCATTCTCTTGGATAACTACCTAGTAGTTTCTGGTATTGATATGGAACATTAAACTATTGGCATGTTAATGGAAATTTATTTTATTTCAAAATGTTTAACCTCTGAAAATAATGAGGAACTAAACATTCTTGAATGTATGAGCTAAGATCTGCTCTCTGCAACACCCAGTTCAAGTAGCAGGTCTGAATTATATGGTAGCTAAATCAAAGATTTTGGCACATTTTTACAAATTATTCTCTAGAAAAATGGTTTCAGCTCCCATTTCTATCAACTACACAAGGCATCCTCCCACCTCCTCTTCCCTTTACTGTGCCCAACAATAGGTACCACTGGTCTTTGCATGTTCAGCAGTCAGGTGCATAGGCCTTGTTATTATGCTTTACATTTCCATTAATAATGATAAACTTTAGTATCTCATCATATTTTTGACCATTTGTAATTGTATATTCAATGGAATTGTCAAATTGCCTTTTGGATTTTTGCTGTTTCTGAACATTTTTGAAGCAGTTTAGATATTAACCTTTTTTTTGTCATCATTCCATATTATGGATTTTTATAGATTTAACATAATCATTTTAACTTTATTTGCAGTACCTTTTCAACAATATTTTAAAAATGTACCTTAGGCATGAAACAGCTTTGGCCACCGACACAGGCATCAAGCTAGGATGAATTAAGGACTGAACATCTGCTTTGCCCCTGATGATATAATAGCAACACCACCAATCAGGTATCTCCTTACCCATTGCCAGGGGCTGAGCAATATTTTTACTTCTTTTTTTTAAAATTAAATTTATCGGGGTGACGTTGGTCAATAGAGTCAAATAGGTTTCAAGTGTACATTTCTATGATACATGATCTTCATACTGCACTGTGTGCCCACCACCCAAAGTCAAATCATCTTCTATCTCCATATATTTGGCCCCTTTTATTCTTTACTACCTGCCACACCCAATTCCCTCTGATAACCAAATTTTTGCCAGAACAATTCAAAAAAATATATTTTGTTCATTTTTTACAGAAAGGAAGAAAGAGGGATAGAGAGTCAGAAACATGGATGAGAGAGAATCACTGATCAACTGCCTCTTGCACACCCCCTACAGGGAATGTGCCCACAACAAAGGTACATGCCCTTGACCGAATCGAACCCGGGACCTTTCAGTCCTCAGACCGACGTTCTATCCATTGAGCCAAACTGGTTTCGGCCAGAATGATTTAAAAAAGAATATATCTTTATTGGCTTCAGAGAGGTAGAGAGAGGGAATTATTGATTGGCTGTTTCTTGCACTCCCCCTATTGGGGATCGAGCCCACAATCTGGGCATGTGCCCTGACCAGGAATCCAACCATGACCTTCTGGTTCATAGGTCAATGCTCAATTACTGAGCTTCACCAGCTGGGTGTTGCCACAATGATTTAAATGTGAATACAGTCACATTTAGTTTCTTCTTATTAAGATAGTCATCCCACTCAAAATTATGCATTACTTTGCACCTTCTAGGATGGCTATAATTAAAAAAACACACACAAACAAGTGTCAATGAGGATGTAAGAAAATTGGAACCCACCAACAGTGCTGATAAAAATATAAAATAACCACTGTAGAAAATAGTTTGTTGGTTCCTCTAAATGCTGAACATAAAATTACCATTTGACCCAGCAATTCCACTCCTTGGTATATGCTCAAAAGAATTGAAAACAGTAACTCAAACATTCTTATATTCCAATGTATACTGCAGCTTGTTCACAATAACCAAAAGGGGGCTCCTGGGTCAGAGGCCACTTGCTGACCCCTGCTCTAAGCTTCTACGTTTTGTGGTCTTGCCTGAAATTTTCTTCGCGGCCCCTCTGATGGATAATCTGCAGTTCATCACAGCAAACATTCCTAGAAATTCTGTATAGACACTCCCCACTTGCCAAAGACACACCCCTTATAGTAGCTGTTCAAACTTCATCTTCCCTTTCTACTCTCTCTCTCTGTGCCAGATCCTAGGCCCTTTAATTTCCATCAATGTACCTCCAAGTTATTTGTCCTGTGAAAATATTTGCTCTCCTTTTATGTTTTCTTCCACTTTTATTTTATTCTTAATCTCTGAAGGATAAAAGGGACTGCCCTCTTAGAAGATCAGGTACATGGGAAATGTACATATTTATCATTTACTCAGCACACATTATTTGCTAATGCCAGTGATGCTACCATTTGAGGCTATAAGAAGATTCTTAAAAGCAAAGTTGTGTATTAACACTAAACCTTTTAAAAATATGTTCTATTGATTTTTTACAGAAAGGAAGGGAGAGGGATAGAGAGTTAGAAACATTGATGAGAGAGAAACATCAATGAGCTGCCTCCTGCACACCTCCCACTGGGGATATGCCTGCAACCAAGGTACATGCCCTTGACTGGAATCGAACCTGAGCCCTTTCAGTCCACAGGCCGACGCTCTATCCACTAAGCCGAACCAGTTAGGCAAAGCTAAACCTTTTTCAAAAGTAACGTTTTATATGGATATGAGTAAACAGAAGGCAGGATTGAGTCCCTCCTATCACCAAGGCAAGAAGGAATGACCACTAACTGATATCTCATAGTTAAATGCAAGCACAAACCCAGAAATATTTAAAGTGGGATTCAGCACTTCAAATATTTTCATCTCCATTTCAATAGATACTGACATTTAAACTGGAAGTTCACTGCGACAACTTCAGCAAAGCACTATTAGGCTACACACATCTGCACTTGTTCAGATAAACGTACTTACCAAACTCTGTAATTCCCTTTGGACGGATAAGAAAGCCCATTAACCGAATCTCAACACTGACCAGGATGGAACGGGTTATCGTTAGTCAGGGACAGTTTATAACACATTCCTTGGTACCTAGAACTACTTGATGTGCTGGCGGTATCTCACATTTTCCAGTCTAATATCCAAATAAAATGAAGAAGGATAAAACTGGGTTCTCCTTTCACTAATTTTTTTCCCTCCTAACTTCCCTCATAAAATTTTAATGTGAAATTCTCTTTTCAGAATATTTTCTAGGACAAAGATATGGATCAGGACATCAACCCACAGTGGTCAAGTCTAGTTAATTTTGATGAAAACTACACACAGATAGAGAAGGAAAAGAGGAAAGAAGAAGAAAAGAGAAGGGAGAAAGAGAAAGAGGTGATGAGGCCTGAGAGAGGGCAACATAGGGAGGGGGGAGGATAGGAAAAGAAAAAAAAAGTGAGGAGGGAACAGGACAGAGAGAGCAGAATTTACGTTAGAAAATAAGGGTTAATTTCTGCTAAGACCTGCTAAAGAGAAAAGAAGGAGCTGTCTTTGATCCTGGTGGGTAGAAAAGGATTAAAAAATTTAAGACTGCTGAAAGGGCTGTTTTATTGGCAGAGGAACTGTGCCAACATTAACAGCATTTTTGAATTGTAGGTTTTGTCCCTAGTGCAAAAACTTTGGAAAAGGGATAAACTTTAAAAGTTCAAGCAGGAAACACCTCGGAGACATGGGTCCAAAGTTTTGATGGCAGGGTAGAGCATGGGGATTTCATTTTACCTGCCAGCTCTCATCACTTGCTCTATTCAGAGTGCTGTTCAGAGAGCCCTATGCCACCTCTGGATGTGATATTGGCAAGTGCACCATCCAGATCACTCTCTAAGGAAGGCTTTTTTTTGTCCCCAGCTTCCGGAGAGCAGTTGGCAGACAGTTTCCAGCATTCGGCTGCTTCAGGGTCTGCCTCAGCTGCAGAGAATCATTTCAACCAAGGTCATGCCCTTCCCAAGGCAGCCTACATCCAGTGATTGATTGTGGTGAGGACAGGAGGGCCCAGCCATTTTCTGTCCTATAGCATTAGAACAACTCTGATGGGCGTGTGCTCCTGAGTTTGCGCAGTCGTCTGAGGCTTTGTCAGGCCTGCATCGCATTCCCTTTCTCCCTCTGCCTGATCCTGCTTCCTCCCCCACGGTGTTAATCCCTAATCAATAACCTGCACCCACTCTCTAAATGCATCAGTGTCTGCTTCCAGAGAACTCAGCTCGCAGCACCTGGTTCAGGAAGAGAATGTTGTAATTGATTTATCATGTCTGCCTTGGGCCAGGGCAAGACACTTTTTTTTTTTTTTTTTTTTTTTTTTGCCAAGACTTTACCATTCTTGTTCTTTAAGCTTCAAACCATCGGGACAGAATAATCAGGAACTTTCTGGGCCTGAGAGTTAACATCAAGCGGAATATCGGGATCTTGTGGGAAAGACACCAGAAAGCTTCAGTCATTTATTTATAAAACACTTGATATTAGCAAGCTCCAAACTAGTTAGAATCTAATAGTCCAACTAACAATTAAAACTTAATTTAGCCCGCCAGCCTGGCTCCGTGGTTTGAGCATCAACCTATGAACTAGGAAGTCACAGTTCACTTCTCTGTAAGGGCACATGCCTGGGTTGTGGGCTCAATCCTCCCTGGGGGCATGCAGGAGGCAGCCAATCAATGATTCTCTCTCATCATTGATGTCTCCATCTCCTCTCTCTCTCCCTTCCTCTCTGAAATCAATAAAAATATATTAAACAAACAAACAAACAAACACCAAACAAACAAATAAACAGAAAACATAATGTAATAGCTACTACCTTTAAAAGAGTGTGTGGAAACCTAGTTAACAAAGGGAAAACTTTGCTGAGAGAAGTTGGGAAGAAGAAATGACACGCATTTTCCTATCACAGAAAGAATGTGGAGGGGCTCCTCATGTACTAAGGTGGCAGGCACACGGGTGGTGAGGCAGGCAGCATGCTTGGTAGTTCAACAGGATGGAGTATAAGGTGGGGAAGCCTGCAGCGAGGACCAGGTAGGGAGGCCCAATATGAGACTAAAACAATTGGTTATTGCCAAATAGAAAAGATCTTTTCTTTTTTTCTTTTTTTTGTCTTGCCTGGGAATTTGGACTTTATCCAGCAGCCAGTGGGCACTTTTGGAGGGAAACTGTGACTATTTTGTGTGTGTTAAGGTCTTAAATAGATGTCAGGCTTTTCTTGTGTTGTTCCGGGTTCTAATATTGTTGTCCTTGAAATCAGTTTACACCTCTGTGGGCTCTTTATCCCCTAAAAAGGGCAGGTATTTCAGGGGCCAATTAAAAGGTGAGTAAAACATGACCTGCGAATCAGATTTCTGAATTAACTCTCTTTTTGTTATCCCAGAGCTTTAGGGGAGTTGTGTGTAATAGTGTGTGTCTGGGCTGGCCTGAAGGTACCTCCCTGGTGTGCCGGCAAGTGGATTTAGGAAACAACCTGCTGGAAAGCCTCCAATTGCTCTGGGCAGCCTGTCTCCTTAACCGGGATAGGATGCTTAGGGACACAAACAGATGCCCCGCCACATTGCCTGATTTGTCTGGGTCTCAGGAGCCTCATGAGAAAGTCCATAAAAACTCATTCACACTTAGCGTTCATTACAGATGCAGCTGATGGACCCAGGGAGGGGGTGGGAATTCAGGGTGGTGGGAGGGAGGCAGGATGATGCGTGACTGGGGGAGGAGTGGACTTTCAGGAAGTATGATGTGGGAGAATCAACAGACAAGTGTAAGCTGAGGAGCACACTCAGCAGCAGGCTTACAGGTGGAGTCATTCAGGTACAACAAAAAGTTGTACTCAAAGCTGTCCTCACAATACTGTCTCCTATAGAAACATATGCTCACCGGGAAGGAGGAAGCTAGGTAATCAGATGATTAGGATGATCACACAGGTAATTCTACCATAAAACCTCAGCAGAGAGAGCTGGACTAGAGAAGGGATAGATAACACCTCCAGCTTGAGCGACAAGTGTAGTCCGATGGTGGGAAGCACTCACTAGTTTCATTAGAGAGAAGATGAGATTCTAATCTATGAAGGGAACAACACTGGAGAGAGAGGAGAATGTAGGTGGTAACATTAGTAGGACACTGGCATGAAATGTGAGGAGTGAGTGAGGCTGAGGATCTAACAATGTGTCCGTGACTCTTTAGGTAGACAATGCTATAACAAATTTAGTAAGGAATGCAGGTAAAAGAACCAGCATGAAGAAAAATGAGAAAAAGGATGCATTTGTTTGGGGTAAAGTTTTCATATGTTGGAGCATGTTGCTTCATTGTCTGATATCATAGTTGGGTTACTAATAACACCAGGCAGTAGGTAACTTGGATTAGAAACTTTGAAGAGAGTGGCAGGTGAAGAATTAAAGTTGAAGATGGCTAAGAATAGAAGCCTAGAAAATACCATATTTGAAGAATAATCAGAGAAAGTAGGATGAAAAGGAAGCAGAGAATGCATAACACAAAATAAAAAAGAAGAGCTCTTGGGATGAGCATTTTGTGGGAGTTTTAGACATTATTGCTATCCTGGAAATATACGACATTGGAAAGAGGAGATAGTGAGGGTAAGGCCACCACTGTGAGGTCAGGTGGTCATTCAGTAAGATCAAAAGAGGATGTGGCCTGTGAAACTGTTCTTCTGTGGTCACAGGGCTGGGGAGAATTCCTCCAATTACCAGGAGTATACTAGTAGCTTGTGAGGATACTAACTCTGTAGCCAGTGACCTAACTCATTGTAGTGTATGGAAAAGATGCTAAGAGAATGTACAACCCTAAGAAACAAATGCAATTATTAAGAAAAGGAGGAAATACAATCAGTGCCACTAGGTTAACAACCCTATTATTTTCCCGTTTCCATTCTCTGCTTGTGGCTCACATGCCCAAGGAAACTGCCTCAGAATCTTGAGGGGGTAGACATGGCATTGGACAGGTATGTGTAGTTTGACAAAACATTTCTCAGGAGATTTTATCCTGTGCTCCCATGGTTGAGAAATGCCTGCTTTAGACCTGCAGTTGAACATTTCTCAAGTGCCAGGGCTAAGTAGTGTTGTAATAGTTGGAGAACCCAGGTAACTACTAAATGGTGATTATATGCCCAAGGAGGAACTACCTTCAAATGGTCATCAGTGCTTCAATGACACAGTACTATGTAGGAAGGGCTGTACAATTTGGACATGCTGCTTTTCCGGGATTATTATTAGATTCAGATGCATTTTTGTTGAAGAGAAAAAATCAGCTTCCTCTCCTTTGTCACCCTTTTCAGACCCTGCCTTGGATGCGCCATGTTTTAGGGCAGTGTTTCCCAAACTTTTGACATATGTGTACCTCTTCTATAATTTTTGTAACGCTGAGTACCCCTCCTAAAAAAATGGATGGATTTTAATAACAATAACAATATATATATATGTATATATATATATATATATATATATATATATATATATTTGGTAAATACACAAAATAATAATAAATGAAAATAATTATTCATAATAAAATATAAATAAAAGTTATATTATAAATAACATTTATTTGTACACCAGACCATCTCACGCCTCACAAGACTGTCTTGACTTGACTCATGAGAACGTAGAATTAGGCACAGCTAAGCACGGTGCAGTGCATACCCCCACCAAACTCTTCCCGTACCCCTGGGGGACGCGTACCACACTTTGGGAAACACTGCTTTAGGGGAATACTTGGAAGTCCCACTTCCTGCCTGTGCTCTCTCCACACCCCTTACCCCATCCCAACCCTCCTTTTTAGGGTATGCTCCAGGAACCCCAGTTCCTCCACAAAAATTACCACAACTGGGTATTAACACTAAAGAATCACAGTCTGCCTCTCTCCAAAGAAGGGTAGATTTTTCATTGTTCCTCAGATATAAGGAAATAGACTAATGCCATATTTTTCTTGTCTTATCATGCACATGAGAAGGAGAACAGCAGGATTCACTGATGAAGAACATGCAAATATTTGTTGCTTATAGTGTGGAAAACTAAGTTAAACCAGCAAAGGCAATTTTGGCTCTGGTAGCTTCTAAATAATATTCACTTTTCTTGCAAATGATGTTTAACTGAGATCTGGTTTTCAAACTGCACAAAAGTAGAATTAATTAATACTTTTCTCTTTTTAAAAATTGTGGCTTTGTTTTCAAACTTGATTGAGACATTTGGATCTATTAATAACAAAAATGTAAATGTTATTATTAGCATAAACTAAGCAAAACTGAAACTCCTTTATAAAATACTCCTTAAAGAGGCAAGAGAGAAGCCTAATTAAAATCAATCAAAATAAGTCCAGAAATGTTTCTTCTTCCTGAGAAAAAAATAATGTAATTGGTTAGCCAGAACAGAAGAGAATAACTACTCTAAGTTGTTGATTAAAGTTCAATGAGTTTCTCTATACTGTTTTGAAAAAAAGTAACTATTTTGTAGGTAATGGAGACCTTCTAAGATAAATAAATGGAATTAGATAAAGACACTTATTTATATTAGAGGGATCTCATTTTATTAGTCACATTAATTGAAGCATGATAAAATGAATTCTTAGAAATTCTGATATAATTTCTTATGGTATCTTAAGGCACATCAGTCTATATGCTTTCCTGACATTAAAAAAGTTCATTTATTTGTTCTCAAATATTTATTGAACACCCACAATGTTCTAGGCACTATGTTCAGGACTCTTAGCAAAAACCCCCTCAACTTAATTTTGCTTTATGAAGAATTAGAGTGAAAACATTTCTTCTTATAATCATGCCAGGATACAACTTTCTTTTATCTCTTTTCATGCAGAAATTTTTTTGGCATAAACATATTTTCACTTTTGACCAAAAAAAAAAGTTTCATTCTTATACCTAATGACAAATATAAAGGCAGCTTTTAAGTTCTTCTCTTAAATTTTATTATCATTTGTTTTTCCTTTCAGGGTTCTCAGCATTACAGGGGATATACTTCCATTCTTCTCACTGCCCTTTATACTATTGCTACTGATCTCCTTAGAACCTTTGCTATGAACTCTTATCTGGCTAAATAAGAGCAAACAACCTTACTTGCAAACATAAACAGTCTAGTTAAATATGCTAATATCTCTACTATATTCATTTTAGAAATTGACAGAAGCTATGGCAGAGTTCACTTTAACCTTCTTAGGCCACTGGAGGCCACCAAATGCCTGTTTCAGTTTTATTTAACTGAGAGAAAAATTAAATTAACCGATCACATTTAGAGAGAAAATCAACCAACCAAATCAACAAACCAATTAATTTAGAGGAGCCCAGAGACCAAACTGGAGATGGCATCTTAGCTGATGCGTGGGAGGGGCCTGGAGAGAGAGTGGGTTGGAGAAGACAGCAAAGCCCTTCTCATAATAAGATTTTACAGATCTGCAGTAAGAAAACTGATAATTCCTTAAGGTATTGCCAACTGAGTGAAGATGAAATTTCATATGAATGGAGGCATGTGCACTTCTAAGTAGTCTTTGTAGTTAATTCCTAACCTCCATTTCCTTCCTTCCTTCCTTCCTTCCTTCCTTCCTTCCTTCCTTCCTTCCTTCCTTCCTTCCTTCCTTCCTTCTTTCCCTCCTTCCTTCCCTCCTTCCTTCTTTCCTGTCTTCTCATTTACTGACAAAACAACATTATTCTTACTTCATGAAGATGAAGCAGGAGTAGGTGAAAGATTTTATGTAGGACCATTGGTTGGCAATCTATTTTTCGCGAGCCACATGCAGCTCGTTGGCCCCTTGAGTGTGGCTCTTCCACAAAATACCATGTGTGGGCACGCACCTACAGTGTGATTAAAACTTTGTGGCCCATGCGCAGAAGTCGGTTTTCGGCTCTCAAAAGAAATTTCAATCGTTGTACTATTGATATTTGGCTCTGTTGACTAATGAGTTTGCCGAACACTGTATTAAACAGATGTTAATATTCTTACCCTCAAAGAAGTCATAGTAAGTTTAGTGGTTACAAAAATGAATTTTTGAAGTCGGATGAACCTAGATTTAAGACTCTACTCTCTCCCTTATTACCTGTGTGACTTTTGGCAATGTATTTATCCTCTCTGTATCTCAGTTCCCTCCTCTGTAACATAAAGGTAATAATACTATTTACCTTATAGATTTGTAATAAGAATTAAATAATACAAACCAGCTCTGCACATGTTTTAAGACTCAGATGAATATATTTTGAACATCTTTGAATGAAGAGCAATGACACATGGGTCATGAGTACTTTAAAAAGTGCCCTGGGAATGAAGGCCAGGTGTATGTAGAAGGGGTTCTTCTGCCATTTACTGTTTTTAGGGTGCATGATTTATTCATCATTTCATTCCCCATATCAAGCACTATTGTCAAAGTAATAGTGGATAGACATTCAATATTTGCTCAATAAATGAGTGAATGATCTCAAAGACCAAATAAATTTCCACTTTTGTGCCAAGTCAGGTTGGTAGGATTCAGGAAGAATTATAAGGGTAATATGTGTGCTTGCTGCACCAATCATTCTGCCATGTCTGTCTAGACAAAGCATAGGCAAAGGGAGTGGTGGCTTGGGTGCTACTGATGCATTGGCCCTAGCTTCGGCCCTTAATCTAGTCAAAGAAAGGGATCAGGAGTTAGAATTAAGGTGATAGTATTTCCTTCTTGTGTCCACTTGCTCTTAATTAAAAGAGACAAGTAATCTTACCACATTCACCTTGGAAGGACTGGCATCAAGAAAGTTGTGTTGTTCACAATCTAAGGTCCAATTAGGCAAACAACGATCAGTACTTCTCTCATTATTTCTTTTAGACTCAGAAAAACAGATGTTTCTTCCCCCTTTAATTCTTCCCATTCTTTTTTTAAGTTCCTTTTCAATTCAGATACTGGAGTATCTTACATTTAATTTGCTCTTTGACAGGTTTTGCTCCGTGAAGCTAGGTCAGGTTTACCAGTAGAGATTTTAAAAAGTAACAGTGGAGCACTGCTTATGTCTGTTTTTCCCTGAAGGTGAGGTGGCAGCCAAACGCTCACTCTCTGAAGAGCGCAGAGTTGCCATTAATCATGTGGCATCTTATGAGCCGCTGTACGTCAGTGACGCCATTTATCTACGGCCTTTAATTCCATTGGAGACTCAGGGAAGCCTCTTTTTGCTGCATTCTTTGAAGACCAAGCTGAGGTAAAGAGGGAAAATGGAAAGCAATTCCTAAAATATCTAAGAGGATGTGAGAGTAAACTCTGCCTCCCAATGTTTAAGAGGCCTGAGATAGATATCTGACAAACACATAAAAGCTCTAGAGTCTGCCCTAGAATTGGAAAAGAAGTTAGCCAAGCTCCTGCTAGACCTGAAGACCTCAATGACAGTAATGACACTAACGTCTTATGCTTCATGCAAAGTACCTGGATGAACAGAAGGATAACAAAACCACCTGCAATTCCAGCTAGGATATCGTAAGGAATTAGGAATCAGGCCCCGGAGGAGGAACACGCATTGGAAAAGCATGCTGACGTGTGAGGTAAACAGACCTAACATCTGAAGGCAGCAGAGCAAGTCTTCCCATTGTGGGAGGTCCCCAAATCAGCTTTTTGAACCTCTTAATCGTCTCCATTTGTCAGAAGACTGCTTTCCTTCATTGGTGTGTGATATATGTTAGCACTTTGGGCTGCATTCTAGGGAGGGCGGGAGTAGGGACTGAATTCCCTGCTATTCTAAGCCCTGATGCTTCAATACTACTGGGAGGCCATTATGTATACATCAAACAATAAAACAGTCATGCCCTTGGAATAGTACTGGCCTTCCAAATTTTCATGAAGATAAAGTGTATTAAATTTGTAGAAACATGGAAGGGCTTGGTCCTTGTCTCTCTTATCTATTCCCAAAGCCTAGAAGAGTCCTTGAGAGTATCTGTTGAATGAATAAATAAATGTTATTCTTCCTTTCCTCATCATCTGATCCACCTTAGGACTTTTACTATATCTCTCTAATGACATTTATCATATTTTATATTGTAGTCTTATTAATCATATAATCTCTTGCATTGTATAATATGTTCCTTTAGCACAGGATTTACATTTCTCACAACTTTGTTCCCCTATAGAACATAACATAGTATTTGGAATAGGAATTGAATGAATTTATGTTGCATGTATGTATATTATATAAATTTTATATATATGTATATGTATATATACATACTAGAAACTCAATGCATGAAAATTTGTGCAAGAGTAGGCCTTCCTTCCCCCAGCTGCTGGCAACAGCTTCCCTCCTGTACCTGGGATTCAGGCTTTGCTCTGGCTGCCTCCAGCAGGCACACAGGACCTGGGCATTCAGGCTAATTAGCATATTACAAATTAGAGGCCTAGGGCATGACATTTGTTCGGTTAGGGTCCCTAGTCCTAGCTTGTGATCAGGGCCATGGTCTGCCCGTTTGCCAGTCCCCATTTCCACCCCACTGCTGCCACTGGTAGATTGTAGCCTGAGGGTTGTGGGAGGGACCCTTCCGCCCACTTGCCAGTCACCATTACCACCGATTGAACAGAGTCTGGCCTCCCTGATTGGGGTGTTGGGGGCAATCTGGCCTGGATCAGGCCAGTTCACTGGCCACAGTGGGTGTCATAGAGACCAGTCATTAGGTTGTTATGGTTGTGATGGTGTTATGGTCTCTGGCTTTATGTATGTATATATGTGTATATAGATAGATATATAGATATATAGATACATAGATATATAGATATATAGACATATAGACATATAGATATATGGATATATAGATATATAGATATATAATGAGTGCTCATCTTGTTATTTTCATAAATGGTGTTTACTAGTAATAGAAATAGTTCATCCCAAATCTTCCAAGTGAATTTGGCAGAAAGAGAATTATTGACAATATCTTACATTTTTTCTTTCAACAGTGTTGGATAACACTACTTGGTTTTTAAGTTCTTAATACATATAATGACTATTTCGATGATATTTAAAGTCACACAAATATATAAAATCCATTATAATAGGATTTTTGTAACCTGAAAGCTATTCTAAGTAGTGCAGTTCTTTTCTTTTTGCAGAATGCCTTCAGCATTAGGCTCAATGGGAAAGAAGGGAAAATTGGGTTGATTCCTTATTTTTAAACCTCTGTTAGATGATTGCAATTCATTATTTGCTAGGTTACCTGAGGGTATACTTCATCAACTTTGATGCATTTAGCATGCAGCTGCGTTGTGACTTCTGAGATCTAGGGTTTCTCAGCCTACCATTCCTCCTGAAATCTCCCCACAGTTTCCCAAAGAAGCAGTGTGTCAATATTATGCTTTTATTGATAGCCACACAACTCACATTCTACTTCCTTCCTTAAACTTTTTCATTATGTGATTACATCTGCTGGCTTAGCCCTTCCATGCTAGCCATTTGTTTTGCCCCCAAGCTTCTGTCCTTTAAACTATAATGCATCTCCCTGGCTTATTGAATAAGAGATGTATGACTGTGTTTGTGGTCAGGCATGACTGTGCTCACACACTACGTCTTGCTGAAGTACTCAGCTTCTTCAATACTGTGTTAATTCTCATAATGGCCTGACAAATTTCCTACTTGGTATGTGATTATTAATGTTATGCTGCATTTAAAAAGTAAGTTAGGCCTGATATTGGTTCTAAGACTAAAGACTTTAATCTCCGCCACCCCCAATATACTATAATATACTACTCAGGCCATCAAATGCATTGCAAAGTTATTTTGTATAGTGATGAAGTGATGATCTTTATAAACAAAGAAGAAACAGTAGATGTAAAATATTTAGTTTTGAGAAGCATTTGATTCTGCCTCATATATTTTCACTCACAAACTAAAAATTAATGGCTCAGAAAGCATTCTTCTAAAATGTGAGCTTACTATTTACAAAATAATTATAGATACAGAGAAGGCAGAGAAAGTAATTATCTTCAGCTAATCTAAATGACTTGCTTTAAATTCTGTCAATGATCCCTGGCTGGTGTTACTCAGTGCTAAAAGCGTCAGTTGGCCCATTGAAGGGTCACAGGTTCAATTCCTGGCCAGATTCAATCCCAGCATGGTCAGGGCGCATGTTGGATGCAACCAATCCATGTCTCTCTCACATTGATGTTTCTATCTCTCTCTCTCCCCCTCCCTTCCACTCTCTCTAGAAATCAATGGAAAAAAATAGCCTGGAATGAAGATCAATAATAATAATAATAATAATAATAAATAAACATAGTCAATGAATAGAAAATGGATAATGTTTGCTAAATATCAATGTATATTTTAAGTGTTATTTAACCTAAGTATTAGAAATAAGCTTAATATGGTTTTTAAAAAAATCTAGGGAAAAATAGGAATAGAATTTATAACTTTGGTATTTTAAAAACATTAACTATAAATAACTCATCAAAAATGGTAGCAAATATAGAGAGATGTACCAGCCTATCGTTGTAATATAGGGGGCAATAGATAGGCATGACTTTAAGAAAGTTTTAAAAAGTGCTGGATGTCAGAGTGAAAGCCCTACAGGTTAATAAGCTATTAGCAGGATGTGAACCTCCGATTAGTACTTTAGCACCTCAATAATAGCCTATGGCAGCACTGATCGAAATGTATGCTAAAGGTCCATGTGCCCATTTCCCCCCATTAAACTGTGAGTCATCCTGAGGGATGGATTAGCCTCTTCATCGTATCTGCAGCACTTAAGCCAGTGCCTAACACAGCGCAAGTTTGCATAAATCTTTAAAATTAATCAATTATTGTTAATAATTTAATGAATTAAATAAACATCATAACTAAAATAGAAAAATAATTGTATACCTGTAGTAAGAAGGAAGTAAAATTAAGAACTAAAAGTAATCTGTGTACTGTCATTAATATTTGATGGACTTTTAAAATTATGGATTTGGTTTTGGAGTAGAATTTATAAAAATAATATTGAGCAACTTGATAGATTGGAAACAAGACAACATACCTCTTTTTTATAAAATTTTTTTAAATATATATATATTATTGATTTTTTACAGAGAAGAAGGGAGAAGGATAGAGTTAGAAACATCAATATATATATATATCTAAATATAAAATACCTATAAAATATTGGTTTTGAATTTACTTATCCTATCTAATAAAGAGGTAATATGTAAATTGACCATCATTTCAACACATAAGATGGTCGCCCCCATGTGATCCAAGATGGCTGCCCCCATATGGACACAAGATGGCTGCCACAAGATGGCCAGCAGGGAAGAGCAGTTGTGAGGGACCAGGCCTGCAAGGGAGGGTAGTTGGGGGCAATCAGGCCAGCAGGGGAGGACAGATAAGGATGACCAGGCCTGCAGAGGAGGGCAGTTTGGTACAACCAGGTCTGCAGGGGAGGACATTTGGGGGATCCCAGGCCTGCAAGGGAGGGCTGTTGGGGGGGGGACCAGGCCTGCCAGGGGAGGACATTTAGGGGTGACCAGGCTGGCAGGGAAGTGGTTAGGGGGTAATAGGTAGAAGCAGTTAGGGACAATCAAGCAGGCAAATGGTTGGGAGCCAACAGTCCTGGATTGTGAGAAGGGTCCCAGATTGGAGAGGGTGCAGGCTGGGCTGAGTCACCCCCTCCACTCCATGCACGGATTTCGTGCACGGGGCCTCTAGTCTATATAATAAAAGGTTAAATGGCCATTACGGTGGAACGGACCAGAATGACAAATTGCTATGATGCACACTGACCACCAGGGGGCAGATGTTCAATGCAAGATGCTCCACAGGGAAGTGTCACTTAGCCAGAAGCCAGGCTCATGGCTGGTGAGCACAGTGGTGGTGGTGGGAGCCTCTCCCATCTCTGTGGCAGCTAAGGAGCAGTGAGCAGGCAGGCCGTGAGGAGTGAGGGGTCCCAGAGTACAAGAGAGCGCAGGCCAGGCTGAGGGACTCCCGTGCACTGGGCCTCCAGTATATGAATAACATCATCCTTCAAGTGTTCTATAGCTTTATCCACAACACATTAAGTTCATGAGATTCACATATATTGATTCATGCAACTTTGGTTTATTCATTTTCACTATTGCATAACATTATATAAATTCAACATAATATATATCTATCTCATGCTAAAGGAAAATTAGTTTTTGCTATTATAAATAAACCTGCTGAGAACTTACTTTTAAAAAACATATATGTACACTTGTGTATACAACCAAGAGTTTATTTAAGAGTATGCTTAAATTTTTATTCTTTTGATAAAAATAAATTATAATAAATAAAACCTGCACTTATATAATTTTATATATAATAAATCACATATACTATATAAATGTAAATAAAAATAAATATTATTCTAATCTTTTTACATACTCTAGATGTTTACATCAAAGTTTGACAAGAATTGGCTTTAAATAAATATCATAACTAAAGATACACCAAACACACCTATAGCCATGTTTGAATAATTGTACTTAAATCAATTTACAAAATTGCTTAATGTTTTTTAAAAGGTGATATTTTAAAGCAATACAGTGATAATGTTTTTGCGTGAAAGAAAAATTTTAAAAATCACAGACATTTATACTTTGAATAGTTTGCCATTTTTTGCACTTATATAACTTTACACTTACAAAATATATTTTTTCTCATAATAAATATAAATTAATGTATTTTATATAAAATATGTCTCTGAGAAAAGAAACATTTTACAAACAATCTACAATAGAGTTCATATCTACTATGCCTACTGAAAGTGTTGCATAGATGGGGAAATCAGTAATATTTTGCTAGTGGTGCAAATGTTATATTATTTGCTTCTAAAAATACTATATGTTTTATAATAAATTATATGTTACTTGAAGTTTGGGCTTTTTAAATTGTTCATGGTTCACCCAGTACTTTCTATTAAGTTTTAAGCATCGCCTTGAGAATATGGCATGCTGACCCTCTTTGTATCTAGAGATGCAATTAAAAATAATAGCCTAAATATTCAAGTAGTAGAGAACGTTGGCAATATGACACCGAGACTATTCATTTGACCTTTTTTTGTGGGTTGCAGGCGTACAGTTTGTTTTTAAATGGATGGCATGTTAAAGATCTGCAGTCATGTCATTTTTCCCCCTGACAATTAGAAAGATATAGAAGGAGGAAACTTTTATGAGAGAGATTCCAACTTGGCTACTACCCACAGATCAATAACATCGAGTGTTTCCATAATGTAAATAAACTTTAAATCTCTAGGGACTGGAGAAAAATCAGCTTTGTATAAACAGGTTTTTCATTTGATAAGTACACAATAGATAAAGAAAAACATGTGCCATAGTTCTTCATGGAATGTTTCTCGGATTTGGAAGTGATTTACAGATATTGCCCCGGCCCGCAGGGCAACAACGGGGGCACACAGGAATCACCTAAGAGAATGAAACAAACAAGGGACACGAAGAACGGAGGCAAGACAGGGTTCTGATCAAGCCTCAAAAGTTTATTTAAGAACAGCGGTTATAAGTGTTTAGGCTGGGAAGGGAGGGGCAGGAAGGGGAGTTGTCACAGGGTGATTGGTTGGGCGGTGGGTACTTGTTCTTAGCTGGTTGGCTATTCTAAAGTGGGGAGGGTAACAATTTTGGCGCACGCAGGCTTGTTTGGCGCTCTTGCTTGACCAGGAAGCGAAACTGCCCAAGAAGTGAGACTGGACCTTTTTCCTTCATGGCTCCTGACAAGATATAATCAATTAAAATATAAGTTACTTTAGTTAAGAATCCCATGATCTGTAACTGTAAAAAAGGTCTGGAACCACATCAAAATTACAACTGAAATAAGGAACAACTGTCATTCAGAGCCATCTAAATATGGCTGAAGGGAAGTCTTACAACTAGAAAAGTAAAGAAGAAAGCACACTAAAACTGGTAGAAGGTGGAGAGACATAGAACAGGCTGGTCCAACACCCACATGTGGTGTTTTGTTTTTAAATCAGGAGGGATATCTCAGCTGTGGAAGCCTTCCTATAAGAGCAAGGGGTCCCAGCCCCTCACCAGCCCACCAGCCCAGGGTTGCAGAGCTAGGAAGAGAAGTCCCCAGTACTTCGGGCTGTGTAAACTGATGAGGCTTGTGGTTGAATAATATGGAGGCATCTGGAGAACCAGGCAATTCCTCTTAAAGTGCCTGCACACGAACTTACTGGGAGTCACTCCCTCTGAGCTCCAGCACTGGGTCAAAGGCTTGGGAGGATCCAGTGACATATTGGGGGGGAGGGAGGAATTGGATTGTCTGGCATTGGAGTAAGAACTCAGGACACCTCTCCACAGACAGGGGTGCTTGCATGGGTCATTTTTCCTGTTCTGATAGCCTGGCCAGCATGGCTTAATGGTTGAGCATCTACCTATGAGCCAGGAAGTCATCATTCAATTCCTGGTCAGGGCACATGCCTGGGTTGTGGGCTGTGCAGGAGGCAGTCGATCAGTGATTCTCTCTTATCACTTTTTAAAAATATATTTTTTTAATGATTTCAGAGAGGAAGGGAGAGGGAAAGAGGGATAGAAACATCAATGCTAAGAGAGAATCATTGATTGGCTGTCTCCTGCATACCTCCCATCTGGGGATTGACCCCTCAACCTGGGCATGAGTCCTAATAGGGAATTGAACCATGACCTCCTCCCTGGTTCATAGGTCAATGCTAAACCACTGAGCTATGGCAGCCAGGCAAAATCTAGTATTTATTCAAAGGAACTGAAAACTTATATCCACACAAAACCCTACACACAGATGTGTATAGCAGCTTTATTTGTTAATTGCCAAAATAGTAACACCCTCTGCTGATTATTATTATTATTTTTTAATTTGGGGGAGGTGGTTAAATATAACATTTTTTTCTATTATAGTTGACATTCAATATTATTTTGTATTAATTTTATGTGTACAGCATAGTGGATAGACATTTATATAACTTATGAAGTGATCCTCCAGATAAATCTGCTACCTACCTGATACCATAAAATGTTTTTAAAATATTATTGACTTTAATATATTCCCTATACTGTACTTCACATCCCTGCGAATACTTTGTAACTACCAGATTGTAGTTCTTACTTCCTTTACCTTTTCCACTCAGGCCTTCTTTCATTGGCAACCATTGGTTTGTTCTTTGTATTTATGAGACTCTTTCTGTTTTGTTTGTTTGTTTATGTTCTTCTTTAGATCCCATATATAAGTGAAATCATGTGGTAATTTTCTCTCTGTCTTACTTATCTCACTTCTTTAAATAGTTCTTTCCCAAGCATGCCCAGGATTTGTTCTGTTCTGAAGCCCTTCTCTTAATTTTATTACTGTTTGCCATCTGAAGACACTCAAATTTCAACACTACTAGGTCCTGGATATTTTCTGTTTAATAATTCTGGCCTTTTTTTTTCTTTGAGGTTTTACTACAAGAAACTTGAAACCAGATAACACCTTCAGTATTCTACCTTGAAATCATTTTTAGCTAGGTCACTTGGTGAATTAGATACATTTTCTATTTTCTACATTAGCATAGGCCACAACATTGCTAAACTTTCTACCACTGCATATAGGAACCCCTGTGCTCTGATTTCCAATAAAAGTTTTTGTACTATCCTCTAAGCTCTCACTACAAACTCCTCAAAGCCATCATATTTCCACAAATAATGTCTTCAAGGCACTTTGCATTTTTACTAAAACTCTCCTCCAAGTTCCCCAGTTTCTACACTGCACAAGAATCAAAATTAGCATTTGTTATCTAGTGCTGTATAACACTTTACTCCTTAATATAGTAATTTAAAAACAACAGAAAACATAATACTGACATTGTTACATTTTCAGCCAACATGTACGTAGAGATATAGTACCGTACATTGGATTTTAAAAATATATATATTTTATTGATTTTTTTTTTTTTACAGAGAGGAAGGGAGAGAGATAGAGAGTTAGAAACATTGATGAGAGAGTCATAGATCAGCTGCCTCCTGCACACCCCCTACCGGGGATGTGCCCGCAACTAATGTACATGCCCTTGACCAGAATCGAACCCGGGACCCTTCAGTCTGCAGGCTGACGCTCTATCCACTGAGCCAAGCCAGTGAGGGCCGTACATTGGATTTTTGAGATCGTCTTGTCCTATAGCTGAAAGATAATATTGAAGTAGCCTGCGAGGCTGCTAGATTAACTTTTAATCATAGAAATATACACACAATGAATTATTTCTAGATCTATTTTGTCCAACTGTATTCACAGGAAGTCAGAGAAATGTGCAAAATATAATGTGTGAGTTTTTTAAAAATACAGAAGCTATAGAGAAATGAGGGATTAGTCATTATCACAATTCATAACTACAAATGGACTCTCTGAAACGGGTGAGTTGTCTATTCTGTTACCATGGACATGAAATGATTTGCTTCTTGAGTCTTTTTATATTTTCTGCAAAGTTGAAAGGAAAGAAAGACTAGTTTATAAGAAATATTCTCGTTTACTAAAAAACAAAAATAATAACAAGAGTTCAACAAAACTTTTGTAATTTTGAATTGGGAGTGACAGATGAGGGTAAGGATAGGACAGGAGGAGGGGATCTTAGAAACAGCCTGTGATTTCTGGTAATATAAATGATGTACAACTAATCTAATTTAATTAAATTTAGAATCGTAACAGACCCCTTTTAGGAGCTAGTGAATTGCTTTTCTTTTGTATATCTCCTTTCTGCTGAAATGCAGTACATTAAAATGAATAAGAACAATAGAGAGTTTCCACTAATCTCATCTGCAATTCCATCTGATCGAATGTGAAGATTTTAATTAAAGCTGGACTTTGTTCAAAAAGAGGCACTATTGTAACAAACCATAATTAAGTTGATTTTTTTTCACGGTGTATGGGTCACACATTCACTTTTTATTATATTTGGTTCTCCTAGTGTCTTTAATTTTTTGTTTGTATATTAATAACAAATTATGATTTTTTTATTTTTTCTATAACAAGCATTATTCATTCACCTCAGTGATCTGTCTTGAGATATTCCATCCTTAGAAACTTTTGGACACCTTTCACACACAAATATAAAACAAATATTAATTCATTAGGTTCTATCAAAATTAAAGATAATTATGAATATAACTTATTAGTCTAATTTACTTGACAATGTACAGTCCACAACACACACACACACACACACACACACACACACACACACACCATAAAATATACTGTAATTAGAGCTGCTTGAAATTCTATAGTGAAAATGCAGAGGAAAATATCTGACATATACACATTAACTGTATGTATTTATGTCCAAGATGCCCTAGAAAATCCTTATAGAATAACAATGCCTTCAGTTCAAACAATGATTAATGCTAATTAAACAGTTTTGGTCAACGACACATATATGTGACATAATTATAGCTCCTAGTGACTGAAGTGACAGTGTTCTCCATAATTAGGTAGTGAGATAAGAAGTTAGAGCTCCATGGTCTCACAAAGGCAATTGTCAGTTGTTTACTCTTTTCTTTCTTCTATTCCAATGCTTGTATTAAAAGCCTAAAACCTCAACACATTTTATAATAATGTTTTTTATTTCAAGAATTCAGAATTTTAATTATTCACATTACATTTTGAGTCTATAAAATAATATTCATAAAACATGTCGAAAACACAATCTATATGTACCCATAACATAGTTTTCAGAAGGAGAAATACTGCCATTTGTTGTCAATCTCTGGTATGATCTCTTAAATCCTAAGCTTTTTTCCTCCACCTTCATTTGAAATTTTGTGTTTGTAATTCTTTACTTTTCCTTTAGTTTTGCTATATAGTTGTATTTCTATACACTATAGTGACTATACAGTAATGTTTACTTATGCCTTTATAGTATAACTTTTAAATTATAATGTAATTATACTTTGTAAATTTGTTTACAACTGGGTTTTTGCTGCTGAACATTGTGTTGGGTAAGCTTTCATTTTGGGTTGAACCTGGGTAAGGGTTTCTGTGTGCTGGTCTGGGTTTTTTTGTTTTGTTGTTTGGTTTTTTTAAATATATTTTATTGATTATTTTTTACAGAGCGGAAGAGAGAGAGATAGAGAGTTAAAAACATCGATGAGAGAGAATCATCGATCAGCTGCCTCTTGCACACCCCCTATTGGGGATGTGCCCGCAACCAAGGTACATGCCCTTGACCGGAATCGAACCCGGGACCTTTCAGTCTGCAGGCCGACACTCTATCCATTGAGCCAAACAGGTTTTGGCTGGTCTGGGGTTTTGTGATTTTAACTTCCTGCCAGTGCCAAAGGAAGGAACACGTGGGCTTTCTTATCAATTCTATAGGGGGCAGAAGGAGAAAGGAGAGTGTGGGATTGAAGACTTCAATAGTCAGCATCAAAACTGGATTAATATTTTTGTTATAATTTATACCTGATATTTGACAGATGACTAAAATGTGCTATGTTTCATTTAATTGAATTTTATCTCATTTAAGTAAGATATTATGGGGATTTAGGAGGCCCGTAGCCTGCAACTGGTAAGGGTGTTGAAAGTCCTATTGAATATTTTGTTCAAGAACCCAGCACTGTATATTTTAAGAAATAAAATGAGCCAAAACCGGTTTGGCTCAGTGGTAGAGCATCGGTCTGCGGACTGAAAGGTCCCAGGTTCGATTCTGGTCAAGGGCATGTACATGGGTTGCTGGCACATCTCCGGTAGGGGGTGTGCAAGAGGCAGCTGGTTGATGTTTCTCTCTCATCGACATTTCTAGATCTCTATCTCTCTCCCTTCCTCTCTGTAAAATATAAATAAAATATATTTTTCAAAAAAAGAAATAAAATGAGGGCCTTGGTCACTATCAAGAGTGTCCTGAACTCCCAAGGGGATCAGGAGTGGGTCTGGCTTTAGCAAGTGCAGGAACCTAGTGACCTTCACTTACATATCGTGTATTTGTGAGGCAAGAGATACCTGGAGTTCCTTATTCGAATGGAAATTTTCAGATAAGGGATTGTTGCTGCCTGTAGACTGGACTACACCCAAGAATCAGTAAAAATGCAGATGAGCTGAAATCTCATTGGCCAAAGTATCCTGTGTTAAGATGGCTGATTAACCTTCAGCCAGTTTTGCTGACTCTTGGCTTCCATTATCGATCTGGGAGGTGGGATTAAAGGATCAAGAGCAGCAACTCCCCAGTGAGCTCCATCTTTTATAATGGTGGCTCTGCCATGCTTCCTTTATGAGCTCCCTTTGATGCTCACTTAACTGATATCAAGAGGCTGCTTAGAAGACAAGGAGCACAGAACAGGGTTACCTCCTTTATCACTATGACATTTGGCAAAGGAATGAGGACAGGAAATCCCAGTGTGCACTCAGCAATTACTACCTTAAGGAGTAATGTTATAGGAGGCCACGAAGGGTGGTTTCTTGCACAGGAAGCCCGTAAGCAATTATGGCCACGATGGGTGGACCAAGGCCCACAGGAGGAATGAGAGGAGGTTGCCAATTCCCAGAGAGTGAAGAAGTCTTTCTAGTACACTAACAAAAGTGCCTGTTTGTATTGCAATTTGGACAGATTCCAGAGCTTTGCATTATAGAAAGCACCATTCTTAGACTGATATGTGTGTAACAGCATAAATGGGCTTAAGTAAGATTTGTAAAGGAGGAATATGTTGTTTATAAAACTCAAATCCTAAAAGATCTTGGGTTTGTTTTTGCTGTTCTACTTAGAAGCTCTCCCTTTTCTCCTACTGCACCGATGCCATGTGACCCACTCAGCTCAGGAAGCTGGACCTCGCTGCTCGGGCACCTGGGCTCTCTGTGAGGTAATGGGCTGCTCACTGGGAACGTGGCCTGGCTCTGAGGATTAAGGGCCTGGGACTGCACCCAGATAAACAAGCTTTACGGTGCTTTGGCTGGCCAGAGCCTGATTGTGCTTGGCTTCCTCTAAAATCAATTTGGGCTTCAGGAGAACCCTAAAAGATAAAGAGATCCCAAATGTCTAATCAGTGATCCTGTCCCGGAGGCCCAGCTGTGCTGAGGGTATCCCTAACCCCAAAAATATGAAGATAATGTAAAGAGCCTCTCGGACAACTTCAAGCATACCAACATCCAGATTATGGGGTCATAGAAGAAGAGAGAGAGCAAGATATTGAAAATCTATTTGAAGAAATAATGACAGAAAACTTACCCTACCTGGTGAAAGAAATAGACTTACAAGTCCAGGGAGTATAGAGAACCCCAAACAAAAGGAACCAAAGAGGCCCATACTAAGATGCATCATAGTTAAAATGCCAAGGGTTAAAGACAAAGAGAGAATCTTAAAAGCAGCAAGAGAAAAATAGTTACCTACAAGAGAGTACCCATATAATTGTCAGCTGATTTCTCAACTGAAACTATACAGGCCAGAAGGGAGTGGCAAGAAATATTCAAAGTGATGATTAGCAAGAACATATAACCAAGATTGCTCTACCCAGCGAAGCTATCATTTAGAATTGAAGGTCAGATAAACAGCTTCACAGATAAGAAAAAAACTTAAAGGAGTTCATCACCACCAAACCAGTATTATATGAAATGCTGAAGGGTATTCTTTAAAAAGAGGAAGAAGAAGAAAAAGGTAAAGATAAAAATTATGAACAACAAAGTGACAACAAATACATATCTATCAACAAGTAAATCTAAAAATCAAGTGAATAAAAAATTTGATGAACAGAATAAACTGGTGAATATAATAAAAAGGAAGTGGACTGCCATTTCTGGGGGAAGGGGATTTGGGGGTGCTAGAAGAGATTGTACAAAAATCGTATAGCCATAGATGAGGACAGTGTGTGTGGGGGGGGTAAGGGCAGAAGGTGGGGTGGGAACCAGGTGGAGGGGAGTTATGTTGGGGGGGGGCAGGAGAGGAACAACTGTAATAATCTGAACAATAAAGATTTATTTTTAAAATATTAATTTATTTTAAAAAGATTATGTCTGATCACAGAGATGTTGAGGTAGCCAAAGGGTAGAGGGTAGCCAGATGAGCATGTATTATTGTGTCCCTTAGCAGGTGAAAGCTAACTGCATCTGAAAGGCTATTGGAATAGACACTAGACTTATTAGCAAAACCTATGACTGCTGGGTGGATGGAGTCAGTAATTTTTATAAGATTGGGTATAGGGGCCTTAAATGGTGTCACTATAGTGTTAACATGATAATGATCCACTCAGGTTAAAATAAGGTCATTTGGGGTTGTTAATTAGAGGGGCAGTGAGGATGATCTCCCATTCTCCAAATAGATCTTATGTAATGGGTTTTAACCCTTGAAGGCCCAGTTTTCATTTACATGTACAACTTGCTTTATTGCACTTCACTCTATTGCACTTCACAAATACTGCCTTTTGTACAAATTGGAGGATAGACCCTCCACCAGCAAAAAGATTACAACTTGCCAAAGGCTCAGATTATGCCTATTATTTTTTTTTAGAAATAAAGTATTTTTAATTAAGGTATGTGCATTGTTCTTTTAGCCATAATGCCATTGAACTTTTATACACCACAGTGTAGTGTGTGAACTAGGAAACCAAGAAATGTGACTTGTTTTTTGCTATATTTGCTTTCTGTAACTGTTCTGAACCAAATCTGTGCTATCTTTGAGGAATGCCTGTGTTTGGGCAGTATGTGCTATTTTATCTAGGGGAAGGTACATAGGGTCTCTTTTATCAGGCTAATTTTAAGTGTCAAAGACTTCATTTAATTTTAATTTACTGCTCATTGATTCAGATCAGCCATAACTACTATTACATATTTCAGGAAATTGGGCACTATGACTAGATAATGTAGGTAAGACAGTTTCAGAGTTTAAGGAAAGGCATACCTGTTTATCCTCTATTTTATGTTCAGCAGCTCCCCCAATGTTATAAGTGTACCTGGTTTAAATTTAGTGGGATCTCCAGAAATAAATGTAATTGCAGCCCCCATAATGATCAAGGCCAGGAAGCTTTGCCAATTGGTGCCTTGAAGCAGATGTTAAAGTTAATAATATAACATTGAAAGTCAACTGCAGTTAAAAAATCAAAACAAAAAATACAGTTAAACTCTTTGATTCAGGTTCTTTAACCCGCTAATTTTCACTTATTTGGAATAATCTGTCTTTTTTTTTTTTTTTTTTTTTTTAAGGTTTGAGTCTGTTTTTATTTCTCTTGCTTGGGATACATAGAGCTTCTCAAACCTGTATATTTGATATTTCACCAGTTTAGGAATATTCTGTCATTATCTCTTCAAAAATTGTCACCACCTCACTTTCTCTTTCCTCTCGTTCTGAAATACAAATTTGTCATGTATTAGACTCATGTCTTCTAACCTCCTCTCTTTCACATTTTTAATCATGTTACTCATGCATTTCCCATACAGTCTTATGACCTCTCTCCATTCAAACTCAATAATCTATTCTTCAGTAATAGCTACTTTCCTATAAGTGCATTGATAGTTTTAAATTTTAATAAATATAGTTTCAATTTGTAAAAATTTTAATTATTACTTTTAATATGAGTCACATTTTAAAGTTTGATTACCAATCTTTACATTTCAATTCCTTTCATTTATTCATAGTTTGATAATTATAGTATCAAAACTTTCTGTATATTCTGCTGTGTTACTTGCCATCTGCTTCTCACTCATAGTACTTTGTTCTCCTTTCAGGTTTGACTGTGAAGTTATATTTATATTTTTATATAATTATTAGCTGTAAGAATTATTTGCATTTATAAAGAACTCATAAAACTCAACATGAAATAAACCAACAATCCAATTACAAAATGGTCAAAGGACCTAAATAAATACTTCTCAAAGAGGACATAGAGATGGCTAATAGACAGATACAAAAAGATCCTCAGTGTCATCAATCATCAGATAAATGCAAATTAAAATCACAATGAGATAATACCTCACTCCTGTCAGAATGGCTATCATCAATAAATCAACAAGTGTTGGCCAAGATGTGGAGAAAAGGATACCCTTGTGCACTGTTGGTGGGAACGCATAGTTAGAGATAATGATAATATAGATAATATAGAGATAATGACAGAATATTCCTAAACTGGTGAAATATCAAATATACAGGTTTGAGAAGCTCTATGTATCCCAAGCAAGAGAAATAAAAACAGACTCAAACCTTAAAAAAAAAAAGACAGATTATTCCAAATAAGTGAAAATTAGCGGGTTAAAGAACCTGAATCAAAGAGTTTAACTGTATTTTTTGTTTTGATTTTTTAACTGCAGTTGACTTTCAATGTTATATTATTAACTTTAACATCTGCTTCAAGGCACCAATTGGCAAAGCTTCCTGGCCTTGATCATTATGGGGGCTGCAATTACATTTATTTCTGGAGATCCCACTAAATTTAAACCAGGTACACTTATAACATTGGGGGAGCTGCTCAACATAAAATAGAGGATAAACAGGTATGCCTTTCCTTAAACTCTGAAACTGTCTTACCTACATTATCTAGTCATAATGCCCAATTTCCTGAAATATGTAATAGTAGTTATGGCTGATCTGAATCAATGAGCAGTAAATTAAAATTAAATGAAGTCATTATGAAAAACAGGGTGGAGGCTCCTCAAGAAATTAAAACTGCCTTATGACCCAGCAATTCTACTTCTGGATTTATATATTAGAAGAAACCCAAAGCACTAATTTGTAAGAATATCTGAACTGCTATGTTTATTGCAGCATTATTTATAAATAGCCAAGATTTGGAAGTAACTCAAATGCCCACCAATAGATGAATGGATAAAAAAGTAGTGTTTCATGTATACTATGGAATATTATTACTCAGCCATGAAAAAGAAACAAACTCTTACCATTTGCAACCGCATGAATAAACCTATTATGCTAAGTGAAATAAACCAATCAGAGAATGACAAATACTATATGATTTCATTTATATATGGAATCCAAAGAACAATATGAATGAACAAACTAAACAGAAACAGACTCCCAGATATAGAGAACAGACTGATGGTTGCCAGAAGGAAGGGCAGTTAGGGGACTGAAAAAGGTGAAGGATTAAGAAATACAGATTGGTAGTTACAAATAGTCATTGGGATATAAAGGAAAGCATAGGAAATATAGTCAATAATATTATAATAATTATGTATTATGCTAAATAGGGACTGGATATATCAGGGGGACCACTTTGTAAAGTATATGATTGTCTAATTACTGTGCAAAATAATATTGAATGCAAACTGTAATTGAGAAAAGTGAAAAAATAAAGTTAGTATTTTTCACTTCCAGTATTTCTTATGAAATTGTTTGAATTAAAAGGGGATAAAACATTTTTTACTTATCACAAAGTAATGAAAAAAATGGAAATTCAATCTCATATGTGAGTGTACAAAGGTAGCTCATGCATGCTAAGCTATCATACTGAGAAAAAGCAATGCCTATGCTCCCCCACTTTATATCTTTTGTAGGTGCCCTCACACAATTATATGGGCTTACTCATACCGCAGTTTTGGTGTAGGAGACATTAGTGAACATGATATAAATAGATATTTGACATATACTTCCACACTGAAGCTTATCTTCTCAGAATTCTTCCTCTTGGCACTCAGTAGCCATGTTGTAAATTAGTCCTAGCTCCCTTACTGGAGAGAAGTTACGTGGAGGGGCCCTGGCAGATACAAAACCACATGGCGAGCTAGCACCAATGAGGATAACTGAGGCCCCCAGGGGCAGTTAGTTCCAAGGCCCATTTATGTGAGAGAGGCCTTTTTAAATCTCTGGCTCAGTTAACTTTTTTTTCTTTTTTTTTTTTTTAGATCAGGCACATTTTTAATATTGATGTGTAATTGACATAACTAGCTCAGTCTATTTGGATACACACAATCTCAGAGTGACACCAGTGGACAGACACTATATGGAGCAGAAAAAGAGCCCAATCAACTTCAAAAACATGAAAAGTAATATATCTCTGTTGTTTTAAGGCACTAAGTTTTGGAATGGCTTATTATTAAGCAATAGAGAAGAAGAAATATCATGTAAGATTTGATAAATTTTGCTTTCTTGCATAAAATCATGACATTGAAAGCCAAAATAAGTATGCATTCTTTTTATTTTGATGCTGTTTATTTCCAAAGTACTTTAAAATATTTACTAAAATATACATGGGAAACCTTTTAACATCCTCCCTGTTTTATAAAATTTCAGAGATATCTTATTTGTAATGAAACCATTTGGCAGAACACAAATAATTTTATTATTATTTTTATCTATTTTAAGTAAAATATCATGCAATTGTTTGCTTTCATTGCTAAGAGCTGTCATGAAAAGATTTATATTCTATACTGATTAATAATCCCAGGCTGTGTTTCATGCCCTTTAATAAAAATTTGACCTTATTTGCTCTTTAAAAAAGTTTTCCTCTGCTCTTAAAGGCTGCAATTCCATTGAATGATTTCTCAAATGCTTGAGGAGTCATACTGTGTAATATTGGCTATTCTTCACAGTGTGCAACATTATATTGCATGTGTTTTACTATCGAGTGATTTTATTTTGTAGTCTTGCTAGTACTATCATATAATTAAATTGTAAACTCATGTGGTGTAAAGGTCGGGCACTTTAAATACACAAAAGCAAATGCTAGGTGGATTTAGAGTTCTACTCTTGGCATACTGAAATCTGCATAAGGAATGAAAAAATCATGTATATTTCAATTGAAATTTCTAGTCTCTGGAACAAAGTTTGGCAGCTTCCTGTTACTATACAGGAATTTTCCACAGACCCTTAAATTAAAAAAAAAAAATCCTTCAGGTTTTTTTTTTTAGAATATTCATGGAAGAAACACATTCTTGTTAGATATTTTCAACATAGTCAGGAATATGACTGTTCACTGTAGCTGGTGGCTGCTTTTTTTCTTCTTAACAATTTTCCCTGTAAATACACCTTGATTTTTGCTTTATGGTTGCTTTCACAGTAGAAATATACCATGCCTTTTTGGTGACCAAAATTTTGGATGATCCTAGCTGACTTATTCTTCATGTCGTAGCTCTTTTTAAATGGGTACATTGATTTATAACTATTCCTAACTTTCTTTAAAATGCAAGGAAACATGTTTGCATATACTAATTATATTTATTTCATGTTATCCTTGTACCATGGAGATTCCAGAGAAATCAAAGCTTAACTAATGTTGGGCAATCTTGTTATTACATGGACCATGAGGCTCTTTATATAAATGGCTCTTGGAAAAAAGAAATGTTCCAGTTATTCTTTGAGAACATTCTGAATTAAATTTAAATGGTCCACTTCTAATATGATAGAATAATCATATCATTCATACCACATTACCTTTTCAGAAGAAGAGCATTAGATTATTTATTCATTTACTTAGAATCTGAGAATTATCTTAGAGTAGGTTTATATCTTAAAATTTAATTTCTTCCCTTGATCATTGATATCTCCTACCTTAAGTATCATAATGAATGAGTCCATGACAAGGCTTCCTGGTAAGTTCTATGTATAATACATATACGTATTCATCTGGGAAGAATGTCCAACTTTTGTTAGATAACTGCAAAGATATTATGAACTTGATTGTCCATCTCAGGCTTTACAAACTGAATGTGAGTACTTTCCATGATGAATAATATGCAATTTCTTTAAATTCTTATGTTGAGATTAAATATATTTTCATATTTATATATACTTTTACTATTCCTAGTTATATCTTTTCTGATAATTAAAAATAACTATTTTGATTATTCTCTTACTTGTGAGTGATAGGTAATGTAAGAAAATATTATAGAGTAAGTCCATTAGTAATTTAATATTAACAAGACCTTGATTTATGTGCAACGATGGATGGAAATTTTGGCTTCATCTACTGTACTCTTGATTTCCTGTAAATTATTCTTCATTTCAGTTAGTGTATCTTTCATTTCTGACTGGTCCTTATTAATGCTGTTGAGATTCTTACTAAGATTATTAAGCAAACCAGTGTTCTAAACTTTGCATCTAAGCCTGGCTATTATGACTCAGTGGTTGAGTGCCAACCCATGAACCAAGAGGACATGGTTGATTTTCCCCATTAGGGAACATGCCAGAGTTGCAGTCTTGATCCCCAGTACAGGGCTTGAAGGAGGCAACTCATCAATGATTCTCTCACATTATTGATGTTTTAAAAAAAAAAAAGTCCTGGCAGGTATTGCTCTGTGATTAGAGTGAAGGCACATTGCTTTTCTCCATCCTGCCCTCTCCTCCCCCCCTCGCCGTCCCCCCTAGAGTTTTGTTCTGTTTTCCTTTTTCTTTTTCTTTTTTCCATTTGGGACATGTTTCTTTGTCTCCTCAGTGTGTGTGTGTGTGTGTGTGTGTGTGTGTGTGTGTGTGTGTGTTATCTAGAGCTGCTATGTCTTCCAAGTTGGTAGAGTGGTCTAATATAGTCAGTATTCTGTAGGGTCCAGTGGCACAGCTTCCATGACCACCCACGCTGGTCACTTGAGTTTCAGCCACTGAGGGGGCTGTGTGGACCTTCTTGTTGTAGATGAGTCTTGAATGCTGTAGGCATGTCAGTGGGAGGGATTTATCCCAGAGCTAATCATCTACAAGGACTGGCTTTGACATGGACCACTGATTTCTTTCTTTGTTTAAATATATTTTATTGATTTTTCACAGAGAGGAAGGGAGAGGGATAGAGAGCTAGAAACATCAATGAGAGAGATACATCAACCAGCTGCCTCCTGCACAGCCCCCACCGGGGATGTGCCCGCAACCAAGGTACATGCCCTTGATCTGAATCGAACCTGGGACCCTTGAGTCCGCAGACTGACGCTCTACCCACTGAGCCAAACCGGTTTCGGCTGGACCACTGATTTCTTACCACTGTAGAGGATCATCTGTGCAGAGGCCCACCCCACAGAGCAGGACTTACCAGAGAAGGGTTCTAGTTCCCACTAAGTCTACCCATTGAGTGTGTCACTTATGAAGGTGATTGTGTGGTGGTGCTATGACATAGACTGAAACTATCTACCAAGTGCACTGGTTCTGAGGTTTCCTGGGAGGTGCAGGCCAAAGTCAGCCATCACCAATGTCCTGCCCAAGGCCACCTGGCATGAGCTACAAAGCAATTTCAGATGACTACTACTTGTGCTGAACTTACGCAAAGCAAAAGTATGAACCAAGATTGGTTGCTGTTAGTGTCAGGGCTCGGGCCACTTAGAAAGACATATAAGGCATACTGAGACCAAATGCTGCTTATTTGAGGGATTTTAGAAAAGTCTGAAGCATGAGAGAAGTCAGGACATCCTTATGGAGAAGCCACTGGCAACAGTTTGGGTGTGCCTGAAATTTGGGTGGGACAGGGTCTCAGGGAATCACCAGGATGGGATTGTTCTAACTACATGTCAACCTGTGAGTCAGGTTGATGGGTCTCAGATATCGTGCCCACCTGCCAGCTTTATGCAGGGGAGGGCTTGTCAAAGGAATAATGGTCTCTGTCAGCTCTTCTGTCCCAGAGATTGCTGTCACACCCACCTCCTAGGTCTCACCTTGATGCCGAATGTTCAATTTCTCCATGTATATTTCTGGTGCCTTTCAAGGTCCCAGTGCGGGAGCTCAGAGGGAGTGCATCTGAATAAGCCTGTGCACCACTTGTTTTTGTAGCCAGAAGTTATGGGACTTCACTTCCTGGCACTGGACCCCTATGATGGGGAGCCTGGTATGAGGTTGGGACTTCTTGCTCCTCAGGGTGGATCTCTGTAGCTGAGATATTCCTCCCAATATTTAGCTGATGTGGAACCAGCCTATTCCAAGTCTCCTACCCTCCTACCAGTTTCCAGGTGGCTTCTTTAATTCCCGCATTGTAGGACTTCCTTATAGACAGATTTTAAATGTTTCATTCTGTAGTTCAGTTGTAATTTTTATGTAGTTGTGGGAGGAAGTAAACACCACCTTTAACTATATGACCCTCTTGCCTGAAAGTCTAAGTTTTATTCTTAAAATAGATATAGTACTTATTCTATAATAAAGAAGTAATATTTAAATTGACTGTCACACACTCACACAAGATGGCCACCCTCGGATAGACAGAAGATGGCCACCACAAGATGACTGGCAAGAGAGGGCAGTTGTGGGCAATCAGGCCAGAAGGGGAGGGCAGTTGGGGGGAACCAGGCCTGTAGGGGAGAATTGTTGGGAGCAATCAACCCAGCAGGGAAAGGCAATTTGGGGCAATCGGGCTGGCAGGGAAGCAGTTAGGCATCAATCAGGCAGGCAGAGGAGTGGTTAGACATTGATCAGGTTGGCAGGGGAGTGATTAGGGGCAATCAGGTAGGCAGGTAGGCAGACAGGCAGTCCTGGATTGTGAGGGGGATATCTGACTGTGGGATTGTGCCTAAACCAGCAGTTGGACATCTCCTAAGAGGTTCCAGATTGGAGAGGGTCCAGGCTGGGCTGAGGGACATTCCCCCAGTGTATGAATTTTGTGCATCGGGCCTCTAGTATTTTAATATTAATATATAATATAACCTTTAAAAATAATTGCTGTAGACTATGTCTCAGGAAATATCTGAATATCTCTAATATATGCACAATAGTTACAGAATCTTAAAATTTTTTAAACATTTACCTAGAATTATTAGAATTGTAAAGATACATTCTGCAAAAATATTGATTTTATGTTATGACATTATATGCCTTTCCCGTTAGATGCTTTTGCTTTAGTTACTGATTTTTGTTGTCTTTTTATTTTTATATTTTTATAATATATTTTTATTGATTTCAGAGAGGAAGGCAGAGATAGAGACATCAATGATGAGAAAGAATCATTGATTGACTGCCTCCTGCATACCCCCTACTGGGGATCAAGCTCACAACCTGGGTATGTACTCTGACCAGGATTCAAATGGTGACCTCCTGTTTCATGGGTTAAAGCTCAATCACTGAACTACACCATATTTTTTTATGTGCAGATACTTAAAATGTCTCTTGTATCCGATTGTACAGAGAGCATAAGAATATCTTTTTCATTCTGGGTCATTGTTCTAACTACATGTCATCAAAGGGAAGGAAAAGATGAATATGTCAACTTGAGAGCATTAGGATGTGTACAAAGAGTTGACAGAAATACTTGTTTAATCAGGATTAGGTTTCCTATAAAATTGAAGTCAAGATCATTACATAGTCATAATTTAATCATTTATACAACATTTTAAAATTTGCATTTAATTAGAAGAAAGTTGTATTCAGTTTTTGCACTATTGAAATATATTAAGTATTTCTGAGGGACAGACAAAATGTTTCCTTCTGTATTATATTTTTATGGAACAGATAATTTTGTTCTGTATCTGGCTAAGTGTGAAGAGCTTCATTATATTATGAACACTATTATGAACAAATTACTTTGATAATTTACCATGATAATGCTTAACAATTGGGCATGCCCAATTTGACTTTAGAAAAAGTATATTTAGAGAGGTTTATAAATAGTGAGTATGATGAAACTAAATGTATCTTCTGATACTAATTTTGATTCCAACCATCTGATATCAACAGAATACTACTCTAAAATTAGAATATTTACTAGATCAGAAGAAGGTATCATTCACAATTACACAAGGATTATTTTCCATATTCTCAAGCTTAAAGACTTTGTACATCTTTTTTAATTCTTTCTGTGAATCTGGAAGGCTGACAGAGTTACTTGGAGGTTACCTTTAAACAGATTTCTGAATATTGCCAGAGAATGTGTTACTTTATGTACTTGCCAATATTTGGCTCTAAATTTTTATTTACATATCAAAAATTGTATCCAAAACTGCTTTTGAAGCTATAGTTAAAAATAACCCTAAAAATTGCTAAAATATTATTTTAATGAGCCATTTAGAAAATTAGCATTTAAATAGAATTAGCTCCCACATATTTATCACCTAGCTTCTGCAATTTTGCCAATTTTGTTTAATTTATTCCCTCACTTTTTTTAAGGAAAAAAATATTTAAAGAAAATCTCTAAAGACATGTTATTGTACCATGAACACTTCAGTATACGTTTTAAGTTGATAAGAACTTTTATTTTTAACTGCCATTCAATTTTCATACTTTACACAATTCAAAAATAATTATTTTTTCAACGTTTAGCTATTGAAAAATATCAAAATTTCTGAAAGGTTGAAAGAAAAGTGAAATGAATACCTGCATATCCTTCCTTCATTTAGAATTAGCAATTGTTAAAATTTTCAATATCTCTCAATATTCCAAAGTTTACCCAGTATAGTTACAGGCAGTTGTCGGGTTACGTGGGACTCAACTTATGTCATGTGGTGGCCATCTCCCATTTATTTATATAAAAAAAAGTTCCATCATTTCTACATATGTACATATGTGCTTTAAGTTTTTTATTATTTATTTACCACAAGTAAAGGTCAGGAATTATCTTCTTTCTTTCTTTCTTTCTTTCTTTCTTTCTTTCTTTCTTTCTTTCTTTCTTTCTTTCTTTCTTTCATTTCACTTCGTTACTGCTATGTATGTGCTCCATGTGAGTGATGCAGGTGCTTATGTAGGTGGGTTCTGACTTACGGCGAAAATCGCATTACATCGCGTTGTAGGAATGCAGATCTCCTACATAATGGGAGGACCTACTGTATTTATTTTATTCTCAATGAAGGGGTTAATCAAGAATAATACTTTGCAGTTAGCCTCCCTTAATCTAGAACATTTCCTAAGTTTTTGTTTGTGTGTTTTTTTGTTGTTGTAGTTGTTTATTTGTGTGTATTTCATGACATTGAAGTTTAAAAATAGTCCAGACCAATTGTTTTACAAAATGGCCTTCAATTTGCTTCGCCTTCAATGGTCTGATTGTTGCCTCATGATTAGATTTTATTTATTTATTTATTATTTATTGTTAATTTTCACCTGAGGATTTTTCCCCCATTGATTTTTCTAGAGAGAATAGAAGTGAAGGGGAGAGAGAGAGAAACATTGATGTGAGGCACATCAATTGGTTGCCTCTCATGTGCTCCAACTGGGGCAAGGGATGGAGCCTGCAATCAAGCTACCTGTGTCCTTGATAAGAAATTGAACCTGGAAATGCTTTAACTACTGAAAAAACTGTTTTTTTTTTTTTAAAGCAGGAACATTATATGGTGTTTATGTAATATTCCAGAAGTATCCTATATGATAAAAGCCCAGCAACCAAAATGGCAAAATGACCAGAATGACCAGAACTACTGTGGCCTGGTTGGCCCTGCCCCCTAGGGGTCCCAGCTATCAGGTGTGTGGTTGAACTGTGGCTCCTTCCCCCAGATGATTCCACCTCACAGCAGGGACCCCCACCCTGATTGGAGGTACGGCCAGCCTACAAACTGCCCCAGCTGGCCCTACCCCCCTGTGGGGACCTCCCACTCTGATCTGGGGCCCCCATCATGCCAGGCTGGTCCCCACCTGTGCACTGGGCCTCTATCCTATATGATAAAAGGACAATATGCAAATTGGTCCTAAAGGCTGAACAACCAGAATGACTGCTCGACCAATCACTATGAGACACACTGATCACTTCTAGGTCCCTTTCCTTGGCTGACAGGCTTTGATCGACTGATGGGGAATGGGGAACTGGGGATGGGTATGTGAGTGGTATGTGGGTGGCACCAGGCCAAGGTCCCTGCCCCATGGGTCACCCCACACACAGAGGATGAACTGCAGTGAGAATAGGACCAATGAGTGGTCAGGAATGGCCAACCTATAGGTTCCTCTGATTGTTGGATGGTGAATGGGGACCTGGGGGTGGGTGGCAGCAGGGGGCTTGGACAGCTGTGGACAGCCAGGGAAGATAGCTCTGATCTCAGGCCAGGCCGAGGGACTGCACCTGTGCATGAACTTCATGGGCCAGTCCTCAAGTATGCTATACATTTGTTCCATTATTGGTGATATTATATTTGCTCATCTGGCTAAGGTTGTGTCCACCAGATTTCTTCATTATAGTTTTTCTCATTATAAATAATAAGTAATATGAAGAATACAACTTAAGTAATATGTAAATATCTCATGTCCCCCAAATTTTCACTAAAAAATTAGTACCTGTATTATATTATCTTATACACAATCTTCCTATACAGCTTCCTCTTTGTCTATAAATACCTTGAGTTGTTTAGTTTAAATTATGATTCAGACAAAGTTTACACATTTTCTCTAACAGTACCTCTTCCCACTTTCCTCACGCTATCTCTCTTTCATATTTTTCATTGCTTTGTTACATAAATTGGATCAATTACCTTGTAGAATGATCCTTCCCTTATTTTGTATTCAACTTGAACTTTTATTTTTCTTATTTCTTGTAGACTGGTATTGATGTCTAGAGAACTGATTAAATTTAATTTCAGATTTTTTTCTAAAGCAAATACTTTATGTGCTGCTGAGATTTTCTTATTTGTCTCTTAAAGATAACATCTTAACTGGTTTTATTTTGCAACTAGAGGCCTGGTGCATGAATTTATGCACAGGTGGGGGTCCGGCCAGCCCACCCGGATCACAGCCGATTGGGCTGGGGAGGCCGGGGGAGGGACTGGGGGCAGTTGGTGGGCTTTCCCTGACCCCTGACCAAATTCCTGGTCAAACTCCTGGTTGAACTTCTGGTTGAGGAGACAATTTGTATAATAGCCTTTTATGACATAGGATGATCTGACAACAAATTACAAAGTCCTGTTCCCTGAAGGTGGACTCACTGCCTGTGTAGAAAGTGCCATCATTTTTAGGATCTGAGTATGGACAAACTTTCAAATCAACATTTTCTTGATTGTAAGCATTTTATTATAGCTATGACCATAGAATAAAGAGAAGACTAACAGAAAATACATCTGTGTGTGCAAGTTTAAGACTAAAAGTGGAAAAACTTGGATCAACAACTACCTTTGCCCTGTAAAAGTTGTACTTTATTTGCTTACATGACACCTGAAAGACAGAGAAGATTTTAAAGCAGAAAAAGAAGAATTTTCCAGTTGAGTGTCTATGTAACATCTGAAGTTGTACTACTTCCATATACATAGATATAATGCAATGCACTTTTTAAATAGAATCTTTAATTTTCCAAACTAAGAGGGCAATACGATTAGTCACCCAACTTTTGCCTGAATATCTCCAATGAAAGGGTACACTGTTCTCTCTGAAAAGACAATTTTATCTATTTAATAATAGAAGAATATGCAAATTGTCCAGGACACCTTTATGGTAACAGTAACAACCAGCAGGCTGCCTGTGGTGACAAGGCTGGCAGGGGCATTAGTGAAGGATGACCAAATGACTCAACAGCAGGCTGTGTGGGGTGACCAGGCTGGTAGGGGGGGCAGTTGGGGGTAACAAGTCCAGTAGGGAGGCAGTTGGGGCAACCAGGCTGGTGGGGGGGGGGGCAGTTACTGTTGATCAGTCAGGCTGGAAGATGAGCAGTTAGAAGCCAGTAGTCCTGCATTGTAAGAGGGATGTCTGACTGCTGGTTTAGGCCTGATCTCTAGGACTTCCCCTGAGGAGTCCCAGATTGGCTGGGTTGAGGGGATCCCCCCCCCCCCACAAAGCATGAATTTCATGCACTGGGCCTCTAGTTGTTAAACAGTTGTATTTCATATGATACAAATTTTTCTACATTTTCTTAAAAGCTGTCTCCCTATAAACTCCACATTTAGGTTCTACTTATGCTTCCTGTGAAAATATAGAGTAAATTCATTTTCTTAAATGACCAAAAAGAACAGCTATAACTTCTCCTGTCTTTTTAGACCACATACAACCAGAGCCTCATCCAGGGATCTGTCACGTCACAAACTGACACACCTATGGAGACTAGCTGGTGGCATGGGTTGTAAAGTTGGCTAGGCTAAGATGGAGAATCCATATCTTATCTAAGGAAGATAGGCATCAGCATCCCAGGTTGTCATCAAAGGGAATATGTGGGGCTTATACTGCCAGATCTTTTACTTTCTGAGAAAAATCTAGAAATCTAGTTTGCATGAGAAATCTTCTGATTTCTAAATATTAGTATACATTCTAAACTTCAAAGCACTGTGTAGTTTAGCAATGTCTAAGCCAAACAAAAGTCACTTGAATGGCCAGATTCTCCTTGTCCACGTACCCCTCTGAATTGTGTTTAAATAATTCTAATGTTGAAAGATCTCCATACTCCTGGTGTTTTTCCTTTGGAGGTCCTGCAATTTATCCATCACCTTCTTAAAATATAATTCATGGAGTTGAAACCAGATATGTTATGATGCTAAGATCATAAAATTATCAGTTCTATTAATTTAGCCTAGGTACTACTCTCCTTTGCCACTTTATCATTCATTACTTCATTTCAGTGTGGTCTACTAGAATATCCAGATTTTTTTTTCACATAACCCACTTTTAAGCCATATAGTGCCTCTCTAGTAGATTTTCTTTCCATTACTCTAATCCTGTATCTGATTTTAAAACTTACCTGTTCTTTGTTATTTTAAAACCTTTACACGGCAGTTGCATGTTTTTCTTTAAATAATCATGTTTACCTTTGAATAAATAAGAGTTTGTAATGGGAAAAATCTAAATAATGTTCCTGTGTTTAACTTTAAAAAATATATTTTATTGATATTTTACAGAGAGGAAGGGAGAGAGACAGAGAGCTAGAAACGTCGATGAGAGAGAAACATGGACTAGCTGCCTCCTGCACACCCCCCACAGGGGATGTGCCCACAACCAGTGTACATGCCCTTGACCGGAATCGAACCCATGACCCTTCAGCCGCAGACCGACGCTCTACCACTGAGCCAAACCGGTTTCAGCCCTGTGTTTAACTTGAGCAGAGGTTGTGTAGATCACAGAAATATGACAAAGATATTTGTTACATAAAAGTCTGATTGGGAAGAAAGTGATGCTTTCCTTTTTCAGCTCTTTAAAGAAATGAAACAAACATTTCCATAAGATAGAACCATGTTGTTTAATTTTGTATTTGGCAGGACAGGCTGAATCTCAATCTGATTATCTGATATAAACTATTGCAATATCCATTAAAAAGTCATTCTGTTAATGGCAACAAATGTGCAAATGTTGCTTCCTTTACAAATGATAATATACTACTATAATAGTTGTTATTATCTCATTAGCTAAGACAGCAAGCAGTTTTTGTTTTGTGGTTGTTTTTTTTTTTTAAGTGTTTCTAATTTAAGATCATTCTCTGCTGGGTGCCAGCAGAAATTCTAAAAAATAAGTGGTTTTATTATTGTTTTTACATGGTTATAATTGATCGATTTGTTTTTAAGGTCTTCAATACAAATTTGATTTTTAAGATGGAATTAATTAAAAAATACCATCATATATTTAAATATACAAATATGATGGACAATACCAATTTCTAGATTTTTCAGTAGTGCTTACTCTTTAATAAAAATTTCAATAAAAAAGGTAAGAAAACAGAAAGATAGGCACAGGACATGAAAAGATATTTCTCAAAAGAAGACATACAGATGGCCAATGGACATATGAAAAGATGATCAACTTCACTAATCATCAGGGGAATGCAAATCATCATCACAATGAGAAATCACCTCACACCAGACATAATGATGATTGTCAAAAAGTCAACAAATAACTTTTTTAGGAAGATGAGGAGGGAAGGGAACTCTTTTGCACTGTGATTGGGACTGCAGACTGAAAAACAGTTCAGCCCCTCTGAAAAACAGTATGGTGATTCCTCAGAAAACTAAAAACAGATTCATCACAGGAACCAGCAATTTCACTTCTGGGTATCTATCCAAAGAAAATGAAAACACTAATTTGAAAAGATCTATCTACCCCTATGTTCACTGCAGCATTATATACAATAGCCAAGTTATGGAAATAACCTATGTGGCCATCAGTAGATGAACAGATAAAGAAGATATAGTATATATTTATATACAATGGGATATTACACAGCCATAAAAAAGGATAATTTTTTTTGCCAGTTCCATGGAACTGGAAGGTATTATGGTAAATGAAATAAGTCAGTCAGAGAAAGGCAAATGATGTATGTTTTCACTTATACCGGTATATGGAATATAAAAACAAAACAAATAAAAAATATACTTGTAGAAACAGAGAACAAAGGGATAGTTAGCAGAAAAGTGGGGATGAGTGAATGGGTAGAAATTCAAAGGTGAATACAGTAAAATTTGGCCCCTTGAGTGTGGCTCTTCCACAAAATCCCATGGCCTGGGTGAGTCTATTTTGAAGAAGTGGTGTTATAATATTGTGATAAGTTTACATGGTGATAGATGATTACTAGAATTAGAAGTGTGCTCACATTGTAAGGTATAAAAATGATGAATCACTATATTGTACACCTGAAACAAATATAACAATTTAAGATTGCATACCACTTAAATAAAAATAAACTAAAATTTTTAAATGAAGAAGAAAAAGAAGAAAAGAAGCTTGAGCCCTATATTCTTTCATGTTTCAAAGTTCAAATTTATTTCTAATTTTTATTACTGCATATTTTGTTATATATATTGTACTTTTGCAAAGTAAAATCATAACATTATCTAACATACTTTCTCTTCTCCTGTCATCTCTTAAAGTTCAGTGATGTTTGATATTGGGATTTTGTAGGATGAAAATCTGGTTATATGGAATAATAAAATGTGTGATAATAAAACTGGGCAACTGAAATTCTATTTAAGTTTTGAAAATTTACATTTTACTGCCACTTGTAACACAAACACAACCAAAAGAGAAAGCACACTACTCTGAAAACAGCATAATCATCAGCTTTAAGAGTGTTCACTTAAAGAAGAAAAAGTCACATAAATGTTGCCTGCTATTTTACCTTTGTTCTACTAAGTGTTCCAAAATTTTCATGAAAATAATACTGGTTGTGAAGCCATTTCTATGCAAATTTAAAGTCAATTAGCAGTCAAATTTATAAAAGGAGACTGTGAGTTATATAAGTATGTATATCATGTTATAGTTGATGTTGTCTTTATTTTGATCACCTATTCATTGTGTTAAAGTGTTTTTTTTAAGTGCTAATAGAAAAATGCTAATAGAATGGACTTTATAGGGTCTACATGTGCATTGCTGAGAAGCATAGACTTCCTGTCTACACAGCATCTACTATCAATCTTTTTGTCCAAATATATTAAAGCACTTTGTTGATGATTAGAATTGAAAAGTGTGAATAACATAATGAAGCCAAATGCCAACTCCAAGTAGCAAGAATATAAGACACATTTAAAAACTTGATTTCTAAAGGTTAATTTTAAGGCAAAGATGCATTCAGTGGTTTCATTTAAAATTAAACGCATAGGGAGTAGATTGTCCACTGCTCAAATAGTTAAATGATTTTGTTTTTCGTGAAAAACACTTTAATGACTTCTTGGTGGAGAAAGTGCAACAACTATAGTATGTTGGCCATTTCAACACATCCCAATGGCTCTGTTACTATAAAATGACTAAAAAGTTGTGAATGTTTCCATTTACTTTCATCAGCAATGTTTATGAAAACTGGTAAATTTCCATAAGCCTCCACACCCAGAACTCTAAAATTTGAGCTAAGGCTGGGTATGCACCCAAATTAAGGAGAAATGAGTGATATAGCCTCCATCAAGTTCTTCAGTTCAGTGCCACCTACTGTGCGGGCTGAGGACCAGTCCACACTCAGAGATGAGAAGTTGTGTGTGGGTGATTAGGAATTGTCAGAGCACCTTGACTTTGCTGCTGTTTTTAAGCACATGATCAGTGCTGTTAAATCTAATCAGAAGTAATTGAGCTTATTTTCTGCTACCTCCCTTCATATTTTCATTTCATGTTTGTAATTTATTTTATCACATTTCATAAGGAGATATTATACAATTGATGGGAAATTAAAACAAAACAAAACAGAAGGGCTCTTCATCAAAATTTGATAAGAACTGATCTCAATGTTAACCATCTGGAGCCCTAAGTTGTTACCCTCTTTTCAGAGTCCACCAGGCAAGTAAGTGTCTGGGGTGACACTAAACTATTGGATGCCTGGCTTCACAGATGTCAGCACTCTGTAAGAACTCTAGTTATTAATTTTTAATTCACTCTTTCTTCTCATATTTATTAAGATGGATTAGTTTAGAAAAGATGACAGACAGTGCAGAGTGAAATCTGGAACAATATTGATCTACTAGTACCATGGTCGGCAAGCTGCGGCTCATGAGCCACATGCGGCTCTTTGGCCCCTTGAGTGTGGCTCTTCCACAAAATACCATGGCCTGGGTGAGTCTATTTTGAAGAAGGGATGTTATAAGAAGTTTAAGTTTTAAAAATTTGGCTCTCAAAAAAGAAATTTCAATCATTGTACTGTTGATATTTGGCTCTGTTGACTAAAGAGTTTGCTGACCACTGTAGGTTCAATCCTATGTCCATTCCTCACTATGGAGGCTCAACTCTCTTATCTCTGTAACATCAGTGGTCTCTCTTTCAGGGTCCTTGTAAATACCAAGGGCTGTAGGTTATGCAAAGTACCTGATACAGCAGATGCACAACAATGAGAGAAAGGTTGGCCTTTCCCTTTTCCTTTCTCCGCTGAACACAACAGAGAAAGCTGAGTTTTATTTAGTTTTATTTATTTTATTTTTATTAAAAAATGTATTTTATTGACTTTTTACAGAGAGGAAGGAAGAGGGATAGAGAGCTAGAAACATCGATGAGAGAGGAACATCAACCAGCTGCCTCCTACATCCCCCCCCCCCCCCCCGGGGATGTGCCCACAACCAGTGTACATGTCCTTGACTGGAATCGAACCTAGGACCTTTCAGTCCGCAGACCGATACTCTATTCACTGAGCCAAACCAGTTTTGGTGAGAACTCAGTTTTAAAATGCATGGCTGAAACTGGCTCAGATGATCCTGATCAACAGTTTCTATAAATGCATATTCATTTCTTAAGAAACCTTTTGGAGAAGTCCTATATATTTTTTGCTTTTATAAGATTTTTATGAGTGCAGATTGCTATGAATATACAACCAAAGGAAAGATATAAACCAGTTAGATGTTTTTCCCTACCTGCTGATCCCTACAGGAAAGCTGTGACAATAGACGAGGGGATAATATCATAAGCCATTATTATTTTCTCTATCAATGAGATGATTTATAATGATCATCGGGCAAGCTGTGTGCTAATAATGAAGTCATTCGGTATAATTTGTAAAAGCGACATATGGTGATACACCACTTCCTACTGTTTTACATTTATTTATAGCTTAATTATCTGTTGTTATTGTTAAAGGAGTCGTTTTGAGATTGAACAGTAACTGAGCTCAGCTGATGGCAAAAAAAATGTGTAAAAATGCTTTTAGCTTATTTTGTGATGTCTCCTTTGCAACCCAATGCCCAAATCTCTATGATTTGAATAAGTATTTTGTGTTTGGTTTATAGATTAGATACAGTATTTACTTTCAATTTCTATTTGCATATAGAAAAGTTTTTATATCTGGTGCCATTAGTAACATGATTGCATTGTCAGATCCAGTCAAGGAATAAATTCAGCTCATTTGAGAACATTTTTTTGTCTGCTGCTAAGATACTGTTTCTAAAATTATTATGGTGGGTAATGACCACAAAAGTGTTAATGCCCTCAGCAATGTGCCTC
Organism: Vespertilio murinus; assembly: GCA_963924515.1. Lineage (NCBI taxonomy): Eukaryota > Metazoa > Chordata > Mammalia > Chiroptera > Vespertilionidae > Vespertilio > Vespertilio murinus. The sequence continues at coordinate 49,194,354 of OZ004706.1, forward strand.
ACTTACTTCCTCAATGACTCGTTGGAAATGTAGGTAGTCATATTTTCAAATTTTCCCCTTGAATTCCTGTTGGCTTGAGCACTATCATGCATAGAGATCATCTTTTGAGTGTGCATGTGCATGTGTATGATGCAGTTAGGTTGCACACTTTTTAACAGTAGTTTAATGACAGTTATTTTGAGAGTTAATTGATTTTGTTTCCCCTAATTTGCCTTTGTTTATAGTTATTTGATACCCTATAAAATTATTTGGTTTTAAAGCAAAAACAATTAACAACACAGCATTTAAATGATGTGGGAAGGCACTAGATAAATAGTTCTTAGAAGAACATTTTGGCAGACTGAAATGATTAAAACTAATTATTGGTGTCCTACATTCATAGTGCTGTTAGAAAATTACTCTCCATAGTAATATATTGTGTTATTTTGGCTTCCGTACAAGTTGACTTCAGAGGATGCAACAAAATTTACTATAGAAGGTCACATCATTGAAGATACCACTGTCTAAGCAGAAAACAAAAATGCCTTAGTGGGGCACTATGGTTTTCATACTACCAGCTAGAGAATGACAAAGTTACCATTCTTTAAATTAGAATACATTTAACAACTTTGTATTGTGGACGTGTTTAATATATAAATTAAATGATCTACAGAACCCTCAGTTTATTAAACATAAGGGTGTTTAGTAAGGGGAAATGCCAGTGATCCATGCCAAGTATTAAAACGAATAAATAAGCACATTAATTAAACTTTGTGAGGCTTTTAAAAAGTTATTTGTGTAAGCCACGTTATCTCAGAAGCAAATGAATGATCACTTTTTTGTTTGTTTCCTTTATTTATTTATTTATTTAAAATTTAAATTCTTTATTGTTTAAAGTATTACGAGTCTCCCCTTTCCCCCACTGACCTCTCCCTGCAGCTCCCATCCCCCCGCACATGCTTCACCCCTACTGTCTGTGTCCATTGGTTATGATCATATGCATGCCTATAAGTCCTTTGGTTGATCTCTAACTTTGGTTGATCCCCCCTCCTGCCTCTGCCTTCCCTCATAGGTTGGACAGTTTGTTTGATGCTTCTACGTCTCTGGTTCTATTTTTTGTTGATCAGTTTATGTTTTTCATTATATTCCACAAATGAGTGAGATTATATGATACTTGTCTTTCTCTGACTGGCTTATTTCACTTAGCATAATGCTCTCCAGGTCCATTCATGCTGTTGCAAATGGTAAGAATTTCTTATTTTTTACAGCAGCATAGTATTCCATTGTGTAGATGTAACAGTTTTCTTTTTAAAAAAAAATATATATATTTTATTGATTTTACACATAGAGGAAGAGAGAGGGATAGAGAGTTAGAAACGTCATTGGGAGAGAAACATAGACCAGCTGCCTCTCGCACACTCCCCACTGGGGATGTGCCTGCAACCAAGGTATATGCCCTTGGCCGGAATTGAACCCGGTACCTTTCAGTCCACAGGCTGATGCTCTATCCACTAAGCCAAACTGGTTTCGGCTGTAACAGTTTTCTAATCCACTCATCTGCTGATGGGCAGTTAGGCTGTTTCTAAATCTTAGCTATTATAAATTGTGCTGCTATGAACATAGGGGTGAATATATCCATTCTGATATGTGTTTCTGGTTTCTTGGGATATATTCCTAGAGGTAGAATTACTGGGTCAAATGAGAGTTCCATTTTTAATTTTTTTTTGAGGAAACTCCATACTATTTTCCACAGTGGCTCTACCAGTCTGCATTCCCACCAATGGTACAAGAGGGTTCCTTTTTCTCCCCATTCTCTCCAGCACTTGTCGTTTGTTGATTTATTGATGATAGCCCTTCTGACAGGTGTGAGATGGTACCTCATTGTTGTTTTGATTTGCATCTCTTGGATGATTAGTGACTTTGAGCATGTTTTCATATGTATCTGGGTCTTCTGTATGTCCTCTTTTAAAAAGTATCGCTTTAGGTCCTTTGCACATTTTTTATTGGATCATTTATCTTCCTTTTGTTAAGTTGTATGAGTTCTCTGTAAATTTTGAAGATTAAACCCTTATCAGAGATAACATTGGAAAATATGTTCTCCCATGCAGTGGGCTTTCCTGTTGTTTTATTGATGGTTTCTTTTTCTGTGCAGAAGTTTTTTTATTTTGATGTAGTCCCATTTGTTTATTTTCTCCTTAGTTTGCATTGCCCTTAGGAGCTGCATCAGTAAAGATATTGCTATGATACGTGTCTGATATTTTGCTGCCTATGGATGCTTCTAAGATTTTTATGGTTTCCTGACTTACATTTAAGTCCTTTACCCGATTGGAGTTTATTTTTGTGTATGTTGTAAATTGGTGATCTAGTTTCATTTTTTTTGGATGTATCTGTTCAACTTTCCCAGCACCATTTATTAAAGAGATTGTCTTGATTCTATTGTATGCTCTTGCCTCCTTTGTCAAATATTAATTGAACCATAATGGCTTGGTTCTATTTCTGGGTTCTCTGTTTTGTTCCATTGGTCTATATATCTGTTTTTGTGCCAGCACCAGGCAGTTTTGAGAACAGTGACTTTGCACTATAGTTTGATATCTGGTATTATAATCCCTCCAACCTTGTTCTTCTTTCTCAAGATTGCTGTGGCTATTTGGGATCTTTTTTGAATGGTCATCATTTGATACAAATAAAGGACATTTAAAGTCTCATACACGTTCCTGGTCCTTGTGGAGAATAATAATGATCCAAACCAGACCTCTGGCCTTTAGTGCCTTGGTAGTAGTCCAGGTTCTCTTTAGTCATCTTCTTAGCTGGTTGGGAGCCAATTCTTATGAAGGTTAGAGTGTTGTAGAAGACCGAAGAAACCCAAGTGACACTTAGAGAAATGGAGTTACACAGCTTTATTACGCCGGCTGTCTCAGAGGAGTTGCCTCCAAAGTTTGAACAAGCCAATATGGTGGAAGCCCTTCTTTTATCCCCTTTTAGTTTCTTTGTCCCCAAATATGAATGGGGACTTCCGGAACTTTCATGAGCTTTGCAAAAAGCCCCATGGATTGGGATGGGGGTCTTGAAATCCTTTACCCAAACCTGGTCTCCAGGTTTATAAGGATGTACTATGTTCCTAGAGAGATGGGTAACCGATCAGTAACCCATCTGTAGACCTCAAAGACAGCTTTTCCAAGTTCTTATAGTTGCTTCTGGATTTCTAAGTTCCCAATTTTCCCCAAATCTCCCTTTGGCTGAATTAAGGGAGAGGGCTTGCCATATAGAATTTTTCAAAGGGAGAGAAACCTACCCTGGCTCTTGGGGCGCAGCGTACCCTCAAAAGTACGAGAGGCAAGATATCTGTCCAGGGTAAGGTGGTCTCTTGGCATAGCTTAGCCATAGCCTGCTTGAAAGTCTGGTGCATGCGCTGTACTTTCCCTGAACTCTGAGGCCTGTAAGCTGTGTGTAGGCTCCATTTAATTCCTAAAGCCTTAGCTACCTGTTGTACTATTTCTGCTACAAAGGATGGGCCATCATAGGACCCTATGGTCAGAGGCATTCCATACTGTGGAATTATGTCCTTCAACAATGCCTTAGTGACCTTCTCTTGCCTTTTCCGTGTGAGTGAGATATGTCTCAACCCAGCCTGAAAAGGTGCAAACAAAAACTCGCAGGTATTTATTCCCTCTGCTAGGCCCTGCCTCTGTAAAGTCTACTTCTAAGTCCTCAAAGGGAGCTTACCCACAGCGCTAAACTCCTGTCGGTCCCGCCGGACCCTGTTTGGCATTGTTTCTGCACACAGAGGAGGCGACGCTGAGAGACTGAGGCACACAAAGAGGAAAGACGGGCAATTAGGTAGTATCTGCCTAATGAAGCTTCTAGGGCAGTCTTCCCTAAATGAGTAAGTTCATGCTGCGGAAGGACTACCTTGTGGGCTAACTGTTCCCTATGATCTGGGAGTATTCACCAGTCAATCTGCTGGAGGACTACATTATGGGCTAACTGTTCTGGGACATAGACCCTATGATCTGGGAGTATCCACCAGGCTTCCTTCATTCTCTTCCCCTTTCTTGCTGGGCCCATTCCTCTTCCTGAGAGGTTCAGGTAGTTTGAGGGCCAATATGACCTGAAATGGTGCTACTTGTTCTTTAGCAGCCAGCTTGCCTTCTGCATCGGCACATTGGTTTCTTTCTGCTAGTCTGTCCCCTTCTGGTGGCCTTTACAATGGATGATGGCTATTTCCTTGGGCTCCCCAGCTGCTTCAAGTAACTAAGATGTTTGATTCCTTTACCTCTAGCCGTCAGGAGCCCCCTTTCCTTGTACATAGCCCCATGGATATGCAGGGTAGTGAAGGCATCGCACGGATCAGTATAGATGTTGGCATGCTTTTCCTTACTGAGTTCTAGGGCTATGATTAGGGCCCAAAGTTCTGCCCTCTGCACCTACCATCCTTCAAATAGGGCCTGTGCCTCGATTGTCTCAAAGTTTGATACCAACTGCATATCCAGCTCGTCTTTTTCTTTCACCTAAGAAGCTACTGCCGTCTGTGAACAAAACTAAGTCCAGATTCCGTAGGGGCCTGTCTGTTAGATCTGGTGGGCTGGAGTAAACCTCCTCTAGGACTTCTAAGCAATCATGCTCAGGAGCTCTCTCAGCAACGGGCAAAAAGGTGGCAGGATTAAGAGTTCTCACTGCTTCTAGTTGTACCCCTGGATTTTCACACAGGAGCCCCTGATACTGGGTCCTCCAAGCCTGAGTCAGCAAGTGCTGCCCCCTAGCTTCCATTAGGGTAACAACAGAATGAGGTACTTTTACATTTAAGTTTTGTCCCAGGGTAAGCTTTCTGCTTCTTTGACTAATAATGCCATGGCTGCAAGGGCCCTGAGACATGGGGGTCACCTGGAGGCAACCGGGTCAGTCTGCTTGGAGAGATAGGCTACTGGTCTTTGCCAGGGTCCAAACTCCTGGGTTAGAACTCCTAGGGCTACCCCGCTGTTCTCGTGAACAAAAAGATTAAAGTCTCCTGTCACATTTGGTAGCCCTAGTGCCGGGGCCTCAGTGAGCTTTGCCTTTATGCTGATGAAGGCTTTCTCCTGCTTGGGAGCCCAGCTGATGGATGCCTTCTCTTCCCCTTTTAAAGCTTCATAGAGTGGCTTAGCCAGATCTGAAAACCCTGGAATCCAAATTTGACAGAAAACCGGCTGCTCCCAGGAATTCCTGAATCTGCCACCGGGTGCTAGGGACTGAGATGGCACATACTGCCTGCTTTCTGTCAGTCCCTAGCCTTCATTTCCCATGGGTGATTTGGAAGCCTAGATACTTGACTTCCTTCTGGCAGATTTGTGCCTTTTTCTTGGACACCCGGTAACTTGTTGTAGTTAAGAGTCTCAGAAGGGCTTGAGTTCCTTCCTAGCACTGAGCTGGCATGGAGCCAGTAGGAAGTCATCTACATATTGAAGTAGAATGCACCCCAAGTCCTGTCCTGGGAATTTAGACAGATCTGATGCTAGTGCTCCACTAAAAAGAGTAGGGGATTTCTTTTTTTTTTAAAAATATATTTTATTGATATTTTACAGAGAGGAAGGGAGAGAGATAGAGAGCTAGAAACGTCGATGAGAGAGATACATCAACCAGCTGCCTTTTGCACACCCCCTACCAGGGATGTGCCCGCAACCAATGTACATGCCCTTGACCGGAATCGAACCCGGGACCTTTCAGTCTGCAGACCGACCGACGCTCTACCACTGAGCCAAACCGGTTTTGGCGAGTAGGGGATTTCTTAAATCCTTGTGGCAGTCTGGTCCAGGTGAACTGCTCCTTGGCTCCCGTAGTTGGGTTTATCCACTCAAAGGTGAACAGGGGCTGACTGGAGGGTGCCAGCTGAAGGCAGAAAAAGAGATCTTTCAGACATTTCAGATCTTTTTAGACATGTAAACCATTCCGCCTCTGATGGAATGAGTCCCAGAAGCATGTAGGGGTTCGGTAGCGCTGAATGCAGGGTTATTACAGCCTCATTAATAGCCCACAGGTTCTGCATGGAATCATTAGTCCTAGGCTTTTTTAACAGCCAAGAGAGGAGTGTTCCATGGTGACTGACATCATTTAAGAACTCCCCACTGGAGCAGTCGGTCTAAGTGGACCTGGGTTCCTAGATGTGCTTCCCTTGGAATTGGATATTAGCAGATTTTAACAGACTGTGCCCCAGGCTTTAAGCCCATTAGTACCGGGGTGTGGTCTTTAGCTAGGCTTGGAGGATTCCCTTCTGCTCATACCAACAGGAATCCTTTCTCTAATTCAGGTTCTAATGGTGAGGCCTTTGACTGGTGGGTATAAAGTCTCCATTCTTCCTCCCCTCACACTGGTAGGGAGGTCATTGGGGAGGTCTCCTCACCTAGGCGAAGCTGTGCTGAGCCATCTGGAGCAAAAGTGATCTCTGCCCCCATCTTGGCTAAGAGGTCTATACACATCAGAGGTACTGGACAGTCTAGCGAGTACAGGAATTCATGAATTGCATGGTGGCCGCCAAGTTGGCATCAGCAAGGTCAACAGAATGGTCTACAGGTCTGGTACTCAGTAGCTCCGATAATGGTGACTTCCTTTCCTGAGAGAGGTTCTATTTTCCAAGTGACTACTGAGTGCTCAGCTCCCATATCAACCATAAAGTCCACAGTCTGGCCCCTGTTTTCATTCTGACCATGGGCTCCTGGGAGCCCAGCTGAAAAGAGCCCGATCTGTCGTAATCCAAAGCAGCCATTGCTAACCCTAGGAGATCTGCTTCAGGTGGCTCTGGTTGATAGCGAGTAGGTGGAAAAGGGGGCCCAGTCTTTTTACTTTGCCAGCTGGGACGTTCATTCTTCCAGTGTCCTGTTCCCATACAAGAGGCACACTGGTCTTGTTTTAGGCTCTCCAGAGCTAGTTTCCCCCCAATCTGTGTCCTTGCTTCTCTTTCTGACCTGTCTGGAAGCCCGAGCCTCTAAAAGCTGCTGCTATTACATTGGCCCTTCTTTGTTTTCTTTTCTTCCTCCTTTGTTGCCCTGTCTCAGTTGATGAAAACCTTGTTTGCGATTCCTAGCAGCTCAGTTGCATTTTTCCCCTGCAAATCCTTCTAACTTCTCTAACTTTCTCTTTATGTCAGGCTGGGCTTGGACCGCATTTACCATAGTTTGATTTTCCGGGGCCTCGGGGTTAAAGGGAGTGTAGATCAGGTATGCCTCACACAGTCTTTCACAGAAAGCTGCTGGGCTTTCATCAGGCTTCTGGAAGACCTCGGATATTTTAGCCATATAGGTGGGTTTCTTGGCTCTGGCCCTAACCCACTGGAGGAAGGCCAGTCAATATCTTTCTGGCCTGGTCCTTCCATTTTCTGAGTTCAGGGTTCAATCAGGTTCCTCATCTGGGAAGGCCTCCCTGGCCCATCTGTCTGTATCTAATATCCCTGCTGGGGCCTGGGTCTGGAGCCACTTCTGAGCCTCTGTTACTGTTTTCATGTGCTCCTCGGTATTAAAGAACGTGAAAAGGAGCTGCTTGCAGTCCACCCAGGTGGGCTTCTGGGTCTGTAAGATTGTTTTTAGGAGGTCTATCATGGCCTGAGATTTTTTAGAATAAGCTGGGGTGTGATGTTTCCCATTCAGGCTCTCACTTTTGGTAAAGGCTGATAATAATAGACTGGCCCTCCCTCCTACAAGGTCCCATCTTCGCCATGTACTTGGGCACCCCAAATCTCCCTAAGAGGCATCTGATGTGCTGGTTGTGGTTTGGGCCCTTGGTCAACTGAACCCAAGTGCGGCCCATTGGCTCTGGAGAGGGAGGTGGTATTTCTAGACATTCCAGACCTTCCAGACCAGCAGGGGGAGCACTAGGTGCCATCTGTGGCACATATAGAGGTAGTAACACTGGAGGGGCTTCCTCAGGAAGTCCTTGCAGAACAGGGGTTGGGTTCCCTTCTTCTCTGGTGCCTGCTCCCCTCTCCCTACTACTAAAACCTTACACTGTCCCTTTTTATTGGACCCAAGATGGCAAGGTTTGAATAGCTGTTTATGTAGGGACACTGATCTGGGTGTTCACAGTCTCCTGTGAATACATTACAGACCACCCTGAGCAGTCCTTCATCTAAAGAGCCTTCCAAGGACCAGCCGACTCCGAAGGTTGGCCATTGTAATTCACAAAATTTCCTCATTTTTTTTTTTTTTTTGGTATTCATTTTAATACCATAATCCCCATGGAAACCCTTTTTAAAAGTTTTCAACATGAAATTGATGACAGTGGATTTACTTTGACCAAATCCCACGATGATTGGTGACGAGAGACAGAAAAGGGAGGGGGTGACCTGTTTTCACAGATCTACTCAGATGCCTGCCTGGCCACCTCCCTCATGGAAACTTTGATTCATCTTAGCTAAGGTGTACCTGTAATAAACTCTGGGCCTGGTCACCTCTAAGTAGGGGTGATTCACCCTTATGCCTTATGACGAATCATGGAACCACAGATGAGGGCCCAGTTGGACTCTGTACAGAGGTCGTGGAGGTACACAATGGATAGGAAAGTGCAAGACCTCTCCTTCCACACTCACACACTCACACACTCACACACTTTACCAGACATTTACTCAGAGGTTAAACAGTCCACCTGATTCCTAACTAATTTACCTGATGACGTTGTATGTCTTCCTAGGAGGTGATCAAGTTCCCCTTCCACTCTCTCAGAGTGAGCCTAACTGCATGGGGCCCCTACCTTACCATTTTTGTCGACTGGTCCAGAGGTATCCGTCTACTTTCTCCATATGCCGGCTGGGTCCTAGGTTGAGATCTGAGAGAGCTCAGTGTCCCCCAGTTCAATTCTGGTAAAATCAGCAGTCTCCGGGTCCCACACCTGTTCCACTCACAGGAGGCTGAAAAGACCAGTGTGGTTGGGCTTACTGGTTCATGAACCAGATGCTGTAGAAGACCAAAGAAACCCAAGTGATGCTTAGAAAAATGGAATGATACAGTTTTATTAAGCCAACAGTCTCAGAGGAGTTGCCTCCAAAGTTTGAGCAAACCAACATATTCACATTCAACGGGGGAAGCTTGATCAAGTAAGTTGAACCCTTTTTACCATGGGTGTCAATGAACATTAAGTCAAGCCAGCTATGACTTAGACCAAACCAGAGCCTAGAAACCCAGGCCTGCTACTGCCACTTTCGATGTGGACAGCCATAGTGTCACTTAAGGGATTTTAAAAAACCTAATAAACTTTATCTCTTCAGAGCAGTTGTAGATTCAACAATATTGAGCTGGAAGTAGAGAGTTTCTATAAATCCCATCTCTCCCACTAACTCCCCTCAACCTGTCCCATGATGGATATCCTGCACCCCCCTGGGTGAGGGGCTTGTGGTGGTTTGCAGGCCGGCCATGCCCTCTGATGACCCAAGCAGGGGCCCTGGTGTCTGAGATTTATTTATCTTCTATAATTGAAACCTTGTAGCCTTGAGTGGAGCCAAGCTTCCTGTTCTCTCCATGGCCACAACCATTTCTGTTGGGATGTATTTATCTTTTATAATTAAAACTTTGTAGCCTTGCGTGGAGGCCAAGGCAGGCCAGGGCAGGCCAGAAAGCTTGGCTTCCTCCATAGCTGGGGACAACCCAAGCCTCCAGCTGTTTCCAGTTCCATGGATGCTGCCATTTTGTTGGGATTTATTTATCTAATATAATTGAAACTTTGTAGCCTCATTGAGTGGTGGCCAGGGCCGGAGAGGAAGCTTGGCTTCCTCCATTACCAGGGCAACCCAAGCCTCCTACTTGCTCCAGCTCTGCTGACTGGCTGCCAGATTGTTTGGGTTAATTTGCATACTCTCTCCTGATTGGCTGGTGGGCGTGGCTTGTGGGCATAGTGGAGGTATGGTCAATTTGCATGTTTCTCTTTTATTAGTTAATATAGCTTCTTAATTAAGTAACATATCATTATTAATTATTCAGTCCTTTTACTTGAAACAAACAAAAAAAACTAACAATATGAACTTACTTTTCATTTGAGAAAAAAGGTGCATACTGGGTTAACAAAATGCAATTACATATTATAGCTACAAAATTATTTCAACAGGACCATTAATTGCCCTCATGATATAGCAGGTAAAATTTACTGCTAGCAATAGCTTATTTTGTAATAATCACATGGGATAATTTTTTCTAAACTTTAATTTCAATGGATATTGGTTTAATTTATCAGAATTTGCCATTATTGTGTTTTTAAGTAAAGCATTAAGTTATTACTCAAATACAATGGTGTCTGAGTTTTTATGTATTACAAACTGAGTGAGCAGACAGAAACAAAATTATATCTCATTCTAGGAAAAATGACAGCAACATTTTTTTCTCTAATAGCATCCTACAGGAGGCCCAACTGATTTGCAGTCTGCTCTCTTTGTATAGTTAATTAATCTAAAAGAAGCATTTATTAACTTGAGTTTTAAAGACTGTTTAACTATAATTTTTAAAGCCACCTCTTAAAATTGCACATTATTTGCCAGAAAGAAGAAAATAAAGTTGATGTAGGACCCTAGGACCCTAAAATGTACTTGATAAGAACATCTATTCCCAGTTGTGAAAACCGAGTTTCCACTCCCCTCCCTATTCTCTTTCTCTTCCTTTCTTTCTATAGATATACTAGTGGCCCGGTGCACAAAATTCATATGGGGGTTAGGGAGTGGGGGTGTCCCTCAGCTCAGCCTGCACCCTCTCCAATTTGGGACCCCTAGAGGAATGTCTGACTTCTATTGGATAGGGCCTAAACTGGCAGTCGAACATCCCTCTCTTAATCAAGGACTGCTGGCTCCTAACCGCTCACCTTCCTGCCTGCCTGATTGCTCCTAAACACTCTGCCTGCCAGCCTGCTCAACCCCAACTGCCCTCCCTGCCAACATGATCTCCCCCAACTGCCCTTTCCTGCTGGCCTCATGGCCCTCAAATGCCCCCTCCTGCCAGCCTCATGGCCCCCAACTGCCTTCCCCTGCCAGCCTGATTGCCCCCAACTGCCCTTCCCTGCCAGCCTCATGGTCCTTAACTGTTCCCTCCTACTGGCCTGATTGCCACAACCTGCCCACTCACCATTGGCCTGCTCACCTTAACTGCCACCCCCTGCCAACCTGATTGCTCCTAACCACTTCTGCCTTGGCTCCACCACCATGGCTTTGTCAAGAAGGATGTCCTGGAGGTCTCCCTGTCTAATTAGCATATTACTCTTTTATCAGTATAGATAGATTATATAGGATAGGATTGCTTAAATGGGGGAGAATAGCCTTTTAAAGCAGGAGGAGATTCTCTTGGCAGATAAAAACACCTAATCCCTATATCTGGACTGATAGCCAGCCATATGCACTATACTGCCAAACCGGTCATTAAAAAATTGAACCACTTTCTTCCACCTTACACCAAATAGCTATTGCTCTTGAAACCCCTCCTCCGCCCTCACCTTAGATCCTGCCTTTGTAGTTCACCAAGATTAGGTTCTGATTGGCTGGTTTCTATGCCAGTCAGCATCAAAAGCTCCACCTCCTAGGCAGCCTTTGGCTCCTCACAATTGACCCAGATTAGATTCTGATTAGTTGGTTTCTATACCAGTCAGCGTCAAAAGCTCTGCCTCCTAGGCAGCCACTGGCTCCTCACAGTTCACCCAGATTTGGTTCTGACTGGTCGGTTTCTATGCCAGTCAGTGTCTCTGTGCCTAATTTCTGGGACTGGTAAAAGAGGTGGGCTGATCAGCAGCCCCAAGGAGGCCTGAGGAGAAACATAGGTGCAGCTGCTGGTGAAGTTCGGAGAGAAAGAGAGAGGCAATGACTGATCAATAGCTGCCACTGAGGCTGTAGATCAGACCCGGCCTCTCTCTCTGCAGGCTTCTCTCTGGGCCTGATCCATATCCTCCTTGGCAATCAGTGCTGGGTCACTGCCCTGGCACCAGCTGCAGTCAGTGCTGGGTCACCAAGGCAACCCAGCACTGACTTCTGGTGTTAGGTCGAACTTTCAGTCATTATGGACCCTGGCTCTTAAAATATATATGCTAGAGGCCCAGTGCACAAAATTTGTGCACTGGTGGTGCAGAAGGGGGACTCAGTCAACAAGCAGACATCCACTCATAGTGTGGGACCCCTCTCTCCTTACTGCCTGTCTGCTCGCTGCTCCTGACCACTGGGCTCACTGCCGCAGAGGTGGGAGAGGCTCCTACCATCACTGCTGTGAGCCCAGCTTCTGGCTGAATGGAAATCCCCCTGTGGGAGTGCACTGAGCACCAGAAGGAAGCTCCTGCATTGAGCATCGGCCCCCTGGTGGTCAGTGTGCATCATAGCGACCAGTTGTTCTGGTTGTTCCACCATAACCTTAGGCTTTTATTATATAGGTGTAGATAAGGGCAAGGGCAGTATAAAGGGAATTAAACTGGATATTAGTTTCCTATTGTGACTTTATTACCAGAAATTTAATTACTTAAAACAATACAAATTTATTTTCTTACAGTCTGTAGTTCAAAAATCCAAAGTGGGACTAATTGGGCTAAACTTAAGGTATTGGCAGGGCTGCCTTTTTTTTCCTTTTTCTTTTTCTTTTTCTAGAGGCTCTAGGGGAAAATCTGTTATCCTGACTTCTTATTTATTTTTTATGATTTCAGAGACGAAGTTGAGAATAAAAGAGAGATAGAAACATCAATGATGATAGAGAATCATTGATTGGATGCTTCCTACAAGCCCCACACAAGGGATCCAGCCAGCAATCCAGGTATGTGCCCTGACTAGGAATAGTACCTTGACCTCCTGGTTCATAGATCGATGCTCAACCACTGAACAATGCCAGCCTGGCTTGACTTTTTAAATAGTATTAAAATGAGACTACAAAAAAGGAATGATGTATTTGAATGATATTTAATACAATATTGTGCCTTAAAATTATACTTCCAAAGGTCATAATTAGATAAGAGTTAATGTGATTCAGAGGCTGGACATCTGTACTATAGTTCCAAATTTAGAATCTTTTTAGATTTAATCCCTTAATAAATGTTAAAATACAAGTTCTTCTATCTCAAGTTATTAATACTAGACAGAAACTCAATTCCCCTACTAAACCATTTTCTTCCTGCAACCTGAAATCTGGTAAATGAAAATTCCTTGTCGCTTGCATTCTCTGTAGATATTGACCTGAAAAGTCACATATAATGAGAACATTGCTAAAGTAGTAACCGTGCCATTTTTATAAAATTTCAGCCAATAGTTTCCTGATATCAGCAATAGATTCAACAGATAGAAGAACCAGTGACTCTCCTGAAATCCTATGACCTCAATAGAATATGAAAATAATGAATGCATTCCTCAAGAGAGATGGTGTGGCTGAGGTAGCAGATGTTTATAATTTGTTTCTCTCAGCTCTCAATAATAAGAAGTTATACAGATTCAATACCTAAATGAAATTAATCATTGTCTCTTTGTCCAATACAGTAAATAATGAGTTATATATAAATGGCAATTCATACACAGATTTGAAACAGATGGTTTATTCTCTGTTTTATCTTAATGAGTCATATCAATCACTATAATTTCCTAGAATTTTTAAGATTTTCAAACATGCTATTTTAAAAATAAAATGCATGAAGGTAGTATAGAGTGATAGTTAAAAGAACTGACCCTGGAATTATATCATGCTAAAAATAAACTTATAAATTTCACTCACAATTAAAGGAGTTCAAAAAATTAGATTTTATGTACTTTTTTTTAATGGACATTAACTTTAGTCTTAAAGCTTTAAGAAAAAACAGTCATGGTTTTGTTCATTGAAAATTTTATATAAAAATACTCAAAGAAGTCAGTAAAGATACTAAAGATACAAATTTTATTAACTAAATATGTGCATTATACATTTTGAAAATTTCATTTCGTTCAACTTTTACTTTTATGTTGAATTTAGCTTTCTTTTTTTATGGAGTAAACTTTTAAAGAAATATTTGCTTATATAAATGGACTTCAAGTAGTGGCATGAGCATAAATATATTTAACACCTAACACTACATCCAAGTAGGAAATAAGATTCACTGAGTCTAGCTTCTTGTGTGAAAACTTTTCCAAGTGTATGTGCTTTGCCAATTCATCACATCAGGAAGTCAGTGAAAGGAGACATTTGTTAGTAGGGATTAGATGCCAAAATCTGGGTACTTCATCTGGAGGTGAGATTTGAGGTAGAGAAAATGGTCATTTTAGTGTGACTTATTTTCAGTTATAGAACGAGTTACCTAGATATTGTCTTTGTACCTACACATCCTTTTCCATGTCTTTTTGGTTAGGCTATAAATCTCATTGTCTTATCTATTACTAATATGGATTTTCTTTAATTGTTTTATCAGTCTATGTTTTTACCCATTTTTTTCTTCTTGATATGATAATTCTATAATTTCATTGTTATGAAATAATCATTTCCTTTAATCATAGGGTAAATTTGGAGTCAGGAAAAGATAAAGTTGTAGAACTAATAGAATGCAGTTTGTACAGGGAGCTCTGGTTTTTAGCTTTTCTTTCTTTTTTTTTTTTTGAGAGAATGATTTCTTGTTATAATAAGCCAGACATACAAGATTCTACTGAAACTGTAACTGCTGACAAAATACAGTTGAACTTACAAACCTTCAAGGGAAATAAGAGGATCAAACAAAGCCAATATATGGAAAAGCCTGAGACTGGTTTGGGATAAACATAAGAATTACATCCAGCATCGGTATCTTTCTTTTACTTGTAAATCCTCACTGAGGATATTTTTCCCCCCATTGATTTTCTGAGAGAGTGGAGGGAGGGAGGGAAAGAGAGAAACGTTGATGTGGGAAAGACACATTGATTGGTTGCCTCCTGCACACTCCCTGGCCAGGGCTGGGGATTGAAACTGTACCCCAGTTTTAATATTGACCAGGATACAACCTGAAACCGTTTGATGCACAGGGCTGTTGCTCTAACCATTGAGAACACCAGCCAGGGAGCATGGGTATCTTTTGACTCTCCCCAACAGGTATCTGCCATAGTTCACCCATCCCTTCTAAAGCTTCTGCTTAACCAAATTCCCTCTCTATTTCAGGTATTAGCCAACCCAACAGTAAACTTTTTCATGATGCAAAGCCAAGGGGAACGTTTATAAATCTTATTCCAGGGTAGAAATCATTCACACACCCAAACCAACACACATTATGTGGTGTCAATGCACATGGCAGCAACTTTAATCAAATCAGAGCTGCTACCATGTGTAACCTGCTATGTGACCCTGTAGCCAGGCCAGTTTTACTATGCTAAAATATCAACATGGCAGGATGCAGTTTTTGAACACCAGATTTTCTAAATATGTCTAAGAGGCTATTAAAGTGATGTAGAAGAGAATTGCATTCCAGAAAACCAGGGATTAGGGAGGGGCACTGGATGCTTTCTGGGACTTTTTCAGGGGCCCAGAGAGGCACAGAGGAAATGTTGTGACACCACACCATATATGGCACGAGAGGGGAGGCAGAGGTGGGAAGAGGGCTGCCATATTCATGTTCAAAGAAAAGTCTGGGAGAAGAAGAAAAGAAAAGAAAAGAAAAAAAAAAACACCCAAAACAACAAAAGGTAACCAAACCCAAGTTGGAGGAAAAGAAGGTTTCATAGAATACAATATCAAAAAGGCAACAGGAACACGAGAAAGGCCCAAGCTGGTGGCAGGTAGCTTTGTGATAGGTCCTCCCAGCATCAGTGAGGTAGGTGTCCTCTCATCTGTTATCTCAAGGTTGTTTGCAGAGGTGATCACTTGAGCAAGAGTCTCTCACAGGAGGGCAGACAGGCTTCCATCATCGGTTCGGGATCTGTTTGTACCTTGTAGGTACCCAGCTCGGCATCCAGGGTTTTTATTTTTATTTTTTTTAAATATATTTTATTGATATTTTACAGAGAGGAAGGGAGAGAGATAGAGAGCTAGAAACGTTGATGAGAGAGAAACATCAACCAGCTGCCTCTTGCACACCCCCTACCGGGAAATGTGCCTGCAACCAATGTACATGCCCCTGACCGGAATCGAACCTGGGACCTTTCAGTCAGCAGACCGACCGACGCTCTACCACTGAGCCAAACCGGTTTTGGCGGTTTTTATTTTTTTTGACATGTAAGCATCCGCTTGGCTGTCCAGCTGCTCCTTGATCAGGACAGGGCGAGCCAGCGCACCCCCCCCCCCCATCCACCCTGTCCTTTGCCTCCAACACTCCCTCTTCCCAACCTATCATATCTCGACCTCTACCATGAATTCTGCCTCCTCTCCCAGACCTCCACGACCTTGAAGACCTCCTCTTCTTAAGCTCATTTGGGGGAACTAAGGCTGGTCCACCTCGGAGCAGGTTTTGACCTTGGACAGACACCTAAGTAGGGCCCTTGTGGCACGTTCCCCCTTAGTGCTCCTCTGGGCAAGCCTCTCTGAATTAAGGGCAGACCTCGTCCCTGATTGCTCCCCTGGCCAGGGCCTATGGGCCGGCCTCCCTGTGCCCGGAGGTTTCTCTTACCCAGGCGCTGCTTTAAGCTCTCCTGCTGAAGCGCCAATGCTGCCAGGACAGAGGGCCCGCCTTCCACCTGCTGGGCCAGTCTTCTGTTATTGGCCCTGGCTCGCTGCTGCTGCTGCTGCTGTTGCTGCATCGAAACCCGAATAATCATGGGCACCGGCTGTTTGTTCTTCAGCTTATTATATATAAAGCGCTCGTTGAGAGACGTCTTGGTGGTGCTTTTAAGCACAACTTTCGGTGCAGCCACCTTCAAATTCTGAGGATGGGAGCAAGAGGGCGCCAGTGTTCCTCCGAGGGCGGCCATCTCTGTTGGGGAAGGCAGGCCAAGGCCTCTGAACCTGAGTGGATGGTGACAAGGCTCTGGTTAGAAGGTGCGGGGTTGGGTAGGTGTGTGAGCGGTCCGCTAGTTCGTTGTTACTGGCTGGCTGGCTGGTCAGCGTGTCCATCTGCCTCTTGTCTGGGCTACCACAGCCGCTGCCAGGGCCTGCTTGGTGTCCAAACAAAATGCACTGTTAGACCCCTTGCTATGTGTGACCTTGACTTAGGCTGGCTCGTCAGATTCTGCTCCCCTTAATATGGGGGTGGGGGGAGATAATGGGAGAATAAGGACACATATGTAACACCTCAATCAATCAATAAATTAAAAGTAAAATAAAGCCAATAAAAACAAATTTAAAATATGTAGTGATGGGGCCTCATGTTCAGACAAAGAAAAAAAAAGAAATGACATAAAGAATGTGGGAGAGGAAAGATGACAGAAATTCTTCTTCTTTATTATTAGGAAGCCCTTTACAGAGTTGTATCCATCTAAACACCAGTGAGAGAAAGGGTAAATTATGGAGTTATCATGACACCCCATGGGTCTGCCTGCGAGTTTTCACTATAGGTTGCAAAAACCACATAGCGTGCTTTCCCTGGACTCTGTTATTAGGGCCAGAGCATGGCTATTATTTCGTGTCTTCGTGGGGGACAAAGTGTTGCTTTTATCTGCCATGGTGCATCTTAGCCTTTAAGCTGGGGAAAGAAAATGTGCTCTTTGAATTGTGCATCTTCCTGATGAAGTTGTGCCTATAAACCTAAGGTTTAGGTTGTCATTATTGGTCATTTTTTAGTGACAGATGAAATCTTTCAAAGGAAAACACAGTAGCGCTTTGGGTCTAACCAGCAAATGTGATTACAGAATATTGAGATGGGAAGAACTATCTTGTCCATTATGTTGATTGCTGTGAAATCAGGGTTGGATTAATTATGCACTTTGGGATGAAAATACACTTGATGTGTGAGACTTCCGAAAAGGCTTGCTGTCTGTTATTTATTTGTTATGAATGTGGTCCAGTGTTTAACTCATAAAAGAAAATTAGCCCAAATTTCTGTTGTGCTTAGCTTACCGTGTCAGATTTGACCACCTCTGAAGTGATGTTTTCAGATATTAATCAGTATCGCTTGACCTGTGTTAGAAGGTATTTACAAATAATATTCTATCAACATAAAAATAGAAGGCTGATTCAATTTATGTTTCATTTTTCTCTTGTTCTTCTGAATACCTACTTAGCTCATCTCAGACAAACCTAATTATTATCTGCTGTCTGCAGTTTTCTCTAGCTGTGGATTCTTTCTTCAGCTCATGTACACTTTTCTTTAAAAAATATATTTTGTTAATTTTTTACATAGAGAAAGGGAGAGGGATAGAGAGTTAGAAACATTGATGAGAGAGAAACATTGATCAGTTGCTTCCTGCACACTCCCTACTGGGTATGTGCCCGCAACCAAGGTACATGCCCTTGACCAGAATAGAACTGGGACCCTTGAGTCCACAGGCCAATGCTATCCACTGAGTCAAACCAGTTAGGGCTCCTGAATACTTTTCTTAATTTATCCAATTATGCCTTAAAATGTGTACTCTGTAAGTCAGATACCATATAGCACTTATATTCACTAATGTTAATTTATTGACATTTATATATTTTTTCCAGTGGATTTCTGATGTAAAGTTGAGTTTCTCACACACTTTCTTGTTTTTTTTCTAGTACATTATTTTCGGTCATAGCTAGGTGGCCAAATAATTTATTATCCACAACAGAATACTTTGGATTGAAAGGAAGAACTATTAATAATTATGCCATGCCAATAGATACAAATTGGAACTCTCCTGGGAAAACTGTGGAACATGACCAAATACAAGCCGACACCTGCTTTTGAAGAGCCCACAGACTAATAACAATTTTTATATTTTTCAATGAAAAAAAATTCAAGAGAAGGATAATATCTCATAATGTGGACATTATATAATTTGTGTTCCTAAATAAAGTTTTATTGAAACACGGTCACTTCAAATCATTATAAATGGTCTTTGGCTGTTTTCTTACTGCAGTGGCAGATTTAAATAGCTGCAATTTACCAATTGCTTAGGCTATTTACTGCTTGAATCTTTAGAGAAAAAGGATACTGCCCCTGAAGTAGAGTAATCCTAAACCTGGCCCAATTGAGGTAATTAATTTCCATAGGGCAGGATCCCTTTTTATAATAGTACCCATGAAAATGTCATATCTACAAATAATACTTGTATACATTATTATCTATCCTAGAGGCCCGCTGCACAAAGATTCGTGCCATAGGCCTTCCTTCCCCTGGCTGCTGGCACCAGTTTTCCTCTGGCACCTGGGACCCAGGCCTTTGCTCTGGCTGCTGCCTTCCATCTTCACTCTGGCCAGAGCCTTTAGCCTTTCTCCAGTAGGAGCACCATTCCTATAGGTCCCTCCGCCCCCTGCCCCCCACCCCCCCCATAGCAGGCGTCCCATCCCGCCTGGCCACTTCCTTCCTGCATGCTTGCTGCCCAGAGGCCCAGAGCAACTGGGGGGTGGGGCCGCTGACATCTTTGTTGGATTACTTTGTGTACTCACTCCTGGTGGGTGTTGCAAAGTGATGGTCAATTTGCATATTTCTCTTTTATTAGTGTAGATATATAAAAGGCTATGTGACTGACCATCTGCCTGTCTGACTGTCCCACCAACCAACTAGTACATATGATGTACACTGGCAATTTAAAAATAAACGTTAACTTGCACATGTGCGATACACATAAAGCTCTCACTGGTGCCCATCGCATGCTTGTATTTTGACCTGTCATTGTTGATCGTGAGTTCGGTGAATTTTGGATATACTTGATGGAAATTTTCACACCTACTTGAGTGATGATTCCATTGATTCAACAAATGATGCAGAAAAGGAAATTTTTACCATTGAATTTCTTAATAGTATTACTCTGTCGAGAATGCCTTGTCATAATTAAAATTAAAAGTAGGTACAATGTTCATGCTACTGAGAAATCTTAATAGTAAATGGGATCTTTGTAATGGTACTAGATTTATTATCCAAATATTGTGACCTAACACAAGCGAAGCTGATGTATTAACAGGATCTGGGGGAGGAAAGGTTGTTCTGATTCCAAGGATTGATTTGTTACCATATGACACTGGCCTCCCATTTAAATTAATTTGAAGACAGTTGCCTGTGATATCAGCATTTGCAATGACAATTAATAATTCACAAGGACAAACTCTACATAGAGTAGGAATATTCTTACCTGAACCTGTTTTCAGACACAGTTGATTATATGTTGCTTTCTCTCCAGTTTGAAGAGCATGTGACATTAAAGTTAAAGTTGTAAATATTTCATCACAAGGGAAATTAGTCAAGCACTCTGAAAGTGTTTTTACTCTTAACATGATATACAGGGAGATATTAAAATAAGTTTAAACAATTTATCCGTCATTATTTTTATCAATGTTGTTTTATATCATGTTTTCATTGTTTTTATTTAATGTTTTTGTTATTTTTATATTATGTCTTTGTTGTTTTATCATGTTGTTATTGTTTATTAATCAATTTATATATTATTTTCATATACATTTTACTAATTTTCTTTCATCTCTGACATTATAGAGAAAGGGCAAATAGTGATATTGAAATATTTCTTCTAATTAATTTCCTTTCAATGTGCATGAATTCATGCACCAGAACACTAGTATATTATAATGCTGATGTTAATGATGACATTTCTGGTGACATATTTACCTACTCTGTAGTTTTCTATTGACAAATCTCTTCCAGGTTACATTTTTGGCTCCATCATAAAGTCTGCTAAAAAACCTTTAATCCTTCAACAACATACTTTTATTTATCTTTTCAACAACATACATTTGCATGTTATAATTATTCAAGTTAATTTTGATATGAATTAAAAATAGATTTTTCTGCCAAAACCGGTTTGGCCCAGTGGTAGAGCGTCGGTCTGCGGACTGAAAGGTCCCGGGTTCAATTCCGGTCAGGGGCATGTACATTGGTTGCAGGCACATTCCCCGGTAGGGGGTGTGCAAAAGGCAGCTGGTCGATGTTTCTCTCTCATCGACGTTTCTAGCTCTCTATCTCTCTCCCTTTCTCTCTGTAAAATATCAATAAAATATATTTTTTTTAAAATAGATTTTTCTTCAAGAACCATACTGCTTCTATTTTCTCTAATAAAAATTAGTAGGTAACCCTGAAAGCAGTTTTGGGTTTTTGTCTGAATGTTTTAAAAGTATGGGATAGAGTAATATTTTAAAACAACCTCATGCTATCTCTTTGGTATTGAATCAAAGGAGTTACAGAAATTCAACCTCATTGTCCAGTAGGCCAGCCAGATAAATTTCTCTTTTAAAGTGAGTTATTTATTTATTGGTTAATTAACAAGCCAGGTGCTCTCATCAAAGCTGCCACAATTGGAGTAGGTACATCACCATGTCAATGAAGCTTAGCTGAACTGTGTGGTTATTGAGACTCTTCACCTTTTCAGATCAGGTTGGCTCTGTCATAGGCACATGTGGAATATTTTTAAGACCAACACAAAATATAAAATTATGTAGATCTAGAAATTAAGTTAACTAGAAATTAAGTTGTCAATAGAACAAC
Source organism: Vespertilio murinus (assembly GCA_963924515.1). Taxonomy (NCBI): domain Eukaryota; kingdom Metazoa; phylum Chordata; class Mammalia; order Chiroptera; family Vespertilionidae; genus Vespertilio; species Vespertilio murinus. Next base: position 49,215,768 of record OZ004706.1, read on the forward strand.
AAGTTTATTGTCCTTGTACCTTTTGTTAACCATTTAGATGTCCAAAATGTTGACTTTTGTGAAATATGGCACAGTTAGAAGACAGCGGCTAGAATGAGCTGGAAGCCCATTAGGAATAAGGTCTGAATGAGTGAGTATTCTCTTAGCACCAAAAATGTGCCATTCATATTTTCTTTTGTAGCTCTAATTACATATAATAATTCTAGGTTTTTAGTTTTTTAAAAGAGCCCTTCGTATATAGAATTTTATAAAATTATTCAGTTTATATGTCAACTCTAATTAAAACCTGCCTCAGAATTCATTAAAATTAGATAAACTGTTTAACATCCCTTACCCCAGTGCACCTTTAGATATAAAAAACTCTGCACCCTCCATTTTCTCCTTTTCAATTTTTGTTGTCTAATAGAAACCATTAATTTGGAGGCATGAATTAAAAATGGAATGGATAGTATAGTCTTTGTGTAATTTTTAAAAGAGTTTCTAATGCCATAATCAACGTGAAGAAAAAATGCTTATTGCAAATGTCCTGAGCTGACAGAACCATATATTTGGAATCATTAAGTATGTGGTAACTAATGAAAATAAAATGTATATAATAAGAATAAAATTAAATGGATGATATATTCCAAGATTTAATGACTCAAAGAAAAAAAAACCCCAATATCAGTTCCTAAGTCCATGCTAATCAAATAAAACTCATTATTTTTAAAAGTAGCATTATGCTTTAAGATTTTTATCCAATTTGTAGTGTGGTGATAGAAATTTTGTTGAAGTGGTCCTAGTAGACATTATAAATTGTATGAAAAAGAATATTGTGTCTTTTGTTATTCAGAGAAAATGAAATAAAAAATGTTGATCAGCTGAGTAATTAAGAAAATGTATGCTTTCCAGGAGGGCAGAAGTGTGAAAAGCCCTGTGTTTTCACATCAATACCAAAGCAGTTGTCCTTCTATTTCAGGGGAAAAAAAAACTTTGAGAAGATGGTCATAGACCAAAAGTCTGACTCCTATGGCTATGTCTTAGTCCATTCAGGGAAATTACCATAGACTTGGTATCTTAAACCAAAATTATCTATTTTTTTTTTCACAGTTCCAGAGGCTGGGTAGTCTAATCTCAAGGTGCTGACAGAGTCAATGTCTGGTGAGAGCTGCTTCCTGGTTCACAGAGGACAGTCTTCTTGTGTCCTCATGTGTTGGAAAGGGCTAGAGAGCTAGTTTTCTAGGGCCCTAATCTCATTAATTAGGTTCTGCTCTAAAGACTTTCACCTCCCAAAAGCCTCACCCCCACTAATACCATCACATTGGGGCTTAGGATTCCGACATATTAATTTGGGGGACACAAACTTTCATAATATGTGGCGGTGATAACTCTGAAGATGATTCACAATAAAACCATTGCCATAGCTTTGCACAGAGTATCTTCTAGAGAAGGAAATGAATACTAAAGAGGCTAACATGATATTAGAGGCTAAAACTAGAGGTAATGGTCTAAGTTATTCCTTTAAGAGATTTGTTATGGGCAACCACCATGAAAATTTTTTAGAATATGTAGGCTAGTGATATTTTAATTTCTACTCCTGGTTCTATCTTTGACCATTAGCAAGAAATTATTTGTATGGAAAATCTCCAGGTAAGGTAAACTCAGATTAGTATTCCTGACCTGAATCATTTTCACAGTTGAACTGCTACTGGGAACTGGAATTTGTAGTGCTTTAATGGGAAAAACTATCTTGGAATTTGATGCAATGGATACCAACACCATAAAGCCTCTGTCTGCATTCTAAACTTCTCCTGGGACTTCTGCATGCAAAGAATTCTACACACTAGTCATTCGTATATGAATTAAAAATATCATTTAACTCAATGATTTTGTACTTTCAACAAAGAAAAACTGATTTTGTCTTAGGAAACATGTTTCATCTAATGCTTAACAGCTCATTAAAGACACATGGTTGATCTCAGTCATATTGTGAATTATTAGTAATTTCTTAAAAAATTATAAGAATGCATTCATATCTTTTTCTACTTCCCTAAATCTTGAACGCTTACCAAGTTTGGTATAGGTATATCATAGGGAAAACTGTCTTTCATGAGATAAGAAGCATGCTCAGAGGGCATGATTCTAAACCCATGCCACAAAAAATAGGTCTGAATGAGTTTTTTATGTCTTCAAATTATACTATTTGTTGCTTATTTTTTTTATTTTTGGAAATCAAGCTGCTAACATTAGGGCAAGAATTCTCAGAAAATGGAATACCCATAAACATGATACATTTCATAAGAGTTCTGGAACCTTTTTGTCACCATCATATTCACTATCATATAACCTAAAAAAAAAAGACAAAATAAAAATATTATCTCCAGAAAGTAACAATCCTTCAAAGTTAACAGCTATGGCAGAAATTGGCTGCTAATCAAACAGGTTTTTCTTTCTGCTGAATCCACAGCTAGTCCTCATTTATAAGCCTACCTTGAAGTTGGATGGGACCACATGTCTGATGTCTGGCTCACTGGCCTGTAGATTGTTAATAGAAGCAACATATCCTAATTCTAACCTGGCTCGAAAATCAAAGTGAATGAAGTACAGAAATTTTGGAATTGAAAAAGATGGGAAAATGGCTGTCACTACACTTCTTTTTTAAAAAAATATATTTTATTGATTTTTTACAGAGAGGAAGGGAGAGAGATAGAGAGCTAGAAACTTTGATGGGAGAGAAACAACAATCAGCTGCCTCCTGCACACCCCCTATTGGGGATGTGCCTGCAACCAATGTACCTGTCACTACACTTCTAAAAATAGAAAATAAAATTAAAATACTTCTGGAGAATCCAATGGCATATGACAAAGACCAGACCAAGAGTGTGGAATTCTTACTAAAGCAGGAATCAGACTTTCAAGGCCTCCACAGCCCCAAAGGAGGACCTGATCTCCCACACCCACTTCAGATATGGTGATGGAGATGATAGACATTTCCACAGGGTAAAGGAAAGGGCCAGGAAGAAAAATGGATGAGAGTTGTTCTCAGAAACGAAATTCAGAGTCTAGTCAATAAATATCCACTTTATGTTTAGCAACCTTCAAAATGTTTGCTTGGCAGGATTTCATAAATTCTTACCATAGTCACTTAATTTTTTTTTCCTGAATGGAAGCTTTTATCATAGTGTTGTTGTTTTTTGTTGTTGTTTTGATTTTTTGTTTGTTTTACTAACTTTGTAAATTGGGCATATGTATGTTTTGAAAGTAAGGAATAGAAATATGCTGATTTACATTCATAGTGCTATCAGTCCGTAAGGAGTACATTCAGATTGGAGAGTTTTTTTCATCACCAGAAGATACTAAACTTCTAGCTAGAAGCAGTGACTAGACAAGACTTTAGGGAAATATGAGAAAGAGTTCCACTTTTGTTGTGGGAACAAAACTAAAACGAACATTTAGTGACTATAAGACTGAAGTATAAACTGGCTAAATTTAACAAAAATAATTTCCCCTTTCTTTTTGGCACACATTTTCTGGTCTTTTTTATGCTTAGGCAGCATATAGAAACTTTTCACATGTTCTTTTATAATTCCTCTTCTTCTGCCTTGCAGTTGATGTTGAACACTTGAGTTGACCGTAGAAGCCATATTTTGAAGATGACAAAAACTTCATCAGGCTGGGCCCTTGAACTCCTGTATGGAGGAAAGTACTCCTCACCTCATCCATGATTTTGCATAAATGAGAAATAAGTTTCAATAGAAATGAGCCACTGAGATTTCACCATTTATCTGATATATATATATATATATATATATATATATATATATATATATATAATCTCCTTGTCAAAATACACAGCTTTTATTTTTAAAAAATATATTTTATTGATTTTACACAGAGAGGAATTGAGAGAGATAGAAAGTTAGAAACGTCGATGAGAGAGAAACATCGACCAGCCACCTCCCGCGCCCCCACTGGGGATGTGCCCACAACCAAGGCACATGCCCTTGACCGGAATCGAACCCGGGACCCTTCACTCCACAGTTCAACGCTCTATCCACTGGGCAAAACCGGCCTCGGCAAAATACACAGCTTTTAAAAGTTCCACTTAAAATAGTATTTTAATATTAAGAAATACAACATAGCATATTGCTGACTTTAAGGTTGTGTTTCAAGTGATAAAAATTATACAATTTTAGGTTATGTTATATATAATCTCAACAACTAAACAACTATTTTGTTTTCAGTAGGATCAATCTTATTGGCATGGAAAGCCAAGAGAGTTCTTTTTTTAATATTCCAATGAAAGTATTTTGCATGAATTTTTGAAGGAAATAGAACATGACGTTTCAAAAATCACACTACATACAATATCAGCCATTTGTGTATTAGGAAGTTCTTGAGTAGAGTGAAAAATTCCAATTAGAAATATCAAAACAAATAAGATGAGTCTGTGGAGAAGATTTAAACTGGGTAAAATTTTAGGGAAAATAGAAGGAAAATTGGGAAACATTTTTTCATAGCAAGAGTGTTGGCATCCATTAAGGTTCAGCTTCAGAAAAGTCACCACCTCAATTCTATCCTGGAAAATCAGGGGAGTGTGGGACCTGGAAATTTGCCTTATGTGTTGCTCTTTTCCTCCTCCAGTTGTAAGGACTTCTGATTTGGTAAGAAATATACATATTCACACTGCCTTTTTAGTAGTTTCCTAAGGGCAAAGGTGAGTCAATACTCAGTATTATAGAAATTGATTTCTATAATCCTGAGACCCTATGCTGTATTTTATTTATTTATTTATTTGTTTGTTTGTTTGTTTGTTTAAAAACTGTTCATTGATAATCTATTGTGTCAGACACTGCTTATAAATATCAGAGATACGTAGTGAGCAAAAAAAAAGTCTGCCATTATAGAGCATACTTTGAAATGTCATTTCTTTAAAGTCTTTTCTACCTTCTTCGTTGAGTTAATTACTGTCTTCTGTGCACCACAAATTCTTTATAAAAGACACTTGAAATATTTGTGTTGTAATATTATGTTGCAACATTTTCATAATTTGTGTTGTAATTATTTACTTATGTTTCCAACTCTTTTATTGTATGGTGAGTCCCTCATCCTTATATTATAACACAGTGTTTTGGTAAAAGTGTACACTCAATAAAGATGCGGTGAATGAATGAGTCAATGAATGAATGAATGAATATCACATTATAAGTCATCTGTCACTCTAAATTATATAGCGCAATGCAAACAAGAAATTGATTTATTGTTAAAAATTACCAGTAAATACAGGGTCCTCATTCACTTTTCTGAGGATGAAAGCCTGATAGGTGAGGGAAATAATGATACCTCTTCCCCTGACTGCAGCCGTTCATTGCCGTTCTGAGATAAAGGACCCACAGATAATTAATCATGAATGTGCCATTCAACTATTATGCTTTTATATCAATATTTTTAAGGTGATAAATTTTAACCTTTTCTCATTATTAATATTATTCAAATGATTGAATTAACACCTTCAGAGACAACAGAGTTCAGATACAATTTTCTTTCCGAGGCATAAATTTGGGATTTGGTTCAAAGACTTTTTGAAAATGCCCATGTTATAATAGCTTGTCAGTGTTCAAACTAACATTACTATAATCTCAATTTAAAAGAGAACAGTTGATCTGATTTGGAATTCTAGGCTGTTCTGTGAAGCTGCTTTCCCAAGGGTGATTAGCTTTGATATAAATTTTTAATATGACTCTTACAATTTGCTCACACACATGATCTTATTTTAGGCATTGGATTAGAATATAAGAAAAATGCCTATTAAGACTAAAGTATCAAACACATATATAAAATCATTTATGCTACTCTACACTTTAATTGTCATGAACCCCAAACTACTGTTAAGAAAACCCTTGTTTGAACTATGCACTGAAAGTGTGTAGGTTTAAAATAATGTGGTAATTCTATTCTAAATAACGTTAGATATTTTGAGTGAGACTTATCTGTGTGTCTTGATTTCTGTTTTTTAAAAGAAAACTAAGCAAAGAAATTGCTTGCTCATTTTTTCCCTACTAGAAAATGTCTATCTTGAGGAAAGAAAAATTCTATCTATCTATCTATCTATCTATCTATCTATCTATCTATCTATCATCTATCTATCTATCTATCTATCTATCTATCTATCTATCTATCATCTCTATCATCTATCTATCTTTCATCATTATTATCATCATCTATTTATAATCTACTATCTATCTATCCATCCTTTCTACCTCCCCAATTTGAATTTTTCATTTTTATGAACTATTAACTTCAGACTTTATATCAACTACACTGTACTTGTCAAGACTACATCAAATAAAATATAAAATTTTGATGAATTTTTCAATACATTCATTTTAATGAACAGCTGAAGAACTGATATAGAACACTCTAAGTATGCATCACAATTGAATCTTTTTCTCTAATTACATTAAAATAGATAAACTTTAATAAACTAGTACAGCAGCAAATATATAATGGTATTCTATGTAGAATTTTTTACACTCACCTACTTACAGGCATGCATAATGGACAATTTTCATATTTTGGCTAACTTGTATCTGAACACCTTGCCTCTTTCTAAATGTCTCCTCTGAATGGATTTTAGTGGAAGAAAGGGTCCTGTCTTCTGATTCTAAAACTTCAGTGGGGTAGATATTGCATGCATCTGACAGCTTATTCTTGAGTATATAAGGTTAGATATGGCCTACTTCTCAGGGTTATGGATTTTGGGGAAGTGAGGCAGAATGGGAGCAAATAGATATTACTACGGGTAGCAGTAATAGACTTGAGATTCAAGTGGAGGTGACGGAGTTCCATGAAGGTAGTGCCCTTACTTGTGGCCTGATCTTAGCTGTGTTTGGATGCCTATTGGCTGCATTTTTGGTTGTATTTTCTGTCTTGGTGTCATCTTGTTCTTGTTCTCCTGGTGTTCCATCATTATGAAAGCTACCCAAAATCCTTTCAGTGAGTTCCTTTTCTGCTCAAGTTAGCCAGTCTGCCTCTGTTGTTTGCAACCAAGACTGATAGAATATGACACGTGAATATGCCAATGTCATAAATTTATGAAACACTGACACACCTTAAAAATAAAATTTTACTTTAACATGGTTTTGGAAAACATTTTTCAATTTTTCTTATAGCCTGAAATTAAGAATTAAATTCTCAAGGCTTTGGAGATTTCTTTTTTACAGACCATTATAGATCTGACTTTACTTCACTGTGAATATTTATAAAGTACTGACTTACCAAAATTCAGATGTTATTTTCTTACTGAGCTGTTTTAGCAATAGTTAGGAAAATTCATCATTTACAAAGTCATAGACCAATGGAATTTTTATCTCTTTTATTATGTTACTTGATGAAATAAAATATTTTCTTGAGAAATGGGTTTACTGCTGTCAAAATCTAATTTTAAATGAATAACAACTAAAATTTTAAAACTTAAAGGAAGCAAGAGCAGTGGCAACTTGGAAAATATAGAATACCAACCTTTATTCACACCACTGTATTTACTAATTATAAATGTGGAAATTGAAATCACATTGCAAAGAGCAGATATTATTTTTAATGATAGATCCAGGGAGCAGGAAGTACACACACACACACACACACACACACACACACACACGAAGGAAGTCTTTCTTTGGCAACATTTCATTTTATTTTTTAAAGTTAAATTTATATGGGTGGTACTGGTTAATAAAGTTGTATAGGTTTTAAATGCACACCACTATGATACATGATCTGTATATTGCATTGTGTGTACATCACCCAAAGTCAAATAATTTTCATATATTTGGCTCCCTTTTCTTCTTCCCCACCCCTTTCCTCTGGTAGCCACTATGCTATTGTTTGTGTCTATGAGTTTCACTTTTATATCCCACAAATGAGTGAAATTATAGGATTCATGATTCTTCTCTTTTTTTGACTGACTTATTTAATTTAGCATAATATCCACAAGGCCCATCTATGCTGTTGCAAATGGCTGTATTTCATCTTTTTCTTACAGCTGAGTAATATTCCATTGTATGTATGTACCACAACTTTATTCAATTACCTATAAGTGGAGACTTTGGTTGTCTCCATGTCATGGCCACCATGAATAATGCTGCAGTGAACATAGGGGTGCATTTATCTTTGCAAATAAATGTTTTCAAAATTTTCTCCAAGCATTTAAAGCAGTTGATACTTTCTGATTAATTAAACACAACATGTTACTTGTGCTGTACATTCTTAGAAAATGAATCTTAAACAGAAACTGTTGGCTGCACTCTTGTCATTTTCTCCTCCTCCTGCTCCTTGTGATCCTCCTCCTCCTCCTTCTTTTCCTCCTTCTTCTTTCTTTCTTTCTTTCTTTCTTTCTTTCTTTCTTTCTTTCTTTCTTTCTTTCTTTCTTTCTTTCTTTCTTTCTTTTTTTTTTTAAATTACCCAGAACACCACATGCCTGGCTAGCAAGCTTATTTTCCAGCCCGCTGATAGCAATGTGGTTTTGTGTTTGTGTGACTATGTTTTGCTTTGAAAGACATCAGCTTGAAGCAGTTTCAAATCTCTAGTAACAATTTCTTAAGGACTATGTCATAAATGAGCTAGTGGCCACATTTATGCCAGGTCACTTGTCAAACGTTTGGCCGTTTGGCAGGGAGATGTTGAGTTTGGAGACAACCACAGTGCACGTTTAAGAAACTACTTAGAAAACTATGTAGGAGTTCTGTGGATCTTACCAGTTGCTTTAGAACTAGCAAGAAACCTTTATTATTAATTATTAGCATATTATAATCTCCAAAGAATATTCTATAAGTATTTTTTTTCTAAAGTATTAGAGGCTTAGTGCATGAAAATTCCTGCACTGGATGGGGAGGGTCCCTCAGATCAGCCTACTCCCTCTCACAGTCTGGGAGCCCTCAGGGGCAGGAGGTGATCAGGGGGAGGCAATGCCTCATCATACCTCTGCTGCTGCCACTGTTGGCAGCACAAGTCTCAGCTGGTCCTGTCATGGGTGGCTGGTGGACTGAGGGGACTGGGGAACTCCAGAGGGAGGCATTTGGAGTGGCCAGGCCTGCTGCCCTGATGGGGCTGAGGGGACTGGGTGCCTCCATCTTGTGGCTGTGGGTGCTGCCATCTTTGAGGGTGGGGAAGTCAATTAGCATATTCCCTCCTTAATTGGCTGTGGGTACAGCTATCTTTGTGACAATATGAGGGTCAATTAGCATAGTCCCTCTTTATTAGATAGGATAGTGCCCAAATTTTCCTAGGAAATGGAATTTCTTGTTTAAAGTGTTTGGAATACTTGTTTAAACACAACTCAAAACTGCAGGAGATAAAAGTCTGTTGTGGTTAAGTGTTAAGTTAACTTTTTTTTTTTAATGTGCAAAGGTCAAAATTAATGAAAAAACTAGCAAATTCTAAGTTCCACTGAAGACATTCCAATGCTTTTAGCAATTCACTTGAAATGGAAGAGGAAAACAACCCGTAGACATTGTGAAGCTTTGAAAGCCTAATGAGCCATGCTACCTCCTATAGTTTCTACCAAACCAAGATTTGTGCAAGGACTGGGTTCATTAACATTTAGTGGAAACAGATCATTCAACTGTTGCAATAGCTTCTTGAAATATTTCCACCATTAGCCTTGTATTTGGTTGCTGAAATATTGCTTTCTCAACTGTTACTTCATATTCCTTATTCTTGTTAATGTAAATGTAAAACATTGATTTAAAATCCCCAAAATTATGCATATATGCATAACCTGTGCACACAGACAATGGGGTGGTGAGGGCTTGGGGCAGAGGGGATATGGGAGCAGGATGGAAAAGATAAATGGGGAAAAAAGGAGAATCTATGCAACACTTTCAACAATGAAGATTTAAAATAAATAAGTAAATAGAATCCCACAAGTTAAATGCCCCTCTCTCCAAATGACAAACATACTTTTTCTTTTCATGTGTCCAGAATATATTCATTTTTCAACAATGTAGGTTCTTGATGCAAGTTGGTTCTTGTTATAGTTTAATAGTTTACTTTTCCCCAACTAAATAAGGAAGAAAGTTAGTAATTAGAACATGCAGAAAATAGGATAGTAAATATATAGATAACTTGTTTTTTTATTTTATTCATTACAATAAAAGTTACTGTGTATAAAAATATTAGCAATACATTTAACTCAACTACTTTTAAGATTTTTAGATCTCATAATTTTAGGGAAAATTTTGTGTTACAGTGATAAAACCCTGCATTATTTAGAACACACCCTTTTGGGTTCCTTAATTCTATGAGGACTTTAATTTTTATTCATTTGAGTTATTTTACAAGGTGTAATTTTTATTCATTTGTGTTATTTTACAAGGTATAGGTAAGTGATACTAAGGCAAAATGTAAAAGGAGTAGCAAAAGTAAATTTTCAGTTGTTTGTATGAAAAATAATACAATAATTATTATATAATAGAAAAATAAACTGTTTTATGTACTAGCAACTGTAAACCTACTTTTGCCCCATCTTGTATCTTGTCTATAGACATGTAAATAAATTCTTCTGGTTAAAGATTTAAGTGAATTCTCCTTTTTCTCTGGAAAAAGCCAGTTTTGTTCCATTAACAAATTAATTTCAATATTCTAAATTTATAAATGAGTCTGTTACCTATTGACCTTTTATCTGGTTGTAACATCTTACCTTGACTTCATTAATTAATTGTGTTCATTTTTTTATGTATATGAGAGTCACTCTTTTCACTTTTTTCTTCAAACTGAATTAATGTCCACATTGGTATTATATTTGTGTTTTTACAACAAATGTATTTCTTAGGTTGTATATAATTTAATTTCTAAAATTAGAATCTCCCTCTTGTTTTACTGCCCCAGTATAAGCAGATGTGCATAAAATTAGCATTTTGACATAAATTGTCTGAAACACAAATCAAAATTAATATCAGTATTCTATAATGAATTTTAAAAAAATGTTTTCATGTATTCTGATCTCCATTTCCTTAAAAATTCTGTTGATTGAAGATGCCTGGGAAATATCCCCAAAATCTTAGTTCATTATCCCAAAATTAACAGGTCTTTTGCAAGATGCTATGTTAGAAAGATATATGTGATGATGACAATACCCTCCATTTGGTGTGATGGGCCTAACATTGCAGGGCTGTGTGTCCAAAGGCAATTGTATTATATTTCTTTTACCCCAAAAGTTTTAGATGCGATGTATACTATGACTTGCCTTTACACCACATACCCTCTGAAGACATTGGAAGACAAAGAGATAGATTTAAAGAAAAAAAATAAAGTTACTTATATGTAAATATAAATGTACTTACAGTTGTTAGTGAAGAACATCCTTTTTCTGTTCCTAAGGAGGCTAACGGAGATAGAAACACATTTTCCATCGCACATTTGGCTCAAACCTGCCTCTCAGTAAAGTATAATCTTCAGCAAGTGACTTAAAATATCTGAATCTCATTTTCATCAATATGTAGCAATGTCTGCTAAAGTGCTCTGCCATTGGAAAATGTAAGGTAGAAATAGTTGTAGTCCTTCAGGAGTAATTCTAGCTGCTGCATCTGTCTCTTGATGCAAAGCACATTTCGTAGATTGAATGTGCTGGGAGAGTCATGCTAGCCTTAGTATGACTGTGGGCAGAGCTTTGAGGGAGAAGACAGAGCAGTGTTTCTTCTTTCTTCCTCTCCCACAAGACTAAAAATTATTTATTTGATTCACTTGTCAATCTGTTCTTTTTCCTCTAGAAATGTGAATCCCTAAGTATTTTCAGTAAATAGAATTGTTACAAAAAGGTGCATATGAAGGTGAAATCATATTCATTTGGGGAAAGTTCAGGGGAGGTACTTGGTGTTTGGATCGAATTTCACTGTGTTGAATGAATTATTACTGGAAACTTTTCTCTTAAAATTCTTAAATTTCTGCCTGACAGGCTGAAGTAAGTAACTGTTTCCCAAATGCCTGGGTGTGGTTTTGAAGTAACTGTGTTCTCAGCTTGTCATGTTCAAAGAGAAAATAGCTCTGCTTGACATGCTAACTTGGAAGGTCTGAGACTTGATGCTTCTGCTTCCATGTGATTAAGTGCATATAAAAGTTATAAAGGTATAAATAAGTCAGTGGAAATATCAGATGTTTATTAGTCTGTTTTTATTTTTATGGGGGGAGGGGTTTGGTAGATGTGTTTTCCTAGAATAGCAATGACATGCATATTTCAAAACAGCTTATTTCACCAAGCATGTATCTTTGCTGTTTTGTTTATGTTTATGTTCCTTTTATTTGGTTGACCATTATAGATGGGCAGCTTTGGAGAAGAGGGCTTAAATCATTCATTTGGGGTGGCTCTCATTTGTATATTATAGTAGTCACAAACTAAGAGCTCTCATAAAAATTATCTCTTACTTGGAAAACTAAGTTTTAAAAAAAATTGTATCTGAATGCCTTGAGGTAGAGTATATGCTTCCTGTTTTATACCCAGCTGTCTTATAAAATTATGCTATCATTCTGAATTCTATAGGCATTTGAGTTTTTGGATACTTAACCCATAAGACCAATAAGATTTTATCATCACCAGTCTCTTGCTGTGTTTATCATCAGTCTCTTTGCTGCTTTTCAGCATATAAAAGTTCTAAATAATTATAATAAAATCTTTCCAGAAAACTTCTTCTTTAGGATAGATGTAGTCCAATTTGTTAGACCTTTTGGAAAGTCTACAATGTGGAGCCCTTTGATACTGTAGCATCCCACATTTTCACCCTGTATTTCTTTGGAGTGCCTAAAAGATGTGAGTGAGTGTGGTATAGTGGATGAAACACAAAGAAGGGAATAGCAGAAATATGTTTAAACTCTGTTCTTCCTTTTTTCTCTCTCTTAAACTAATAGAGTTTTAAAATAAATCAAATACATTTTTAAATTGATAAACTGAATTTATATTCACCTATTGGAAACAGTACAACATATTTTACATCAGATTATGAAATATGGGTGTTTTACTAAAAGACAGGAAGAGTTTTTCCAAGTCTTTAAAGTAAATACATATTCAAAAGATCTTAAGGCATACCATTTATTCATATTCATATCTATTGAAATACTGTACATCCACATACTTCAATAAATAGTTAAAAACCTGACCTCTTTTTAAATCATTTCTGAAATTCAAAAAACAATTTTTATTGAAAAGGTTAAATAGGTAACTTTTGGCTGTGTCACAAAGCTAAACACAATGAATAAATTAACAATATTCAAAAAATTTGATCAATATAGATGATTGGCTTTGATAAACTTCTCAGAGTTTTCTGAGTTCACACATTGGGGTATTTATGTCTATATAATTTGTCCTGAATTATCTGGCTAATTTTCTCAGTTCTCCAGTCTACTTTCTAGATATAGTTTAAATATTATGATGAAGCATTAATTTTTCAGTTAAGTTTTAAATCCTCCAAAAGTAGCGTTAAGTTTGACATTCACTCTCTCAAATCTTTTAGAGTTCCCCATAATACACAATACTATAATTTGGGTAGTACTTTTCATTATACAATTGTTGCATAATGGGAACTTCATGGTGTAACAGGACTTTTGTTTTGAATAGGATCACTGTAAAATATAGTTACAGCATTTTCAATTAAACCAAGAATGCAAATGAACTACCCTAATATTCCAGTTCTTCCTCTATTCCTCCTATTCTTGCTTTCCTTCCTTTCTCCCTTCATTCCTTTCTTCCTCCCTCCTATCCTCCATTTTCCCTTCCTCCCTCCCTTCCTTCTTCCTTCTTCTTTTTTATCCCACTGTCTTTACCTCCTTTACTTTTCTGTCTTTTCCTTTTCTTTCTACTATCCTTTCTCAACTTCTTTTTATGTTTTTCTTTCTTCTTTCTTTGAAAAAGAAATTCAGGGCAACAAAAGGAATCCCACAAATGTAAGTTGTGGAAATATAATGCTGAAATGAATAGCTAGAAAAAATTATTATACATCAAAAGATAAATCAATTTCATAAAACTACTATTCTGAAATTGCAACAATCTTGTACAGTCAGGACTGATAAAATGAAGTAATCAGACGTTTAATATGTCCATAAATGTAAA